>OX419336.1:11909394-11959394 GCA_948470475.1 Galaxea fascicularis | reverse complement strand
ATCGAGCTTAAATGAAAGCTGTGAAATCCCTGTGAAAACTTGACACATTGTCTGTTAACTGTACGGTAGGAGTAAATTGGCTAGACTGAACTAACAGTATGAAACATCATAATTAAGTGGAGTACGATCGTCCGGGTGAGTGTAGTCCTGAGAAGGACTGTTTCTGGAAGTACCTAAACAACGTTTTCAGTAAAAACAACTACAACCGCGACTTCGTCAGACGCAACACCTACCGTGCAGAACCTAACGTTACGAACACCAACGCGACACTTGTCACTACAGCTACGATACCTTGCGTCAAAGGCACATCTGAAACCATTGTACGCATCCTAGGCCCTACAACATCCGTGTTGCTCACAAACCCATCACCACTTTACGGCAACTACTGACGAACATTAAGGACAAGATCAAATGCTGCGACTGCCAGGCTACCTATATCGGTGAGACCGGCAGAAACTTGAACATAAGACTGACTGAACACAAACGAGCGACAAGAAAATGTGACCTCAACAATAACATTGCTGAACATCATTTACAGATCGACAAACCACACAATCGACTGGGACTCTGCTGAATGTGTTACATACAGTACTAATTACTACCAACGGATCGTACTGGAAAGCTGGTTTACTAACTTAGAAAAAACACCACTAAACCGTTGCTTACAACTTCCCGCACCTTACAAACGACTTGTCGACGACATAAACAACGGACAAACAACAGACTGACCGACAACAACACACGTACAGACACGGATTGAAACGCACCAATCACTGTTGACAACAGACAAACAACAGACCGACATTTTACTAACAATACACGTACACACATTAGACTAACAAAAGACGGATCGAAACGTACCAATCACTGTGTACAGTCTTCACAGCCAATGACAACTTGGCTTAACTGACAGTAGACCAATAACATCACGACTTCGTTGACCAATCACATCGGCAACGACCAGAGTATTTATACCATCTACTGACGTTACACAAATCACTTGACTCTGATGATGACTTCCGCTCAGGTTGTCGAAACGTCAGTCATTGTCACCAGAAACAGTCCTTCTCAGGACTACACTCACCCCGACGATCGTACTCCATTTAATTATGATATGACTCCTGGGTTCAAACCATTTACGATAGTATGAAACATGTTTCGTGTATGGGTCCGTTTCTCACTTTTGAAGAGGTTCCGAGCCCAAAAATGCCTTTAAACCCTTGGTTCTGTCTATCAGCCGTTACTAGGGTTTTTATGGAAATGTGCTTCTTAATACTTTGATTCCTGTTTGCTCCATTGCAAACGCGCACCGGATTATAAACATAAGCCCAACGTTTTGTTATTGTTGTTGTTGTAATTGTCTCAACTGTTTCATTTTACCTTCAACGTTCCTTGCTCTTTATACTGCTTCCAAAATAATCCATCCATACTTGAGCTTATGGTAAACGTCTTCACCCACTTGCCTTCTGCCGAATGACCCTGAACAGAGAGGCTTTGTATAACTTTGACGAGTTTAAAATCCAGCTGTAGGAACTGGGTCTTGCCTGGTTCAGCACTGTCTGCACACCATGGCGAGTCAGCCGACGCTTCGTTTAAATTTATTCTCAGATCTCCATGCCATGGTGCGAAGTGAGATCCATTGTATGTAAAAACATCAGGATACTTGGCGTTCGCAGATACGTTGGAAGAGTCTATAGATCTTGTGCAAACTACAGTTGATTTAAAGAAAGAGATGATAAGTTGAAGTTATATTTCGCTATTTAACCCCAGCCAAACTAAGGGACTGTGGATAGTGTTCCAATAAAAGCGTATGATCTGATCAGTTTTTCTCTGAGAATTAGGGCGTAAAGAACAAGTCTTTCAGAATTAATGAGAGAATCAGTCTATCCATTGATTGGATAGTGGTTTGCAGGTATATTTGGTGACAATCTGACTGAGCTACCTTAAAAAGGTCT
This sequence comes from Galaxea fascicularis, assembly GCA_948470475.1. NCBI lineage: Eukaryota > Metazoa > Cnidaria > Anthozoa > Scleractinia > Euphylliidae > Galaxea > Galaxea fascicularis. The sequence goes on along the minus strand of OX419336.1, from coordinate 11,957,439 downwards.
TTAAAGAGAAAAATTAAATTAGCGTTTAAACAAAGAAATTTGATGAAATTTTTCATTCAGACTGAACGATTTACTCAATGCGGCCGCTTTTCTATATAAAATGTGATGATTTAGTCTAACCACAACACTTGCTTCCCTTCTGATAAGAAACTGCACTTCCGTATTGCTTCTCTTCATTTCGCGGACCAACGAATTGCATGCATAGACGGTTTTGTGTAGAATTCTGTCCGTCGATATGTTCCTTTCCGAGTCATCGCTAAATGGATGATATCTTGGTTGACTGGTTGACAAAACAAGATCCCATAACCCAATCATGGAATATCAATCATTAACTGACGCTGGCCATAATGACGCCCAGGCCTGAGCCCGCTAAAAGATAATGCGGTGCCTTGGAGAAATTGACAGTAGCATGGAACGAGTGCCTTTCGTGCGGAGAAACGGCCCGGGGGGTAGGGGTGGGGAGCTTTCTTTTGGAAGTACTGAGCCAGCCGACAACTGAAACTAACTTTTTCAATTCTGTTTTAACATTACGATCGCTCAGTGATTAACTCAGAACTAAACTATCGACTTCATAACATTTGTTTCCAGTCACCGTAAGAAGACAAAGCAAACAATACGACAACGATTTACTCATGATATTTCACAGATCATCCTATTAGACAAACTACGTTTTGGGTGAAACATTTCCACCCAGGCGTTCTTTAAAATGTTGACTCAACCTTTGCATCCGTAAACCTCAACGCGCAGGTAACGTCTTCCGTGCCACTCCTTAGGCCAAAAGCGAACGAAACGGGCAGTCACGTTCTGTTTTAAGAAATGCCTCGTGACAGTGTTGGTTTCAAAAGTGCTCTGAAACACCTATTTAAATCAAGAAAATGGAAAGCTTATAACGAAAAAATACTAACAAAAGGGAAACGTATGAGATAATGTCAGTAACATCTAATTAAAACTGATGAGAATGCGACTAATTATAAGGGACGCCAGCTCATTCTCATAGTTGATCAAGTAACATGAAAGAGATCAGACCTTTGACAATAAGACTGTGACAAATGTAGAGAGGAAGAGAATACAAAAGTCGGAAAAGTGCTCTGTATTGGAGATGATGACGTTTGGATTTGCAATTCATATTAATTCTTATAGTCTCATCAAGAGACACAAAATGTCATTTTAACCATTCTTTCTCAGTTGAGTATTCCGGTTTTTGTTCTGAAGTTCTCTGCGACTTTTTCGAAGAGTTTAAGAAATGGCCTAAAGTTAAGATTTGGTCATCTGCAGGATGGAAAGAAATTTTACAATTCATGCTCAGTTCAGTCCTAAGGAGGTTATTGCTTAGGGCATACAGGATGAAAAGCTTTCAAGGCCAATCTAGCATCCCTCTGATCTTACACGCTGATATGTCTTATATTGCCTTTCGTTTGTTTCGCCGTTTCTTCGGTAAAAAACACTATGTAGTTCAACTTGAGAATACTGTGCCTGATCGCAGATAAATTTACACTTAATGATGGTAGGAAACGTTTTATCACATTACCCTGACTTCGCCGTCCTCTTTATAATCTACCCAGTGCAGACCGTCTCTGGAAAATGATAACTGAAATTTGACAACAGCTGCTGGGATGGTCTTATAACCTTGTGACGCCACACCTGTTACCAGGTGATCCGTTTGGTCAATTTTAATCTGGAGGTAAGCGTTTTGATCTGAGAGTCCTGGCATCCACGAATAAGAGCTAAAAAGTCGGCTGTCAAAACTTCCTTGACGAGAAGAGACTAAGATCGATTCACTAGGGATGTGGAAGTCCTCCATTCCAAGGGCAGCAGAACAAGCTGAAAGTAAACAGTGAGTAAACAATCAAGCTGAAAATGGCAGTGACAATAACAATAATATATAACAAGTGTTCAGTATAATGAGTTCCAAAAATGTGGCCAGTTCATGCCACTTTGTCATAAGATATTCTACAGGCTGTTACATGGTCGTTTTGTACCAGGCATACTTGAGATTTTGTCTCACCTCTGCAACCAAATATCTCTACTCTCATGCACGTCCATTGGAACCAGCTGACCGGAAGAAATCGTAAATAGCGGGATACTATTCGTCTAGCGAGCGTTCGCCGCACCACTTGATTGCCTTGTGAATTTCCTTCGAAGATCTGCAAAACAGAAGGTTGGTGATAATCACTAGGCTTTTATCCTGCAGTCACGATAAATCATCAATTAAGCTATGGAGTAAACATTTCGCGACGATGATTTTCATACCTTGACCCAAAACTATCTCAAATCTTGCCAAACGTCCGTGATTCTCCTTTTCCAGCCCTTTCTAGTCGTTTACTTTGCATATGATAACAAGAATTCTCTCCTTATCCTCAATATTTACGGCATATCAGACAAAATGTCTTCAGCATTATAATTATACTCGCCCTCGACAAACTACAACATGTTCACCAAGGAGGCAGTTAGTTTGCTTGATTCTGAAGAGCGTTTGCCTTCGAACCAAGCAAATGTAAATTTATTATCCCATGAGCTACAGCGGTTTTCAATTGAGTGTCGAAAGTAATTCGCGTTTGCTTCATTTATTTTACTTCGCTCTGTGATTGGTTCATAAAACTCGCGCCACTTTCTCAGCCAATGAGAAGCAAACCCAAAACCAATCGCAAGTTGCAGACGCACATTTTCCCGCGCTGGGCGCTGGTTGGATGTAATTACTTCAGTGCAGATTGTGATTGGTTCAATGAGCTGTCTGTGGTCAGAGTATAACGTAATTGCTTTGGTTTTAGTTTTAAGACACACAATTGAAAACTACTCTATTATTTCCTGAATCATGTAATTCAATTGCATTGTTAGCAAGGCTCAGTAAGAATTTTTTTTATTCAAATTCGAACTGAGTCTAGACACTTTTACGTTTTGTGGAAAGATCGTCAGTTACCTTTGGTGAGTTTCCTTCATCAATATAAGTTGTCCAAGCTACCTGATCATCACTGAATGATAGACTAAAATTTGTTACCCAAGCTCGAAGCCGTAAGGCCCACTCAGATATCTCGTACTTCCCTTGGATAGCAACTCCTGTGACGACGTGAATTTGCCCAAGGTCCACTTGAAGGTACTGGGCACCATCATTTTCAAGTGCACACCAGGCTCCCTCTCCTTCTCTGCTGTAAAGCCGTGCTAGCCAAGGCTCATGGTCAACATCATACCAAGACGACGCTGAAAAAGCTTCATTTGGGACAATGCCTCGCTCCAAACCAATTGGATAGTCGCAGTCTAAAATGTGTACATAAAACTGGGTTTAATGGATGAGTTTCATTTCAAATACTCACGCCGTTGTAGCCTGATCCATCAGTTGGACTTTGATTCCATTTTCTTTTCTATATTTGGTTGTATTCTTGTACGTTTCTTGTTCATGAGTAATATGAGATATCTAGCTCTCAAAAACAAACACAACATGAGCCTAGGCTTCAGGTTTGGATTCAGCAAGTCACCAGATAATCGGTAGGTATGTTGCAGTGCCCGAAGTACAGTCAAACCTTCCGTCAGAGGATACCTTTGGCAGAGCCATAGGTGTAAGCTCACGAGAGATGTCTGCTTACATATATGGTGTTATAAATGTAGAGCTTCGGTGCACCGTAGTTTCTTTGTATTCGCGTAAACAGATTCACCTGTAACAGTCATGATCAATGTCAGAAAAAAGCGGCTGTTTACAGAGATGCATGGTGTTTTTAAACATGACTGTCAGACAGATGGAGAGATGGAGAGATGGAAAGATTAGACTAGACAGACAGACAGGCAGACGGACATGTAGCTGGTTAAATTGGACTTTGGAATGAACGACACCAGTCATTTGATGGAGAATTTTCCCGACAAGAGTTTAGAGATACATTTTTGGGTTTGTCAACTTTTACCTACCCTCACAGCCATATATCTCAACCCTCATACAAATGCTTCCATTCCAAGCCTGAGGGTGAAACCTCAGAAATCTGGCTGTCACATGTTTATACAAATAAATATTCTTGACTGATTCTCCGTCCGAATTACCAACTATGTTCTGAAAGGTAAAACAGCCGCAATTAATCATCACTTATGACCTAAAAAATCTCCAGAGATAATTAGGACCAAGTGCATCTGTGCGATATTTAGAGCTAACTTAACAGCAATAAGTTAGTTCAGACATTGAGTTTTGGATTTGATGTAATTAAAAGCAAGACGTCCAAAAGCTATGTCACTTGTCCTTTGACATAATACACTCTTTTTTTATGAGAACGTCTAATGGAGCTGAGCCTGAACACATGCTTGTGCGGCTTGAACCTCCGATGCCGTGAGCGAGTGAAACAGAGATGACGCGCCAACCAATGCTTTAGGAAAACATTGAACACAAAAGTTCACAACGCGGCCAAAACAAATGCAACTTTCATTTTATTATTATTCTTTTTGTTCATGTTATTTTAATCGGCAATATTCACATGCTTAAATTGTTCCAATTGGTCTTTATTTCACTGAATTGAGTGACCTCCACGAGATTTCTAGTTGTCTTATATCACCATCAAGCAGTTCTGTAGCATACATAACATAAAGCAGACTCTCCAGCTTCATTGCTCTTGTGACTAGGATTTCGCTTGTTCCACCGTGTTGTACATCTCAATAGGTCATTGTCTTTGCCAATTTAATTTATCTGGCTTGTGTAACGATTTGTTTGCACATTCTTTTGTTTTTAGAAGAATCGAACTCAGTGTTCTTTGCAAGAATGTGAAGCTGAGACAACTGATCAATCGATTTTCATTTGTTGCATTGTTCAGTGTTAAACAGACTCACAGATTCAAGGCATAATGACATTCAAACCTTTGATTTGTCTTCTCCGAGTGCCTTTCTCCAAAATATTCCGTCCGTGCTGTAAGACAATTGGTATACTTTCACCCAATGACTGCTAACGGCATGACCTTGAGTAGCGACTCGAGAGATTGTGCGGACTCTCCCAAGGTCTAGTTCAAGATACTCATTATAAGTGTTGTTTCCTGCACACCAGGCCTCCGCTGCATTGAGGCGACATCTCCAGGATTCTTTTCCTGTTCCTGCGTCACTAGAGGAGGTAATGCGCATGTTGGGTAGGTCTCCACTTTCAACTCCAAGTGGGTGCTGACAAACTACATACACAGAGACATAGAAAGAGCAATCTGATAAATTGAAGACATGAGTTCAGACTGAAGTCAGATTACGCATTTTCTTTTGTATGGTTAGTTTTGAAAATTAAGTATTGAGAATGATTGTAAATATTGCATTGCAAATAAATGTTTAATAAATAATAAAAAAAGAAAAAAAGAAAATGACGCACGCACATTACATTCGTTTATGTGCCTCTTGAGAAAAATAACTTACATAGCCAGAAATCCCATAAAACATGAAAGCTTCCAAAATGACCGCAAGCATTATTTTTATCATTATAAATTTTTTTATTATTATATATTTATTTATAATTTTTTTTCGCAAAATGTGTTTATGGGGGGTGGGGTGGGGGGGGGAGCCTGGCCCTGGCCCTCCGTCCCCTCCCCCTACGCGGTCCATGCAAAGAGAGTTCGGCTCTATTCCAAAACACTCAATAGTTGTATGTCCGTATGGGAAATTAATCCCATGAATCTACCCTCTACAATTTTTGCGCAAGTGTAAAGAAATTCCCTGTCATACAACCTGGAAAAAACAAACACACTGTTAAATTACCTTTCCCACCATACACCTCAACCCTCATAGCGATGTTACCATACCAAGTCTGTGGCAGAAACCGAATTAGCAGAGCTGTTACGTTGTGACGGAGGTAATGCTTGACAGTGGTGTTTTGGTCCTTATTGCCAGAAAATACCTTGAAATAAAACAACAACTGGTAAAGAAACAAGATGGTAAGCCATCACAACGTACTGAGGGCTCTGAGCATTTAAAGATTACGAGAAAATTGAGCAATATAAAAGTGACAATCGGCGAGCAAAGACTAAGAGTAGTCAATTAAAAAACATTATCTAACTGTAAATTGGTTGCATTTTTGACAGTTCAATTGGTCCTGTTGAATAAAGGCCTTAAAAGCTGGTTGATTTGGAAACGTTCCTCCTCAATTATGTTCCTTTATGGGTAGCAAAATGGACCTTACCTTAGCTTCACCATCTTCAGTATATGTCATCCATTCATCTCCCCATCTACTGAAACTCAATTTGTATGATTTCACCCACTCTTGCTTACGCACATTCCCTTGCGTTGCTACAGCTGTAAACACACTCAGCTGTCGTCTGAAGGAAATTTCCAAGTATGTGGTCCCATAACGTTCTTCTGCCGACCATGAACGTGACGCGAAGTTCAGCCGGCCATAATAGGCGTAATCCCAGGCTCTGACGTTAGAGGCTATCATGTATTTGCTCTGGATTACGCTCACGTTTTCAACACCAAATGGGCTCGAGAACGCTGCACATACAAGACATAAATTAACCAAACAATCAATATAATTAATTTTCTCTATCAACACTTGGTTTGTGACAGAGAAGTATGACGTATTAGCTGTAATTGACATAAATGATCTTAGTACTATTTAATCGGAAAACGCCACCTGGTTTTGGTAAATCTTGAACTTGTTATTGCGTAGTCTTCAGTCGTCTCTTTATCAAACCTCAAAACCACAGGGAAGCCGCTCCAATCTCTCCTAACGTATATTATATTAGGGACATTAAGCAAAGACGACGGCGACGGCAACGAGAACGTCATTTCAAAATACAACTTCTCGTTTTTTGTAATTCTTTCGCGATTAATCCAATTTCTTTAACGTGAAAAATGCTGGCGAGCTGTCCAGGGCCTAAATTACCGTGAACGATGTTAAAGCAAAGAAAACGAAAGAAAAACTTGCTGTCGTGCGCTCACATTCTCGAAAAAACCTAAAATTTGGTCATTTTACGTTGTTGTTTTGCAGAGGACGGCAAAGAAATGTACCAAAATGTAAAACGCACGTGAAGAGTATTGCCGGTTTTGGCTCATTAATCCCATTGTTTTGTGGCGTTCTCGTTGCCGTCGTCATCGGCGTTGCTTAAGCTCCCTATCGATTGTGTCATGGACGATGAAAAAAAATCCCTAAAGAACCTAAGCTTGACAAGAGGCATTTTCAACCTGAACGAGTCCCTGTGACAGTTATTACTTTAATTCTCATTCATTGCTTTCCCTTCTTCCTGACTACAACCTCAAGCTTGACATTCATTCTTGCATGTTACCACACATGCCAAACAATAAATGCAATATATATATTTTTCCATCTCACTCGCCTCCGGTAAACTTTGCTTTAAAGGCTTCCTTTTTAATTATCTCTCGTCTTTGTTCTCCGTCAGTAAACATTCGCAACCAGTAATCTACTGAACCCTATACAATCTTGGACAAAAATACTTGAGGAAAGTGGCTTCTTGGAATCCAGAACTCCTTCACCACAAGACATGACTCAACAGTATAACTACAGTAACTCACCCCTTCCTCCATCCCCTATTCTGCATTGAATTTGATCAGCGGTCATCGCTCAGGGAAACGCCAAAGAGGCCGCACGCAAACAACATTGAATTGACATGGGAGATGGGGGCTTTTAAAGTGCCTATCACCCCTAGCCGGCTTGTTTTGTTTTGTTTTTTTTTTCTGAAAAGTAGATATGGTAAAAAAGCAATAACAACGAAAAAAACTGGATTAGAAGCCCTCTGTGATTTTAAAACGTAATCGAAATCAAGATTTTCGAAGCTAAAAGCGCGCACAAAGAAGTCTGGCACCAGTATCGGTCGTGACGTCAACCCGGTATCTCCACAACATACGAACAACTAAAACTATAAGCGATTCAGTGAGAAATCCACCCAAGGCGAACGAGATAAGCGATTACTCTGTTGATTCAGAATAAACCGCCGACCGGTCGGCTCAGTTAGTAGAGTACCGGACTACCGTGCGGAAGGTCGTGGGTTCAAGCCCTGGCCGGACCAACACTCAGGGTTTTAATAATAACTGAAGAGAAAGTGCTTCCTCTGCAATAGGATCTGCAAATGGTAATACTTTCTAGTCTTCTCGGATAAGGACGATAAAACCGGAGTTCCCGTCTCACAGCACTTGTGTGGGACGTTAAAGAACCCACACACTGATCGTAAAGAGTGGTCTATCACTCTCTTCTGTTCTGGGGGCACCTATAATCCTACTGTTACTATGACATTGTAAACTGCGTGGCTGCCATTTGCGCCCTAAGAGAGCAGTCTGGCTAAGTCCCCCACAAAGTGTTGTAAAGCGCTTTGAGTCTGTGGTAAAGCGCTACCGGTAAATATCTATGTATTATAACTATATCCCTGGATATATCCACCCAGTTCTTTCTACGTTTTTTCGCCTCGGGACGGGCATCACCGAAGAAAGGTATAGCGTGAAGAATTATACCTTTCTGCACATCTGGAAAGGCAGAACATCCCCCAGCCACACACCTTCCCGGCATATTTCCTTCTGTTGAGCGAAGGTAAAGATACCGGGTTGACGTCACAAGCTAGTTAGTTCCCAGGCTTTCGATTGCTCCTCTTTGAATTCAAAATGGCGGGAAAATGAGCTTTTCGGGGGTTTTTGCTCTCCGATAAAAAGAAGTCGAAGGGCAGAATAAAGTTTATTTCTTCACAGAGCATCTTTTGTAGACATAAATTATCCGAATTCATTATCAGTAGGTAGGGGTGATAGGTACTTTAAGTCGGTTGTTCTGTTTTCAAGCTTTGAAGCTCAATTTCTGAACAGTTTTGTCAGTCCAAGATTGTGGCTCTTTCATCAATATTTGAACTCACCGTCGCATCCATAAGCTTCAACCCTCATGCATATGTCGCCACTCCACGCTGTTGGGTGAAATCGTAATGCAACTGCTGTTATAGGGGGATCAATTTTATGCTTGACTTCTGTCCAGCGATTGCTGTTTGCACTGAAAACCTTAAGAAAAAAGTGTTTACCGGTCTAAACTTTACTTCTCCTTTACTGGAAAAAGCCTTTACAACTTTTTAAAGAGGCGGATTCGCCATGTTGAACTATGGGTTATTGTTTAAAATTTAAAGTAGGTATATATTCATGATAATCATCTGGTAGTAAACAGCAGTGTCCCCAGTTGGTAAAGGGTTTTAGCTTCGGCTATGTTAGCCTCTCGACACTTTTACAAAGTTCTTGTTCTTGTTCTCTTTACAGTTATTACTCCGCTGCTGTAAATTGTCTACCGGAATTTACAGCGCCCACGAACGGTGCGGAAATCTGACGGTCTTAGAAACTTGTTTATTGTAATGTACGCTCTCCAGCTTTTTCCTTTGTTGATGAAGAAATGTAAGTTATCTGAGTCCCCACTGTCCTTAGTGCATCTGGTGTCAAAGCCGAGGCACAACAGTTGAGAGGAGATTGCAGTAAGGAGGACATACAAACGATTGTGGTGGTGGTGATGATCGGCCGCACAAAATACTAATTAAGGGAATTACCTTCAAAAGGATGTACTGCCCAGATTTTTTTCAAACTTGGCACAATTGATAGCCATATATAGGACATTGAAAAAATGATAAAAAGATAGGGTCAGCGTGCTTGTTTTTGCCCTGCATTCCCTTTATTCGCAGTACAAATATGAATTATTTCATATATATACTTCACATTCCCTTTATTCTAAGTGCTTTTTGCTGAGTTCGAAACTTTATCAACCGGAAAAATTAATTGGTATTACAGTGCAGACTAAACTATGAATGTTACTGAAACTTAGGGCCTATTCGTCTTTCTGGGTTATAATCTTACAGGAAAGTTATTTCAAATTGCCCGCTGTTGCAAATAATGTAAGGAAATTGGACTACTATCTCATATTCTCGCATTCTTCCCTGGCTCCAAATGCAGAGTTCTACGTCATTTATACAAATATATTCTACAACTTCTATTACCCAACTTTTTTTCTTCTTGAAATATGTTTTTCCTGTACTTATTACGAGCAAACGACACCAATAAAAATGGGGGGGGGGGGGGGGTCAGCGAACTCGTTTGGTCGTACGGTCCGTGTGGGTATCATATCCAGGTCCCGATTTTAGTAATAATCCTCAAAAACAAAACTAACTTTGTATTTCGCGCTAATTTATCCCTACATCACTTACTGTAACTTCACTTGGTCGTCCACATGTGTCTAATCTAAATAGCATATTTTACTTGTAAAAGCGCGTTATGCGAGTCATCAGTTACCAATTCAGATTATCGAGCGCCCTCCGCTCCCTTATTTCCTAAATTGGGTATCTTAGACATCTTTCAAGTCAACTCATTTCAAATAGCCAAATTCATGTTTTATTATCATAATCAATTATTACTTCCTATGTTTCTGAATTTGTTTTTAACAAGCAGCCAAGTGCATAATCATGGCACTAGAACGGCCAACAGCTATCGATCGCATCCTTGTCTCACAAATCTTAAGCAATTTACAATCCTTTACCAAGGTTCCAAAATCTGGAACTCTCTCCCAATATTCTCACCTTTAAGGAAAAAATGCTGGAGTTTTTATTCGTAACATCAAAATCATGAATTGGCCATTCCGCACTTACGCAGAACCTTATTAATGATAGCCGAGGTGGCCTCTCTCATAAGCCTGGTGGTTTCTTGAGGTCTCCTCGCCATTACCTTGAGCTGTAATTTGACTCTTTTCTTTTATCAAGGCAAATAAATAAATGATGATGATGATGAACATGCACGCGCTCGTGCGTGCGCTGCTGACGCAAGAAATTATGCGCATTAAGGATGCGTAATGCAATTCAGGGGAATTATCTTAAATCGTTCGAACAGTCACGTCTGGGGAAGGGCCTGACGAGGAAGCTTTTGCTTTCCACTAAGGTGCATGCTCATGATCTTACAAAATCCATTTGTTACCTTAGCTTTGTTGCCTTCTTTATAATGATTCCATTTCCCACCATCAGGACTATACGACAATTTATAGCTGGTCACCCACTCATTGTAATTATGGCTTCCCTGGCTCGCTACCGCAGTAATGTTTCTTTGCTTTGGACCTAAATCGACCTGTAATTAGACATTGACGTTGTAAAGTCATTCCCCACCTTCAAATGGAGGTTTCAAATACGCAGTTGTATGCTTTTCCCAACAACATAGGCAAAATCCTTTAAAACTTTGTTCTGGTAGGCTATTAATTTAATTAACTGAAGTGGAATAACTATTACAGGTAAATTTCCATAGTACCTGCAACAAATGTTTTTGTTGGGGTCACAACACATGTCCAGAAATTAATGCACGTAACTGGGACCTTAATTGGGTACTTCTATTACACACAATTTATTGTAATTTCCATATATCTTCACGGTCACAAAACTCTTACAAAAATACTATTTGTCAAGTTAAGATGCTTAAAACACGAATGGCATGAAAATTGCCTCTGTTTGTGCTTAAAGAGCACCTCAGCTCAAAATAATTGTCCTCAAATATAAAAGCAAGTGAAGAGTGATCATCGCAGTAAATTTTCCAATTTAAGCAACTGGAAAGAAGAAGCCTGAAAAAATCAGGGCTTCAACGGGATTCGAACCCGTGACCTCCGCGATACCGGTGCGATGCTCTACCAACTGAGCTATGAAGTGTGGCTTCATAGCTCAGTTGGTAGAGCATCGCAGGCTTCTTCTTTCCAGTTGCTTAAATTGGAAAATTTACTGCGATGATCACTCTTCACTTGCATCTACAACCGCAGTACAAATATGAATTATTTCATATATACTTCACATCAAATATAAAACTTGGAACCTATTCCAAAGACGTTAAGCCTTTATTTTCAGTTTTGGACGTTTTTGTTAGCTTCAAACCTTATGAAAGACTGGACATCATTAGTCACACGACCGAGCTAGCGAGTGGTGTAGACGTCTATTAGTGATATGACATTACGTTGCATCATTGAATGTCTACAAAGGTTTATAACCTCATGCAAATTAGTTTGTGACATCAAATCAGTAATATTCGTAATAGGCCCACTGCCCTTACTACCACGGTCGTGTATCAAATGATGGCCAGATTTCGTAACTTTTACAGCCCCGAATAAGTAAAGATTCGTTTAAAAAAAAAAAGAAGTAAAATTAAAAGACAGAATGCTTTTCGATCAGCTAGCTGCTATGATTTATTTTAGCAAAAAAAAAAATGGGGTCAGGTGAACTTAAACGAAAGGCCTTCGAAGAACGATGCCAAACTGATAAATGAATTTTCAAAGAATAAATTGGAAGTAATGGTAACAACATTTTTAATAACACAGATTATTGATTGATTCAGTTTGCTAGGGAATCAAGGGTAAAAAGAGTTTGATGTATCAAGGTATTTCCATCAAAACGTGTTTCCATTTAAAAGAAATTAAAGGTGAAGGAAAGCCCAGATGATTGGTAAAGTAAAAAAAGAAACGCTACCATGACTACAGAGTTATATAGAACGGTTGTTGAGGGGACTGGAAATAACTAACCTCTATATATTGATTAATATCCAACACAGACGAACACCAGCTGCGTCTTGATTGGTTGTTCAACCGACCGTACCATGGATCACTTCTGTCAGGGTGCCAAGTTGTAGCTGATAACGAATCATCTGAAATCTGATTGGTGGAGAGTCCTAAGGGATCTGAACAACCTAAAACAAAGAGAATCGGGCACTAAGGTCAACGGTCACAATGGGGATTTACCACTACTGCTTAATGGTTACACTCTGAAGTGTTAAATGTGTCATTCAAGTACATCAATACTTTTAATCTCGAATCATTTCTTCTCGAAAAACCGCGGCTGTATTTGAAATAATTTTGAGGTAACTGGGAAATTATATTTTATACCTGACAGATAAGAAACCTGGATGCACGGCTTACAAATTGCGCTGTCAACATGAACCAAAGAATAACCAAATTCGTAAACGAAAGAGAGAATGTAAAGATAGTTACCTTGCGTTTTACCAAGAACCATTTCAACCTGGAAAATAATTAAATTATACACGAGCCAACATGAGAAAATATTAGAATGGAATAACTGTTGTTTTTTAAAGGGAGTTGTTTCAATGTGACAGGAGAGGGGAGGGGGGGGTGGGCAGAGAGTAAAAAGGGGATGCAGACATCCCCTGTAAGAGGTTTTGTCTTCTATTGCTCAGTATCAGTAATATTATCAACAAACGTTGTGTGCTAAAACTCATTCAACTGTTTGTTTTTAGAGAGCTTTAGCAACGACTACGGCTGAGGAGAACACCACAAAACTCGAGCCTTAATTGACAAAACCAATCACTCTGCGTCTCTGGTTTTCATTTCGGTGCACAAGTTCTTTTCCGTGCTTTGAAAAACATTACAACGTACGATGGCCAAAGCCAGGCGAGTTTTTCCAAGAACACGAACTCATGCATGAGGGCGAATTTCTCTTCATTCAGTCTTCTTAATTAACCTTAGCGCTGTTCATAGAAATTCAAATCCTGAACAGTTTGCCCAAATTGTACAACTTGAACGAGTTTGATAATATCGCTAAAGAACTGCCATGAATAACAGCGAAAACTTGAGGTTTTCGTTGCCGTTCCTGCTTGATCGATATTTGCAAGATCTCCCTTTTTTAAAGCATTCCTCTAGCACGTTACTGATGAGGCTTTCTAATCTGTACAATGAGTTTCTTTCAATGTCGTGGCTCCTGCGGCGAAATCTAATGTATGTAAGCATAGGTTGTGTGATAGTAAAGTGCTAAATTATTCAATACAACCAATTGGACTTCAAAAAGTTTCACGTTCAATTAAATACTTCAATCTCGAACTGATGAAAAGAATAGATATCTTTTCATTCTAAGCTAAAGTGCTGAATTAATATTAACTCTACTGCAAAAAGGTAATTTTATTAACTTACAAAATGAGCCAACTAAGACGATAAGCATATTTTTAAAATCAAATTCAACTAGTCTTTTTAACTTTGAAATGAAAGGCCTACTTCCCGAATGTTTGCTATTACAGTAAACTTCAGTGGCAAGGATCCGAAATATTAGTAAGAAGTTCGCCATGTTGAGTTTATCGCGGCCATTTGTGTATGAACTCGGCAGATCGAACAAATTGGCTCTACTTACCAGGGCGATTACAAAGCAATAAAGTATAATGTTTTCCATCTTCAATATCGGTTTAAGCTTCATCATAGAGAAAGATTTTTCTCTCTAAATTTGTTTTCACACCTTCACTCATGACTGCGCGAGATCTCGAGAGCCTCTTCAAGCTGTTATAACTGATTCAAATTCAGCCCTTTGTTTATGAAGGTTTAGCTCGCCATCAAAGAACTAATTAATCAAAGAACAACATACTGACAAACAAAACGCTAAACTGAATGTCAATTATGTTAATGATATGAAAACTTGCTGAGAGCGACACAGTTGGAAATTTGCAGGTTTAATTTTACTTCCATGGGAGCACGAGTAACATTTTATACACATAAATATTCCTCCTAAGGAAGATTACTCTCGTAAATGGAAACCCTAAAATATAAAAAAAAATGCCACATTCCACGAAACTGACAATTATGATGGAATGTGGCATACAGGAAGGTGTTTCTTAACCAAAAAATGTTTTGTTTTCTGTTAAAGGTGCACGTGTCTTCGTAGGCGTTGTGTACACATTAGAGACCTTAAGCAGCAGACGTTCGTGAGCCACGAACGGCGGCCGGAAGTTACTTTGGGAATTTTATTTCATACTGCGCATGGCATCACGTTCGTCTCTGGCAGCGCCTACCCCAGAACGGCATGTTTTCGGTTTTCTCCAGAACGTCCACCTTTTAAAGCCCCGGCCAAACGATCGCAACATTCAGCGCAACATATCCCAACATTGTTGGCCGCAACATGTTGCGCGCGTTTGGCCACCTTGTTGCGACATGTTGCGACATGTTGCGTGTTGTTGGCTCAAATTTGAAAATGGTCAAATTTTTCACGCAACATTTGTGGATGTTGCATGATGTTGTGGTCGTTTGGCCAGGTTCGTGCAACAATGTTGCGTCTGGGCATGCGCAATACCTCGATTTGTTTTTTCAAAACGTCATTTGTAAACATGGCGGAAAGTGGCGCGCAATTTGAATTGTCCAAAAACCCGAAAAAATCACCGAGGAAGACGTGGACGGAGAGGGAGACGACCGACTTAATAGAAATGCTTGAGGGCCGTCCCTGCCTGTGGAACATTTACGAAAAATGTTACCATTCTAGAGAGGCACGAGAGAAGGCGTTTCAAGAGATTTCAAGGGTTCTCGATATCAGTGTGGCTGACATAAAGGCGAAGATTACTTCTTTGCGTGCTCAACTTGGCCGTGAACTCGCTAAAACAAGGGCTACGAAATCTGGCCAAGGTTTAAGCGACTCATACAAGTCTACCTGGATATTTTGGGAGAGCCTGCAATTCTTAACAACCGTGCTCAACGCCGGGAAAAGTAAAGACAACCTTTGCCTTGGAAACGAAGATGAAGATGCGACCGAAGATGAAATGGCAAAGGAAACAGAGCAGACGGGAGAAGTGATTCCTGAACATAATGCAGGTTACCAGAGGCCCGCAAAAAGAAAACGCAGTGAAGCGAAAAAGGACGAGCTCTTTGCAACATGCATAAAAGCACTGCAAGAGCCACCACCAAACCTGGAATCCGTCCCAAAGGTGAGTTCCTTCGCAAAGTATGTTGACGAAAAACTCAACAAACTGGACAACAGAAGCAGGACATTGGCGGAGAAACGCATATGCGACGTTTTATTTGACCTGGAAATGGGAGACGAAATCAATACCCGGCCCCCTTCACATCGACCACAGTTTCGACAATTCTCGCCTGGCACTGACCAAGGTGGTAATGTGTACTTGCAGAATCCATTGGGAAGACAAGACTCCGGACAGTTCATGTCAATGTTGAAAGGGGATGAGCAATATTATTAAGACTACTTATTTATTGACCTTGAACTAAACAAAGAGCCAAACGTTTACGATAGAAATTTAAATTATTTATAGTTCGTCCGTAAAAGGTTCATTACTTCCAAACAATTTCGGTCGTTTAACTTTCGCACAAATTGTTTGGCAAATAATGTACTTACAGTTATTTGAGAACTGGCTTTAGCTTTAAGTATTTCTAGCCCGGTTTTGCACCAATTTATACGGTGTGTCAGTGATTTGATGAACTCTGCGATTAATTTTGTGAAAATTAAATTGATGAAATGCAAAATGTTTTCACTGGTATTAAACTAAAGAGAAACCAAAGTTTGTACATATCCATTTAACAAATCGAATGTGGTTTAGCGTTGTCTGTACTCTTAATCGACAACGAGTATGCGTCATCACTGACAGTGGTCAAAATGTTGTCAACTCGGGAGGCGCAGCCGAGTGGGTCCACAAATAGTCAAACGCCAACGTTCTTTCACGCCACATTATGTCCATCTCAGGCCATGCTAACAAGCAAAGCATATCAAGTTATAACTCAAGACCATCTGTAAAACAGTTGAAGAAATGTCCCGACATCCTCTCAAATGCTCTAGTTAGTAAAGAAGCGAGTTCAGCAGTTGTTCATGTTCCAGTGACGGGACGGCAGCTTCGAGTTCGATTTCGTGCTCTGCCTCAAACTCTAGTGCTTTGGCCTTCCCAAATGGCTTCTCCATGGCTGCACCATTGCAAATGCCAATGTGTATGTTTTGCCGTAAATCCATTATAATCCTGCTTGAATATTTGCAGTAACTGAACAGTTGAAGTTGTTCGAAACTTGCATTTTCTTGAACAAACGTTAAACTTTTATATGGTCGCTTCGCTGGATTCAGGATCTTGTGGTAGCTTTGTTGTTATAATAGCCAATCAGAGACGCTCATTTTGGGGAATAGACCAATCAGATTGCGCGAAAGTTATAGACAACGCTTGCTCTTTCTTTGTGTCACGATCTTGGTCACGTTCTGAAAAAATGACCACTGTGATGACGCATATCGTTGCCGATAAGAGTACAGACACCGCTAAACCACATTCGATTTGTTTTTTACCACAATATCGGCGTCAAAGAAATGTTTATTTCAGAGCGCGACAGATCAAAAAGGCATTGCGTGACAAGTTTGACGCGAGCAGCCGACAACGGCAAATTAGCCAATCAGATTGCGAGATTACTGGCAGTTGTGGTAAAGTTGTGGCCTGATTACATGAGCCGGGCCAACCCGGCTCATGTAATCAGGCCCTAAATAACTGTTACTGGTTCTGCCAGCTGATTTGTATTAGTGCACTCTTAGGTTTAAGTTAAAAACGGCACACACTGTGTACTGCACTGCACATAAGCATCTTTAAATTTCCTTATTGTCTTTGATGAATATAAGGGCTTTGTTTGAACAAAATTACCCTCTTTTAGAAATAACTTATTCAAAGCAGAACACCAAACAATGGCACTGAGTTCATTGTGTGGAGGTTTTATAAATCAATAATTTAATAATATTTTAAGTTCAATAAAAACACAATGTGTTGAGAGATTGTAATATCTATACATTTACTGAGCAATAACATCTGGGCATCCAGACAAACAAGCAAAATTTAAAATCATAGTTTGATGTGGACCCTATGTGATTGTCACACATCAGGGATTTTGTAAGTGCTGACTTCTGAACAATATTGTAACTGACCTCACTTTTTGTAGGCTCAATTTCCTGAGTTTTCACTTTTTAATAACTTCTCCCAGACCTTTAACAAAATTCTTTGAATTATATATTGTCTCTCCCTGATTTCCCTGTGACTACGAAAGTCTGATGTTTTTACTGTCAACAGTGACAGTTTGATTTGTAACTTCAGTGTACAAAACTCAAAAATATTGATTTCTACAGTTTTTTGAAAGCCTTCAGAACCTTATAAAAAATTATTCAAATATGGATAAAAATAATTAGCCACCTAATTAATGACATAAAGTGTCACTCAAAAATAGACCATATAAATTGCAGAAGTATTCAAATTTATATAAAGGAAACCTTCCTTTGCCTTCAAGTTCCAGTTTCCTTCAAGTCAGAATGTAAGTATACTTAATGTTTTTTGGATAAAGTTTTCAATACTATTGTAAACAAATATTATCCATAGCTAACTGATTCCACTAGCTATAAATTTTTCAGGTTCCTGCATTTTTGTTTCCAAAATATATGTGCCAGAACAGATCATAAATTGTAATTCCCCTTTCAAGCAGTTATTAATATTACAGTATAAAGTTTCATTTTCTTTTGGTGTTGAGGCTAGTAGTATTGTGTAACAAAGTAATTTAATAGACCATAAATATAGGACAATTTTGACCAAGTTAAGTCAAACACCCTGTGATACTCCCCCTTTAAGAATCATTCAGAGACATGTATAAGCAAGTCCAGCCAGTTATGAACATCTCTCCCACTGCCACTCAATAGCACCTTCATTGACAAAGTACTCGGAAAACCACTCCCTTACTTGTTTGGCCTCTGTGGTTGCATTATGTCCTGTTGAGGGCACCTGCAGAGGGAGAAAGGACTCTGAAGCACTATCTTGTCTCCATAGCCCAGGCACCAGTTTGCCATTGTCACTCTCTGAATCACTTAAACCAGCTGGAAAGTAAACATCTTTCGAGATGCTGCTTCTGAGAAAGTTATGGAGGGTTAATGCAGCCATAACAACTTCTTCTACTGTTTTTGGTGGTATTTGCATGATTGTTTTGAATACACGCCAGCGGTTTGCAAGGATTCCAAAAAGGTTTTCAGAGATTCGTCTTGCACGGCTGTGGCGGTAGTTGTACACTCTTTTCTGTACATCAAGCCCGTGTTGGGGATATGGTTTCATCAAGTAGGGTTTCAATGCAAATGCATCATCACCTACTAGAACATATGGAAGTGGTTCTGCGCCGTAGGGTAAGAGTTTGGGTGGAGGAAGTGACAGGCTGCCATCTTCTATTGCTCCTGCTAGACCACACTTGTTCCAGACCCCCCCATCTGATATACGGCCATTGGTACCAACATCAGCGTACAAGCATTGGTAGTCTGGACCAGCAACTGCCATCAGAACAACAGAATGGGTGTGCTTGTAATTGTAGAAATATGAACCTGCATTTGGTGGTGGCTGCATTACAATGTGTTTTCCATCAATAGCTCCAATGCAATTGGGGTACTGCCATTTCTGCTGAAATGTGTTGGCAATAGCTAGCCATTCCTCAGGAGAAGAAGGCACTCGTAAATAATGAGGACCAAGATGTTTGGCAATTGCAGAACAAACTTCTCTTATGATGTACGAAATTGCTGCTCTGGAGATTCTGAACTGAAAACTCAGTGATCTGTAGGTTTCACCAGTAGCCAAAAATCTCAATGTTAATGCCAGCCTTTCTGGTGCAGTTATCACCTTGTTGCCACCTAAGATCTGCTGAGGTGTTATGTCAGCCTCAATGTACCTTGAAAAATTAAACAAGCAAACAATCAGAGTTTTCTTCAAAATGATGGTGTCTTTATTCCATAGCCACCCCTCTATCCAGCAGTAAAAAATTACAGTGAGATTCAAACGTTTTAACCTCGCTTTTCTTGTTTGTCTAGTAATGCTGACTCTTACTAGCTGAATATTCCTGTGTCAACTCAAATTTAAAAGCCAATAAAATTTTGTTGGAATGTTCACGAGATAAGTTCGAAGAAAGGTGGTGTCTACGAGAACCCCCCATACACCAAATGTGGGTCCTGTTTGAGTATAGTAGTTTTGACAAGTTCCCTAGGCCTTAACAGCAGATTGTACACAGGTAACAGCTCAACCATAAATAAATATCAGAATTTATTTGGGGGTTCTTAGGGCCTCTTCATAGGAGCCCAGTTGACCTGGATGTCCCTGTTAACGAGACCTTGCCTCAAGCCTATTTTCTTTGTAATAACATTGAAGGCAAAATTACTGAATGCTGATTGGTTGAGCGGCAAAAATACACGCGCCTGATTGGCTGAACGCATGCTTCCACATTCAGTTGGTTTCTTCCTTTTAAGCAAAACAACTTCGTCTTCTTCAAAGTCTGTCTTTTAATTCGCGTTTCACTAGCTGAAAAAAACGTAAAGATCAAGAACTAGCTTTAAAAGATAATCTGGAAGGTGAATTTTCGAGTGATAAGAAGAACAGCAAATTATTTTTTTCATGAAAAGCCTAAAACTTGGATCCACTTACAAGGCGCCCGGCGTAGCGGGATTGTGTGGTTGGAAAACAAATGATTCCTTTCGTCAAGGGCTTTCAATTTACCACGGCATCTTGAAGCTCAACAAAAAAGATCACCGAACAGTTTTCCATTGATGGGAAGAACGAGTAGATCAAACTTGTTGGAAGAAGTTCTTTCTTTGACCGCGGATGCGTGCTTTTAAGTAGATGCGCATGCCATTTTCAAGTGGTAAAAATCTCTCCAGCACAGGTGAATTTACTTAAATAAATTGAAGCTTAACATGTGCTTTAATCGTTATTACTTTTGTTCAGGAACAAAAAATCGTATTTTTATCTTGAGTGGATCATCTACACTTGTTTTGGACGCAAAGAAGAAGTTGACTTGTCTGTTTGTCAGTTGTTTTGCTCGCAGGCGAACGAGTGTTTTAACCCCGCTTTTCGAGGTGCCTCAACAGTGTTTAGAAAATTTTGCCCTCTGTGTTATTAACAAGTAATCGCAATGGGTCTTCGTAAAATCAAGGATTAATAACACTTGTGTTTTCAGCAACTTCTGACAATACGCGTGATTTATCCTTAATTTACTCGGCCCCATGCGATTACCTATACTAATTATTAAACAACAAACCTAATAAGCTTATATATTGTCAACACTTACATTGCTCATTTATTTTCGCCATCCATAATTTAATTTGAAATAAATTGGATAGTTTTTGCTCAAACGTTTTGTTTCATTATTTCTCTAGTTTGGAGGGTCAAAGGTTTGCCCTGTTCATCCGCCGTACGATATCTTTAGAAGCTATATAATTTCAAACACAACCTCGGACTGCCAAAATAAATTGGACGAGTACGAGTTTCACCGCCTCGTCCGACCCGGGAAGTTATTTACAAATATACTATTAATCTCGATGTGATCACATGAGAAGGCGGGCTAGTCCTACATCTTGGTTTCCACAACCCGAAATCTCGGCAACCGGCATGAAAATATTCAAGCTACGATAGTCGTGAGCGATACAATATGTTGCGCTATTTTGGTTTAGCTCTACAAATTTTTAACCGGTTGACCAGGCTAAAATTACTCATATGAACAGACGTTAGATTTCGTGTCAGTTACCAAGCCAGTCCGGTTTACTGGGATTGTATGACGAGGCATTTAAAAGCTGATTTACCTGAGAATCGTTTGAAAATCTGTAGGTTTCATTCGAAACATTTCCCTGAAACCCGCCACGTCTTCAATCATCAGCTCCTGTACTATGTTGGCAAAGTAGCCCTTTTCCTGTCTTCTCTTGATCCACAACCTTGTTTTTCCCCTTTTTACCTCTCTCTCGTCGTCCTCTACAAGCAGCACTAGAGAACATGCCACAACTTTGCGACGCCAAAGGCGAAATCGCTGGTGAACATACTCCATGTTTACGTCCGGGACAAATATTCGCTGAACGTATTGCGTAGACTGTTGCGTGATGTTGCGTGCGTTTGGCCAGCCCTTCGCAACATGTCGCAACATGATCCAACAATGTTGGGATATGTTGTGTTGAAATGTTGCGATCGTTTGGCCGGGGCTTAAGACGTCTAGGTAAGATATTTAGAAAATTTTTTGTTTATTTTTCGACGCTACTTTCTTATAAGGCTCAAAATATATATTTTTTCAATACATTGTACAGGTTTGGAAATGGCGGAGTGAACTGAAAAACTTGATCTATGTTTGGCTTGTGAAATTCGAGCAAGTGATATCTTTAAGTCCACGAAGAAAAAACAGTTCAGCGAGCTCAAGTATGGCAGCAAATCGCAGATACTTTGTGTAGCTATGATACGCCAACATTTACAGTGTCCAAACGTGCCGTACGGGATCGCTATGGAATAATCTTGGCCAAGTCAGTAAAGGAAAAAGTTAAGCACCGAAGAAAGAGCGAGTGGTATCGAAGTGGAGCAGACCGAACTCAAGGTGCTTCTGGAAGAGCTTATTGAACAAGAAGACTTAAGTGAAGAAGAGGGAAACGAAGCTAAAAGAAAAACTGAACAGGATAAGTCTAGAGCCCAGGAAATAAGAAAAACTGCAATGGAGAACCTTGGAGAAACAAAGAAGAGGAAGCTTTTAAATGGCGAGCAAGATGATGCAACATCATTGCCTTTGAAGAATAAAACAAGAAGATTCAGGTCAGAAGTAATTGGCTACCTAAAAGAAAAGTACTGGTCTCTGACCTCTTGAAATCCGGTAATGTTTACTGTCAGGAACAGAAACGACGGTCGTGTTCTCGCGGAAGCTTAACTTTAATTTTGGCGCCACGAACCCCGTCTTCGACCCAGTTTCCCCACGGAAGAAGATGCCGTTCGTGGCTCACGAACGTCTGCTGCTTAAGGTCTCCATTGCCGTATGAAGGGGCAGAATCATCTTCACTGTCTCTGTGTTAATTGTGAATGGTTACGTAAATGGGAGTAAAGCAGAAACATTATTATTGAAGCCGCACCAGTTGTGAAAATCGCCAAAGCTTTCCGAAAAGGGAATAGCCAGTACAATTTTCAATTCTGTTTGTATTAAACTACGGTACAAGATTTGATTAATGTGAAGATATGAAATATAAATTGTATATCTGATTAAAGAATGATCGTCAAGAATGAACATGAAGGTGATCGTCGCAGTTATAAACCCTACTTTTAAATAAAGCCTGAAAACTGATTCATGATCACATTTATCTATCCACTCACGGGTGTTACGAACGCAAAAAATGACCAGCTCCCAGTTGGCTTGTTAGCTCAGTTGGTTGAGATCTGCACTGGTATCGTAAAGGTCATGAGTTTGACTCTGACTCGTACAAGCCTGAATTTGTTTGTTTGTTTGTTTCATACCTGCGAAGATTACTTGTTCATTCCTGAAAGATTTGTTACTGATCTTGTGATGGACCCGCTCTGGTCGACAGGAACGCGCGCGCTAAAGACCCTTTTAGGTCTAGTAACTGGAGCCATGGACATTTTCAGTTACACCTCAGCTCGGATTCATGCAACATTTCATTTGAAAGTAAAAAAACCTCTCTATCAATTGTCTAAAAGGGGAGTGGGTCGTTGTTGGAGGACAGATGAATTATCAACACCTTGCCATTGTGCTCGAAGGTCATTGCAATCCTACAGGTGCACTGCCATGCAATTAGTACTGTTGGCTGATAGTTCGTGTCTTTGTGGGTTAATTTATACGCGTCTGAGATGTCTCCTTTTCCTTCCGTTTCCTTTTCTTTCCTTTGTAAATTCTTATTGCATCAGCCCATGTACATCGCACATCTGTCAAGAATATGTCTTGTATGTTGATGAAACGTCAGCCAAAGAGCAAAACATATTTTACTTCGCCAACAAGACCTTCGAAATACCTCCTTTCTAATCGTTATCGGTGACCAATAGGTCTGAAAATGACCATTGTCACTGCGCTGTTGCATATATTTTCTGTATCTTAGGTCGCAGCCCGCTTTTCAGTTGGCTATTAGATTTTCAACAGACCATATATACATAAAGTTTTTATAGGAAAGAAAAAGATATTCTTATTATGAGATAATTATATTACAACCTTACAAACCTCACCCAGCCGGTTAAACACCTGGAAAGTTGTTCGTTTGCAACCTGTCAACCTCGGGAAAATGGTAAATGGCATGTACATACGGGGTACCTATTTTGGAAACGCGCGCGCGCATAACCGTCACAATTTAATAAATCGTCATAATGGTTAAATTAAATTCAGATTGGCCAAGTATTTCCATTTATGTAGTACATGCCACTCTGCAATAAACTGCAGAATGTATTATCTTATGAAGAAGATGAGACGAAAAAAAATCGTGCAAAAGAGCTCAGTGGAGCTTAGAGGCTTTGGGCTGGCGGAAGAGAAAAAACTCAGGTCTGAAAAGAGCGTAATTGAAATTGACGTTTCTTTGAGCGAGGACTGTCAAGCGTCTGAAATGGTGAGTTCTAAAACTTGTAAGATTTCAGATTTGAGAGTAATGGGAGACAATATCACAGTTTTGTATCGGACTTAAGTAGTGGAAGTAAAGCCTGAAAGTATTTCGCGGAGCCATTGAAAATGTGTTCAATTACCGGCGGCCGTATCCTTGACACAATTTTTCGGTGAGGTTGCTTTAAAAACAAAAGAGTAAAAGAGCAAATCTTATAGTGCTCTTCGACGCCATTTGTCGGCTGGAACATGCAACTCTTAATAAACTTTTCACTGGAAGCGGTTTTTAATGCATCTGCACATTTCACGGCTTTATTTACCAACGCTGTGGAATTATATTCTAAATCAAGTCATGAAGGGAATAATTTTAAAATATTCCTACGAAACCGCGATGTTTTTTTTACAATACCTACTTACAAAAGCTCTTCAAAGACAACAACTGATAGAAAACACTTTTGTTACATACACAGCTACTTCAAAATGGCGATAGTCAGCCATTATGACATATTATAACATATTAACCCACATTTCACAGAAAGGTATTTGACATATTTAACTTAAGAAGAAAATTGATCATTCATTCCAATTTTAGGTGAGGTATTGGCTGAGAAAGATGATTGATGAAGAAGAATCAGAGACAAGTGAATCTGGATCCTCAAAATCAAGTGGGTCATCATGTTCCTCAACGGATGACGAAGAAGAAAACAGCTGGCTGCATTCCATCGGTAAAATCATCATCTTGCATTTAGTAAACGAGAAAATAATACGGCACAGTTTCAGAAAGAGAGCACGAGAACTCTCCTCGTTTCGTGTCTCGGCTCCCATTACTTAGGCGGCGTTATCATAGGCTTGCTCACGATAGCTTTTATCAACAACTTACGTTGTTCCTACTTCGGAAAAAAGTAAGACTGGTGGTAAAGCTATAATTTCGTGGAATAAACACAGAACTGAAGGCGAGACTCAGTAACGTCGAGTAAGACGTCGTCATTCTAAAAGACCTAGAGTTTTCCAGAAGTGAAGCTCACGAGAGCGCAGAGCGCGAACAAAAGCTGGAGCCAAACTGAAGACGAGAAGCGAATGACTGTCAGAAAATCCACTCCACTGTTTTTTTCTTTTTTTTTCTCTTGAATTCCTGTCACACTCCCATGGTCTTCAGCAAATTAACAAACTGGTAGACTGTTTTTGAGTCAAAAGGGACTTAAATGGAAAGATGAGGATTTTTATTTCAACGCAACAAAACTGGGTTTTAAATTAATTCGTTTTTATTTTATTGGCTATTGAAATGAACATTTGTTTTTTTTAATCACTAAAATTTCTTTTTGAAAAAAAAAAAGGGGAAAATAGTAAACCGTGGACTCTTATTTTAGGAATTTAGCAATATAATCTTATGTTTGTCTTTGTAATCCTTTACTTTAAGATCTGGAGGGTGAACTTTCCAAGTACGAATTAGGACGTAAACTCGGTTCAGGCGGTTTCGGACAAGTGTTTGCTGGAACGCGAAGGACAGATGAATTACCGGTAAGTACCGTATTGTAATCAACTGTAAAATGGTGAGTAAATGGGTCCTTTGCTGCTGGCCAGTCACGTGATACAAAAACGCCATAGTGGATAAAACAAACAAAGAGCTTACATCATTCAGTAAACTGGTTATTTCCTTTGTTTCTGGAGATGAAAGTTATCGTCACAGATATGAACACTAACTACTTGAGCAGTAGTGAAAATAGAGCCTTAGAAAAGTAGCTCAAATATATGATTTCATATATTCACATTCACCTATTCATCACCCACGGCCAGTTTACTACGAACCCACAATGTGATCTGCTCCCAGGTGGCTTGTCAGGTTAGTTGGTAGAACACTGCCCAGGTATCGCAGATGTCATGGGTTTGACACCAGCACAAGCCTGAATTTTTCATTTATCAGGCCTCATTGTCACTACTGCGACAATCGCTTACTTCTTCATTCTTTGATCCGCAGTTCAACTCCTGATTTCATACATTGACATTCACCTTGTCGTGTCCCAGTAATTTCTTGCGGCCTAGCATAGCGTTTTTTTTTTTTTTTAAAGTGACTGATGATCTGCAAAGAGTCCATTTCTGTATAAACACCTTTTGGAAATTAAGACATAGAGGATCTCAAAACTTTCATTTTCTTGAAGACTATCTTGAAGACTATCCAGCCAATAAAAGTTCTAATAACCTTCCATCTATTTCTGAGGCATACACTCTTTCATTCATTCCCAGGTGGCTTGTCAGGTTAGTTGGTAGAACACTGCCCAGGTATCGCAGATGTCATGGGTTTGACACCAGCACAAGCCTGAATTTTTCATTTATCAGGCCTCATTGTCACTACTGCGACAATCGCTTACTTCTTCATTCTTTGATCCGCAGTTCAACTCCTGATTTCATACATTGACATTCACCTTGTCGTGTCCCAGTAATTTCTTGCGGCCTAGCATAGCGTTTTTTTTTTTTCAAGTGACTGACGATCTGCAAAGAGTCCATTTCTGTATAAACACCTTTTGGAAATTAAGACATAGAGGATCTCAAAACTTTCATTTTCTTGAAGACTATCTTGAAGACTATCCAGCCAATAAAAGTTCTAATAACCTTCCATCTATTTCTGAGGCATACACTCTTTCATTCCAGGTGGCCGTAAAAGTTGTCAAAAAAGAATCCGTAAACGAATTCAAAGAGGTTGGTTAGTCATCGTTATTTTACTTATGGAAAACACGTTGTCAGGAACTAGGCGTTAAAAAAGGCAGTAAAAATCGATGGCAGTATACGTCATTCTAGGGGATCGCATAGTGTTTCCATGTAATTGGCCATAAAGGCGCTATCTTCTGGAAAACCATTAAGGCGAAGTACTTGGATGCTACACGTAAATCAGGCGATTCAAGATAAAATCCAGGGCCCGGTTGTTTGAAAGCCGATTAACATAATCCAGGATTAGCGTAAACTTTGGTTGCAGTTTTTTTTTGTTGGATGAAAGTTGTTTTCGCTGCTTTTTGCTTTTCAGGTTTGACTTCCCCTAATCTAAAATTTTGCAGAATATCGGCATTGAACAACATTTGGAGACAGAGAAATGAGCTCCTTGATTAATTTTTAATCCTGGATTAGCATTAATCGGCTTTCGAACAACCGGGCCCAGGAGTTAAGAGATTTTTGTTATTTTTAGCTGACATCCGCCTCAACAAATAGAAGTATTCAAAAACCAAGATTTTATATATATATATTTTTAGCATTTTAATCTTGGAATATAGCAGAATGCATGAATAAATCCATTCCGGATTGTAACTGTTTTTTTTTTATATATATATAATTGTAGTTCTTTGTAGCCTGTTTCCTTCTATCAGTAATTTATTTGTTAGATACACGACCCTATAAGCGTTTGCGCTTTAACCACTTATTGTGTATAACAGATTAACGGCGTAAAAGTTCCCGCCGAAGTGTACTTCCAGGACAAGGCTCGTCATCGTCACGTTATCAAGATTTACGATCACTTTACAACAGAAGATCACTACGTTTACGTTATGGAAAGACCAGAGAGCTGCCGAGACTTCAGTCATGTGTTAGATCGAAGTGGACCTCTCACAGAAAAAAAGGCAAAACGTTATTTTCGCCAAATCGTGGAAGCAAATATAAATAGCGAAGAGGAAGGAGTCTTACATCGTGACTTAAAACCTGAGAATATGCTCTTGGACTTTAAAACAGATGAAATTAAATTGATAGATTTCGGTTTGGCCTCCGAAGTCCAATGCGAACCTTTTCATTCCTTTCAAGGTGAGTGGAAAACATTTGTAAAAGGCGAAAACTAGGGTTTTTATTGGTTGGAAAATGCAGTCTGGGTGAGAATGAGGTGAAGCAAAGAGGATTTCAGCAAATTCAGTCTTCTTACAAATTATATCAGCATGTATAATTAGTTCTGCTTGATTTTTTAAGTAAACACGCGAGTTATACACGCCTATACACTTAAAAAAAAAAAAAAAGAACATGTATTTATTTGGCAATCTTTGTTTGTTTACTGCAGTGTTTGTATCTGTTCCAGGCACACCATATTATATGCCGCCTGAGTTTATTAAAACAGGGCGATATGATGGCTGCCAAGCCACGGTGTGGCAGTTAGGTATCATCTTAGAGGAAATGTTACCTGAAGATCCAGAAGCTCTATCGCCAGGTATTGACGAAGTGTAAAAGTCTTAAATGATACTTGATATGTAATAACATGTTTATAGATACCACGTGCAATGCTAATTAACAACTTTTTTTGTGCTTTTTTAACAGAAGCGACGGCTTTAATAAAATCAATGCTAAAATCAAGACCTGCTGAGAGGCCATCATTGAGACAGATTCTGAAGCATCCCTGGTTTACAATGGAAGGTGAACGTCTTCATCTGTTTTCTAATTTCTTTTTAATAGCTGGTTGTTTTTTGGCCGCGTTCGTGAACTTGTGGTACAGTTGATTTGATTCTGCTCTGGCTTGCTGATGTTTAATTTGCTCTGATGTTATTGTCTTTGCAGAGTCAGAAGATTTACTTTTGCCCGCTGTCGTGTTAGACATCTCCAAGTAAGTGCTAACAAAGTAATCTTACCATCTGGCTTCCTCATCTAATTTGATCACAACTATTGCCAGAAAGAGAAAAGTACCCATACATGCATGGTTTTGTACTTCTCTGCATCAGTTCTTCAATACTCTAGTTATTGCTTCAATAAGTATATAAAGTTTTAATTTTCAAACCCATTCCAATTCAGATGTTTAGCTAAACTTCACCAGTGAGATTACACTGGACTGATTCGATACTGGTGACCGGTAACAAAATCATCCTTGTAAAATGACGATGACGTTCAGTACCCAAAACCTAAATTGTATTGTGGAATGTTTCTTAAACAGGATCCTCACTTCTGTCCACCGTTTTCAAATAATGGATTGGAAACAGGGCTTTTTAGTGACTATGACAGGAAAAAGTTAGTCTCGGCAGTCTTACACTTATGGATATTACCTATGTTACATCTTTTTATTCAGTACTGCTTAACTTCATTTAAAACAGACAAGTTGATGATGATCAGGAGGATTTGGAAACCACTATTACTGTAATGATTACAATACAGTATATAACTAAAAGACAAAGACAAAGAAAATATTTATTGAAATATTTTACAAATATAGGTTGAAGCACGAAACCCACCTATCACTGACACTTAACGGTTCTTTTTCTAGCCTTGATAAATCAGATAAAGATTCCACGTGGATCTCATGTGTCAGTAGAGACCGTTCTTCATGTCTGACCTTGTATTTTTCTGTGTAAGTGTTAACATTTTATGTTTGTCTTTCTAATCATTGAGAAGTTAGGTTATCAAACCGAAAAGAAACTCATCAAAATTTGGGGAGAGAACTTCCATATTGTCAGATCAAAGTTTTCATTATCTGACAGTATTGAATTCATGTTACAGTCAAACTAAGTGAAGCGTACCCCTCAAGATTGCATTAATGATTTGATTATTTGAAACTTGAACCCGCTAGTCGTTTCGAGAATGCAATAATGAAATTGATTATTCGAATATTGAACTCGCTCGCTTGATCCAAGAATACGGCTAATGGGTTCCGTTTTCGAAAAATCAATTCACTGTTGCGACTAGTAGGTTTCAAACCAACTGGTCTTTCCTAGAATGCAATAGTGAATTGAATTTTCGAAAACGGAACCCGTTAGCCGTATTCTTGGATCGAGCGAGCGAGTTCAATATTCGAATAATCAATTTCATTATTGCATTCTCGAAACGACTAGCGGGTTCAAGTTTCAAATAATCAATTCATTAATGCAATCTTGAGGGGTACGCTTCACTTAGTTTGACTGTAACGACGATGATAACGTAAGTGTTTTTCTACGATAAAACATTCTTTTATATGATTCTGCTTTCAGCCAAGATAAATCACTTGGAAGCACCTCGTGTTTTCACTCTTTAATTGGAGAAATGTCTTCTTGTGCGAAATTGTACTTTTCTACGTAAGTATTAATGTTTGATATCAAGTACAATTGTATCGGTGTTTTAGTAACAACAATCTTGGACAAAACTACTTGAGAAAACTGGCCTCTTCGCGCCTAAAAATCCTTCACGAAAACCTCTAGCTCAACAGTATTACTATAGTAACTTCCCCTTCCCCCTCCCCCTATTCAATGTTGAATTTAGGAAGCCGCAATTCTTAAGCAAACGTTTAGGAGCCACAAACAACATTGAATTGGGGGAAGGGGGGGTGGTGAAACTCGGTTGTTAGTGTTCTCACAAAAAGAGACTTTGGAGCTCAATTTTCTCAACAGTTTTGTCCAAGATTGAAGCTTTCTAAACAAAGGCAAACCTTTACTAATTTTCTTCATGAGCAAGCTCAGCGACCTGCTCATCTCAGCAACATGATATTCAGTACAATCACCATAAAACGTTTCATTTTATAGAAATCGTTTCTTTTCTGCGGGAGTTTTATCGTTCAGACAATTCAAAAGAAACGATGCCTATAGAGAGGGCCAAGCTTATGATAGGTTGAAAAACTCTGAGGCAAATTAATTAAGAATACTGAACTTTTCGAAGAAATTCATTTCTTCATCCCGGCTCTGTCAGTGTTGAAATGTTGCACATTTGATGACTTTTGTAACTTTTTTACATCCACAGCAGAAGCGATTTTTCGGAAAAAGATGACTTTAAAGCTGAAGGTTATGAAACAGATGCCAAGACGAATGAAACGAGTGACGCTGAAACGTTAATGAGTGGTGTTGGAAGAACCAGCATCTATGCAGGCGTAAAACAGTATTGTGGTTCACTATGCCTTCTGCATGTAAACGAGCTTCAAATAAGATGTGTACAAGAGGACAAGAAAATGGCTGGCAAGCAAGAAACAGTTTCCCCAAGAACATGCATTTGGAGTCAACACGTGCTACTAACAACAGTTGGCGAGCAGATTCACTTGTTTGGAATCTCAAGCCGGGGGCGAGGTCTGGAAAAACGACGCGGGAAGGGGAGCGAGCTGGTGAGAAGACTGGGGTGGAAAGTGAAAGGTAAGTTTCACTCTCGCTTCAGTTTCCCCGCCGGTTGGCTTCGCTTGTTGCCTCGTTCTTTGCGTCTGTGCCGCTGGATTGAGATCAAGAACGAGGGAAGCATGGCGGCTACAAGAGAAACCGGTCAGTGGTCGGGAAGTATTAAACAGCAGGCGATGGAGTCTCAGGATCGGTAACTACTTAAGAAGGCGATTATCCGACGGACTCGTGTGGGAGCTGTTAAAAAAAGTTAACGATTCACCGACGATGGCGCCACTGATAACAAACGGATAAGTCAGACAATACACTACAATGTGGCTCATAAGATCTTGGGACATTAGTTTTGAGGAGCTCGAAAGACATTGCTTTGTTGCATATTACTTACCCCCCAGTTTCTGAGTTCCAGTGCTGTGGTGGACTGGGAGGTGAGAGGATGGACAAGATGCACAGCACAAAATAGTAAAATGAAACATGTTATACACGCAAAACAAAATGGGAGCATGGGGCTTCGGGATACGATTCATTGCGGAATTAGCCTGAGTGTAATTAGCATCAATCGAGATGCCTCGGCCACATTTATTTTCTTTATTATTCTCATCAAAAACGTTCAGTGGATCCCTTAAGGGAGCAGTGTGTGCTAAAAATATTTGCGGGTTAATTGCGCAAAGGTGATACAATGATTAGCTTCTTCTTATCTTTTGCTTTTATCAGTAAAAACGACTATTAAACTGACCACTCAGAATGTAGTTTACATGCTTTGACTTTTTTTATCAGTACTTTTTGTTAGAGTGGCATTTAATTCAATTAGGGGCGTTTTAAAAACGGTCATGGATCAGATCACTAGCAAAGGGAATACTTTGCAGACCCAGAAAACGAATACAGCATGTCCATCGCACATATTAGATTACACCAGGAAGATTCAGTTCTCCAGTTATGGGGTGTTGCACATATTACATGCGGATACTGAAAAAGATTGAAAAACTTGCAAGTTCTTTATTTAGTGAAAGCAATAATAAATGTCTCACGACACTTCGCTCTTTAAGTTTGTGGTTGCAACGATTACTTAGGGAGTTAACTGAAGCACAGACTAGATACGGCAACAGCAACTACTACAATGCAACGCCAAAATCGGTTATAGGTTTGGTTCACAATTAAAACGGTCTGCACGTGCGCGCAGAAAACTTCTGTTATCACTTTTCGTTACCGTTCTCTGCAAAATAACCTAAAATGACCACATTCAAGACTTTGTGAAGCACGTGGGCAATTGACAGTGAAGATTATATCCTCTTTCTTGGCGTCAACGCTGTTCCTTCCAATTTAGCTAATAGATGGTTCCCGCAATTTTAACGAGTTATACTCTTTGGGTGCGGTGCGAATTTATTTACAACAACATTTGTAATAATTTAAAAATGGCATTGTTGTTTGTGTCGCCTTAGTCTAACACTACAACTAGATCCTGATATAAACCTGATCCAGATTAAATTAGCTTGACTACAAAGTACTAGTTGTTCAGGCAAAGTCGTCTTTCACGGAAAAGTCGAAAGAGTCGTTTACTCTGTGACAGAGGTATACGGATAAGAATTCATGAAGCTGTTTGTCCGTTTGCGTTTCGTCAGAGGTACAATGCGATGACCACAACTCTGCAAAATCTACCTCCGACTTTCCAAGGTCGTTGTCAAGTTTGTACAAAGACTTGATCTTTTTGGTCATCAGTTTGCGTTTTTCCTTGAGTAGTTCGCAATTTTCTTCGATGTTCCTTTTCCTAACGGGTTTTTCGTTTAATTTTTGTTTGGTTTTCCTCCAGATTTCGTCCCCTGCTTGAAACTCGGAGCCACGCCCGAAGAGAGAATTCAGATAAGAAAGTAAGAATCTCGCCATTTCGAAATCGGGAGAATCGCCGGTGATTTCAGCATTGACATCGCTGTAGGTGTCCATGATAATCGTCATGAACATGTTAAGCAAAAAGAACTGCAGTGTTAGCACAAACATGGTAAAAAATAACGGACCAAGGAGACGGTCTGCGTGGCTTAGGTCCATAAAATAAGCATTTCCTAATGTCATGCCCAGCGTAGTTTGAAACGTCGTTACGAAGTCGGACATTCCTTCAACTTTGTTTCCAAACACGACATAAGCGAAGATGTTAAATGCAAAAATTACGATGAATGCTTCCAAGCCTAACGGTAACAGACCCTTGCCGGCCTTTGAAATTGTGCGCCCCAGAACAGCAATGTGAGGGTTGAAACTCAAAATCTGGAGAAGCTTTAGGCTTGCGATGAAAACGATGGAACTTATAACATATGTGTTCAATTCGTCTGCTTTGATAGCGTAATGAAAGCTAATAAAAATAAAAGGATTCTCTTGCAATTTGTTCATTGTCCATTTCCTGTTCGCAATTCGGCCGACATACAAGGCGACAGCAGAGAAACATAACGCTAACTGAGCAACATCGACAATATTCCAGATATTCTTGAAAAACGCCATTCTCGTGTTATAAATCTTTCTGCAAGTCAGGTAGAAAACTACTATAAAAATAACGATGGCCATGAACTCACAAACTGCTACAACAGCGTTAATAGAACCGACATGTTGATACAAACTGAATGTGTCCACCCTGAGAAAGGTGATGGCTGCACCAGTTCCCGCGAACTCGAGAAGATAGGTTACAGAGCTGAAAAGATTGGCTGGAGCATTAAACAATGTCAGCTCCACAAATACTGCACGGGTATACTTATCAATCCAATTGTATGTTTGTAAATCACGTATCACGTTCTTGGCTTGTTCCGTGAAGTATCCTAGGTCAGCTGTAAACCCTCCTCCGCTGTAAATTGCTTTTCGTCCCCAGAAAGGTACCCCGTCAAGTTGCATCGCAGTCTGATACCGCCAAGGAATTGGACATGCAGAGAATGTCAAATCAGCTTTCTTTACCCAACCTGGCAGGAAAAAGCCTTTTTCCTCCCCAGTGAAAGAGTAAGAACCGTCACAGCTCATGTTAAGATCCCTTGCATATTCACCTTCGCAGATCCCTTGAAAAAC
Organism: Galaxea fascicularis; assembly: GCA_948470475.1. NCBI lineage: Eukaryota > Metazoa > Cnidaria > Anthozoa > Scleractinia > Euphylliidae > Galaxea > Galaxea fascicularis. The sequence continues at coordinate 11,923,374 of OX419336.1, read as the reverse complement.
AAGAGGTTTCTTGTCACTCTCTTTGCAGAATCTAAGTCCAGATTCATCACAACGCATGTGTCACTAAACGAACGGACTTTATTCGGCAAGGATCATGAATACCAAGGGCTTTGACGAATAAACTGATTTTATGGGATTAGACTTAAACATTGAAAATATGTGGACATTTATCCCCTTGATTTGTATTGTCTTGCCATACCTGGTTTTGTTCTGAGTTGTCGGAGGCGTGGCATACCAACAATATACAATGATTTCTCGTCAGTGAAGCCCTCTAGTAGGTCTTGCTCTCCGTTATACCATTTCTTTTTAAACACAAATTGAAGCAAATTGTTCTCTACAAAAGACCAAAGGCTCTTTATGTCGTTTGCCTTGAGAAAAACCAAAACCAAAAAATTAATCATGTGTTTTCATAAGTGAATACAGTTAACCCCTTCAATTTAGTTTCCGTCACTCTGTTCTTGGCATGCAAGCAAAAGACGACGTGACTACCTTTTCTTTGCAAGTGCCCTTAAAGGGGGTCTTTCAAAGGAGTTTTGCTGTTTTCCCACTAAACAGAAATGCTACTTAATGACCTTTACTGATGTAGAAACATCCCTTGAAACTCATAAGAGAAAGATTCATATCAATCGATTTTCTACAGGAAAGGTTATCTATAGTAAATTTGTGGCCATGGCTTCAAGATAACGTGCCGCGGAGAATTTTAAAAATTTAGCTCACATTTTTCAAAATGCAATCTATTCCCATCCTTCCCATCCGTAACAGAAGTAGACAGTATTTAGTCTAAGTGCTGTAACACAGTCTTACGTAAACTGCTTCCAATCGTTATTTTAGGGTTTTCCCTGACAAGGAAGACATCTTCTTTAACTTCGCACCTGAGAGCCTTTATTCCCTTTAACAGCAGTCCAAAAAAACGCACAACCGTAAAAATAATCTGATTAAAAGTCGGAAGGTAACAATCTTCAGTTTAAATACACATGCGAGAGTTCACTTATTTCTGCCATTCAGTTTCACTAATATAATGGTTATTTCTCTCGACATCGCAAACCTACAAGGTCTCTCAAGAGTTCCACTTTTCTTCAAGCTGGTACAATAAGAGGGAGGGGAAGACTGGCGTGATCTGAAACAACATTAGCTGCCCTGTTGAGCGTTCGTTGTGTTTTTGTGCGTTGGAAGCGTTTCTAGGTGTGCATCACGAAGCAGATCAATGCAAAAGGACTTTTTTCACGCAATATGTCGGACATCTTACTCTCAAAAATTAAAGCTTGTTACAAAGAAGAACAGGCTTACCTCTTTGCTAAATACTTGTCTAACAACGTTACTCTGAGTGTACGCATCAGGATCTCGTGCGGAGTAACTAATTACCACAACAGACCACAGAAATAAGAGATGAAAGAAGCTTTCTTTCAGAATCAAAAAAGCTTTTCTTTCATTCATTTTGTATATTCTTGCTTTTTCAACAAGAGCTTCGTCTGGAGGCTGACACATTCCATCGGCGTTTTTGATTGCTTCTTCTGGGTCAAACGTCACTGGGTCGCGTTCTTGAACATTTCTTTTTCTAGTAGAACGTTCTCGTAGAACTGTGAAGTCACTAGGTAGCTTTTTAATGATTAAAGAAATCATCACTGCCGCTAGGAAAATTTTTAATGGTTGTGTAACGAAGGCGTCCTGCACAAAAGAGATTAACATGGACGAAAGCCATTTGTTCGAAATTTCCTTACCCCAAGCCATGCTGTAGAACAACGTGAACGCCGCTGCAGTCAATGTTGTCACAAGGCACAGAGTATACGCTACATAGACAAACCAATGTGGAAAACATGGACTGGAGGATTTTCGTTTCGCCTCGTCAGGTTTGTCCTCAACGGGCAAGAAATCGCTGGGGCCGACTGTATTTTTCCCGAGAAACCATGACCACTTTTTGTATTTTGTACATGGTGATGGGGTTGGTTTTACATTTCGGAATATCTGTAAGATAAGGATGTTAAACGGAAGAGCAATGAAACTGCTTTGGACTCCAATCATGATCTGCTTGAGACTGAAGTTCAGAGGTCCAAGAGTAACAGTTGAGGCATCAGGCTGATTGCCCAAGTTGTAAAACATGGCGTTTGTAATCATGGTGCTAAACAGAAGCGACATACAACACGTCAATCTTTGAACTCTGGTGAATTTACTCTTGGACGGTTTTCCTACAACTGAAATCCAAAGGTGACCATCGAACATGTCCTTCGATGTCTTTGTACGAAATAGAACTCCAAAGCTAGTGAGTTCTTTGGTGTCGCTCACTTGCAAGACTCGACTGACTGAGCCGTCCTCTTTTTCGAGGGCAAACCAGCGGTCACATGCAAAAATATACTGTTCGTCTGTCTGGGTATCCCGTATGATGACGTAGCTGAGATACCATGATGAATGGATGCCAGATAAGTCGTGCCACATTTTAAGGTAGAGCAGTTTTCCCAGTCGATTAGGTAACGACACGAAAAATTCATTTGTAGAGCCTCTGGAGAAGAGAGTCTTAGTTTCATCCTTAAGTGCTATGGGATAACTGTCTCCTTCCTCCCCCACCATAAGTATGAACACATTCGCAGTTGTACCAGAACCTCGCCACGGACCAGTCTGGATAATGACCTCATAGGTGTTTAGACTAGCACCGCCTCTTGCATCAATCACCGTAGGTATCCCCTAAAATGCAGCAACACAAACTTGAGCCCTAAGCCCGGGAATAGAAATTATTATAACTGTCATCGTTAACATGGAGTTGAAGATTATGATTACCATACTTTTAAACTCAATGAACTGTAGTCATCGATATGCTCGTATCGCTCACCGAACTGGATTCAAAATGAGGTAAACTTACAATTGTTTCATCCCGTTTATCCATTCGTCTTAACCATATCACCATCAAAATATAGAAAGCAAATGCGGTGACGATGGTTGCCAAAACTGCGACGTTGTCTGATAAATTCTTGAATCCCTCGAACACTTTGTCAAAGTCGATTGGGTTAGGAGCAACCAGGAATCCCCCACCAAAGGATGTCAAATGGTTGCAGAGACAGTGAGCACGATCCACTCGGGTTCTCTTTCCAACCTATAAGTACATTCAAAAACTCCAAGTTAACCTTGACTTAGCATTCTCATTAATAATTCATGAAGTGACCAGCCAATAAATGATGTCTATTTTGGTCAGGTGGATGAGTCTTGATACCCAATTAAACACCAGATGAAAACACGCCCTGTTTTGATATCAAAACACACGTGTGTTTATATCGGCAAAAATTACAATAACAAAAGCAAAAATCTCAATATTGCTGTTTCGACCGCAAGCGATACTATACAACGTTGGTGGAGGATACCGGCCGCCTTTCTTATTTTCCACCTCCTGGATAAATTTAGCAAGCCAGTAGATCAACGATAAAGCATCCATGTACTCCAGGTTGTCTTCGACAGAACACACGAGGTGAAAATCGTAATCTTTGAAAACGCTTGTAACTTCTAAAACCAGAAATTTTAATGTTCTCCTCCTTTGCCATTCACGAAAAATTTCCACCGCCCACTTATCTTCGTACTTCGTGCTACTTGGTCTAGCTTCACCGACTAAAGCAGACTCTTCTTAGACTGTTCTTGGTACTCCAAAACCGGACGTAGGTGTACTTGCATCCATCTCTCACAAGCACATGCGAAAATGACTTCCAAAAAAAATTCATGACCAGGCCAACTTTGAATAATTTACATACTAATTTTGTAAACAATACAATCCAATAATACATTACAACAATACCACAAAAGATACTTCGACAAGCCATATCAAAAACTCGTGCTTCGGGTTTCATCAGGAGTTCCAAGCACCTCGAGACAAAAGCACTCGGCCGAAGCGGCCTCGTGCTTTCATCTGTTTCTCGGTGTTTGGAACCCCGTTGAAACCTTCGAACTCGTTGTTGATATATTACATGTAACGAACTGGTTACATTTACAAAGCGCATGAACTGACAAGTATTCGGGTGCATGCGGAGTTCCTAGACATAACGCATACGGGGTTATACTCAAAATAAGGATGCCTTTACACCACATGCGGACTACGTACTGGTCCATACACGATTACTCCATATACGTACATATTTTGAGTCCTGCCAGTGACACAATTCAGAGTGTACGGTCTGATACGCCTTGGCATACCTTTAAATATAGTAATCCATGTACAGGACCTTATACGTTCTTATATTACAAGGGCCCCATTATTTTGTGTAATAGTAACAGGAAGCTGTCGTAATAAGACTGACCAAGACTGACAAAAACTGAACATCCCGCAACAGAAAAGACTCTGAAACAGATATTGGGCACCGTGAAAGTAAACGACCAGAAGGGGTCTCTTGTTGTTTTTTCTTTTAGGCACGAAAGTTATCCGTCTTGTGCAACAAATTAAACGCCAACTAGCCAGAAATCATGCAATCACGTTAGTGACTGCTGCTCTGACTAACACATGAGAAAGCAGTTTTGGAAATTCAGATATCATTTCAGTTATAGAATATTATTTAATTTTGTTTTGTGCTCTCGGAAAGCAATTTGCGTCGACAAAGATTGATGGACCAATAACAGAAAACGAATATTAATTTTCAAATGGATTCCATTTGGCAGTGCTTGTGTGTGTATTCTAATAACGTACGCATGATGTCAAAACGAGAAAAGAACAAAGAAGTACGCTTTGAAACGCAGGCGACTAGCGTGTCACTGATCTTCTTACAACGTTTTGACGTCCTCCGTGCGTTATCAGCATATATACGCACTGGCAATTAAATTAATAAAATCTATTTGTCTTGTACGTATTGGTGTCTTTACTTTCTTTGACTAAGACGTGATTCATGCGCTTATACTTTAGCTGCAAACTCGCCTAGACCAATCAAGCTGCGAGGTACACGCTGTCCATTTTATAGCTTTCAAATTGCATACCAATTTATTCATGATCCAGATGAATGCAAGGGTAGTAACTGATGAGCTCTATTCAGTCACTACAAACAGTCCCTCTCAGCATTACTCTCAACTGGGCATTCGCGCATCGCCACGTGATAAAGAAGTTATTAGTCAAGTAAAACGTATCAGTTAACAAAATAACACGCTTTATAAACGGGTGTATGTTTAGAGCTAAGAATAAGAGAGAGCCAGGAAGCTAACATCACATTTTCTGCTTTCAGTAGGGCCCTGTAAAAAAAACAAAGCTTCCTTCCCTCCCCACCCCCCACCCCGCCAAAGTGTTTCACGCTCACCTTACATCCTTGAGATGTCCAGTTCTCTCTTTCCTCATCCCAGTACATGCATGGAGAAGTAAAGCTATTAACGGTATAATTAACGTCTGTTTCAGCATCGTATCCGGGTATTTGAATCTTATATTCACCTTGGGGTGTGGGAGACGGTCGCGGAGGAGGATCCTTGTATTCGATACAAGACCGTTTCGAACGAGCGCCTTCTCTGCATGATCTCCTTTCAAGGGAATGTGACCCATTCACAGCACGTTTTGACGAAGAGTAGCTTGCAATGCCCATGTAATATTCTCCAGCAGAAGGTATCAAAGAGGAATCAATAAAGACGGTGTAAGGATCGTAATCACAAGTCTCCTCACCGTTGTCCAGAATTTTACACGACGTGAAGTCTGGCAAAACGGTTACGAAGTTGTCGCCTCCAGTGTTTGGCCTCTCTCCTTGACGCCAATTAATCTCAAACAACAAGTTCTTGTTGGTATCCGGAATAATCTGAAAGCTCATTGGCTCCCCAGCGTTCTTTATACCAAATTTGTGGTAACGCATGCTTCCGTTTTCTTCCTTCATAAAATTGTCGGCCGGTTTCAGCAACGTCTTGATGTCGCGGGTAATATAGAGGTTGATGTAATTTTGTAGAGAAGATACATTTAAGGAATTATACTTGTCGTCTTTGACAAGAACGGACAAAACATGTGAAGAAACGTTTGTGGCCGACATGTCCCAGGTAAATGGATTTTCGTGGAATAGAAGCATCTGATAATAAAATGAAAATACTATAATTATCTTAAAACAAGGTCAAAAACCTCTAGTACGACATTGGTCTGTATACAGATGGGTCATCAGAACAAAACGACGGAAACGGATGAGGAATAATACGCCGTGTCATTCATGCCGTCGTCACACAAGACAGGGGGAGAGTTTAAGAGGATTCGAACGTATTTACGAAATCAGCAGCTCATCATAGACAGTAAAACTGAATGTTTGACGTTTGGATCACACGTTGAACATAATATCAAATAACTAAGTAATACAGAGGTATTTTGGAGGGTTTATTGCACGGTTTATGTACACAAGACAAGTGCTATTCTTTGGATCTCAGCAGCCCTAACGAAGACCTGCTTTTCTTGCATATTTTCATGTTTTAGGACGCACTGTCATTAAGAAACCGTGTTATTTCGGGTAATCCCGAGATGTAAAGAACGCATGTAGAGTAAAGGTAGGAGGCACTCACTTACGGTGCTTTTGAGCATCCTTTTAGGTACGACTGCTCACAACAAAAGCAGAAAAATAAAAAAAAGTGGAGCCAAACAGAATACAGCATGTTGAATCATCATCATCATCATCATCATTACGAACGGCCTTTTGCCTACAATTGGAGCCGGTCGACTTACTTCGATACCCATAGTGCGCTGTAACAGGTTTGTTGTCATTTAAACTGTTATTTACTCCGTACCCCTGTTCCTGAGTGTAATAAATTTCTTCTTTTTGTTTAGACTATTTAACTTTTTTAACAAATAAAGTCAATACAGACCGTTAATATTGAAGGTCAATTATTGCCGAAGAAGTCTAAGTTAAGTTGCATAATCTCAAATGCCAACCACTGTATACAACTCATCTGAATTATAAAAAAAAATAAGTGTAACTTAAACTTAAATCATCTGAATCAGCAATCTGTGTAATGGTGAAGTATTTAAAAAATTGTTACCTGAACATCTATATTTCCACCAGCCAGTTGTTTACCAATCAGTTCAGTTAAGTTTGGAAACTGCACCATTACTTTGCCATTGCCGACCGTGTGTTCTCCCTCGATGTCCGAGCGCATCTTTTGTAGTACCAATGACATATGCGGACTAGACATAACTATAGGCTCTTCACCCACCACTGTTAGGGAGCTCATAGTATTCGTTATATTATCCAGTATTGCCATGGCGTTCAGAGCAATCTCGCGTGCCTAAATGTTTGTGTCAAAACGGAAAGTTATGAAAATAATTTAGTTTGACTTCACGGAAGAATATGTCATTGCACAGTGGCAATTTTTCCTCTTATGTACGATTCACCTTTTACTATTATAGCGAATTTTAAGGGCTTCTCTCCCCTGGGACATTTCTCAACCCACTTCAAAATTTCATTGGCCAATTAATATTCTCAGCACGTGATTGAACAACACGCTCATCTTTCGAAACACTTTTTGCAATCACACCCTGCAAGGCACAAAGAAACAAAGCAACATGAAAACACGGCTTTCCTTCTTTGATCTCTAAAAATGTGTTCATTGAAGCTGAGCTGCTGCCATGTTTTTACTTTTACTCATGCAATCGTATAATTTATTTAAAGGCGCACATGCACCCAATAGGCTTTGCAATTACTTTGTTTTTGTTTTAAAAAGGTCCTTTTTTAAGCCTGCAATCTGATTGGCTACTTCTCGACCTCGAATAAAATGGGGAAGTTTTCACATACAGAAATTGTACCCGCAACGCAATGCATCTTGGGTGAATGTTTGTCTTTAACTAGGGGCCTGTTTCAGTGCGGAAAAAAGGGTAAAATTGGTTCGCTATACAGAGATCGCAGTTTCCTTTCAAACTGTAACTTTCCTCTCACAGCCAATCCTTCTTTTAGTCGTTGAAGTATCTATTTTATTAATCGACAACCCTCAGGCTATTATTTACCTTTACTTTGGTACTGTTGTCAGGTAAGTTTTTGTCCTTGATAGCCTGGTTCCCGTAAACTCGAGCCGAGTCACTGGATGCCCTGATAATATTCATCAAGCCGGTCTCTACTATCACTGCTGTGTCATTGATAACACTGGTTAGAACGGACCTGTCATGCAATTTGCTTCCAATGATGTTTGCCATTTTCTTGAAAGATTTTAAGCAGTTTTCCTGAATATTTGGAACAAATCAAAGCGTGTCCATGTTAACAAGAATATTGGCAAATTTCAAGGATTCGTTGTCATGATAAGGAAATAGTTAAATATTTCGCGGCTTGCAAGGGCGCCATGTCACAACAACGAAATACACATGGGATTCACGTGCTTTGCCAGAGTCTTGGTACTGCTCTCTGCTGAAGTCCCAACGTGATTACTAATCATAATTCGGCTAACCATGACGACAACGGTATCGATGAAAATAACGCAAGGCAGTTATTTTGTCATATAAATAGATAAATAAATAAATACTTAATTGACCACTCCCCTAGGGGGACTTTTCAGGGACAATGAAATAAATTATACCAATGAACACAACAGAGTTAAGAATCCAAACTGGCGGGAGGCAGACCAGTTGACCATTTACATGGATGACCGAGGAGTTGATTCAGGCACGAACCCAGAACAACACCAGCTAGTGGCTAGAGCGGGATTTGAACCCGGGTTACCGTATTGAAATCCAGCGCTCTAGACCACTGGGCCATCCTGTCTCCACTGCTCCTTCCTCCACAGCTGAAGTTACATAGAGGCAACTAGTATAGGGTGGTAATATTGTTTTTACCTGCACATCCACGGGAACCTCCTCCTTAATCACAACAACCTCGCTCAAAGCCGACCCAATCTGCTTCACATCAAACAAAGTCAACGGCAGTCTTGCTGCCAGGGTGTTTCCAAGTTCTGTTCTCATCTATGAAGAACAAAATGCGAGAAAAATGGTGATTAAATCTGGTGCTCTAACTGTTGGATAACTATTTTGAAGTTGCTTCCGGTCTTACGTCTTTACACGAAGTAATGGTAGGCATAATTCAACACTAGTTTGAAATGCAACCCAAGCAAACACCATTAATTCTTGAACACGTAACTGTTGGTTTCTCTTCAGTTGAGTTAAAGTTATTTTCAAGCGCCAGTTTCTCAGCTAGCATCTGGCTCTGTCACTACAGTTCTCCGATGATAATTTCTAGATTCTTCCCTTTTTTTCAGGCATTGGAATAGCCGGCTTCAGTTTAAGTATTATTTACGCCGATTGACGCGGATGTTACGGATATTTCTCAATCCTTAGTCTACAGAACAGTCGGGTTTTTTTCTTTTTTTTTTTATCTCCAAATCGCTCTTTGCAAGGTGCGAATTTCTGTAGTGATTCTCAAAATCGCTGTGCACTCGAATTCCCAAGCGCGAAGCGCGCCGGAACCATGCGCGCCTGTAGGGCGCTTGGGGTGAGAAAAACGGACTGTCAGTTTTCCATATAACACTCGCTCCAGACCTTCGTTTTACGAGTGATCGCATTCTTGACCAACGCCAAAATGCGAATGTTTTGTAGCCTATACTCAAATACTACAAATGGAATAAACGCGATTAGTAGCCAGTCTTAGCTTGAAACGAAGAGCAAAGGGAAAAAATCAATAACTTGACAAATGGAAAATGAAACTCCACAAGTGTGTCATGTCAACAAATGGAAGACATAACGTTAGCTGTTTGAGAACTGAACCTGTAATCTTCTCTCCATTCCTATGCTTCCATTCTGATAGGCATAGGCGTTGAGAACAGAGGCAATAGCATTGACCTCACGAGTGGCCTCCTGTATCTTGCCTACAAGCAGCATGTTCGACAAGGAAGCGTTTATGAAGTTTTGAAATTCTGACAGCGTTTTGTTCTGTTCATTTTTTCCGAGAAAAACCTGAAACAGGAAACAAACAAATCAATTGAACGATAACAAATCGGATGTTTATATGGTGATGGATCAAAGAAGGAAATGATTATGATAATGATGATGATGATCAATGTGACGACGATAATGGCGATGATCATGTAGGGGTGGAAATTGTGGTAACGATGGTAGTGGTAGTTACCACTACTCTCACAAGCTACCTTATTAACGTAGAATTCTATTTTATGCCACTTTCTTGCAATCCCAATGGTTTCGGTTGACTGATAGGAGTTTCCTGTTCTTTTTAACTTTCGCACGTTTTCAGTGTGTCACTTCGATTTATGAGTTCTATCGTTTATATGAGCTATTTTTTTTCTTCAAATGACACAGTCGTAGAAACATGCCCAATTCCAGAAAAAAGTAGCTGGTACTTGTTTTTTTCAAACTGTGCTTGTTGTCTGGTTTGTACAGCTTCGTGCAACCAAATCAAAAGTATTAAAAATTCCATCACTATATTTTAGCCCAAATCATATTATTTTTAGAACAAGTTATCTACAAAGGGATCGTCCCGACAGCTAGTCAAGAGTGCAGAACCCGCTTTGGCCTAATACGAGTTAACTGGATTCCATCCTCTTCCTTGTCACTTAGATCTCCATGTATAAACATATAACAGCATCCCTTCATGTGCATCTCTTTTGACATCGTATACCGATGGTATCTCGCATTTACTCTATCTGCCTAAATCTGCCACCCTGATTTTTGCTGTTATACATCCCTCCCTTAAAGTTTTGCTACATGTTCTGCATCTTTCTTAAAATTGTTACTCTCCATCTATGTGTTGGACCTACTCTGAATATGTGACTTCCTACTTGTCATAAATAGCCAGACAGACAGGTGAGATCGGAAGTAATGGTGCGCTACTTTTTAGCGCTGAAAGTAAAAAAAAAACAATCCCTCTTTCTTGAAATCTTTCAATATTTTCGTGTTTGTTCACGCCGGAGAAGACAGCCACACCTGTCAACCAGTTCTAACAAATGAAAGCTTTGGCACTGTACCTGGACATCAACACGCGTGGTGTTGTAAGTTCCATGAGCATCAAATATCTTGACGCGAAAATCGAGTGTAAAGTTAGCTTCAACATCCCCAACTGGAAGACTGGTGGAGAAAACAGGTGATAAGCCGTGATGCAGCAGAAAAACTACTCCGTAACGGGTCTGGTACTGAAACTCATACGAAAGCGGGAGATCCTTATCAACCCATCCCTCGCACTTGAAGTTAAACACGGTGTCGTCGGAACAGCCCCATCGTTTGTCAACGCCACACCTCCCGAGGCGTGGGGGAAGACCAACCGAGTACTCGTTTTCACTATAACCGTCGCTTCGTCCATGCACCTTTCCAGTTACACAAACTTTGTAGGAATTCCCAGGTACCAGAGTGTTCTCCCGTAGATGAAAGCGATTGTTTTTTGTTAATTTACTGTGTATTTTTTTCCATACAGAATTGTTTCCTTGTGCTATTTTCTCGAAGACATTCCACTGGTACTGTGCGTGGCTTATGGCCCCTGATTCTGTGGGTTCGATGGCGGCTTCCAGTAAAAGACCCTCAGATGGATTAACTGTGGCACCACAGTTGCGTTTACATCTGACATTCCCCAGAAAGAAGGCAAAAAATGTGTTAGATAATGTAGACATCAACGAGTTTAGGTGCAAAACGTAGGGAAAACTTTCACTGTGGTATCAGACTTAAATTCAGATTACTTGCGAAACAAAGGCCTAAATACAAAGTTGTTACGCATTGAGCAATTAAGAGAATGATGAAGAATGTACTGCTTATTTTCGGTGCAAAATACATTTGCTTTCTAGTTGACGATTAAGTCAAGTGTTTAGTTGTATCATTTAACCCGCGATTATCTTGAGTGATTTCCAAAGCGGTATGAATACCTTGGGACAGTTCAAAAAAGCCAACGAGATCACTGCGACTTCGTTACATTTAATGCAAGGATATAATCTCAAACGTAGCGGACAAATACAGGAATAACGCAGATGTTCGTACAGGGCTTGAGAAGTGAGACTACTTCACATAATGAATACATCAGTAATTAAGAGCAACACTTGTTTTTCGGAAGGATTAATTACCTGATGTTGATGACAGGCGGGTCGCCGTCAACGACCTTTATCACTTGGGTAAAGTGTGCCATTCGGAAATGATCGTTCACTGTTTTGGCAACAAACAGCACAACTGCGTATGAAGAATAAGGCTGGAGTCTACCGGTGTGTATGCCAACTGAAGGTCCAGCTTTCATCAAAACCCCTTTCCTGGAGGTATTGCAGAGGGTCGTTGCATTAAAACTGGGCACATTGGAAAGAGAAGCGTCACTGGACGTTAACTTTAATTCTACTGGAATCTCAAAAGACGCATTTTGGCAGAGCCAGTAGTAGGACAAACCAGCATGGGTGTCATCTGGATCACGAGAATCGGACCCATCAAACGTGCACACTTTATCAAAAGCTCGCTGGACAAGACTCCCTCCATCGATAAAAGGTATCAACGGAGTGCCTATTACTTCAATATACCCCTCTTCAATACTATAAACCTCAGCTTGCCCAACCATACTGACATTACAAGTGATTACATAGACACCATACGTCAAGGTCCCTTTGCCAATGGTCAGGGCTTCGAGTTTTCTGTTATAGGGATTTAGATGCATGTCATTGCCAACTTTCTTCCTTGAGGACGCCGATACTAACGTAGCCGACCATGTTACATCCCTTTGATCAGTTGCCCTGCAATCGATGTCAATCAAAACATGGAAACGAATGGTTTGCAATGGGGTGATAATTGGACGAGAATTGATGTCCTTCTCGAATTCCGGCACTTTGATGGTTGGAAAATTACACGGTATCTTCACAACAACGGCTTTATCGTATAATACGTGCACTGAAACTAAGTTCCACGCTTTTAAGCGAACATAATATCTACCCAAATTAGTGTAGTTGTGCTTTAAGGAGAAATAATTGTCTTCTAGATTTGTGAATTGTATCTTCTCGTAGCTACAATGTGCGTGGCCAAACCCCAAAATAGTACCATCACCAAGATTAATAACATAACAAGAATTTGTCCCCCTGTCACTGGTTGAGATGTTGAACGTAAGTGGTCGGTCAATGGGCTGGGGGCAATCATTGACGAAGGACAGGTTTTTAATCGGGCGTTGTACAAAAACCAAACCTGATTCAGCGGCAAAACCAAAGTTATTTGAACAATTAACTATAACATTGAAAGCTCCAACAGCTTGGTAGGCATGGCGAACGAAAGAAACGTTCTGGAAAGAAGACGTTTGATTAACATTTCCATCTCCAAAGTCCCAAAAACACTCATATGGAAATCCTCCTGTGACATTGAAGGCCACTGGCACCTGTTCGGAGACATTTGCTGCTGGGATCTGCAGAATAATGTTCCCAATTGGTGTCATATCGTGTACCTTGATAGTCCGGCTGATCTGGGTTGTGCTGACGTTGTTGTATACAAAGACAGTGATGTTCCTTTCGCCGCTTTCTCGATAACTGTATACAAATTCTGTTGAGCTTTGCGTAAAGTTCGATCCATCACCCGTCATGAACAACATCTCTGGATTAGAGCCATTGAGTATCCGTACAGTAACTCGAATCTGATCTTTCTGATAAATTCCATGGAACGGCCCAAGATTCTCCACAAGCAGGCAGGAAACATTGATTGGAATTTCCACATAAACACTTTTAATCAACGTGGCGTTATTGATCGCATTTGTCGCTGAAATTGTGACCAAAAACACCCCGGGGAATTTATACAGATGAGAGAAACTTCCTTTGAAAATACTTGAAACATTCGCAAGGGCGGTACTTTGAGTTGTATTATCCCCGAAATCGATAGATACTAGAACCGCTGTGCCTAATTCAATTCTCCAACAAACAAACATTGTATCTCCTAAGACAACCGCTTTGCTTATTTTAGGTATATCAAAACCTGTTACTGGATCCTGGACAATAATCACCCGTCTCGTGACTGAATGGTTTTGAAGCTGTAGAACAATTTCTAGCATTCCAGTGATACTGTAGGTGTGTTCAATCACGCAAAGAGATGTGTTGATAACGTTGCAGTCCCCGAAATCAAGGCGCTTTTCACTTGCGGTGCAG
>OX419336.1:11876894-11901894 GCA_948470475.1 Galaxea fascicularis | reverse complement strand
GAAAAACTATTAGTACAATGGAGTAAAGAAGTTTTTTTTGGCCGGGTAAACAAGTATATTTTTCGGTATCTGTCATCTACCAATCCCTAATCAACCATTACGTTGTATAAAATGATCTTGAATCACTTAGTAAAGAATATTGAAGTAGTTTTCTGAATTCAGTTTACCTTCAAGAAACCATTTTGTTTATACGGTGTCCACACGTTTCCATTATCCCCATACCAGATAGTGTAATTCTCCACCCAGGCCTCCTCGTCAACAGCACCTTGCGTGAGAATTTCCATCACGTACCTGCTTTGCTTCAAGTCGACTTCAAGGTACTGCAAGTCGTCATCAAACTCGGCGCACCAGGTCTTGTTACTGCTGATTATACTGTTCTGCGCAGTCAGCGGATATCGGGAACTCGAAGAACTGATGGTAGCGTTGGTTGCAACAAGAAATTCGCCCTCTGATAAAATGGAACGATTTGGGCGCACAGCATTACACATGCGTATTTCTCGCTGTTTAGTTATATCACATTTAAAGTGCGCCTAACCTCAAAACATTTTTTTTCGCACCCGTTGGAAGCGCATTGCTGCTTTTCTTTCCCTTTTGACCTCTTACAAGCTTTAATAACATACTGAAAACGAAGTATCATTTGTTTCATGACAGAATCAGAAGGGGCGTGGGTCTATTCCTGATTTTACGCCACAAACTGATTTTTATCATATAACCCGTGCGGCCCCGCGCGCGCTTTCATTCTAAAACTATGGAGAAAATCCCCGTATGAGGGCCGTACGCATTAGCGCGAGCAGGGCCGGAAAAAGCCGTACGGCCCTGTTAGGAACACGTACGGCCCCGCGCGATACGATTTTAGAGGATTTCGTCGTCTTACCATGTAAGTTTATTTTACAACCAGAAAGCAAATACAAAGAACATATAAGATCAATTTTATGTGTAAATTAGTCACTTTCTTGTAAAAACTTCATCTTTTAGGCGCTCATGAAGAGTCTAAGGAGGCCATATGATAAAATTAATGCTTATTGACTGAGTTAGGTAGGGCCGGACGGGAAATTATTTGGCTCTCGGTCGTGGCGCACGGACCTCGCTGCGCTCGGTCCGTACCGGCCATGACCTCGAGCCAAATATTTTCCCGTCCGGCCCTCCCACTCAGTCAATAAGTACATAGTATCTCACATTATGAATTTTTGCCTCATTTTTTCTAGACATTATATTTGGATTTGTAAAAACAATAAAACGTTACCAAAGGTAGGGGGCTTTTTCAGAAACCTTAAGATGATCTATTTAGCTGAAAAAAAGGTTGCGGGCACCTTACAAACAAAGTGGGAATTACTAAAAACTTTAACTTAGAAAACCCTCTGTAGTGGTACACAAGCGAAGCAATTTACGACAACGACTTTGGGTTCGCGAGCGACGACACACTATAAAGCGAGGAAATATTTTACGGACAGGAGTCTTGAATCGTTTATTCAACGTGATCATAGGATCCAAGTCCTTATAGTAAACTGAAACATATGCATGAAATGCAACTAAAAGGCTAAGCTAATTCTAACATACAACTAACATTCCAATCATTCCATAACAAAGTCGCTAGTTTTACTAAGTCTAAGCAGAAAAGGGTAAACGAAACAAAACATTACGAGGCTAGAGAAAGTAATCGAAAACGAAGTAACAAGTACAAAATTCGAGATTATAAAAGGACGCGTCTAATAACAAAGCAAAAACAGTTTGGTGTACTACAAAGATCCGTGGAGTCATATGGTCCAAATACAAACAAATAAGAAAACTATAAAGCGAAAAGAGACAAAAACTACTGAAAACGAACTTATAACTAAGTGAGAAAGGCGAGTAACATTTTAAGTAACATAGACCAATCTATGCCACGTGGTAACATAGTTCAGGAAAACCTGCGACGGAAAAACTAGTGTAAACTAAAGGGAGTCTGACAAAAAAAAAAAAAACACTTACATAACAGTCCCGCTTGTAAAAGCTTGACCGAACAACTTCAATGATAAACTGGACAAACAGTTCTAACAATGAACACGACTTATCGTTTGCCCAAACATAGCCAACTGACTAAAATGCGGTTTGAGCGGAACTTAAGTAATCCTGTCTCTAATGGAGAGGAATAACGTCATCTTGCGGTTTAACGTAATACGATGCAAACTACATCAATAACGAATCAATATTCGGGAATAACGCGTGGTAGCCGTTACATCCCGCTTTTCTCTTTCTTCTTTTGTCTTGATAAGTCCCTAGACCGATAAATCCTTCACTGCCTTCTCACAACAGCCTTGCAACTGACAGCCATAAAACTTTATGCTTTGATTTCCTTTTTAGTATGGAAAGTAATGTATATTGTTTTACTGTAAATATGTAGTCTTTCTTGTAAGTACGTTGTTTGTATTCTTTGCGTGTGTGTGTTGGAATTAATATGCCAAGTAGACTGTGACGTCAAATCAGGAATAAACCCACACCCCTTCTGATTCGGTCGTGAAAAAAATTATGCTTAGTTTTTTGTAGGTTTTGAAGCGTATAAAAAGTTAAGATGGAGGTTCAAAGATTTATTTAGCGAAAAAAAATTGGGGGGTTACTGAGTTGTACTTTGTACCTTGTACTTACTATACCGGTGCTTTTGAATTATATTGTTTGTTCCCACATATTTAACTTACAGGAGAACTATCTTTTGAATGAATTGGGTTTCATTCCGTCAGTTTTCTGTTTCCTCCCTTGTAAAGGGCCTTTCTTATTGGCATTATTGAGTATTTAGGTTTTCTATGTCACATTGTGCTGAAAAGCATGAGGCAGCTACCCACAAGAGGCCATGAAACCAGCTGATGTCAAGTAATGGTCCCAAGGGTAAAACCTCAATCCGCATTTGTAGATTTTTCAAGACAAATAGAGAGGGTGTTTGGCAACTATTTTGTCGTTTAAATCTAGTTGTTCATTCGTAACATCCTTTCCAAAATGCTCTTCACTGAATATTCTTAGTGCAGCAGTAAAACCAATTAGTGTTATCCAAACGAGGCCATCACCTTTAGGCTTCTGTTGATTTAGGTGTGACTTGGCTTTTCCAGGTGTCAGCAATGAAAATAGCTAGCCAAGCCCTTCTAACTTGCTAACCTTACCACAAGACTCTACAATTCATAAACCCTTTTAATCGTAAGATCAAAATTTAAATTCTTATTGGCTGCCTCTATACTTTTTCTACGAAAGTAGTGGGGAAAAGTCAAGCAAGTTCACCTTGTGTGATCCTGTTCTTAATTCGCGTAACTACTGTGTTAACATAAAGCGCTGATTTTACAAGGAGAAATTTTATGCTTATGACTCTTAGGGTTTAAAGGAGGAAGAGATAAACTAATTCAACTTTCCCTTGCACCCTCTCTCTCCCTTTTCCTTCCTCCCTAAACATCGTTTTCTATCAAACAACTTTCCAATCTTTCCCCTAGCTCTCTTATTTTTCTTCTTTTTTTTTTTTTTCAGAGCATTCAAACATATATCATAATCCCACAATTCAAATTGGAATTAGACCAGTGGAAAACAGGGCGAAACAAGTCCAGCTCATTGACGGTTCCTTTTGAAACCATTGACCAACAGTAGCCCACCTTAAGATAAAACGCGCATGATACCTGTTCGTTTTCCGTAAATCTCAACTCTAAGGGCTGGCAGGTGAGCGTCTCGTACGAACCAAATCACATGAAACTTGACGTAACGTGTGTAAAATGCCCGATTGAAGACATGCCTCACTGGAAGGTCTTGTTCATACCTCATGTTAGCACTGAAAACCTAAACACAAAACCATGCGTTTATACCACATTCTTCATTTTTCTTGTAAAAAAAAAGAAACTGAACCAATTCCCATACAAATCTAACTGTGGCTTTGTTCAAACTGAAATACTGTAAACAGTATTGTCATTATCCCTGATACGATGATGCCATTGATCACTGAGCAAAAGGTCGGATTCTGACTTTTAATTTACAGTGGTTATAGGCCCCATTTGGACTTTGTTTTTAGGTAACTAAATTATTAGATTTTTTCGCTGCATTACTGTTGTTGTTGTTGTTGTTTGTTTGTTTTTTTTCCATTCTTTCGTTTTATCTTTTCATACAGTGAACAGATTACAAGGGGGTAGCGCATACAAAGTTATCCAATCATGACCATGGAACATTTTCAAGCAATAAGACGCTACTAGGATCGCCTGCTGCTTAGCACTGAACTCTTTGATTCATAGAGTGAAAACCGAATGTTCTTTTTTCAAATATGCAAACGCAAATTAGAGAATACCTTTTTCGCTTTTCATCACTTTTTTGGAGTCACACATCATAGTTGTGGAAATTGATGGTGACCTCACAGACTACTGTGAATGAAGGGGGTAGTTTCTAAAGAAATCGTGGTGCTGTGTCGGTGGGGAAGTAGTATTATCAACGGAGTTGATAATGTAAATTGAGCACCGTACGGGGATTCTAAAAGCTGACGTTTCGAGCCTTAGCCTTTCGTCAGAGCGAATCGAGGAATTATGGGTTGTGTGTAGTTTTTATAACGGAGTAGGAGGTTAAGATTCTACGATGGCGACGGCAACCGGAAAACGTCATTTCAACTTCTCGTTTGTGTAACTCTTTCGCGATTATTCCAATTTGTTTAACAAGAGTTTTAAAGCAAAGAAAGAGAAAGAAAAACATTTTGGTACATTTCTTTGCCGTCCTCTGCAAAACAACAACGTGAAATGACCAAATTTCGGGTTTTCTCGAGAACGTATAACGTGAGAGTATATGGACCAGTTTTTCTTTCTCTTTCTTTGGTTTAACATCGTTCATAGTAATTTAGTCCCTAGACAGGTCGCCAGCTTTTTTCATGTTAAACAAATTGGAATAATCGCGAAAGAGTTACACAAAAGAGAAGTTGTATTTTGAATGACGTTTTCGTTGCCGTCCCCGGGCGTCGTAGAATCTTAAGCTCTCTAATGGTGGTTGAAGGTAATGGCATTGAGCTCTTGGCGTCACAGATGCTAAGTTTTGACCAGCACCAAAAGCTCTCTTGATGAGCAGTTTGTGCTCTTAAACAAATGCCGAGCAAAAAATTGAAAACCTCAGTGTTCCTGAATTTTACGTAACATATTAAGTTTTCTAAGCTCCAGCCAAACGTAAATGCGCCGCCAGCAGCAGTGCATATAATTAGTACATGTCAATTTCAGAAGTGTCATCTACAATTGAAAAAAATATATTGATAGCCAAATGAAACGCCAAGTAACACCAAATTGGAAGTAACTTAAAAGCTATTTACCGTTACTTAAAAAGAAGTCTCCCTTCCTTTTCTAAGAAACGATTATTGATGATGTGATGGAATACACGAAAATTTAACAACTACCTGGTCATAGTGACGTAGACCTAGACCATTACGACCCAGGAGTAGGCTTTGATAGATTGTGCTAGAACAATTTTTGGCATAATTCGTCATTACGAGCATAATTTTCATCGATTTCCCGAAAAACGCACTGCACTTTCGGCTAGTTTTGCAGCACGAAATTGTCAGGTACTGATCATGCAACCAATTTTATAGCCCAAGAATAGTGTTACGGGCAAATTTAAGAAACAAATCAATTTTCTTTGTCTGTTTACTGTCACCTTCATGGGAAGTGACCCAGGACTCTTTCCATAGGACGCAACGCATGTGCATAACTAGCTCGGTTACCAATGATGGCGTCCGCAACAGCGAGTGCGTACAGTGATGATAAATAATGAGGTTGGGCCACGTACAGAAACAACTGGTGTCTCAGCCGAGGAGGGGCCCAGCAAGAGCGACGATAAGCCGAGAAAGAACTGTGCGGACGACTGAGCGAAAGTAAGTAAAGAGAGGAAAATCAGCCCCAGAGAAAGTGAGCTTACATGAAGGCCTTACTGAGTTTCCGAACGTTTTGATAGTTGTCATACAGTTCTGTTGTTTCAGTGGTTTACCTCTCTAAATTCATCCGGCTATCACTACAAATACTTCGCAACCGGTAAGACAGTGATAGCGGGGAAATTCAATGACATATACACTAGTAAAGTTTCTAGTTGTAAATAGGGTAAATGCGTTTGCCATTTCCTTGTTTGTATAGTTGTTGAGGTATTTTTACCAAATTTAAAGTTAACAGTATTAGCATAATTTCTGCTCTTTTTGCTAAAATGAGCATAATTTACAAAAAGTAGCATAATGGTTGGCATAATTTTAGAAATATACGAGCACTACTAGGAGCATATTATGCTACTTTTGCGAGCACAATCTATCAAAGCCTACCCAGAAGAACAGACCAGGGTGTCCTTTTCTAGTTCTTCAGTGGTGAATTGCTATTTCCAGAATTGTGATGATAGCAATGCCTACTACAAGAATACCTTGGGATGTTTTTCCTCCTGATAGTAATACCATTCAGCACCATCGTCGCTAAATGACAGTTGATATTCCAACACATAACCATATTGACGGTTATTGCGGCATCCCTGTGTTGCTACTCCAGTTACCAACACCATGCCTTGGCCCAAATCCACCTGGAGGAAGTTTTCGGCTCGAGGCATTACCCAGCAACCTCTACTACTATGTAACCGAGCCATCCATGGTCCGTTATTCTGGTGCATATCTGACGCTAGTAAGTAGCTATCAGGGATTCTGTGGTCACTCATTCCCAACGGGATAAGGCTGGTTTCATTAAACACTAACAATGATAATAATAATAATATAAAGGCGAACTGAGAAATAAAAAGTTGGAGCACAATTGCCTCCTTTAAGGAAAAATAAGTCGTCGTTCCTCAAATCGCGACCTGTTGTTCCGTTTAAATCGTCATTTTATTATATCCTTACGTTAACAGATAGACAAATTGTTATTTTCTTTACACGCAGATGCAGTATACAGAACAATTATAGGGAAACAATCAGAAAACGGTCACGATCAACCAAGTTACCGAAAAGAGACCAGCCACACGACAATTAGTTATCATCCATAAAACGTTCAAACACCCATTCAATCAATCAGTCTTATCAATCAACCAGTTGGCCAGTCAGCTTGTTAGCCAGTCACACTCTTAATTCCATTTCCACCATATAACGATTAAATAGATGGTGAAGGATAACTTGAAGAACATTTGATACCCTACCTTTGCATCCATAGAACTCGACTCTCATGCAGGCAAGATTATGCCATTTCTTTGGGTAAAGACGACAGTACCTCACATTCGTCACATTGGTCAACTGATGTTTGAAAACTGATGACCCGTCTGCATTTCCAGAAAACAACTAAAATGTAACAAAATATAACAGTTAAAACGTATCCACATTTCCTACTAAGCATATGTCATTCACGTGAAAGGTTGCTTGGCAACGTTATCTCGGAGACACTCAAAACGAAAGCCATACAGTTGCCGATCACAATAGGGCAGTGGTTGAACAATGAATACTATACTTACATTATCTGTTATATTCCATATTTGTCAGGTGATGAAAACTATAACCAGGAGGGAGGGAGTGTCTATTATTTTCAATTATTCGCTTGTAACCGACTCATCTCTGCCAGTGTGATGTCACATAACAACGAATCAAAGCTTGGTTAGTTTAGCGTGGAGAAGCCATTGAAGTAAATCAAATTTTAATTGTGTTGGTTATTGCCATTTCGTCGGTCAATTGAGCTTTCTCTGCCTATAATTTGTTGGGTAAATTCAGTGTCACTGTTTTAATAATAATACTGAGTTATGTGCAAGAAGTATTAGAGCTATTTTTCAATTAGGCCATGATCAACTAACTTCAATTTTGCTTTCACATTTCTTTTGGGGATTTCAGTCCACTTTTAAATTGTAACTAATGATTCTAGCAGCAATTACTAGGCTATGAGCATTTCTGAACTGCTTTTTGCTATTTTCGGCTATTTTCTTGATTAAGAAATTAAAAATTGTCACATCTAAACATTTGCACATCTGCCTGTGGTCAGGGACCGCGCAAGGGGTGCGGGTGGGGGGAGCCTTAGCAGTAAGCTGCAAGACGAGCAAGGCGTGTACAGGCTACTCGACTTGATTATAAAAATATCGTCATGTGTTATATATGAATCGGACAGTCGAATGCTGTTTCAATGAGCGCACTGAAGAGTGTGGAGTGCTTCGTTTACAACCCAGTTTTTGTTTTAGACAAAACAAAATCAATCCCAATAAGAATAGGTGGGCAAACAGCTTGGGCAGCAGTCAGGAACAACTTCATCGGTAACACGGAGAAGATTGCTTCTAAAGATTATGAATTACACGGTAGGTGTTAACTTACAACGGCGATCATTGTTATATTTTGAAATTTTCCCTGCAATCGCTAATACTGTAGACACTGTATTACACAACAGCACCAAATTCCTCGAGGAAATAACAGAAATCCGCCTGGGACTTTGGCCTGCAATGCGTCATAACTCATTTCCATATTTGTCATGGTATGATTGCAACAAACGCTCGACTGGTTATTGAAAACGCGTATTTATCAGAACACGAGACAATACAGAACTACAAGTAAGAACTATTAAGACCTTAGTTACTGAAACTGGATATCAGAAACAAATCTGATGTGACAATGGACTAAACAAGATAAACAAGTAAGTCAAAACTTCTTTAAAGTGATAGCGTATGACAATGTTAATCTTGGGCAAATTGTTTAAAAAGAAAAGAAACACTAAAGATTAAGTAGCTGAATGATTAGGATGTGATTTGAGTGTCCTAATTTCCAGGAGGTGGGAGGAGGACTGAAAAGGGCGGGAGTCGGGAGATATAAAGGTGCGGGAAGCGAGAGAGAAGGGTACGGGAAACGGGAGGTTCTGACCCCCCTGCCCGACCCCTCCTCCGTTACAACATAGGGCTTTGAGACTTTTATCCTATGAAACGTTATCGCAAATAATTTTTTATTATTTGAAGAAACCTGTGTCGTAACGAACGAGGTCAAAGGAGTGTCCAAATATCTGGAAAGTTTAGAAAATAACGAACAAGAATTTTGCCGCCATTTTGAAAATTGTTGATGCATAACGTGACGTCACACTGGCAATGATGACCAAAGCGCCCCCTCCCTCCTGGCTATAACAGGTAATTTTTCGGAAGAACTGTTATAGATTGCCAATAATCATACTTTTAGAATGGTCAAATTTTAAATATGTGGTCACTTTTTATCATAGCATGGACAACTGACCTTTACAGAACCACTTCTTTCCACGTATGAAATCCATGATGAATGTTCTTTACGGAACTCCAACGTGTACTGTTTCACCCAGGCGCTGTTGTTTGCTCGGCTGTGAAGCCCTTGCGTAGCAATATACCGCAGTCTATAGGGTTTTCCAAGGTCCACCTGTATAGTGAATAATTGTTTATGTCAAAATTAATGAGAAATATTATTAAGATATAGGTTACTGCAGCAGCGAGAATTTTAAAACAGTTCGGTTCTTATTCCTGCAGGAGAAATAACACATTTGAAGATAAATCTACTATGGAATCACAGTTTGAAATATTTAGTTTTAATACTGTTGACTGAGTAAGAAAATAATGAACCCATGAGTAAACAGCAAAAACAAAATGTGAAATAGAAGAGAATATGAAAGCTTCCAATTCGCAGATTTAAACCTCTCAGACATTGACGCTATCCTTGGAATAAATGAGTGTTTGTGCCATTGGCTGGCGGCTGGTCACAATAAAGAAAATTAATATTGATGTTTGGGCGTTTGTATTTGTCCTGTCGTTCTCTATAAATGTTAACGAGCCCCTGACTTGAATGCGCACAAAGTCAGTTGGTTTCGGCGCTTACAGCTGCCACAGCTGTTGCCAAAGTGCCTGGGCGACAGCTGTAGTAAAAATTACTACAAAAAGTCCGATTGTAATACTGCCAGAACTCTAGCCTTGTGTCAAGTGATCTATCTTTAGATGAAGTTGTTTGTTGAGAATCAACGTGAATTTTAAGTGATGAGTATCCAGTAATATGCGTTGACTGACTTACGTGGTCGTCTTTCTTCAAGATTTGGTGTTTAGAGTTGAAGAATTAGTGGTTTCCCGTTAAAAAATAATATATAGCACAAAAACGAGCCCAGAGTTACTCCGAAAATCTATAGAAAAATAATAGAGATGCACAAAATCCAGCACGCTTACTTGTAAGAATGGATGAGTATCATTCAAGCCTGCGCACCAGGCCTCTCTACTATGAAGTCGCGCCATCCATGGGTAACTGCGCGAGGACTTGTAACTAGAAGATGTGAAGGCAGGGTCTCTTATTCTCCAACTTTCAAACCCAACTTCATCAGAACAAACTAAAAAGATAAGATAGAAGGGTTTTGCCTGAGAGAAAAATATTAGTAAGTAACAACTTTATACCTTACACAATTTCTGCCATGATTGTAATAATTTCTCTTTAACGAGTCAACTGATAAAATAATAATGCAACCAGCCCAGGTAATGGGTTCATCAACGTTGCCCTGGTCTACCCATTGCACCAACAATTCCCGTTACAATATTGTGTTTGAACATCAGAAGGTGCCGGAATTCTCAGCTTATACCGATATCGCAGAGGCCACTCGTTTGACTCCCGTACCAGCATGTATTTTGTCAGGCTTCATTTCCGCTACTTCTCTCAGCTAGCATCCACACTACGTTGATATTTCACGTCTTCATTCGGTTCGTAAAGAGATCAACATCGTGGGGAGCGTTATAACTGAGGAATTCCGATCACGAAATGAAGAATAAAAAACAAACCGAACTCAAACACAACAACTCTGTATTTTAATGTCCCCCACTGCGCAAGCGCATAGAAGTAACTCAACTAATGACGTAAACAAAACCCACGATACAACAAAGAGGATAGATTAATAGATTAAATGAGAAAGCTTGCACAACAAGATGACTGATTTTGATGCGCAAACCTTCCCGGGTAAAATTGTGGATGATTGTACTGTGTACATATCTTATTACCTTTACTACAACCATAAATTTCCAACTTTAAACTTCGAGGTCCAACCCAATTCTTTGGTATGAATTTTAAGAATCTTGCTTCCAACTTCTGTTCAGTCGGAATCCTTAATATCATGTTCCGCATATAAAGTCCTTGAATTGGATCCTAAGAAATGGAAATATATGTGTGATAGTAAGCCTAGATTAGCAGCTCTTGCCCTTGGTATAAGTTTCGGAGCTCAGAAAAGCGGCACTAATATATTACACATTTTTCTGTTTGCTTCCTGACTTTCTATTAGCAGAGACAGATTTAGGTACGCATCATTTGTTAGTGTCAAACAAGCCTAAAAAGGAATAGAATAAATTTTAAAAAAAAAAACATATTAAGACATAACCCAAGGCCGAAACAAATTAGATGTAAAGATTTGAGTAGGCAACTGAAAAGACATGTGGCCTCTTTGGTTGACACACATCAAGCAGCTCTAAATATCACTGGTTACTACGATGGGTCACTGGGACGCTAATCAAGCACTGGAATACATTAAGTTTGGTACAGGTATCCATCTATATCCCTGTTTAAAGGCGGTGTTAATGTGCACTTGGGGTGATAATGTCCATCTACGGTGATATCATTTGTAGTTTCACTTTTCATCGTTACCTGTTTTAAGCTGCTGGTTGGTTAAATTTGTTTGCTTTTTCTTATGAAATTGTTAGTGCTACAATTTTTGTTGCGGTTAGCGGCATCGATGCTACAGAGCCTGAACTAAATTGCTCACCCGAAAGCCACGAGGTTTGTAATTCTTCCAAATCTCACTGCTGTCCATCTTGTAATCCAGTAAAAAGGAACTCGACCAGCCTTCAGCATCGGGGGCACCTTGCACCTCTACATATGAGACAACTTTTGGCTCACCGAGGTCAATTTCAAGATATTCTGTTGGAAATGAAGACGTCAAGGGGATCCAGCCAGAACCAAGCCCCAAACGAGCTCGCCACGGTTCTCCACCAACTTGGAATGAGGAAGCCCGGATTTGGGAGTCTGGAATAAGGCCGCTGACCATTCCTAATGGATCAGCGCATTCTGTGATTTGAGAGTAAATAAAATAAATTTGTTAGCGACAGGAATTGTTAGAAACCTCTGATCCACCAATATTAGTGGAACAACACTGAGTAGAACCAATGACATGATGACATTTTGCAAGGGAGTATTTTTGGCTGCCAACAGGAACGCAACGGGAACGCATTGCACTTCCGTGATTGCACAGACCAAAGAAAAACACGAAAAATATTCTATTAAACCAGAAGTCCATATTCAATGGAGCTATTTATTATTTTAAGTTACGGAGTTGCAAAAGGTTACAGGCTGGAAGATCCAAGAGGTTAAACTGGTGAGGTTGTCGGGGTTTGTAATGGCGAAATATGCCCATAAATTGATCATTGAAATGCAGAAACTCGAATAACAGATACATAGACACATTTAATCCAAGCCTTTTGTCTATAACAGAGAGTGCAGCAACGTTGTTTGTCAGAGGGGTAGGAACAGGATAGGAATATTTAGAAGACACTTTGTTTTCTGCCCCTTCTCTTTCGTGCGGAAATGTTGAAATGTAAGTCTAGGAAGAGGCGAAAGTTTAATTCATTGCAAAGGAGTAATTCCTGGGTAGACCAGTAAACGATACGGAGTTCAAATAAAGTGTGTTGCTGTGTTGTGTTTTAGGGCAATTTTTTCTTCGATTCTCAAAAGAAAACGTTTTATCCTCGATCTCTTGGGACTAACTTTATACAACTTGATTTTATATCACTCAGTCGGGGATGTATCTCAAACTCTTTTTCCTGCTGCACCGGCTACAAAAACTCACGGTAAAAGGTGATGACATCACAAGTGGTACAAACGTCACTCCCGAAACCCGAAATATTCCGAGCTTAACTCTTCAGATGTTTCCGATTCAGAATGACGACTTAAAAAAGAGCAATTACTTGTCATCTGGGCTATAAAAGTCGGTGCACACGAGGATAATATTTTCAGGGAAATGTTACATGGAACGATCGCGGGGACCACTCCCCTTCGTGTGATCCAAAAAAATCTATTTGAGGGGACAAAAATTTGTTCCCTGTAGATGGTCGAAGTTTGAGTTCTGGGGACCAATCACAGTCGCCTAAAAATATTATTTGTTCCCCTCGTTTGAACTGTACGTGGGAATATTCCCTGCGAATATTCCCAGGGTGTGTGACGACGATAATATGTCACATATGGCGGTGATTAGAAGTAGTAATTGATGCAAGACATTTCCACACACTCACCATCACATCCGTACAGTTCCAGGCTTAAATAATTGTGATTTTGCCATGTCCGAGGATGAAGGCGAAGGTAGCGTGACGTAATATTTCTGGGAAGCGATCTTCTGACAACTTCGTACTGAGATGTGCAACCTGGAAAAACCTGCCGCAACAACAAAATTAGTGTTGGGATCGGTATCCCTGCATTCCAGATCAACAGCCTTGCGCCCCCCATGTCACCTCAACTGCCCGGTCAGCATACCTTGACTTTCCCTTGAACTATATAATCCATCCATTCAGTCCCATCGTCGCTTGTTCTTAAAGTAAAACTTGAGACCCAATGGACCTCTCCCTGAAGAGCGAGCGCTGTCACTGTTTTTCCATAAGGAGCCAAAGTCACCTGTACGAATTCTCGACTATCAGGGGAGGACATCCAGACTCTATTGTTGTGAAGTCTAATCTTATCGACGCTGTTAGAAGACGCATCTAGATGATTATCAAGTATGTGTCCATTTTCCAGACCAAGTGGATTTGCGCAAGCTGTGGATCGGGGCATAAGCAAAGTGATATTTAATATTAGTGACATCACGGGACCCTAGAGACGAAACAGAACCAAGTGGGCTATCAATTAATGTATTTAGCTTACTCTTTTCGTTACCAAAAGTAGTAAGCCAGAGGAAACCAATAGAAGAGCAGTCTTTAATCACGAGCTTTCCCATGCACCCAAGGGTTCAAATTTCATAATAACTCTGGGTGCGTTCCTTTGGGATGATCAACATCAGGATCAATGCGGATCCAAGATCACTCGGATCATGGTACATCAAAGGAGCGAGAAACCACCCTAGCAAGGATTCCTCGGTTTCTGTAACACATTATGATCCGTCGATCTCGGATCACTGACCCTGATCTGGATCATCTCAAAGGGACGCACCCTCCATCTACATAGAATTCAAACGACAAAATGAATGGCGTGGCTGCCACTTCGTCGCTTCCGTGAATACACCATCATGACAGAGATGAGGTCACTTGCCGATGATGTTCTTAGTTTGTACCTGTATTTTCTATTATTATACATTGGTGTCACAAGCCCGATTTTGATTGGCTATAAGCACGCAGCTAATTTTTGCTAGCTCTGTTTCTCTTACGTCATACCTACAGACCATAGTTTTTACATATGTAGAATTGACGTCATACCTAAAGACAATAGTTTTATGCATGCAGAAGTGACGTCAACTAATACACCAACCACCAGTTTGATCAGTTTTGTTATGGCGGAGTCGCCAGTGCAGCTCAGGAATATGCATAATAAAACAATTATTGGATTCGGTTTTCGCATGATAGCGATAATTATCAAGGCCTCAGTTTGTGTTATCCGCCTCAGCCTTCGGCAGATAACACAAACTTTGGCCTTGATAATTATCGCTATCATGCTCAACCTCATCCAATAATTGTTAATTGTTATGTGGCGTAATTCATTTTAATTAGAAAGCTTTGAGGTGTCCCATTTCAGGTTTAGCCGTGTCCCTTGGGTTTTACACGATTGGTTTTTCAGTTATTTAAGAAGGTAATTGAAGTTAGTTTTTTCTTTCACTCTCTCAGTTCATTTACTGATGTTTCAACTTACGCCCCCGCCTGGCCACCCTTCCAGTTTCCATTTGTGGTTTGATTGCTAGAGCATTTAATTCATCATTGAGTTTTACAGCATTAAAAGGGAAAATAATTATGCTCGTTTCAGCGAAGCGAATTAGGACGTAAACAATATGCCTTTCTATTCAAAAATACGTAGGATATCTCAGTCTTCTCTCAAAATTAAATAACTTTGAAAACCTGGCCCTGGATCTTCATCTTTATGCTAAATATTTAATACAACACTTTCTAAACAGTAAAAGCTATACGGAGAAGGGTACTTGGCATAAAAAATTAAATCAACAATACTAAATAAATCAAAACAATTTAACACTTAACTAAGTTTGTCTGTGCTCGCAATAAATTATCTTTAATCAGCCTAAGTTGGCATTTTTATTAAAGCCAGAACGGCTCTTGAGTAAGATGAACGTTCATAAATGACAGATCACTGAGAATAACAGTAGGGAGTTTAGCTATGGATGGCATAGTTAAACGCAGAGGGGTTGCAAAGCGGGGCAAACCCCGCCCCTGACCATATGCCTTCACTAAATCAACGTTTACACAGATTTATACCATGCCATAGAAAATGCAGCCAATCAAAATGCAGGAAGCTGTTATATTCGTCGGTGTTCCCTCGAACCTTCCCATCGTACAACGGTTTAATAGTGTACCACCATGTATTTCCTGACATAGTATAAAATAGTTATGCAATGACTTCTCGTGATATGCCATGGAATATCCCACCTGTCACTTGTACTTTCCTTGCAAACACACTACCCTTAAAGGCGCCTGTGTGTACAAATGAAATTCATTGTCCAAAGGAAATAAATGGATTTATGCAGAGTGCGACCTGTTTAAGTAATTTCCCGTGCTGTGGTTGGGGCAATCCTGTCACCCGGGAATTCATCTCGCATATCTTTTATCGTGCACACAAGTTAAGCATGAGGCCTCTTTCGCTCGCTGATTTAAGAATGGCAAGGTCACTTTTTCCGTCCTTCCCTCCCTACCAAGAGTTCCCTGTGGATGGTGGGTGTGCCCTCATCTTTGCTGGGATTATGCCTTCAAATTTGGGTATTCCCAGTGTACTATGCTGATTTTCAATAACGGCCTTGCCCACCAAGGCTTGGCCAAAATGTCCCAAATTGAGAGAATATAATTTGTGTCTCTGCAAATGACGCTCGCCTAAAGCGGCTTATTGCCAACAATAAAAGCCTTCATATGTGGAACATGAACCAAAAAGAAAATACAAGTGCCTCAAGCGATATTCCATAGTATACCATTCGAAAGCATTGCATAGTTAGTATATACTGTGTCGTTCTTTACTTCAGGCGAGTTCATTTTCCTTTTAAGACCCTCCGCTTACTTTTCCTAAATTAATGCTACGACGTAGTATTAGCTTTTTTTTAGCCTCCATATAACGCGCTGGAGAAAAAATTGTGAATGAGTTTATCTTCTCTTCGAGCGTCTCCTTTCTCTTGAGCGCCACTTTAGCTCTCGCCCCATAAGTCTCCAGCGCCTCATGCAGTAGCAACGTACCTTTGCAGCCGATCAGCTCCACTCGCATGCAGATCATCTGATGCCACTCTTTAGCGTACAGCCGAACATGACGAGTGAACAAAGGCGGTGTAACTTTATGGTTCCTTGTCAAGTTACCCTCAGCGTTACCGTCAAAAATCTGTTGACGAGAAGCAAATGGCAATTCATGAACAAATTCTTCATAAAAAGATGCGAAATGTTTTCAGCAACGAGGTTGAGAGCCACCAGATTTCCTAGCTTGTGTAAATTTGAGGCAACGATTTTTCGGGACATGGACGGCCAAATTAACACAGAAAACTCATCCTTTCAGAAATTGACGCCGATATTCTTGGTAGTAGTAGTAAGACCGTTTATTTATAAATACACCTTGCAGGCAATTGGCTGAATTACGTGAAAATATTTATAAATAAAAATGTATATCGAGAATTTAAAATATATTACATACAATGACTTATGATAAAACTGTCTCTGAACCTGTTTGTCTTGCAGACAGGCGCGGAAAAAGCGCGAGTCGATCTCAGATTATAATTCTGCTGAGAACGCACTGGCAGAACGTGACTGAGTTTATGGTTCCCTTGCGTATCAATGTCACTGAACAGTTCCTTACATAGCGTACTCCGTCTATAGTACAGAGTTGTAAGGCCAGCTTTAGCTAAACGCTCACTGTAACTACAATCAGGAAAAATAACGCGTAACACACGACGCTGAATGCGTTTAATTCCTTCCGAGAGATATAACGGTAGATTACAATAGAGTTCTAAAGTGTGACGTCGCAAAAAATTAGATTTGTGAAATTATGGGATCGGGCACCATTTTCGAATGGAGTATCCTTATAAAAGGGTCCTTGCCAAAAATTAGCTCTTAATTGTAATCCCCAACCGAAATATAAAGGATTGAAATTTGATACTGCCCCATATAAATCTCTTTAATTTTGAGTCAGTTCTAAACTGAAGGAACTGAAACAAATTTTGAAGGGTTTGTATGGGATGCCATCAAACTTTGATCCCTTATATCTCTACTGGGAATTACAATTCGGAGCTAATTTTTGGGACGAGGGCGTCTTTCAGGATGCTCTAAGAATATGGCATCATATTTCATAATTTCAAAAATTTTGTTTTTGTGACGTCATCACTTTAGAACTCTATGGAAGACCTGGTATGCATATTCAAGGATTGATCTAATAACGCTACAGTAGAATCTTACAAGGACACTCTGGGCAATTCCCGCGCGCTTAAGTTGTCTTAAGAGATAAAGTCTCTTGGCAGCCTTAGTCGTGATTGAGTCGATGTGCGCAGACCATTTGAGATCGCTGCTTATGACAACACCAAGAACTTTAGCCGAAGATACTATTTCGAACTCAACCCCTTCTATGGCGACTTGAGAGAAAACTGGGGGGAGTGCGCTTAAAGCACGTACGAATCTCCTTACACTTGATTGGATTTAGTTGCAGATGGTTTTCTTGGGACCAATCGTGAATGAAATCAGCCTCTTGTAATTGTTGTGGAGTGCTGTGCTTGAAGGGGGGAACAACTTCAGAGACCGTTGATCATAAGTTTCCCTTTTTTATGATTGTCGATATATACCAATAAATGGGAAATTTCGTGAAAACTGGAATCGTCACGATATGCCGGTGAAACGAAACGTGATCACCTCATTGAAGGATATTCTTAGCTTACAGAGGGAAAATAAATGAAAAACACTGCTGTTAACGGGATCAATCCAGAACTGGCGCTAGGCATTGTAATATAAAGTACATTTTGCTGAGTGCAACGCATCGACTTTACTTCACTCCGCTGTAAGATATAATAGGTGATAACAAAGCATTATTTTCCAAGAGGTAAAACACTAAGGGTGTGTTCCTTTGGGATGATCCAGATCAGGATTAATGGTCGAACACCACTCGGATCATGGTGCATCAAAGAAACCCACTGAGGAATCCTTGCCCAAAGTGGATTACTCGTTTCCTTTTTGCACCATGGCCCGAGTGATCTTGGATCATTGATCCTAATCTGGAACATCCCAAAGTAACGCACCCTACGTGAAACAAAACGATACAAAACACTACTTGCCACCATTTGTTCCTCACTATGTTGACTCCACACGATACCGTCTTTACTATGGGTGACTGAAAACTTGGTAACCCAGCCTTGCTCCTCGGTAGGGCCTGAGTACTTCCCCTGAAGCATGATATTGGTAATCTTGTGCAGTTCATGTAAGTCCACCTCAAAATACTGGCTTGTGTTTGTATCACGTGCACACCAACCTCCGCCATCAACGACAGTGTTAAGTCTTCCATATCCTGGTTTCTGAAACCAGTTCAACGTGCTTGAAGATTTTAAGGAAGTGTTCGCTACTATTCCAGATTCAAATCCAAGAGGCCCTATGCCCTGAAGGCCTATAAAAGACACCAAAGTACATCCCTTTTCACGCTTATCAAAAATAAAATTTTGTTGAACTCAGGAATCATATCATTACTTTACTTATAATGAAAGGTTTTATTGCTTCATATCTGGATTATTTTAATAAAAAGCGAAATAAGGAAAATGCGATACCATCGATGCCTTAATTCACTCAATTTTCCTGTTAAAAATGAGCGAGCCATCTCCAACTTGTATTAAGAAAATGAATTATTCCTTTCATAGAAGGCATTTTTAAAAAACCGAAAGATTACATCTCTCATTGCTACTCTTTTCTGAACACAATTGTTTTGCTTTGTTTTGTTTTTGTTATTATTTTGGAGATCAATATTCGTGACACGCCCATGAACGATTCGTAGGAGACTACTGGGTGTAGAAACGAACAGGCAATTATTAGTTCCATTAGCAGCACCTAATAATCAAATCTCCAATTAGGTTGTTTCAAGGATATATCACTTTCGCGGTTTCTTAATTAATTATACAAGTGATCATTACCGATCAATAAAGTAATAGCTTGCACATAATTGCTGTCACAACTCATTCACAGCTGGTAAAATATAGCGAGCAGTAGCAGTTGTTTTTATTTTCCAGACTGAATAGCAAAGAGATGAACGGCAACGTCTTGCGAACATGCAGGTGCAGGTGCAATTGTCTTTTTGCTAAAACAAGCTCGTACTTTTCTTAGGTTGTTGTTGCTGTATTGCCAGCCTGTGGTACATACCCCCAACGGCGTGGTCAAGGTTTTGAACTTATAAAAGAGAGAGAAACCACGTAACAGTATGCACGACGTTTCAAATGGTTCCCTGTGCACACTTACCTGTTGAGCGGCAGCCGTAAAGCTCAATCCTCATGCACTTACTCCTTACAAAATGCAGCGGTCTGATACGAACATGGCGGGCTCTGATAACCAAGCCTAATGCGATGAATTTTGCTTCGTCCTCTCTTTCATTGCCAAGAAGTTTTTTCTGTGTGAAGGTAATAAGAGAATCTTTCTGGAGATATTTCACAACTTCAAAATGTCAATATTCAACTTTCGAAATAGTTGATGATATTTCCCCTTAAAATATGAGGTTGGAAAGATTAAACAACTGTTAAACCAAATTTGTTGCTATTTTTGTGTTCTTGGGTACAGCCTCTTGTTTATTGAAATAATTTCTTCTTCTTCAGAAACCGAAGCGAAACGGGGAAGGACAACCATGGACCCGGGAACCACGGACATTACTCTCGGCCGATCAACCAGCTGCTGCAAGGGGTTTATTTACTAAATGATTAGGTTTACCCCGAAGGTATGATCTGCGAGTTCAAGTGCGCTGTGATCACGTGAGATTTGAATTTCTTTTAAAAATACGTTAATTCATTTGGTAGTGACTTAGGAGGATTCGAGATGTCATCATTGCATGCTTTAAACTTCGAACAGTCCAAAGGGTGAAGGAAAGTACTGAAGGACACGTTCTGCCAATCAGTGCCTTGGCACTAAATTGTAGTCACGCACTATTTGAACAATGATCTCTCTTCCTTGAATCCAAATGTCACGGATAAGTTCTAAAAATGAATTTAATTCAGTCGTACGGATCGTCTTGTTATATCCTGTTGCATAAGAAGATAAGGCTTGTAACAGCAATCTGAAAAGAGTTACAAAAGTACCACAAGCTAACATAATCTACCATTCTATACTGTTCGAAACTCTTGATAACAAGGTTCAAATGAATAACAACGAAGAGTCAACCTTGTACCCAGAGTCTTCATTCCCTTTCTCTTGACCAGCGGTCGGAAAGGGAGTGTTCCGATACCCAGTATTCGTCAAAACTATCACACTCCCGCTTGAATTGCGCATGCTCAGATTTCGGCGCCATGTTGGACTTACTTGAGGTCATTTGTACTCCTTTTACAAACAAAATATCGTAAACCTAATGGCTCCTCGAGAGAAGTTCGTTTTTTAACCTTGTGCACACTAAGGAACGAAGACTCGAGGCCGAGATTTGACAGAGAACCTTAAACGCATCCTGCCTCTAGAGCCGGCCATGCATATTTCCTCTTGAACAGCAGTTAACAAATCAATGATTTCATCATGGCCGGCGCTAACCGGCGGCTCTAAGTTACATGGATTGAAACTACATACTTACATCCCCCATGTAAGGGTCGTGGTAGTACTCAAAACGCAAACCGTCCAAGCTATGATGCAAATAAAATGTCTTGACTCTTCCGCACCCTGGTGTGTCCCCCTCAGTTGCAATGCCTGTAATGTCCATAACCTGAGCAAAGTTGACTTGCAGAAATTCCCACACCTTAGTTGTCTTTGAACGCCAGATCCCAGGACTTCGTAGCCGAGCACGCCAAGTTTCATATCCAGGTCCCCAGTGTGAGGTAGCTGTTATGTTGACTAAGCCTTTTTCAATTCCTAGAGGTTCTTCACAAACTAGAGAGAGAATAATTGATACCACTTACGTGAAAAAAAAATGTTGCATTAGTGGGTTTAATGATCAGATACAATAATGGCAAGCCGTGTTAACTTTAAAATATCATGACAGGGCTCACAATGGAGAAAGACTGAAAAGAGTGTTGATAATAAGCAAAACCACGGAGTCCTTGTTTGTAGACACGCCAGAGGACCTGCTAAAGGAACTCAGAAAACTGATGGCGGGGGTTGTGGGAAAAAAAACCGCCATCACTTTTCTAAAGTATTCTGATGATGCTGTAATCGGCGAAGCATTAGAAAAGTTATGGGGGTGGAGTAGTGTGAGGTTTTCAGCTTGCATGATTTTTTTCTGATTTGCAGATTTTTTTTTCTTGTCCTTTTACCTTTCATGTTTCTTTCTAAACATGAAGAAACATAAAGGGAAAAAGGACAAGAAAAACAATTGCGCAAATCAGAAAAAGGCCCCCCCAAAAAAAATCAGGCACAAGCAATGGGCGAAAACAAAAATTCATGCAAGTTGAACTCCACCCCCATAACTTTTCTAATGGTCGGTCCATTACAGCATCATTTCCCTCGAATTGAAGCGTATCTTATGCAGCTAATATCCCTGAGCATTTACCAGCCCAAACCATCACTATACACAAGAGCATTCCACAACACCGCGAGCTACGACCCCATATTTTTGGCAAATAGTGTTTGGGTTCTTTAACGTCCCACAAAATTACCATGAACCAAGATTGTGAAACGGGGCCTACGGTTTATCTATTTATTTGCAGATGATATTAGGTAGTTTTGACGTTTTGAGAGCTTCCTGAAGGTTTATGTAATTCTTCGGGCAAAACGTTCTTTATTCGGGCAACGACACTTGGGAGAAAACATTATAAAAAATGCTGCTGACAGCGGGGTTCATCAGATGCGAAAATGGTGAATGTCTGCGTTTACATCCCGATTTCAACCCATACCCCCCCCCCCCCCGCCAAGTCCGAAGGTGCCCGTACGCCTATGCTTATGTTGTTTCACTTGGAAATTATAAGTACATGGGACATGAGATAATGACAATTAACACGCTCGATTTTGTTACATTTGAAAAGCCCACATACCTGAGCAGCCATAAAATTCCATTCTGATGGCGGCCTGATAACCCCAGGTCAGGGGATTAACACGGATAAAACGAGTCGTTAGGTTCCGGTTGAGATAATGTTTAGCAACCATATCCATGTCTTGACCACCTCGGAAGATCTAAGTAGAGGGTAAAGCATTGTTATCGATAACCAAACAATGAAACAAGACAAAAAGTGCAATTGTAAAACAAGTTTATTGACAAAAATAGGAAAGACCAAAAAGTAATTTTAGGGCCATAAAGACCGTCACACATGAGGGGAATATTCCCAGGGAACGGTCCGTGGAAAGCAATTCCCTTCGTGTAAACTAAGGAAAAATCTTAGTATTCGCAGGGACCAAGTTTCATTCCCTGCGAACGGTGATAACGTTTTTGACAGCGTCGGATACTCCAATACCCATATAAGAAGACAAAAAGTGAAGCAAGAGAAACAGTAGTGTGCGCTTAGAATATCGATAAACAGAAAGCGTGAACACTTCAAAGCCCTTCAGAATCAGATTGCAATTGTGTGCAGCAGCGGACTCAGACCAAGAAGTAAGGAGGGGGGGGAGGGCTACCCCCTGTGCCTCGTGACTCCACAACAAGTTTTGATCAATGTCATAACGGATATCTTTGTCGATAAGAGTACAGGCAACGCTAAACCACATTCTATTTGTTAAGTAGACAGATGAAACGGTTGAAACGCGCCTTATTTACTGTGAAAGCGCTTCTGGAAATGAGCCCCCTCACTCAGCATTTGTGTGCAAGAACTAACCCTCACGACTCCATTTTCTGTGTAGTTGAACCATTCTGAACCATCCTTCATGTACTTGACGTAAAACGACCACGTATTGTGATCACGTTTAATGCCTTGCACGGCTATGGCCGTCACGTGTTTCATCGCCGGTCCAAGGTCCACTTGAACAAACGGAGACCAGGCGTAGGACGCCAAAAAACCGTCAACATGATTGAGCTGAGGAGTCTCAAGGTTGGAGTACGCAGGAGAGGTTCTTGTCCTCCTTTCTCTAAAATTACCTTCCTCCATTCCCAGAGGGGAAGAGCACACTACAGATAAAAAGGAATCAAGCAATAAGACATAGGAAACAGTGAACACATGATGAGCTTGACCTTATTTGGTTGTATCATTTTCAGCACAAGTGTTGTTGTTGTTGTTGTTTTTTTTTTTTGGGGGGGGGGAGGGGGGTTGGGGTGGGGCTGGGGGGGGGGCGATACAAAATCTATAAAATACAGGGTAGATCAATAACGATGACGACTTTTTTTGTATGACTGGTTGTTATGACCAAGCATCGCCCTACAAAATTGCCAGAAGAAAGTCCAGCCATCACTCACTTAACTTTTTAAAACCTAAGATCAAAATTTAAATTGTCATTTTTTGCCCTGACACATTTCCTATAGGAGTAGTAAGAAGAAATTGGTTAAGTATGGATCAAATTCATCATGTGTGATCGTATCCTTAATTCTCTTCACCACTCTGTTTTATAAAGCGGTAATAATATTACAAGGAGAGATTGGAACCGGGCTGATCGAGCCCTGATCACTATTAAGGTTCAAAGGGTTTAAGTGGAGGAGGAGTCTAATTCACCTTTGGTAACGAGGCTAATCATTGGCTGACGAAACAATAAATGAAACCTTCAAGATCACCGCTAAACCTGATAACAACAGCAGCGGCATGCAGGTTACAGGAAATGATGAAAAGAGGTCTTCGGCTGCGCTCGTCAACCACATATAGGTCTTGACCTACTCTCTTGGAACACCATATGTTACATGTCTCTTATAACCAGCTTTTTGCGGTGAAAAAACGCTCTCAAAAATACAAACCTTTACAGCCTGTGAGCTGCACTTTCATGCATACTTCGTTGTGCCATTTTGTGGGAATCACTCGGACAAACCGTGCGTAAAATTTGGTGTTTTGAGAATTGGAGAGTAATGTATCTGAGTTGGCTTTATACGTCTGAAAGGACCAATAAGACGGAAATTAAAAACCAGAAAACAAAAGAAACGAATTCATGCATACGTTCCAAGCAGAGATGCAATAGAATAAGTAGCTGTTGTGGTTGGCCTAGCCTGTATGTTCTACTCCGGATGAAGTGGTCCAGGATCAAGGCATGGGTGGGATGGCTGTGCAACACTCCGCGTCACCATGTGATACATAACTAGTTAACAATTACCCTAGAAATAGCACGGAATATTATCTGATACTCAGCCGATAAGGCTTAAGTAGGCAGGGGAAAATTCCGCAGGGGAAATTCAGGGGGAAATTCCGCATGATTGAGAATGGTAATTGTTTCGTCATTCAACACAATGTTGACAAAGCACAGCTGAGTTTATTACAGAAAAAAGAAAGTGGAAAAAAACGACATTTTTCTCCCCGGCACTTGAAATTACGAATATCTGCCCTGCGACGATTATCGACCATATTTGGACATTGCCAGAATATGTTGAATCATAATGCCGGACTTCTGTCAAGAGACGAATATCGACTACTACATGACTATATTTGGACATTGTCACAACGTGTTGAATAATAATGCAGGGCATCTGTCAAGAGACGAATATCGCGGAGAACTACATGGCTATATTTGGAAAGTTGAATAATAAATAATGGTCGCCATTTGGCGCGAAAATGTGCTTGGATATTTTTCCGCAGACTATCTGTTCCGAGAAGCGAACAGTTTTCCAAGAACGAAGCTCGAG
>OX419336.1:11841894-11871894 GCA_948470475.1 Galaxea fascicularis | reverse complement strand
TTTCGATCGATAAAAAGCCGGGAGGATCTTCCAAATTTCCTTTAGGACTTAAAGTTACACATGGTGTTGCTCAAACAACGTTTGTTAATGTTGTCGCCCCCCGTTAAAAAATCTGTTAGTATTCTTATTCTTACAAAGATTCTAATGAACGTGCGCGACAAGGTAGGTATACGTTACCTTTACTACTTCGTTTTCAGTGTAGTTTTTCCAGAAGACCCCATTCTGTGAGTAGACAATGCTGAACTGGGTTACTCCAAAGAAATTAACTGAGTCCCCCTGAATAGCTAATCTCGAAATGGTCCGCTCTCTCCCAATATCCACCTGTAGGTATTCCCCTACTTTGTTGTTTCCAGCACACCACGACCCATTTCCTATTGATTTAAAGAGCCTGGCTGCGTATGGGTAGTACCCAGGCTTCCAACTTGACGCGGTCATGGATGAGTTGGCAATTTCGTTCTCGTATTTCACGCCCACTGCTATATAATTTGCAGCCATGACTACGATAGCAAAACGGTAGGAAATAAAAAAAAAGTGTAAGCAAGAATGCCGATCGAAGGAACCAGTGGAGAATGAAACATATTTTTTTGGATTGAGGTTGAGCTAGATTGATTATGATTACGACCGTGAGATTGTGACTGCGACTGTGACAGTCTTCAAGCACAAATTCGAATCATTTCGGTCTGTAATTGGTCAAAGAAATTTTTTTAAACAACTATTACAAATATATTTATTTATTCTGTTCACAATAATGAAGTAACAAATAATTCCAGGCTTATTTTAACTAATACAAACTGAAAAATGGAGCGGATTTTACAAGTCAGGCCAGAATGTTTAGAAAATGAGACATTTTAAATGAATTTTAGGATTTGAACAGCCATCAGGCACGTCCCACAAGAAAGTCTGGCCTTCTCTTGAGGAGGTAGTCATATCTTAGATTCGTTGCTTAAACTAGGTTTGGCCCTACTCTGTTTTAAAGCGTGCAGCCACAATACAATAAACTGACATAAACAAACCTTCACATCCGTATACTTCCACTCTGGTTATCCTGCCGAGATAATACGCTTCTGGTCGGAGAATCAAAGAGCGGACGTCTACAGCGTAAGGCAAGATAAATCTGGTGATGCTGTTGGGGTCTGTGGGTCCAGTTAAGGCCTAAAAATGGTCTCTTGTTTTAAAAACAACTAAGGTAGGTAGATTATATTATTGTCCAAGACAAATGTGTAAGAGTTGTTTTTTTGGGGGAGAATTGAAAACACTTACAAACGAAAGACAAAACCTTACGATGTAAAATTCGCTAGGGCGCTGATATCCAACAAAATATGCGGATAGGGCATCATCTCTTTGAAACCTCTAATTCCATTCGATCTTCGTAGGATGCAGCTCTATTGTTTTAGGGCTAGGTGCCATTGTCTTGATTGTTTGTCTATTTTTTTTTTCAATCTTCTGTGGTCTTGCAAATGGTGCAGGGCTGCCCAAATATACAGACGAGATTTAAGGAGGCTCGCAACAGCGTTCTTGACTGTCGAATTTACCTCTTGAGATAAGAATTCCCAAAGAAGATAAAATTCAATTTCCTTGACATTACAACATCTTCTGGAATGTTACCAAAGGTTAATTTTTTAACGGCTTCCAAGCAACAGCAACGCATGGATTCTCATTTCAAATATTGCCGATTATTTCGAAAGCCTGTCAGAAAGTCCGGAGCGAAACCTAGGCCAAACTAGGAAAAAATCTCTAAGGGTGTTGTTTGCTAAATCACAATGCAAATAAACTTTTAAAAGCGAATTTTGCTTAACACCGCAGCAGTGTTTCGTCGGGTATAAAAACACTCGGCTACGCCTCGTGTTGTAAACTCGATAAAACACTGCTGCTCGTTTTTTAATTAAACAGTTTATACACGTAGATCTGTTTTACATCGGGGCCTTTTCAAGTGGGGGAAGAATCCGTGAAAATGGTTACGTACCTTTTCATGAGCATTCTCGATTAAATGCCGCCAGACCAAGCCTTCAGGACTGTAAAGCAGTTCATATGAAATAACGAACTGGCCTACATAAGACTGTATCGCCACGGCAGTGATTCTCTTTCTATTGTGCCAAAAATCGATTTTCAGAGTAGCGAGGGGATCTTCCGGTCGAGGGCCCCAGCCATAATGATTATGAAGTCGACCATTGTGGCCTGAACGATCTGAGTAACTCCTTGAGGCAGTCAAAGACATCTCCCCTTGCTGCAAACCCAGAGGTTCGCTGCAAACTAGACATGAAAAAAATATTTATTTACATAAATTAAAGTGCAGAAGCAAAAGTTACACGAGGGACCCCAAGTTTACCCAGTAGCCCTCTGAGTCAACGTTTAGGCACCAATTTCCGAAGTTTCACGAAACATCCTCCGGTTACAGAGACTGAAAATGATTTCTTTCATCTGGGCTTTGAATGCATTTTTTGCATAGAACTGTTATAATTAACGAATAATTAACAGAAAACACGTCGAAATAATAAGTAAACTATTGTAAGTACTAGTCCATGACCATAGGCTATCAGCGGGTAGCAGCCTTTCAAAATTCAAGTTCATGGGCTGCGAACGTTCGCTTCCGGGTCCACCAATTATGGACCGATGGCTCAAACGCGAATTTCAAAACCAAACTAGCTGGATCCATCGGATAAACAGTCACTAATGAACCAAAACTTAAACTGTATTTTGGACTGAAACACCGCGTAAAAATTCCATCAATAAAAATTAACTTAAGGTGATTCCCTGGTTTTGCACTGCGCATCTCCTACTGCGCATAACATTGCGACATCCAAGATGTTGGTCATAAAAAGGGCCGGCCTGTCCCATGACAAAAAAGGGCGCTTTTGGAGTAGCAAGGAGGTCGAACGAAGAAAAAAATTAGTAAAAATTTCGGTAGACAAATCGCCTAGATGTGATGAGGCCTTATGTATTCAGAATGTTAGTAAAATAAGCGGTAGACGTGTTGTTGAGCTCGAGTTACTCGCAGAAGCCCTCGATCGTGGATGTAAAGTTTGTGCCAAGCCACTGCAATTGTCCAACGTAACGGACGAAACAGTATCAGTGTTAGGATCTTTCCTGTACATTACCTGCTGCAATCCAGATTGTGGAGACATAAATGTTTGCCACACGAACAAAACTCTTCGGGTGGCTGGTACTATGCGTCCTCGCTCGGAATTACAATAGAATGCCTGGAAAGCGCACATTATCAGCAGCTGTAACACAATAAGGAGTACAGTGACCCCCATTTTTTATCTCATAATTTCAATGAGAACAGTATCCTCAATAACTGAGAAAAAAATAGCAAAAATCTATGGCTACTTTTTTGGCAAATATAATAAATTCTACAGAGAGAGACATAACGGCCAAACAGTGCATGTCCAAATTATGTTTCCTTTAAAAGATAAAAAATAAAGGGTATTTGAAGACAATTTTTCTGGGATGTAGGTGAATAAACAATCAAAGAAAGTCAAACTCTGTGTGATAATAACACGTTGCATTGAAAAATAATCGAGCTTATTTGTTGCGCACGGAGATTACCAAAAGCCACCTAAATAACCGTATTTATCAGCATTGTGGCGTGAAAACAAGCACAGTGACCCCCTCTTTTTATTATGTTTTTAATATGTCCTTGTCCTGTAACAACAGTATGCCAAGTTTCATCGGAAATCTATGGCGGGTTCTTTTACTAGGGAATCACCTTAACTCACGAAGGTCAGGACTTTCCTTGTGGTGTGGCTTTGAAAAGAGCCGTTTTGTGTGGCTCTGGAGAGAGACACCCCAACCAACTCGCGCTGGAGGCACTCGAGCGGCAAGCCGATGGCGGTCCGACGCACCCTCCCATTCAAAATCCTGGCTACAGGTCGCGTATTTTCAGGGAGAGCCTCTTGTACAGAAGTGACTTTCGATCGACTTGAATTACATTTTAAGCATAACCCAGTCCGAATGGCCAACGGGGCCGCATTCAAATCCATTGAATATTTTTTCCGTTTTCTTTTCAAGGGGACTCAGGCCGCAATAATTAAAAGAACAAATAATTTCAATCAGCGCGCAAGAATGTGCTCTTTTTATCCATCTGGTTTTAGCCATCTACACACAGTTGAGACTAGTTTTAGCCAATCAATTCGGGGGAAATTTAAAGGTAAAATATAACCGAAGATTCCTGTCAAGAACTCGTAATTTTCGTGCTTGCAATCAGTTTTAGTTTGAAGCTATGGTTGTCTACGTGTAAGGCGCTTGATTAGCAGGATAAACGTTAAAATTTTGCCATAGAAGAATATTAATAGCTTTTATGCCTATTCTCGGGAGCGCATTCAAAACAGATTAACAGGCAAGGGGATAAATTCAGGCTCCGAAATTTTCCGTTTTCGCTTTCAATGCCGTACAACCTATCACACTGAGGAATTTGGTAGACGTGAACTTAATCTTATAGGACTAATAGTGACGAACCTTTCGATGCTTCGAGCTCTACTCGAATA
This sequence comes from Galaxea fascicularis, assembly GCA_948470475.1. Classification (NCBI taxonomy): domain Eukaryota; kingdom Metazoa; phylum Cnidaria; class Anthozoa; order Scleractinia; family Euphylliidae; genus Galaxea; species Galaxea fascicularis. The sequence continues at coordinate 11,867,410 of OX419336.1, read as the reverse complement.
CACGGCCAGATATTCCACACTTTGGGATGAATTCGCACCACTTTTCCAGTAAAACCCAGTAATGAAAATTGCCTTCTTGGGGTATCTGCATCGTTCCCGACAAATTTCTAGAACGAAAAGATACGACAACATGCTTGTAACAAGAAAAAGAAATAATCCAATTTCTTCGCAAACATCAACTGGCGCTCAGTAATTAAGATTCAGTTAAATATATTCACAATAATGAGATTCACGAACGGTGAGCTCTGAAAGCCAGGGAGTGAGACAAAAACTAATGCTTACCATTTTATTTTTGTTGCGTTTCGTGCGGTTGACCGACATTTTGTATGGAAGATCACCGGCCGAGTTTTCAGACATTTGATACCATAATTTCAATATTGATAACCGCAAACGCAGTTAAGTCTCTGTTAAGAAGGTTTGGTTATTTATAGCCCAAGAACTCTAAGGCCTAGGGTAAAGGGTACGTAGAAAAATGGATGATTGCCAATATCTTTCTCCAAATTACCTAGAATCCGATGGGCCTTTCTTTGGATATAAATCTCGTTGACCTCTTTTGTCTTAAACTTAATATTCTCATATCTATACTACTTACAATGGGCTGATGAGTTTTGACATCCGTGACGTAGTTCCATTTCTTACGAGATGTGGTAAAAGAGATTAAAAACTCTGTAACCCAGGCCTCCTTGAAATTATCCGAGGACAATCGATGTTTGCCTTCTATTGTTATACCACTGATCGAATGTTCGATTCCCAGATCAATTTCCAAGAACTGGTTCGAATTATTCGCTGCCGCGCACCATGCTCCGTGTCCAATGTTGGTTCCCAGTCTTCCATAATAAGGCAGATGCCCAGAACTGTACGAAGACGAGGCTGTTATCCGTTCATCTGGGATAAGCCCGGACCACATTCCAACGCCATAGTTTTTAACTGGAGTGAAAGCACAACGCATGGAAAATTTATATTTTGCCTGCTTTGTTAGGACCCGTACGCACTAGGTTGAAAAGATTTGTTTGTCTCTGATAAAAATGTCGATAAATTTTGTCTTCACCAATTTGCTAATTGCGTACACACTTAAAAACACCAAAATATTTGTCTATTATTTACCTTTTTTTTTTGGATAACCACAAGCGCAGACTTCTGCTGAATGTATAGACTCTAAAAAGCGAAATCAAATTTCCCTGATTGAAATTTTCATCCATTTTAACGCCTGCAAATTGTAAAATCTGAAAGTTTTAACGCTTGCGGTGATATAAATTTGTCCTTCTCTGAGGCAGGACGACGGCGCTTTTAAAGTTTGGTACGGCTTGACAAAATTTGGTAGGACGAAAAACGCCGTTCGCACTTGCAGAACGGAACTGATGACAAATATGTTTTGCAAAATAAACACAAATTCGCCTTGTGTGTATGGGCTTTTAGTGTTTTTATTCCTCTTTGGCTTGTCTATTTGCTTGTTTCCTTGTTTTTCTGCTTGCTGGTTGGCTGGTTTATCTTCTTGGTTATTCGTGGGACTCTGTCACCTTTTTAACTTGTTCATTCCCAGCGAAGATAGTGCATAATTAAGGAGTATGGTAAATGAAATACTAGCTCTTTTTTTATCTAGAAGTTTAATTATTTTTTCTCTGTTTTTTTTTTTTTTTTTTGCTTTTGCTTTTGCTTTTGTTGCTTTTGTTGTTGTTCTTTTGTTGACAAAAGTGTCATAGAAGACTAGCGAATCAATTTGCACGACAATTTCCTGCTCTCCCTTCTCTTTTTTCTCTTTTCTCCCCAAAGATTTTCTTCTCCAACTACTTAAGGAAGGGATGGGCATTTGGAAGGTAAACGTACCAATACTATGTTATATAAACAAAAAACAGATATTTGACAGGTTAGGTTCCCCATGAACCTTTGTGGAGTGATGTGGGGTATCCCTCTACATATATTTTAACAACGAAGAAATCTAGGTCTTATAGCTTCTTTTGCTGAAAAAATGCAGAATGAGATGAACTAACATTAAACTAAATCAAATACGGAGATTTCACGTTCTTAAACAAAGAATGTTACCTAACTGGCTGGTTTCAACTTCAACCTCACATAAACTCAGCGTGGAATTGCCTTGCAGTGAAAATATGGTGACATAAGTCCCAGATATTTCAGGCTTACAGCGGACCATCCTTGCCGCGCCTCTTGGGAAGGAATACGACAGTCCCCCACAAGGCGGATTATCAATTCCTCCTTTGGTTGTCACATAACCAACTCGAATGCTGAGCTCAGTCTCGTCCCGATACCCTCCATCGCCACGATTTGTTATAAACACACCAGTCACTTTTACGTCTGTGAGCAAGTCTACTCGCCACCAGGGTATCTCGGACAGGGTCGTGAGGGAACATGAGCCAAGCGAAATGTCCGAGGTGTGGTTACCGTCAACTGCCAACCTGGAGTTAACGGTAGCGTTTCCAGACTGGTGGGTCGCTTTGCCGAGAGCTGAGTTGGTATTACTGATAGTGTATCCTTGAGGATAACATAAACATAAACATAAATAAACATGTGTTAGCTTGATTTGAATTAGCAAAAGTTTAAGACACAACTTCTAATAAGATTGTGAACTCTAACTCTTCCAAATTTGCCCTACCTAGCCAAAACCTCGCGATCTTGTGGTTCAGGCTGTACCACCCTCCTAATATCAACAATGAGGATCTGTATCTCTCTCTTACTCTCTCCCTCTAGATTGCTATGTATGCCGAGATAAGGCGTCCTTGTTCAACATGTACAACGCAAACGTTCGAGTGTTCCGCTAGGGCTCTGAAGCCTCGACATCTTCAGCTGCATATTTTCTTTAGCCCTGTTCTAGACCAGACAATAAAACTTCTTGTCCTATCCAAAACTATTTTCCATTTCAATTCTGTTCAAAGCGCAATCCTTCAAAATAAATTATCAACTTTCAAGCAAATAGTACATGTTGCTCTGAAACAATCCCTGATGGTTAGCTAACACTGTCGGGAAATATATACTCTACTTACTGCTTTGGCATAAACTGTAGGAAGTTATATACAATATTGTAAAGGCTGGCTTTCACTAATGACGGAGTCGGAGTTGTAATCAGAAGCACAGAGCGATATGATGCAGTGAAAATCAAACCGGAGCAGCTGGAAGCAGAATATCGATTAAACTTATAACCCCATCGCTTATGATCTTCTGAAAATTAGATTGTCGGAGTCGCAAGCAGATTTTGGTGTAAGACTGTAGTCGGAGGGACTGAGAACTACCACTGTGATTGGCTGGTTCTTCCGCTACTGCTTCCGACTCCAGCAATCTAGTCACTGGAACATAAGTGACGGAGTCATAAGCGAAATGAGAAAAAAATAGAAACGTTGTGATTCTTCTGACTCCGATACCGTCAAGCTCAGTTATAGCTCCCCCTAAGACTTCGATTTTAGCTTTACACTAGGTTGTAAGCGCTCTTACGACTCCGACTAAAACTACGACTCCGTCGTCAGTGAAAAGCAGTCTTTAACGTTTGTATAAATGGATGTTTTGTCTCTTTACTTATATCTGTTTGCAAAAATATAGGGCGATTATCAAATGAGTGAAGCATGAGTGACGCAAAACTCAATGAACCAATCAGAATTCAAAGCAATTACACGTAGCTGGATCAAAGCACGGAAAAACGTACGCGAGCAAGACAGGATTGGTTTTGGTTCCCAATGATTGAGACACTGGGGCCAGCTTTGACAAGCAATCAAAACACGTAGGAGTGGAAAGCCAAAGCAATTGAAAATTACTTTCCATTGAAAATCAAGTAAAAACCACTCTAGTAGCCAGAAAACGTAGACTTACGTTTGCACCCGTACAACTCAAATCTCAATCCAAAAGATATCGAGGAGTCTATCACATGTAATCTGATGTAAACAGGTCCAGTAATTTCATTCTTGAATTCATGCTCTATAGTCTGTATGGAAGGCTTGTATCCTTCAAAAACCTGTCGAAAAAAAAACGACTTTAACGGAGAATTTTACCACGGACTCCCTTTACCACTGAGCGTTTTTAGAGCATTTCCACTGTAATGTATTTTTATGAGGTCATCCCTTTTAAATTGGAGGAAGAGGGGAAGGGGAGGGACGGGGCTTATGAAATCTTGTTACTAATGCGAAGCTTTTCTACACCTCCATGGTAGAGGTGTCCTCCAGAAGGTACCGTCATTCCTTTACTGAATTTTTGAAACCGATAATTCGACACACACTCCTTCCACCCTCAAACTCTTCCGAACTAAGTCCAATAACTACCCTAAAATGAACGAAACCAACTTGCCTCGCTTCAAGTTCGCGGTTAAGCGACAATCGTGACTCTTGTTTAGTAAATGTGGAGGGGCGTTGTCCTTCCAAGGTTTAACTAATAATTATGGTTTTTCTCCTAATAACTTATTGAAATTTCATTAAATCGGTCTGGGAATAATCAGATGATAAAGACAACGGCAGTTTTCTGTGTTAGTAAGCTTCATTGAAGGAAAAGATATTTGTGTATCTCTAAAAGAAACAAATCTGTTATGACACAAACTTTTACAGCTTCGCATGCCTGAAAGTGTCTTTTTTCATTATCATTACACTCTTTATTTGAATTTGTATTTGAACAGTAGCAAATAGATGCTAACATTTCCAAATATGTGGTATATGTAATAGGAATGACCAAAATTAAACGCCGGAAACTTCGTTTTCTGATCAGTATGCGCGTTCTTTAACATCCCACCGATAACAAGTGTTATGAGATGGGACGCTTCATCGTCCCCCTTCAGTTATTCGATAATCATTTACCGAGAGTTCGCGCTGCCTGTGATTGGCCTCTCATACCTTGATTTTGGCATCCTCGCGATACACGACCCAGTCTATAGCGTCAAAACTGTACGACAGTATGAAGTACTTGACATACCAACCACCCCAGGGCTGTGTGGCAACTCCAGTGACAGTATAGTCTCCACTCTGGGGAATCTTAACTTGGATGAAAGGCCATCGCAGTCGATCACTGTAGCCACCCCAGCCACCTCTGTAATTAAGTCGAGCTTGGTAGGGATAATATCTAGACCTCCAAGAACTGGCTGTCATGTCGCTGTTCAATATTTGTTGTGATTCCATTCCCAATGGTTCGTTACAGGCTTCGAAGGGCAAAAAAAAGATCAAGGATTTACTGATTAGTTTAGACATAGCTACTATGGTTTAGATGAGAGGGTTTATTTGTCCGTGGATTGGCCTGTCATTGAGCTCGTGTATTATAGCGCAACCTTATTATTAATAGCAATAACATTCTCTCCTAAAGCTGAATCAGAAATTATAATTTGTGACAAAAATGAGAACCTAATCAACGGCAGCTAAATAAGTCAAGAACATTTAACTAACTCCAAACGTATAATGGTAGAGCGATACCAGTCTGTAAATAACTGAAATCAATCACATACCCTACTGAAATCTGTCGATATACCTAGCATTTAAACATATACTTATCAGTGTAGTTGCTGTGAGGCCATGCTTTTTTTAACAAAACTTATTGAAACGCCCGAGTGGACTAGTGGAAGAGGTAAGAGCAGCGTGGTTTCGATCCTCCCTGCGAATACAATGTTAACGGAAAAATCCTGGATAAGGTACAAATTTTGTTGCAGAAGGCGGTGAAAAGAATTTTCGAGGATACAGTGTAATGAAAGTACACGTTATTTCTTTAGTTTGTGTGGTCACATGAGCAGTATTGAAAGGTTTGCAACACCAGTATCGATGTTTTTCATTTTTAAATCCCAAGCTTAATGTTATGGAATATTTGGTAGGAATATCAGCCTTTCTCGCGTGGCCTCACAGATTTAACTCCCCTACTGACCACAGGTTTGTGGTCACCTTTACTGGAGAGCCCCTACTATCTTTTAATTACTCAGCTGTGAGACAGTTATCAAACTTTCAAGGGTCACGAGGACAGATGACAAGTTATTGATTAAAGAGACCTGTCATAACTGAAGGCAGAAAACAAAGCGTGTTACCTTTGCAACCGTACAGTTCCATTCGTAGGCAAATGTCCTTTTGCCACGTCACAGGTCGAATTCGCACAAATTTCGCAGTAAAAGGAAGCAGAAAAGACTTCGTTGCCACTTGATCTTCGTTGACGTTCCCGTTGATTACCTTGTGACAAAAAAATCAGATTCTTCCCGTTAACTGAGAAATAGCAGTTATCAAAGTACATGTAGCATAGTACATGTAGTTAGTTTCCTATGCATCTCAGTACTTGTCCAGTAATGGTTATAACTTACTTAAAATTTAATTCGTGTTAAATAACGTTTAGTGGACAACTATACTGTTGTCGTCAATCAAGTATGCTCAATCAAGGGGGTTCTTTTTGCCATTGAAAAGCAAGTTGAGTAACCATCTTCATGGAGGTCTTCCTGAGCCGTACAGTCCTTCACTAATCTGATGTTTTTGCAATAACTTGTACTGTACTCGCTGAATCTTCATCAAAAAAAGGCTTTTTATTTTGTATAGTTTAATCTAATGACTCTCACATTAGTCTCTTAAAACCTACAATCAATTGACGCTTAATCTTAATTTTCATCACATCTCCCTTTAAAACTGCGGACAATTTTCGGAAGGTAGAATTGGACAGCTTTAATGATAAACACGGTTGAGGCTGAACGTTTTTCAGTTGTTGCTTTCATCTCCAAAGATCATATAAACAACTTTCAATGGACCCATCAGATCTCCAGATAAACAAAAGGTCATAAAAACCACAACCAAATTACGGGGGAACACATTTGTTTTTTCATACTAAGCGTACCACTGTCTGTCTTGATTTAGTGTAATTAGTCCAAGTCTCTCCATCTTGACTATGTTGTATAAAGTACGTCTTCACCCATGCCTTCTGAGAAACAGAACCTTGCGTCCTCAACTGTCGAATCTCTCGAACCTGCGAAAAGTGAATCTGAAGATACTGGGAACCATCATTCTTGTCCGAGCACCAGGCTCCGTCTGGATTGAGCAAACGGGCAAGCCAAGGTTGGAAGCCTGGACCTAAATAGCTGGAAGCTGACATGGCTTCGTTAGAAAGCTCTCCAGTGCCAGCACCAAGATCGTTAAAGCATTCTGCAAAGAAAGAAGAAAGCTAGTTACAGGTTGGTCCCCAAACAAATCAATAATCAATCATGGTGACTTGGTTAGGGGCTGGCCTCGTTTCTCCGCTAGCAGTCTCCTTTTCCCTTATTTTTAGATGGAAAGAAAAGACGACTCTGCTCTGGGTCGCACCGTTTCCGGTTGAGAATGTGCCAGTGTTGTAAGCGACCAAAAATTTTTGCATATGATACCTACCAGCGGTCAAAACAAGCATACGCGGAGTCATATCGGGCTTAGTATCAGTCAGCAGATAATTTTTTTCCAACACGCAGGCGTACGGAATACTTAACGACAACCTGATTGAAAAACCGGTTTATTTCATCCACAATTTTGATAGATTAAGCATTGTTGCGACCCAGAGCAGAGTCTCCTTTTCTTCCCATCTCGACGGAAAAGGAGAATCTGCTAGCAGGGCCGAATGACCTCGTAATCCGGAGTTCCCTGGTTCAAGTTTCGCTTTGACCACTGACGGATTACTGTTATGCCGACAAACCCGAGTTCAACTCCCCGGTCACGCTTTCAAATCCTGAACCAACTGGTCCACCTTCTTCCAGTTGAGGTTCTTAGTCACGTTATGTTTACGCTATATATGGTTCATTTCTCATTACTTGAAGTACACCACATCAGACATTGTTACCCAGAAATCAGTTCCACCCACAATAACAGTTAATACAACCACCGTCAGGCCATAAAAAATGCGGGTTGTATTCAGAACCGGGACGTAGGGACAAATTATGTTGCTTTACCCATCTATATCATACCATGAAAAGAATATGGCAAAAATAAAAGGAAACCGGTGGGTCAAAGAGCCATCTAGTTTCTCCCATTGAGCCTACAGAGCTTTCGCCTTTTGCCAAGTTCTCAAAAGTAGCAATCTTGTGTTCTTATGAAAGCCAAAGCCAATAAGCAGGGGCATCCAACGAGAAACTTCGATGAAATATCTGTTCGGAAGAGTCTACCTGTTCTAAGACTTTCGGATAATGCATTGCCAAAAGCTAATGATTTCTTAACCAAAAACAGCACCTAAAAGATTCGCAACCAGAGAAATCCAGGAGAAAATAGTCCCTTAGATTTTGGGAAGGGATACTTTTGCAATATTTGGCTCAAAACGTTGCCCAAAATTTTCGGGTAAGCAAATAGTTCTCAGAGAAGTTCTTCGAAGGTAACATTCAGCTAGCTATTTCTGAAATGAAGATTTCATTCCCTAAAATTTTCGGGCACTTCAATTTTCAGCTAAGAAATCCGAACAGATCAAATTTTTCTAGCTGGTTAATCCATCTCTTTAAACTGTCTTTAAACATTAAAAGGAGCCTAGAAATATCCCTCAAAGGTTTTTGTGCTTAATTTGCTCGTTGGATGCCCCTGAATAAGGCGAATGACGGACATCCACGTTATGGCCTGGAGATGATCAACAGACTCCCATACGAGGTTGATTAAAAATTGTCTGTTTTCAGTCAGCAGTCTCACCAGGAATTCATTTACTGAAACTATACTGATGACTCCAAAAGCTGCTCATTGGTCATACTAATCACGAGGTGGTCGTATTATTTGACAGGATTCAGTTTCAGATACGAAAGTGAGTAGACTTTATTTGGGCCATAAATTCCGGCGTGGTCGGCATGATAACGAGGTGGTTGTATTATCGGGGAAGACGGGGGGGCGTGGTGAGGGGGTTATATGGCGGGGTTCCACTGTACTTCTCAAATAAAGTTATCATTATCACCATCATTAATATGCAAACTCGCATTATTGAATTGATTGAGATCGACTGGACTAGAGTTACACTGGATTTTCCTTTTTTGCTGATACGTCTGTCACTTAAGAAGGGTATATGGCCTTAACGGAACATTGTTACATACCTTTGCATCCGTAAATCTCGACTCTCATGCACTTTCGGATTTGAAACACACGGGGATGAATTCTAACATATCTAGCGATAAGTTGATTGTTCAATCTTATCACGTTTGTGGTATTCGCGTTGATCGAGCCTTCAAACACCTACGTGAATAAAACACAATAAAACACGATTGTATTAAGTGACGAAGAAGGAAAAGATGAATATGAATATATGAAATCATATATTAATTTGAACTGCGGAACAAAGAATAAAGATTAAGTGACCACTGTTCATAATGACTGCGACGATCACGAAGCAAAAGATATCTTACCAGCAAAATCCGAATTCAAGCGCTTGTGAGTGCGCCTTGCGTTTTTAAGCATTCACCTAAGGATGACTTCTCGTTTTCGTTCAATTTTTGTTGGCCTTGAATTCACTTCAGTCGAATTAATTTAGCGTTTAACTTACGGCCTGCTCGACTTTGCGTCTTGCTTATCTCACTCTTCACTTGAATCTCGCAAAGCAGTTGTTTCTGAAATTACTCAACACTGCAGAAATGAACGCAAGACCAGGACCAACAGTGAATTATCAGTTTAGCAAATCGCACGACTTCGAGTACAATTGGTGATTAATAGGTACGAGGGATTTTGAAAGCCTTTTAGGCGAGTGCAATTTGAGAACTTTCAAAATCACGAGTACCTATTAATCACGAATTGTACGAGAAAGTCGTGCGATTTTTTATTTATAGTTCACTCAGCAAAACTATGAATTGCATGAAGTCGTGCAACTTGTAAATTATTGCGTATTTATAAAAAAGAACGTCCATCAAATTATTCCAGAAAACGGTAACATCGCTGTATGTGCTTTTTCGTCCAGTTTCTCCAATAAAAAACGTTCAAATTTGCAATGTTTGGCGGTTCTCACGCACTGTTGCCATGGAAACTTAATAGGTACTATTTGGAATAAACTGTACTGCTCTCGACCAATCAGAATTGAGTAATTTTGTTGAGTGTATGTAATCAGATTTTGCTGAAAACAAACCTTAACGATTCCTCCTTCGTAATACCATTTCCATTGTTCAGCGTTGTCGCTGTACGATATCGTAAACGACTTGACAAACGCTCTCTTGGAAATATACTTTGTTTCAAAACAGGTATTATTTCCAATGCTCTTGCCAGATTTTTTAACCACGGTGATCTTGTTTTCTTCAGATTCAACGGCTGAAGAGTTATGAACCGCAGCAGTGTTATTAGGTGATGTGGAATTTCCCAAATAGTTTCGTTCGACTGTTCTATTAGCCAGCGTAACATTCCCTGAAGAGTTGTTATACGCTCCCTCTGAGGATCCAAAAGATCTGTTCACCAAAGTAATATTTTCTGATAGAGATAGGTTGAGTGTGGCATTTCCCGTGGCCTCCGAGCTGTAAACATGACAAGACAACTCAGTGAGGGTATACTTGCACAGAAAATCAGGTACAACCAAATATAGTTAAACGCCTATTAAGCGGCCACCCTCGGGCCGGAAATGGAAAGCGGCCGCTAGAGGGGGCTGGCCGCTTAACAGAGGTAAAAAAAAACTGTACAAAAGAACCGTCATAGGGACCTAGACTACTGGGCCGAGTTGCTCAAAGCATGGTTAACACTAACCATTGGTTAAGTTGTATTAAAACCTATAGGTTGTCATGGTATTTAACCTCCGTCTGCGCTAACCATGCTTCGAGCAACTCGGCCCTGGCCGCCTGATAGGAGGTGGCCGTTTAATAGGGGGCCGCTTAATACTGAGAGGTTCGGCTGTACGTTCTTCGACTGGATTCTTCGCCCAAACAACGCTATACCTACTACCAATAAGATTCTTTTGCCGACGCCATCTGCGTCCAACTATTCACATAAACAGAAATTTCGGCCCCAACACCATAGCAAACAAACCACGTGTAGCGGACGGAGTCCTTCGAACATTCTAGTCATTCTATTACTGCTTCGGACGCGTATGTGTTGGATGAGGATTTACTAGAAACCAAGCCAGTCTTTCTAACTAACCAATTTCTTTAATTACTTGCTTGATTTACGTAAAAACTCTTTTTCCAATCTCAACTCTTATTGTTTCGATCTTTCTTGAGAAAATCTATCCCTCGTTCTGTTCGTTCCGATAGCACGTGTCTATTGAAAAGGCTAATCTGATCTATATATAGTACGTACGATCCTTGCGTAACACAACGGAAGTTACGTAACCACTGTTAACTACTCCGCGTTAATCAGTTACACCACGTTTTGAAGGGACGGTATCTTCAGTAGAATAAAGTGGTTGTGTTCTGGCTTGCTTGTTATTAGTATCTCTTTGTCACAATCACACGGGCATTCCTATTGTTTTTACAATCGTAACTGACCAACGTCATGGTCACTGCAACCCTCAATGTTGCGCCCATTGCTGTCCCAAGTTTACCGACAATGCATCTGCTTGTATCACTGTCTTTGCTACAGTCATTGTTAGTCCAAGTGTCACTTGAACTGTCATCGCTACTGCCGTTTCTAGTCTCCCATGCACTGTCGCGGTAGTTTGTCTTTGTCTCTGTTACCATGCATTATAGAGATTTAGAACCGCATTTACGGCAAACGAAAAGCGTCGGTAATCATTGAACAAGCAAAAAACGATTTGCTGTAATTTTTGCACTGAATTTTTAGTTTTTCCACGAGCTTAGAAACCGACAGGAACAAAGTTTTAAGCGAATACTCAGCGCGCTATGCCATCCAACGAAAGTCAGCATTCATTTTCACAGTGTTCAGGCAGTCGGCTTTTCGTTATAATTTGCGTTTGACTCACATTCATCAATTCGTTCATGGAGAAAGTGAAATAAAAATAGCATTTCTAATGATTGAAGCATACTATCGCTAACAATGATAAAAAAAAATTCAGTTTTTAATCACGTTTTTCATGAACGTAAAAATCAACCGCTTCACGGCAACTGAACGGCATTTGTAAAAAATGGCCAGAAAAATTAATTGGGCGAGTGGTCATCTCTGCCGTTTTCTGTTTGTCGTGAACATGGTTCGAATAAACCTCTATCGTCATGGTGATTGTCCTCGTTACTGTACTCACTAAATAAATTGGAGAAGGGGGGGGGGGGGGGTAAATACGTATGGGAAGACAGAAAACGAGAAAAGGAACGTCTACCAGAGAGTGTCTTTCTTTCATTTCTACATCCATTGGCTGACGCAAACTGATGCGGATTTGTTGATTTAGAGATTACGAATGGACCATTAGAAAAGTGATGTGGGTGAGTGGGAGAGGGGGAAGCATTTTTAGCTTGCTCAATAATTTGTTTATGCAGGATTGTTTTTAGGCACTTGACACCCTCTACATTTCTCTAGTCTTTCTTCGTTGCACTAATCTTTTTCTTTCCGTTTTACTTGCATGGATTTTTCATGGCTTTCCCACACCTATCACTTTTCTAATAGTCCATTCCTTAAGTCACATGGAAGTTGAAATAATCTCAGCAAGTATGGATTTCAATATTATTGTCACCACACGAACCTGCAATTGACTTTCTTTTTCTTCTCAAGTAACCACTCGTGAAGTTGATTTCCTTGCACCGCTATCATGCTGACCTGATATCTATCGCCCAGGTCAATCTGTAGGTATGCCGCTAAGTCATGATATTTTGCACACCAGGATCCATTCCCGGACGCACCATCCAGACGACCATAAAATGGCTCGAACCCAGGCCCCAGTGAAGAGGATGACGTCACTGCTTTGTTTGGAATCAGCCCTTCTTTGAGGCCAAATGAATTTAAACAAGCTGAAAACATTGTAAATGCGAATATAATGGTAGTTTTCTCTGGTGATTGTGTCTATTCTTTTCATTAAGCTACTGGGATTGATTATTATTTGGCCGTTACCATAATATCTTGCATACGCGACTCGGTACATGATCACAGAAAAAAGATAACCATAACTGCAGGTGGGTAATGTAGTAATTTACTAATTTACAACTACTGTGGTCTGACCTGTTTGGATTTCTTAACAGGATCTTAGCGTTCTAGCGCGGGTTTAGCACTAAATTATCTTGTACCAGTGATCTATGCATAGCCAAAAGCATCACCCGCGTAAGATGCAAAAAACAAACTGAACGTTCATAAAGGCTACAGTATTCTCCAGTTTACCTTGGCAGCCATAGATTTCAAGTCTCATGCAAACTTCCTCAATAGCTCGTTTGGGATAGAGTCTTATCGTCTTCGCTCTTACTGGAAACGACAAATTGTGCACTACAATTTCTTTGTGGTGCAACAAATGGTTTCGGCGAAAAATCTGAAAAGAAAGGTCGTTAAAACAAATCGTCGTCCCGATTTTATGTCAAGCGCACTATCTAAATCAACCGTACACGTTCAATAAATGAACAGGACACAAGAGTGGGTTACTTTGTCCACTATATTAGTCGAACATGTTCTGAGGACAAAGTCAGTTTGTGCAAACCTACGAGGACCGTCGAGTGTAATTTTAATTAAGGGGGCTACCGAACGCCCTCGGCGGAAGAGACTAGGGTCCGGGGACAGGCCTCCCCCACAAATTGTTGCAACTGAGAACTTCGGGAATGCGTTTTGCAGCGTTTTCAGTCCCCCCACCTCCGCGGTTCCTGATTTAGGCGAGGCCAAGCTCGCTAAGTGCGACTTGTACCACGAATTTAGACTGGCCTACGTGGGACTAGCCACAGTTCCCCTCAAGTTCATGGTCAACCTCTTATTTGTACAGTTTTCAACGGCCGCGAACCATCCTGTAAGGATTAAGCTCATTGTGCGCCTAGTTTGTATTTTTTTTTTCAAGAATTAATCCATGGGGTCATTGCTCGGACCCCAAATTCGTGAGAACCTTAACACAGATCAAAGGACTTATCAAGAACTAATCTATGGGACCATTACTTGGTTTCACAAATTCGCCTTAGCACAGATCAAAGAACTTCCAACAATGGCCGCCATTTTAATATTCGTTAGTTTATATTCAAATCAGTCCTCGTTGCGCATTCAAGGTAGAATATTCTTTGGAATTTTACTCAGCAGGAGAGAACGATGGCTAATTTGAATAAAAGACAAAATCATACAAGAATGAGGGTCATGTTAGAATAAGGAAAAAACGTTCTTTAATTTAAGAGCTCTGTTGGGCAGGTGATAAACATGTAAATGTAAATAAAATTTGTTTACCCTCGGAACACCGAACAGCTCAAGAGAACTCGTTCAAAGATGTCCATGCATTCCAGATCGAATTGGAATTTGGAAATGTGGGGTTTTGAGGAGAGGGGAAAACCGGAGTGCCCGGAGAAAAACCTCTTGCAGGAGAATAGAGAACCAACAACAAACTCAACCCAAAAAAATGGCGCCAAGGGGCCACACTGTTGGGAGAAGAGTTCTCTCACCACTGTGCCATCCCTGCCCCCCTAAACATAAGTGGCTAGCTCCATGGTATAATTGTGGTCGTTAGGTTAAACCGACTTAGGACAAAGGTGTTATTCAGATTTTTTTCTTGATAATTTTCTAAGTATTGTAACTGGATAGCAAGACACAAATTTTCATCATTTCATACCTTAGCGGTTCCGTTTTCCATGTAATCAAGCCAACCAAGACCTCGACTAAAAGCCAGAGTAAACTCGTAAACGAAACCTTTAACTGTCCCTTGATTCGCCACAGCGGTTATGTAATGCTCAGTTTTAAGATCAATCTGGAACCATTCCAGGTCACTTGAAATACCAGTACACCAGCCACTAACTGTATCATTGATTCGTCCGTTATTGTAAGACCGGTGACTCATTTGTCTCGAGGCCAATAGATCGGTTGGTGGGATTTTGAAGTTCCCCATTCCCAAGGCTGAGTTGCAAATCTCTTCAAAATGGACAAAATGCAGCACAGTTATCAAAGTGGAAGTCCGGAAACGAAGGAGGCCTTGACTAGTTTCTTCCAACATTTTTAGAGCGGTTTTCAATTGAGTGTCGTAAAACCAAAACCAAAGACATTACTCTGACCAATCAAAAGAGACGAGGCCGACTCAATGAGCATGAACCAATCAGAATTTGAAGTAATTTCATGCAACCGGCGCCAAGCGCGGACAAATGCGCCCGAGCAACTCGCTATTGGATTTGGTTTTCATTGGCTTAGAAAGTGGCGTGAGTTTTGTCAACCAATCACAGAGTAAAGTGAAACAAATCCGAAGCAAATGCGAATTACTTTCGACACTCAAAAGACCAATTTCGAAAAATTAAAATTAAAACAATAAACATGACTTCGAGGCTCCGGGGAATAAATTTCAAATAATGATTTCAAAAATAAGCCGTCGTTTAAATTTGCATAAAATTGCAAAACTTAAGTAAGTCAACTCCAAATCGTGAAACCATCAGAAATAATTTTATTTTGACAAAGAAACCCTAGCCAGCGTCGTATACAGTAAATATACCGCCGTTTTATTACGCATCTCGGTTTTCACCTAGTTTTCGAGTTTTCGGCTGCACCGCTGGCTAGGAAACGTTTTTACCCTGAGGATTTGTTTTAAAAGCTGATGAATTAAAGAGAATAGAGTGAAGACGCGATCTAAGGATCGTCGCAGTTTTGTACGCTGCCACGTTCACACTTTGACCTAGAATTAAAAGAAATTAAACTATATTACCGAACCTTAAACATGTCAAAACACTTACCCTTGAAGAACGAAGCACTTCCAATTTCATAGATCTGTAAAATCAGTTACAAAAAAATTAAATCAGTATTGACAATGCTGATGGCGAATTTCGACATTTGATTAAGATAGCCTGGCATAGCTAATCCTTAAACAGATCTTTGCATTACGTATTGCATACGACCAGACTAAGAAACCAAAATCACCACCAATCATGAAAATTGAACCAATGTCACTCACAACACCCTAACGGTCTCTTTAATGAGACTACACTGCAGCTGTTTCTGGCAGAGGAGCCTTCTGTCTAAGAAGGTGCCCTGGGTGAGTCTAGTTTTGATTCAAGTCCGTGAAAAAGGTTTTCAGCCCTTAAGGTGGCTCAAAACAGTTCCCAGCACTTTCCAAGACGTAGATTTTGATGGGTCATTAATGCTACTCTTTATCAGTTGATGTTACAATCATGGTATCAAAAAACTGCCCAAGCATTGGTGAATACGTTGGTATTATTTTTATGACACTATAGGTTATCATAGCAACACTATGACATGCTAAAAACACCCTTAATTTCAGCTTTAAGCGCTTATATTTAAAAAAACGGCACGGTGAAAGTTTTTCTTATTACAGAATTTTGATAAGCAGAATGAGATGCAACTTTTGGCAAAGTTTAAATAGATTCTGTACATGGGGTTCAGAGCCACCTTAAATTATCGAAAATTTAAGGTGGCTCTGAACTCCATGTACGGCATTTATTTAAACTTTGCGAAAAGTTGCAACTTATCCTGCTTATCAAAATTCTATAATAAGAAAGACTTTCACCGTGCCGTTTTTGAAATATAAGCGCTTAAAGCTGAAATTATGCTATGGTAACCTATAGTGTCATAAAAATAATACCAACGTATTCACAAATCATTGGGCAGTTTTTTGATACCATGATTATAGCATCAACTGATAAAGAGTGGTAATAATGACCCATCAAAATCTACGCCTTGGAAAGTGCTGGAAACTGTTTTGAGCCACCTTAAGAGAGAAGGAAATTTGGCAAGCAGGGTGGCACACCTGATAGGTCAGCTTTGGATCTAGTACGCTTGGACAATAGGTTAACCCTGCTACCCGGGACGAAATGCTTCTTCTTTGCGCTGCCTTCACGAACTGCGTGCTAACGGGGGATGAGAACTCTTACAAACACTGTTTGAGCAACACTAGATGTATCTTTAAGTCCTCTCGGAAATTCGGAAGATCCTAGCGATATTTTAACCGATCCAACTACAAATTTTGTTCAATGTCTCGCTTTTTTTTTTTCTACATTGCCCCAGAGCTATGTCATATTTCCCATAAAGATTCCCGAGTCTCCCGAGTCTCCCGATTCCCGGCAAAATCTCCTGCATGATCCCGGGAGAATTTTGTTTTTTTTCCCGAAACACGGGCCTTGTTAGAGTTGTCATCCCCCGTGTGCTACATACATGTTACACGATTTCTGGTCTGGGTTGAGAACGAATATTCTGAAAATTAAGTTAATCGTCTAATCAGTTTATTTGATAAAAGAGGATCGCTGTGAGACACAGAATGCAAGCGAAAGAAAGGAGGAATTGGACTGAGTATGTCCAACCATAGAAGTTATAAAAGATTAAGGACCGTCAACCGTTACCTTGTCAACAACTTAGATTTTTTTCATGATAAAGTTCAAAGCTTGAAGAGAGTGGAACGCTTATATTCCCACGTCACCCTATCTCGGCATAAATAGAGGCTATTATCTTTTACGCGGGAGTATTCCGTTGTTTCCTTGAGACATTTACAGCATTTATGCTTACGTCTGTATAACAAGCAGACGTAAGCACGATCAGAGGCCTCGTGGGCAGGGCGAGGGTATCACCAAGGTGAAAAATTTTCGCATTTGCTCTCGTGTTATTTCCCAGATACAATAGCAAACAATTTCACTGAAACGAAAATCAAAGCTTCCAATTGGGGTATGTGGCTTCTCGTAAGATAAACAAGCAAACGTAAGCATTAACAAGTAGCAGCGTGCATGAGGCACGATTCTTACCAAGGTCACTGATTTGCGCATTTGCTCTCGTGTCATTTCTCAGATACAACAGTGGACAATTTCAAACGAAACTCAAACCTTCCCTTAGGGCAATATGGCTCTACCGGTTAGGTCACTTAGTGGAATTCTAACGTATGACTAGGAACACCTGAAAAATTACTGTGAAAATCTATCCTGTGGTGCTATATACTGTGTTGAAGAAGTGGTTCTCGCTTTTGAGTTCGTGATAAATTACGACGGATCATTTATTGAGCGGTGCATTTTGGGGGTGATATTTTTTGCTGATATTACACTCTCGGTTCATGCTTCACAGTAAGGGGGAATTGATTGGGGTTCAGAGTTTAGCCCACCGCTGGTAAGCTACAATTGTTTCTCGAAACTAGACAGTTCTTCCCATGTATTAGGATATCAGAGGATCTCTGACCATCAGGTCCATCAGGCATGACTTAATCCTAGGGCTGTTTATTTAGTCTTACCATGAGCAAGACGACGAGGAGCACGAAGGCTCTCCTTTCTAGAGCATTACGTCTCATGAGGAAAAGTGTCGTTTTCATTACGAACTAAACTTGTGGGTCGTTGAATAAAAGGCTTCTCCGCCTAGGCCCTTGTTGATCCTGTCAAGAGAATAGAAAACAAAGAGAGAAACTGAGAAGGGAAACAGATGTTTCAGTCTGTTTGAAGTGACTGAACTATCATACATATGCAATACATTACTCACAAGTTTTTGCAGACGTTCTCAGAAATTGAGCCGTTGTTCTATGTAGTTGAAGGCATTATTTTTATATACCTCAAATTACTCAGTCAACGCCTTTTCTTACAACAAATTTTGTAAATACGACTAAAGGTTTTTTTTTTCTTGTTGTGTCCGTATCCAGTATGGAACATGTGAAGTCTTAATTGAACGAGAAAAGCTACATGGTTGGCTTACATCCTTCAGTAACAAGGTATTTTGAGTGGCAGTTATATTTTATTTGCTGTTATATTTAGTGCACGAATTGATGAATTCGTTTTATTAGTTGTCACCTTGCGCCGGCTATTCCACTTTTTTAGTAAGACTGATCCTTCTAATTAAACGGAATCAGTTACGCCAACACTAATTTAGGCTTCTTATAACCCAAACACCTTCCTACTTTGTAAAAAGTTGCTGTATACATGTACCATCGTTCCGAATGTCACCTAAATGCCTAAAAAGTGACTATACTTACAGAGAAAGTTCCATTTTTACATACCCACTTGTTTCGCGTGCGAAGAGCTCAAGAAGTTCATTACAGCTGCAAAGAATGTTCTCCAAGCTTTGATAAGGTCGATAAATAAAACATCATGTTGTGGTTTGAGTTACATCTATCTATGGAGGCGTCATTCATGGTTTCATTGTGGAATACTCTGCATGGCCCAGACATTTCACTAAACAGTTAACCACAATTAATTAGTGTGACAGCAACTCTTGCCTTTTCAGAAAATCAGTCAAGGGAGAAAGGAAAAAAATCTGGGTAGACAAAAAAATGTAAACGATAAAACATATCGATAGTTTTCATTTCTAAACGGAAACAATACACATCCGGTTTTCTTTGTTCCTCCCTCTCTTTATATATGGAATTCGCTTTGACGGTTAATTAAATTTAACTAAAAAATGTTTATGCTGTGATAGCATAAGACGTTTCGTATAGTCAATCAGTCATTTGGCTTTTCTGTATTTTGTAGTATGTACTACAGAATATTTTTCACCCTCTTTCGCTCATTTCCTAGCAACATTGGCGTAAACAATAAATGTATTTTCCTGCGTTTGAAAGAGGAATTAGCAGGAAAGCATGTTCTCATCGGTATCTTATGCTCGCTAAATGCTTTCAACTCGTCTCATGTGGAGAGATCTGCAGGAGTCTATTCGTCAGGGCAATTCGTGTTTGTCTTCTCTTGCGCACGCGTATGCAAGCCAGCGCTTGTCTGGAGGTCGTGCGTGCGTTGCTCAGAGGCTTAACTGGGATTTAGCTGAGAGCAAACGAGTTGCAACCCTTGTTAAAGGTTCTGATGGCATTATCATATCACACGTTTAACATTTGTCCAGTCCGAAAACAATAGTGTTAGATGCGTTCCTAAACGACATTAAAAGTGGGCCAAAATGTTTGATCAACAACAAAATATTCATCCAACAAAACATGTTGACTGAGCGTCCTCTAACATGTTATGCAAAACGTTCTAACATTGTTGAACAAAAGAAATGTTGTACAACGATGCATATATGTCACAATGTTTAGCAGGAGCTTAACCTGATAGAAGGTTCCAGCCGTTAGGACAAAATTTGATTGAGATCTGCTTTGGCGATTGCCATTATTAATGACCGTTTTCGAACTACAGCTGGATTATGCATGGGCCAATCATTCAAACAAAGACTAACTTAGACCGTGGTTTAAGCCAAGTAATGAACCTCTACATTCTGATTATCAGTGGGTTATTTGCCACCTTAAACATTTGTAGTTGTTAATCGTCTTTCAGTTATTATAAATTTCTAGTGTATTGTATTATCTTTTTTTTGTGTGTGGTTAATTTAAGCAATAGACCACAAAATTCTATGGTTTATAGGCTGATAAACCACGCGAGATGTTGGAAGAACACGAGAAGAATTCGTAAATCACGAGCCGCAGGCGACTGATTTACGACCTCTTCTAGTTTTCTTCCAAAACCTCGCGTGGTTTATCGTGCCTCTGAACCATAGAAAATTGTGGTTTATTGCTTTTACATAACAATCCAGAAAACGCGGGAAATTTCCATGAGTTTACTGACACAATAAACCATAGCTGATTGACCAATCAGAGCGCGCGCATTGATTTGGTTATTAGATAAAGCAATCTAAAATGGAAAATGAAAATGGCTTGACTTCAATTGTGGTGAAGAACGCCTACTTGATTGAGTTGGCCAGATCAGTAGAAATCCAGTTAGGCTGTGATTGTAATAAAACTCGTCTAAACTTCGTTTAAATATTAACCGACGCTATAAGACGCACAATTCGTCTCGAAGTCAAAACAGGACGATGTTTATTTTAAACGTATAATTCGTCTGACTTTACTTATCTGTTTATCTGTCTATTTTGAAGGATTTCGAGGACAAATTGTCCATCTCAAACAGACAATTCGTCTTGAATTCACATCAGACGCATAAAGCAGCCATATTTTGACGAGAACAGCCTGTAACTGTCAAACCTGTAAAAAACAAGCTCTGGTACCTTCAACGATGAACGATGGCTCCTTTCTTCGCTTACTTGTTTTGTATTCATAATGCCGCACTCACAGCATAGGCCCGGAGCAGGGGGCCCGGAGCAGGGGGCCCGGAGCAGGGGGCCCGGAGCAGGAGGCGCGGAGTTGTTGCCCCAGTTGAACTTGGCGAATTCCAGTTTCTTTTACTTTTGTCTGATATGGGAAAATACGCGATAGTCGCCAGAATTATTTAATGGTATGGTTATCGCTCCGTAGATTAAAAAGTGTTTTCTGTCAGTCTAATATGAATTAGCAACAATTGAGAAGAATACGAATCTCGCCGAAGTCAAAGATTTTTCTTTTGAAACTCCAATAACGTGGTCTCAAAATCACCTTTCTAAGCTTGCGCATGCGCTGTAAATTAGCGATACTCGACAGGAGGACCTGAAAAAAGGTGCCAAAACAAGTTCCAGAATGCTCTTAGTGCGATTTAATGGGCGTAGTCACTTACACATGAATAATCAACTTCGCCTCGGACTTAGTAGAAGTGAATGGTAAATGGAAACAATAATGCTGCTAGTAAGCACGCGACTTGCCTTTGAGTTTATCTTCTTCTCAGCATTTTTCCAGCAAACTGGTGAGCAGCATACTAATTATTTTAAACTAAACTTTCCTCTAGCCGGTGACGAGGGAAAATAACCGCAAGTTAATTCCGAGACTAACCACAATTGCACTTCTTTCCAACCACGCTAGGAAGTGTATCCTTATATGAGCTACGTGTTTAGTGTAGTTGCAGGCATGTTTTAAACTGTATGAATAGCGATGAAGCGGAAATTGACGATCGATTAACAACGGATCAGACGACATACCCTCAAGATTCCGGATACATTTTTTTCTCTGAAATATCTGGAAACCAAGGGAGTAACTTTTCAGTGGCTCCCTTTTGAACGGCCGCACTCTTGTGTTCCCGTTTACAGTCTTCGGAGGGAAATTAATACGTCATATAACATAACAAACTGCGTCTCCCGAAAGTAGTCCATAGTTTGCGTACTCGCATGTACAGGTCCAAATTTAAAAGTGAGAACAACAAGATTCAACTTGAAGGCCACGCTGCCTTGAAACAGTGTCTCTCGCTAGGACATATTTATTGAACTTTCGCTAATTTACCGTATTCCTAAGCGAATTCTCTTCTAAAATTGATGAAAGAGCCGACGTACAAAGAGAAAACAGAGCTAAAAGCAAGCCAAGACACCAGGTTATCAGCGAAACTAGGTAAAATGTTTAATGTTGAATAATATCTTCGTCCAGCTTTCAGTTTGATAACCGCAACAGAAACACGAAAGAGGAGGAATTTTGTTTTAAAGAAACATGTATATCGAAATTTTCTCTTTTCGTCTACATGTATTAATCGCAGTCAGAATTAAGGACTTTGCAATCGCTACGTTCAAGGAATGTAAGATTGCTTTCTTCATTTGGAATATTCTGCACTAATTAAACTCTCGCTGTAATTTGGGTGCATGCATTGTCAAAGAGAGCAGGTGGCCACTTTCACGAGGAAAGTTCCTCTGACAGCCGGGTAAAACCTCAACTTCATGAAACAAGCGATTTTCAACTTCCAAAACGTGACCCACATTTCTGTTCTGTAATACAGCAGAACAATACACTGAAACTTCGTTGACCAAGAAACCGAGAAGTCATATCCTCACCAGTGTGCCAATTAACAGTTTCAGTGGTGCTACTGTGGTGTAGCAGGTGGTCCTAGCCTAGTTTTAAAGTCGAGAGCTATTTTTAGCAGGCTTTGAGCGTGTGAATAAAACGCAGCCTCACACCACCGAAACGTTTGAATTACCTACGGAGAAGTACCATAACTTGGTGCTGTTTGTTATGCCTTACACTGTCAGAAGATAGCATTCAAAGCAAAAGAGCGTTACATTCCCAAGATGCTTATACGCACAAGGCAGTTCTTCGGCTTCTGTAGTACTTTCTTCAGCTGTTCCTATTCTGTAGCGAGTTAAGTTCTGACTTTTCAAACTGTGCATAAGATCATCAAAGGAAAGGTAGTGAACGAACACTTCCTCCTGTTGACCCACTTTTTACGCTCTGCCTTTCAGTTAAGAAAGTATCAATGGATGAAATACTTAAGAATAGTTCAGATAAAAGCTATACAGTAGAACCATCGCTGGAGTTGTTTATTCTGTAATAGATGAGTCACGTTTTGCATCGTTTCCAGGCGTGTCCCTGATGTGTTACAGCTGCTACTCGAAAGTGAACTGGACTCAGTGTGATGAGAATCGGGAAAGAGTCATCTGTGAGCCGTGGTTGGACGTTTGCGCAAAAAGCCACGTTACTTTCGAACCCTGGGGGAAACCTTATGACGTTTACGAACGCGGATGTTTTGCGAACAATCTTTGTAACCCAAAGGCTTGCAAGTACGTTGGTCGCCCCTTTAATGCCAAACACTGTGACATAGAATGCTGTGACCTGGAACTCTGCAATGGAGGCGTTTTGTCACGTGATAGCAAGATACTCATTGGTTGCACTGTGGCTGTTACTGTTATATGTTGGGTTTGGTTCCGATTTTAAGCGTCTTATCAACTGTTTGGCGTATCAGCTTATTCGCACAAGGTTACAGAGAATGCTCGAGTAGGCAAAAGCTTTAGCAAACCTTATCACCAACTGAGCCCGCTATGTTTTGGACTTGAATTTTCTCTATGACGAATTGTCATTGAAATAGAAGCTCCGTACAAATTTTAGAGTTTCTTAATTTTAAGCGTTAAATCGGTGAAAGGGAATCGAGTATTAGAATCAACTTGAAAATGGGCTCCAACGGTTACCTTTTTTAGTGAAAATCATTAATTAAAATTCCCCGTGATTTGTTCCCACGCGACTCGATTAAAGGAAATCAAGCACGGATATAGGATTCTTAACCCGCTCTTCGTCGCATCTCCAGGGATAACGAGCGAAGGCCGTGTCCTTCGAATAGAGGCACATACACTTCATTTTCCAACTGACAAGAACATCGTTATTAAGTATATAGCTTTCGATTTTCTGCCGCCCATCTCTTCTTCGCGCTTTTTTTCTTTTTTTTTTTTTTGGCTTTTCTTTGGAAGCAAAGCGGCTACGAGGTGTAAACAGCTTTCTTCCTGCGCCGCTTCGTGTCCCTCCTCTCGAGGACATCAAATTTCTCTTCGATGTTCCCACCAAAATACAAAATATCCTGCTATAATCCTCCATGAATGACCAAAAAGGTCTCAAATGCCGTTACTATTCACAAGTCAAGTCTCACAAGGTCGATGGAAAAGGATGTTCCTCACATAAACCAACTTTGAAAACTGTTCCGTCGGAACAGAAATCAAATCACCGCACATGCGTAGAAGAGTGCAGCAGGCCCTTTAATACATCTTTTTTGGTAACGTCACAATAAAGTTCAAGGTTATAGGTTAACGTGGACGTAAGCGAAGTTTCCTTAACCTGTAATCCATAATTTGTATTTGACAAATATTTGATATCAATAAATAATTTTAAAAAAAATGTTTTATTGTATGACTCGAGTCACCGCTCATGAATAAGCACAAGTTAAACCTGAAAACCTGAAAGTCATCCATTGTTAAAGATCCAATAATATCCCTCTACAGCTCGGAGTTTTCTTTTTGCCTTTCAGTCGTTTCAAGCCGCAACAATGAGGAGTCGCCTTTTCAAACTCTGATTTGGATAAGGCAGCTAAAATCTATCGACACTCCTAAAGCGAGCACCTAAAAATTTGTAAAATGTTTAAGTCTGAGTTTCAAATCTTGCAAAATATAGCGAAATTTGTGCCCCCAGCATACAAACGTCTGTAAAATTTCCTGACTTCACTAATCAAACATTCGATAACACGGTTCATCGTATCATCGGTCATATTTATACTAGAATACGTTCAAGACGTCTGAGACGTCTACTGTAAATCTGACGTGAAATGAGACGATCGTCCAAGACGTTTAAACCGTCTAGCATAAAGACGGGACGAACTGTGTGCACTTGACGTCTTGGCGGCCACGTTGGAGGAGTAAATTGAACTCTTTTTTTGTGCAAAGCCCTTCTCTTGTCTCAATAAACCGATATGGCCAATAGTCACATGAGACACCCTCTGTATAATTTTCGGCTTTAATTTGCGCACGACTCAACAGTTTCTCGCCCTGGTTCCCACCCTCTTTAGTTCGAACAAAGCCTCTTGTTTGAAAAAAGATCTCGTACTTTATTTGTCGCCCCAAAGATAGTACGTCCCGTATTTGTACTCTTCCAACTGAACAACCAGACGTTTAATTCGAGATGTTTTATGCGTCCTCTAGTATAAACACGGCCATACGATACGCGAAATAACACGAAAACATGATAATTGAAGGGGTCGACTGTCACAGGGTTTTGCCGTTTTTAGGCCAAAACTCTCTTCAAAGGACTGTTTATACTTTTACCATACATAGAATTCCTCAGCGAAACGATGAGACAAAAGGAATAATCGGATGCGTTTAAGAGGGAAGACCACACTTGCCATGTAAAATTTTCGTGGATTTGTTGATAAAAACAGTCTCAAAACCTGAAACACTGGCCACTTTTTTCCAATTTTGATTTATTTCCATCTTTCCGACCTGTAACACTGCGTAACAGCAGATGACAATAAAAACCTATCACCACAGCACAATACTCTTTGGCAACAAAA
>OX419336.1:11831894-11836894 GCA_948470475.1 Galaxea fascicularis | reverse complement strand
ATACATAACAATTATGGCAAGATCATCATCAGATGATAATTTACTTAGCTCTTTATCAGATTTTTTGCCATCTTGAGAGTGCTCTACCAACTTACCATTCTGTTGTCAAGGCTGGATTGTTCAAGATCGTTGCCACAATTCGGGCCCCATGATTAGGTGGATTGGACCACATGGGCCGAATGATTGCTTTGAGTTGGCTGCGAATTCGCTCAGCTGTGTCATTATCAGTTGTTACCACACAGAGATTACCACACCTTTCATCTGCAAACGAAAGAAAATGTCTTCTTACAGACCATTAACAAATAAATCAGTGATAAAACAGGTTCTGAATGTGTAAAAGGCAAACAGAAACAAAATCATCTGCTTATTGTGGCAATCACAATAATCTCACTAATCAAACTATCAGCTTGCCCCTGACCTTTTTATGACACAGACGATCAAACAAGTCGCACTCAGTTTTTCACCATTTACAAAAATCAGAGACCTAAATGTGCATGTAGAAAGCCAATGCATTTTCTGCCCCTACAACTGTGCAGTGCATTCATAAAGGCAAGATTTCCACACAGCCCCACACATTAATTCTACAGTGTACATGCATTTTGGAACTCCAACTCTATTCGTTTTTAGAACAGGGTTAGTATGACAGAGATGCATTTATAATTATTAAAGTAAGGGGGCCGTGCAGAAATCGTTCCTACATAAATCCACAATCCTGGAGTTTTTCAAGTGACCTGGAGCTAAATTGCAGTGTTCTCCCTTGTTTTCAGCACAACCCTAGCAAAAGAGGTTTTCAAACCAGTGGAGTAGCATGGTCGATGTTTAAATATGTCTGCTTCAAAGCGATTTTAGGTCGTAATAATTAATATTACAGGAGTTAAATTTCACTAGTTACTGGCTGAAAAGGAGAACACTGAAATTGACATACACATGGTGGAATGCATACCTATAATTTTGAAACTACTAATAAGAAGTTAAGGATGGAGTTCATTGCATACAATACTTACCACCCCAAAGCTATATATAGGGCCAAACAAGATCCATTGTAAACTACACTGTACAGTGACAGAATCACTACTCACTGTAAAGACCAAAGTTCTTGGCAAATGACTGTGCTATAAAAGCTTCAAATCCTTCACTGACAAAGTGACGTACAGCCCAAGCATCCTCATCAGGATCTCCAGTCACAAACCCTTGATATGCAATGTCAATCAAAGGGAACAGATGCCGCCTCTAGGCAACAAGGGAAAACTAAATGTTAGTCTGTATCGTTTATCTAGACTACAGCCTGTACATCTTTGACAATACACAGATAGCATTTTCACTGCTGACTTAATGTATAACCAAACCTGTAAAGCAAAGTAAACCACAGAGCACCTGCTTAGTTTTAAGAGACCGATTTTTGCATTGAGATCACAGCCAGAGCCAGAGGTAATTAGTGCTCCCAAAATTACATTGTAAGTTTCCAATGACGACATCTGTACCTACTTAACAGGATTTCAATACTTTGTCATGCATTTGTATAGTAAACAAACTTCATACTTGGCATCACTAATCTAGAACTCAACAAATTCTTTTATTATTTTCAAAATACCCACTAAAAACAAGTTTTTTTGACACCAGTTGTCACTCTCTCAATCCCTTTTCAGTGTCTGGTTGCACACTAGGGCCTAAGACTAGGACCAATAGAGACTGTTGAGGACAGGTGGTCAGCCCACCACCCAGTCTCCACCCAGCCCTGATTTATGTAAGGACAGACCACAACTCCAGAAACTACAGTACATTCCCTACTATTTTTTGTCGGTGGGGAGGGGGGGGGGGGTTGGTCTTTTACATCCCCTGTCAGTTTTATATATAGAGGTGATGGACACAAGGCCAATGGCTAAATGCCACTGCTCAATGATGCCATCATCTGAATCTCTGGAGACAGATGTTTCAAGCCCACAGTCAGCATGATCTTACCACTTATTTTATGACCCTGGTTTTTGGTCTGGTGTAAGACCTGAACAGACCACCCACTCAGCAGTGTGGTGCTCTACCCACTGAACCAACAGGATGAGTCAGAACTTGCAATCACTAGCCTACATGTATTTAAAAAATGTAACCAAATTCATCCAATAATCAATAATTAATACCTTCATGATCTCAGAAATTTTCTTCCACTGCTCCTGGCTGGGGTCCACTCCAGTGGGATTGTGTGCACATGCATGAAGCAAGATGACTGCATTTTCTGGAGCATTCTGATGATCATAAATACAAAATCCTTACTCCTTACATGTGCAGACATCTTAATTACTTCAAACTGACTGTGACATGATGTTTTGCACCTAACAAACCACATCCTCTAATCACAGTTTTACAACATCTACTTTTATAAAGTGCTATTGTGCAGTTCCAGAAAAAATCCCTGTCTCCCCCACAGAAGGTCAGTGGAAATAACATTCCAAGGGGGAGGGGTGGTAAAAGCAAACGTTTTAAAGAAAAGTATTGCGCTAATTATAAATTGGAATTTCTGAAGGGGTGGGGGTGGACTAAGACTAAGACTCAACAGAGACTTAATTTGCTGTGTCATCTCCAAATCTCAGGAGTTTATATCCCGAGAAACTACATGAACAGTATCCTTTGATTTCCGCTTCTTTGAAATTGGTCACTACTGCTTCCAAGGCATCATACAACTATTGTTATCACATGTATAGCCTGCCACATCACACAAGACAGTCAAAACTTCCTTTTGAGGACTGAACAGCAGTTTCAATATTTACTGTACCTATGGCAAGTACACAGCAACTTCCAACATTATAACAAATAACAAATTAGACACCTCCAAATCTGCACATATTCCTTCAAAATCCAATGATTTTGTAGCACTGTCAAAATAACGATATTCCTTGATGTTTCCTTCTTTGTAACCAGTGGCTAAAAGCATCTTCTTGTGATTTCCTAGCAAAATACAGTGCGTAAGCACATCCTATTTCAGTAAACAAAAACTGTTTCATCTCCTTATACCATGTTAGTAATAACACCTTACTCAACATAAGTACACTGCAATTTGGTAAACAGATCTGAAAACCTCACCCCAAGTGGGCTTGGATACATAAATAACTTCTGAACTGTAAAACTTCTTCAAGAACTGCATTCCCAGACGAAGACTCCCAGTACCAGAAATGCCTTGTGCACCACAAACCTGTAACAACAACAACAACAACGACATTGTTGCTTATACGATAAAAAGTAGCTGGTGATTAACTCAAGAAGTGATAGCGGTAAACCATGAATGTACATGAAGCTATACACTGTGGCTTCCTGAATACTCTGTATTTTATTTAAAACTGTTATCTAGCCACAACGAGTTGCAAAAGTACTTAAGACACTGTAAGCCATTTGGCCTTCAATGTTCTTTCCATGATCTTCCACTTTCCCCCTCCCCCCCCCCCCCCTTCCCCCTCCTATCAAAGTTGCTAACAGTGCAACACCACGCTCGAAACTTTGAAGAACAACTTTGAAAGGGGGAGAGGGAGGGTTTGTGTGTTGTATCTCAAAGATTTCTTAGCGGCAGCATTTTAGAGAAAGAAAATATGTTTTTGATTGTGAATGTCTCAACAATTTTGAAACTGGTTGCAGCAAACAGATTACCGGGTATGTTAATTATTATTAATAAATGTCAATTGTTCCTGAACAAAGAATCAACATTATTATTTTTATTGATTTTAAAAGTTACATTGTAAATTCTGAAAACTTCATAAATTTAAGGAGCATACCAAGCATGTTTGCACTAAAATCAGCAGAGGCGTGCAATAATGTTATGAACCTGAAATCACACTTTTCAGGTCTGTTGAGTTAACACTGGATCTTTTGAGATCCATAGGGGTAGATAGGGATAGTTCAGGAATCTGGATCAGCAAGATCACTGTAGTGGGGAGGGAGGGAAGGTCTGAAGGAGAGGGGCAGATGGGAATGGGCATACAATCCCCTACAGGGGGAGATGTAGGAATGGATATAACAACTTCTTGAAGTGGGAGATATGTAAGAACAAATGCAAAGGATGTTAAGGAATGTAAAGGAACCCACAGATAAGATTTAATAAAGGTGTCCACTATACAGCTCTAAATACAGTACAGTTGTAGATTATATTAATTTTATTTTCTCCTCCTCAACAAAAAAATAATTGAAGGTTTTGGTCAACTGTTACATTGTGTTTCACTTCTGATACATTAATAGCCCACAAAAGAGATCACTCATGCTTCACCTCATTTATCAGAAAAAATTAATTTGAAAAAGCCAAAATGACTTCTTTTCACTGTGGTACTTTGGTTAGTTAGGTCACCTGATGTAAGAGGATGGCAATACACAGTTGTGAGAGATGATCTCTGGTGTATGCACATGTGTTTCACTTTTCCTCACTGTTCACTTCTAAAACTATTTAGAATACAATATTGGTGATGAGGATGGGATCGAGAGGGTAAACAAGGAGTACATATGGCTGCAGTCATCGGTAATTTGTGTCCGTTTGACGAGAAGTCTGAGAAGTTAAGCGATTACGCTGATCAATTTGAAGCATACGTAATGGTGAATGACATCAATAATGATAAAAAAGTGAATGTTTTTCTGGCTGTTATTGGTCCAGATGCTTGTAAGTTGCTGAAGAACCTGTGCAATCCTCACAATCCGAATAAAAAGACCTTTACAACATTGTCGCAGCTTTTGCAGGGACATTAATTATGAACCTGCTCCTATTGTGATTGTTGAAAGAGACAAGTTCTGGTTTGCTACACAAGGAAAGAGCAAGAGCATGTCAGAATTTGTCGCCACAGATTGAAGAAACTGGCTTCGACATGCAGCTTCGGTGAATTTCTACTTCAAGCATAAGAGATAGGCTAGTCTCTGGATTACATCCAAAAATGTCCAGAACTCGACGTCATCTCTTGTTGATAAGAGATCTAACTTACGCTGTTGCACATGACAAGTGCATTGCAGATGAAATGGTGGGCAAGGCAAATCTAGAG
>OX419336.1:11774394-11826894 GCA_948470475.1 Galaxea fascicularis | reverse complement strand
AAACGTACATCGAAGATTTGACAGATTACTGCATTATGCAAAATTGGTTTGATCCATCGAAAGAAACTGACGCACAAAAATGGACCAAACCTGAAAAAGCTATGGCATGTCTCCGGGCATCCTTATCTCCAGCGGCGAGAACGGTCTATAAATACAGTTTGGGCTTAGATGAAGCCGATCAGAAGAAACCTCATTGTGTTGTCGCCGCACTAAGAGAATATTACGGCGCTAGCATCGGAGTTTCAGGAGAACGACAAAAGTTTCTTCGCCTTCTTCAAAACGAAAACGAAGCGATCGCCTCCTGGGAGACACGTGTACGGAATCAAGCAGCACAGTGTGAATATGAAGGTTTCGCTGACAAGCTCATGAGGGACCAATTTATTGCTGGCTTAATGTCTGATACACTTCGAGTGAAACTAATCGGAAAAGGACACAGACACAGAAACACCACACAAACAAAAGTTACGCTACGGGAAGTTGTCTAAGTGGCCAAAACGTTAGAAGCGACTGTGTTCGCGAATCAGCTCATGAAAACTGCCAGGGACACACAGCAGGAACAGGTGAATTTCACAAGTAAATCAACAGTGACAAATCAGCGGTGAAATCTGAATCCAGCACAGCAATCAATACAGTGTTTCTGGTGTGGCGGCAACCATCAACAGCCCCGTCAACAGTACTGCCCCGCGTTTGGCAAAAGATGTGGAAAGTGTGGGATCCCTGGTCATTTCGCGCGCGTTTGTAGAGGTGGAGCAAGAAGACAAGGACACCAGCAGCAGTTAAATTTTGTCGATGAAGACAACGGTGAAGAAGCGTTTGTGGCGGATTGCGAGATACCCTCACAGCCAGCAAGGAAATTCTTTGCTCATCTACATCTCATACATGGAGGGAAAACAAAAGTCGTGAAAGCATAAATCGACTCAGCATCCACATGCAACACGATTCCAATGAGTCTACTAAGCGAGTTGTTTCCTGACGTAAAGATTTTGTGGTCCAGAAGCAAGATTAACACATATGGAAGCGAAACTATCCGCCCTGAAGGCCAAGTAACCTTGTGTTGTGACAGAAGGGGCAAGATTCACACCATAGATTTTCTTGTGGTCAACGTGCCTAATCAGAAACCGCCACTTCTCAGCGGAAGAGATGCTCAAGCCCTAGATTACTTGAAGATGTATGCTGATGAAACAAACGCAGTCGAAGAAGAGATTCCGGGCAATATGCAGTCACCTCCACCACTAGGAAAACTGACAAAAGAAGACGTGCTACACCACTACTCAAATGTGTTTAAGCCAGGCTGCGGAAATCCTCTTGGAACTCCCCTGCACATCGAGCTTGATCCTAATGTCACTCCAGTACACGCCCCAATGCGTCGAGTTCCCGTGGCAAAGTTGGATAAAGTAAATGACGAGTTAAAGAGACTCTGTGATGAAGGCATCATAACGCCGGTCACACAGCCTACAGATTGGCTCTCAAACATCCTGGTGAAAGAGAAACCTAACGGAAAACTTCGAATATGTATTGATCCAAGTCAAACAATTAACAAGGCCATCAGGAGACCGAAGTACACAATACCGATGATAGAAGAAAAGCTTCCTCAACTAACTAAGGCTAAAGTGTTTACCATTGTTGATGTATCTGAGGCTTTCCACACCATCGTGATGGATGAAGAGTCCTCTCTACTCACTACATTCCAGGGCCCAAACGGTCGCTACTGTTACACTCGCATGCCATTTGGGATCGCCTTGGGACTGGAGGAGTATCAACGGCGCCAGCATGAACTCTTAGACGGCTTACATGGGGTAATAAACATTGCCGACGACATCTGCGTTTTTGGATGCAGATATTCTAGAGAGGAGGCTGACATCGATCACGACAGAAATCTCACAAGCCTGCTAGAAAAGTGCAACAACCATGGCCTGCGACTTTTGGGTAAAAAATTGCAGTTTAAGTCTCCTTCTGTCACCTTCATGGGACACAAGCTTACTGACAAAGGTGTAGAGCCCGATCCAGCTAAAGTAGCCGCAATTACAGAAATGCCAGCGCCCACTGACAAGTCTGGGGTACAGCGTTTTCTTGGAATGTGTCAATACTTAAGCAAGTTCTGCCATAACTTGTCAGAAACAGTTCTTCCACTAAGGGACTTGACCAGGGAGGACCATGCATTCCGGTGGTCAACAAAACATGAAAATGCATTTAACTCGGCAAAGAAACTCATCGCCTCAGCAGCTGCATTACGCTACTATGACGCAGCCCTTCCCGTGACGCTACAAGTGGATGCATCTGAAGATGCTATCGGTGGAGTATTGTAGAATGATCAACCTGTTTGCTTTACATCACACACCCTCAACAGCACGGAGAAAAACTACGCCCAAATTGAGAAAGAGTGCCTCGCAATCGTCTCTTGCATGGATAAGTGGCACCAGTACCTATACGGAAAACACGACATAACGGTACATACAGATCACCAGCCGCTCGAGACAATATTCAAGAAGCCTCTCAGCAAAGCCCCCCGCAGACTGCAAAGATGCTAAAGGTGCAAAGATATCAGTTCACTGTCCGATACAAGAAAGGAAAGGAACTTTACATTGCGGACACTCTATCTCGTGCAGCCGTCACTGGCCAGCCCTCCTCCACTGCCAAGCAGGAATGCGAAGTGTTCCGCCTGAAAATAGCTGGAATGGATCTTGAGCCAAACCGAGTTACACCTGACACACTGAAACAAATAAGACGAGAAACCGCCAAAGACCCAGTTCTAGCACCCCTGCACACGGTAATAATGAATGGGTGGCCTGCAGAAAGAAAGGAAACCCCAGAGCCACTCAGGCTGTACTGGAATTTCAGAGATGAAATTTCAGTTTATGATGGTGTTCTTTACAGATCCCATCAAGTAATTGTCCCAGCCGTTCTACGAGACGAGATGTTACAGAAAATACACAAAGCACACCAGGGAGCTGACAGCAGTATAAGGCGAGCACGCGAGTCTCTGTTCTGGCCAGGAATGCAAGTAGCAATCCGGGAGAAATGCTTATCATGTGGACTTTGTGCCCAGTAACTAAGCGAGCGACGGCAAGAACCAATGAAATCTCATGATATACCCACTAGACCGTGGTCCAAAATAAGTGCCGACCTTTTTCAGCTGGATGGAAGCAACTACCTCGTTATCGTTGACCATTACAGCGACTACTTTGAGCTAGACCCCCTCAGCGGGAACACATCAGCTAACACAGTTATTCGAGCCATGAAAAGACAATTTGCTCGGCATGGAATTCCAGACGAGTGCATAACCGATAACAGCCCACAGTTTGAAAGCCATAAATATTTACGCTTTGCTCGAGAATACGGTTTCATCATACGTAAATCTTCACCATACCACAGCCGAGGGAATGGAAAGGCGGAGTCTGCTGTCAAGATTGCAAAGAACATTCTGAAAAAGTCTCGCCATGAAGACCCCTATCTGGCCCTCCTAGCATACCGAAACACACCCAAGCGGGGATACGATTACTCACCAGCACAACGCCTTATGTCTAGGACTAAGACATAGACATAGACTAAGACTAAAGGACATCATCCCCACAGCTCCGCATCAACTTGTTCCGCAGATAGTGTCCCCAAGTGTAGTACAAGAAAACATCGCAGAAAGGAGATGGAGATCTAAGGCTCAATACGACAAGAGGGTGTCGGCGCCGCTTACTGAGTTCTCAAAAGGAGAAAAAGTGTACAGGAAACCCAGACCTACAAACAAACACCAACCCTGGATTTATGGGGAGGTAATTGGAAAACCCGCCCCAAGGTCCTGCCTTGTGAGCACAGCAATGGGGCCAGTCCGGCGAAACCACGCACAAATCAGAGCGGCAAAGGCAGAACCAGTTGACAACTATGATGGAAGATTGGACCAATTTGAAACAGCATCCCTACCATCTGAAAGTGGGCCAATAGAGGGTACGGATCAGCCAGTGGGACCAGAACCTACACCGCCACTTCGCCGTTCAACAAGAGAACGTAGACTTCCTTCAAGATTCAAAGACTTTCTTATGGACTGAACACTTTAATCACTTAAGGACACTTAACAATGAACACTTAATTTAATTTAATTTAAGTTTACAATACAATGGACAATCTGTCAAGAATGTCATCTTCCAAAAGGGGAAAGGTGTTATACTATGTGATAATCATTTGCACATTCACTTGCACCTTGGTATTTAATCATATGCACCTTAATTGCATTATATAGCATTGTCACACACGTATCCGATAGCATGTATTTATGTCTTGCTTCGGCTTAATAAATTCAGATTTGAACATGTTACCGAACGACAAACATGTACAAACTAGCTAATGCACAAGACACGTTTGCTATGCTATCTCAAGATGAGGCTACCCCTGATACATTTTCAGTAATTGATTTGGCCAGTGCTTTCAATCAATTATTGTTTTTGGATGAACAGTGGTCTGAGTTGCTTACCATCAACACTTGAAAAGGTTTATTTAAATCCAAGCAATTGTATTTTGGTGTGAAACTGCCACTTCTCAGTTTCAGAGAGTCATAGATTCAATCTTGTCAGGTATTAAAGGTGTGTTGGTGAGAGTAGATGACATTCTGGTGGCAACATCAGGTGGAGTCACTGCTCATATGGGAGTTACCAAACAGGTCTTGAGTAGGTTGGCAAAACACAATATAAGATTCAATGGCCAAAAGTGTCAGTTCTTCCAAGCTCAATAATTGAACTACATGGGACACATTTTGAGTAAACATGGAATCAGTCCTATTAAGAGTAAGCTGGATACAATTCAATTTGCACACAGACCTAAAGATATATCCCAGATGAAATCATTTTTGAGAATGTTAAATTACTACAACTCAAATTTCAACAAAGATTTTTCATCTAAATTGCACCCACTGTATGAGATTCTCAGTAACAAGGCTGAGTGGTTTTGGACCAAGGAATGTGAGGCAGCTTTTATATGGGCTAAAGAACAGTGTTCTCCTTTTCAGGTGGTAACCAGTAAAATTTACCGCCTGTAATACCACTTATCACCACCTAAAATTGCTTTAAAGCAGACCTAATAAACATCGGCCACAGCTGCTTCACCGGTTTGAAAACCTCTTTTACCTGTGGTGCTGAAAACAAGGGAGAACACAGAAAAGAAGTTCTTTCAAGTTAACAGGTTTTGGTCCATTATGACCCCCAAAAACCTCTCTTACTGAGTGTAGATGCCAGTCCATATGGGATTGGAGCTGTGTTGAGTCAACAAATGAAAGATGGCACTGAGCGGCCAGTCAAGTTTGCTTCTCGCACATTTAGCAGTTCAGAAAAAAATTATGGCCAAATAGAAAAAGAGGTGTTGGCCATAGTTTTTGGTGTTAAGAGATTTCAGCTTTACCTCTATAGCCAAAAATTTACTGACCATCAACCCCTAACTCTGATTTTTGGTCCTACATCTAGTATTCCCCCAGCTCATTTGCAGTATTGGGCAGTTCTTTTGCCAGGATATGATTTTGACATTGTATTCAAAGACTCTGCTGGCAATGCAAATGCAGACTTCTTCAGTCAATTTCCACTATAATCTCAGGCTGATGATGATTTGGATCCAGATGACAGGGTGTCAAGTGACAAATGGGAAAATAAGAATGACAGTGGCCAAAAAATAGGAAATAAATAGGAGGATTTCTTTGAGTTCTATCCTCTTAACACTCCCAACAGCAACTCTGTTCCACAACCCAACGTTTAAATATTTATCAGGCACCATGGCATACATCCACAATTCATTGCCGTATAAACAAAAATAAGTGTTACCACCTGTGTTACCGAGCATAACTCATCCTACAACAATTACCAGATTCCAAATTTCATTAGATACTTCACAAGATGATGATTTATTAGTCCTTTAAAACTGTGAGAATGATAAGCAACATAATTTTTTTGACAAACCGAAACAATATCAAAGTTCAGTGTCACCAAATGTATGTCTTCCTTACAATAAAAGCCAACCATGGCTTTTTAACATCAACAATCAAAAGCACTGAGAAAGTCTGGGCACGAGTTTCAGAAGAAATCACTCTAAAGGCGTCAAACTGGTCTTTTTTTGACATGAAGTTTCAGTTTTTTGTATCTAATTATTTTATCAATTTTACTGGCAATTTTATTTCAAATATTTCAAAATGTTACTGTGTACCTACTAAGACCCTAAAAAATAGGAAAAACTAGGAATTTCATGAAAAAATAGGAGAAAATAGGAGGCAGGCCACAAAATAGGAAAAACAGGAAAAAATAGGAACTTGACACCCTGAGATGAACACTTTGTGTGTGCAGCTGTGACAGACGACTTGTCCAGAACTGCAGCAGAGATAGGTGGAGGTGCAAAGAAGGATAGCCAACAGAGTACTTGCAAAAGTTTATGAATGTACATCCTCAGGTTGGTCAGGTAGTTGCCCTACTCCAGAGCTTAAACACTTTTGGGTTCGCAGAGCTGAGTTGGCTTTGGAAAATAAATGTCTTTTATGGGGCAGACAGGTCATCATACCATTCAAAGTTCCAAAAACACTTGTTGGAAGAGTTGCATGACTGCCACCCAGGGATGTGCCATATGAAAACACTTGCCAGGTTCTTCATGTGGTGGCCTGGAATTGACCTTGATATGGAGGACAAAGTAAGGCTTTGTAATGTTTGTACTAAGGGACATCAAGCCCCTAAGGCAGTTGCCTTATCATTGTGGTCTTGGTCGACTTAACCTTGGCAAAGAATTCATGTTGATTATGTTGAGGTCAAGGGTCAACAGCCATTCCAAATGGATGGAAGTCTTTCCTATGGACAGCACTACTGCAAATGCTACCATAGAGGCCTTAAGAGCACTGTTTGCTAGATATGGGCTGCCACATGAATTAGTTAGTGACAATGGCCCAAAGTTTGTTGCTGGAGAATTCAAGACATTTTTAGAGGTGAATTGCACCAAGCACACTTTATGCCCTCATATCATCCCTCCACCTATGGTTTGGCTGAGAGACATGTTCAGACCTTCATACACCAGTATTAGTCTTGTCCTGATAAGGGGACAGTTCAGCACAAAGTGGATGATGTCCTGTTCTGCTAAACACTCCCCACACCACAACAGACAAGTTACTCCTGTACAGCTAATTTTGAAGAGGGAACCCAGAACACTCCTCACCTTGGAAAAACCCAGTTCACAAAGGCATGTAGAAAAGAAACAACTTGTAGCAAAATTGTTCAGCAATGGGCTTAGCCCAAAGGTGCAAGTTTTTTATTTGTACCAGCCAGTCAGGGTTAAAAACACCAGGAGATGGAGGGAGAGATAGATACTGGGTACAATTGTGGCTGTGAAGGGACTGGAAACTTATCTAGTTTAAGTTCCAGGTAATAATCATTGCTTTGTGCATGCTAATCACTTGATACCTGATGATGTGCAAGGAATGAGTCCCCATAAGAAAATGGTCTCACCAGAAATGGTAGAGTATAATCCACCATTAGATTTTTTCCCTGCTAGCAGAGGTCTCTCACGACGAGAGGAAATGTACTCGAGGAGAGACCTCTGCCGGCTTCTGACAAGTTCTCTGTCACGCAGGCGCCAGCATTTCCTTAACAATAAATGACGTTTTGGTCACATGAGACCTTACTCTACAAACCGGTTACTCGAATTACTTGACGATTCACAACAAGCAAATGCTCAGGTCACAAGATGTGATTTCTAAGCCTTCAAGGGAAGGCAAATCGCCTTGGATCTTGATAGCTTCAATTTCCAGTCTTTCACACGAAAATACCTGGTTCTTTATGAGGGAATTCAACGGAGACACATCCAAAACGAATGGCTTGGGAGAGTAAGTGTAAACTCGGAGTGCTACGCGAACGGCCAGTTGGAAATTCAGGGATTTTCCGGAGTTTGTCGGAAGGCACACAAACGTATTACGTTTTTCCAAGAACACGATGTCTTTCTTCTGTATTGATGTTATTTCTTTGATATTGTGATCATCAGGGGAAGAAATAGCCTATTTTTAATTATAGTGTTATCGAAAGAATGTTTTGCTTGTGACACAGTGGGCTCAGATGTTTTCAGCAGGGAATAAAACAGAGCATTGGCAGTCTTGTGTAACGGAAACCGGTTTTGAAAACCAGTAAGTTTCAACCAGAAATTTGGTCGGCGGCTTCATCAAACAACCCGTCAGAAGCCGGCAGAGGCCTCTCTCCTCGACTCTCATTTATTTCTCGCCCTGAGAGACCTCTGCTAGCAGGGAATAGATTTTCTGAGGGAACCTGCCATTCCAACTTCAACTTAACTTCAACTTTATAACTAGGTTTCAAGTTCAGTCTGAAGTAGACAGTGAGGTTTCTCACAAGTCTTGTGTTATCATTTTACCTGTTGTTAATAATGATGGTGATTTAGGAGGTGACAACTGTGTCCACAGTCCTGATCCAGTGATTACCAAAACGCTCATGCCCAGTAACTCTGAGTTCAGACCAGGCCAAGTGGTTACTCAATCAGGACAGGTGGTCAAACCTCCCAACAGATTCAATTTATACTAGTTTTTTGTAAGATGCGTTTAATATTGAGGAAACTGTAAAGGAAGGAGGTAATGTGGTATTTTGGTTACGTTAGTTACGGTCACATCATGTAAGAGGATGGAAATAAATAGTTGCGAGAGATAATCTCTGGTGTACGCATGTGTTTCATTTTTCCTCACTGTTTGCTTCTAAAACTACTGTATTTAGAACACAAAATTCACACCACAAAATACAGCTGTAAATGTGCAGGCTTAAGGAAATTTAAGAAATGCACTGTTCTGATGGCTATACTTATGAAAACATGACTTCAGTGACATCAATATGAGCTTTTTCTCGCTAAATTGGCCAGTACAATGGCCGTATTACGACATACCAAGGGGGTGTTGAAACAGTACCCCTGAATTTCATAAGGTGGAAATCAAAGTCCATTATATACACCCAGTTGTTCACAGGTACGGTGACTCCTTAGTTGAATTTGAAGAAAGACAAAGAATTTGAGCTCTCTTCAGGGCAAACGTTGATAACTTTATTACGGGTCGGGGACGTGGCCACTATTGTTTATGACATAATTCACACAGATGTAAGCCTTACCTGTACAGTATAATACTTATTTGCACTACAAACTGTTCACTTTTACATGAGATCTAACACTTCGCTTGCGAAAAAAAAAAACATCAACCTTTTGCAAAAAGAAGGAAAGAAGCACTCTGATAGAACATTTACCCTATTCTCAGCTATGGCTGGACTCTCAGCGCCGAGCACCAGTCTGCAAGCAGCATCCGTGAAGGACGTCAGGCCATCTATCGACAAATATTCGTGATTCAAAGTCTTATCTGCGATTTGGTCGGCTAGCTGTTTTTCCACCTTCACTACAACTGGCAACACCATCGGCTTCCCATCGTTGTCTCGAAATGCTGAAATAGCGACGAAGATTACATAAATTGTTTTATTAAAAGATTAGTAACTAGATTGGTTCCAAGATTGTGAGCAGATGACAACCCCCAATTATACGAACAATTCAATTACTCTAATTACCTCCTATTCCCATGTTTACTTTGTTAGGATGTGAATCATCGTTATACGCTTGATTCACGGCAAAAACATGGTCAGTTGGGACGAGAGGAACGTCCTGGAATATCGAACCGCCCGGCATGGTCACAGAAGAACTCAGTGGTTAGTAGACTCGATCTTTTCTTCAGCTCCAACGGGTCATCAGCAAGACTGGGTACGAGATTGAATCGACAACTGCTCCGAGTTAGTTTCCGAGTCTGATCCGTTCCACATCGATCGTCTCGACTTTTTCCGAAGGGTTATCGATGTCGTCATGACGTAAAGATACACACAAGTGGTAACTGACGGAATCGCTTACATGAATCTTTTGTCTACTTCCGCTTGATTCGTTTCATTTTGCTGAAATCGACAATGGGATTATTTGGAAAAACGCCTCAAAAGTCACCGAAGGAGCAGGTAAGTTTGATTTCTGTAAAAGAAGGATCTAATACCTTGTATTCAGTGATCGTTATACAGCTCCCAGCAGCTCCATTTACTGATTTACTGAGCTCAGTGCTGGAATGGTTGCATGCATCTTTTCACAGGACCGTATCCCTTTTGTTTCTTCCTTCCTTTGTTGTTTTATTGTAGCCAAAGAAAGCACATGCTTCATCAGTATAAGATCACATTTGTGAGACCAGTAACATAAACCCAGCCCAACTAAAATGACCTACATAATATTAAAATTAGTTGAACGCCACTTGGGTTTCCCATACAATTATTGTACATGTCATGTAAGCTTGTACTTCAGTACTGGTGGTTAGACCATTCCAACGCAACAGGTATCTGGAAAGTCATAAGTTCGATTTCCAATGGGGACTCGGAATCTTCGTTTCCCGAGTAAGACCGTGACATTGTTAAATATTATTTTATATAATTATTTTCCATTCTAACATTAACTTGTCGGCATAAATTATTACACTTACAACTGCTTGCAGCGTCCATAGCTTGAAGTTAAACTAAAAGTGTAAGTACAGAAGTACACGTGCACAAATTGTCTGTAAGCCTTGTATTTTCTTACTCTGCTAAAATTGTAGCTCTGGAGGGACTACAGAATACAGGACTACTTTGGTCCACCTCGTTTGAGTCAGAGGCTTATGTAGAACAAAGCATATAACAATGGACACTGTTATATGTAAATAAGTGGCTCTGTATTCTGCAGGGTATGGATATATAATTTCTCTGGGACCACACAATTCGAATTCATGTAATTATCTATGATGGTTGTCTGAAGGATAAGTGGATTACAAAAATAAATCTTCGGTATGTTTGTATTAGGCTTTTGTACATTATGCTTTTGTTTCCCCACTAAAATGCTCCACCTAAATGCTCCATTTTTCCCACTAAAATGCTCGGTCTCCCCATAAAAAGGTCACTAAAATGCTCTGATAATGCTTATTATAGAAATGGTTTTTCAGTATTTAATTTTAAAGTTTACACTGTCTCTCAAGAATGTACAAGTGTTGCAAGAAAAAGCAACAACGCATACAAGTTCATAAATACTGCCGAAAAAACATAATCCTCGAAATCATCAATGAGGCTAAGTACAGTGTACAAGGTTTTTTTTTTAATTTCGAGTTTAGTTTTCATTTTCTCTAAAAAAAAAAGTTAATTTCTATTTTATTTTCTCGGAAAAAAAATAATTTTCCGGGAAAATGGCACTAAAATGCTCAAATAATGCTCAATGCTTTTGCCTCACTAAAATGCTCGAAAAAATGCTAGCATAATGTACAAACGCCTACTTTGTATGTTCGTGTACTATTTTCAGTACAGGACTATATTAATTACCTTTAATGTGCCTGTTTTGTTATGTTCCAGGTTCAAGAGTGGTGCAGGGGTCTAAGAAAAGAGGGAAGAGCTCTTGACAGACAGATAAGAGGTTACATTGTAGTTTGAATTGGGTCTTTTAATTTAAAAGAATTTGTGGCTTTGAAGCTGCTGTTGTTAGCTACATGTATAACGGCTTTCATAGTACAGTCAGTAGTCATTCTGTGTTTTTGTTTTAATTGGAATGCATGTATTGAGTAAAGAGCATGATATATGTGTTCTGTAGAACTGATTAGATAGTCAGTATATACCTACATGTGGTCATGTTACTTATTATTCTCACACTATCAAATATTCCAATGAGACCTTGAGCTAGAGTTCAGTTATTGCTCCAAGCTTTTGCCGATCCACTGCATCAGGGATTGAAAATAATCTGTTGTACTCCTGACTCAGGACTCACTAAACACAGTACAACATGCTACTGAAGGACACTTGCATGGATAGCAATTTCCAACTCACCATTTTTGCCATTCAAGTGACAATGTGTGACAGCCATACTGGGGCCAGTGTCTAATAAATTGTAATTAAAGAAACACACTGTAGCTACTAGATTGTTGAGATCATACAGTATTTTAACCTTTTTTATAAGCAACAACCATGTTACAGTGAATCATCATCCTTGACCTAAACAACATTACAACTAATTCTTGCACAGAGTAAATAATTATAGAGGGTTATTATTGACTGTCAACAGTTGATTGCATTTGCTTTGGCTTTGCATTGTTTTACTCTGTCATTGGCAGCAAAATTTGTGCCACTTTTGCAACCAATGAAAAGCAAAACCAATTAAAACAAATTGCAACTTGCATATGCATATTTTCTGTGCTTTATACCATGCAGTTACATGTATAGTTGCTTTGAATTCTGATTGGCTCAATTGGCATTGTTTCAGTCTGTTGTGATTGGCTGGAGTAATTGCTTTTGGTTTCACGATACTCCATTGAAATTGGCTCTAATAACACAGCTTAATAAGTGTAATTTCTTACAGCCATTCAGAGGGAAGAAGATAAAGTAAAAATATCCTTGAAAGATGCAGCAAAGAGGGGTGATAAAGATGTCTGTAACATTCTTGCCAAAGAAGTCATCAGATCAAGAAAAGCTGTCAACAAAATTTATGCTTCCAAGGCACAACTGAACTCTGTAGAAATGAGCATGAAAAACCAGTTGGGTATGTTTCAGTTATTGGTAGTAAATAATTTTACTGACCAGCATAGTACAGGATATAAACTAAACATAAATGTACCAAGCAATTGTAATTAGAAGGTAGTGTTCCCTGTTCTCTTAGGGCATTGTGCATTCAATAAGCAAAAAAAAACTGCTATAGTAGAAAACAGGTATTGGCTGTTTCCTTGACCTTTTTAAAGTGCTTGCATGACACTTTGAGGTGTCATTAGCTCTTTTGGTGCTCAAGATATTATAGTACTTTAATCCTTTATTTGAATGCATATTATTTTGAAAAAGAGTTTGTCTTAGTAAATTGTTCTCAAAA
This sequence comes from Galaxea fascicularis, assembly GCA_948470475.1. NCBI lineage: Eukaryota > Metazoa > Cnidaria > Anthozoa > Scleractinia > Euphylliidae > Galaxea > Galaxea fascicularis. The sequence goes on along the minus strand of OX419336.1, from coordinate 11,814,018 downwards.
AGTTGTGAGCTTATGAGTGAGAGTTGTTTGGCGCTGTTTGGCATCAGTCACCCAAAACCAGGAAGCAATAATGTTTTGACTTGAGACAAAATTAATTTGGCTACTCCAGTGTGGACTGATGTTACCCTCGGTTGTTAACAGAGACAGTTTGTTATTCGCATTTTGTTTCACACTATATATTCAACTCCGTACTTTGTACTGATTTAAACTGAAGATGACAGAAGTTTCTGTCAAAACATGTTTTTAAAAAGTGTCGTGTTGTTTCTGCGAATATCGTTATGCCTGCTGCTATCAAGACCTTTAGACAGTTTGTTCTAATTCCTGCTAAACAGCAACGTTTTTACTTGTGTATTCAAATCCCTTTTGTTTCATTCATTGTCATTATTTTTTATGTTGCATGAATTTATTTTTTCTTTTCTACCTACTCCAATGTGACCTGACGTTACCTACTGTTAACAGAGAGAGTTTGTTGTGTTACACAGAACCTTTGTTTTACTACTGTGTCATTGTCTCAATTATGAATTTAAGAATTGTTCTCAAGTTACACTGTGCTTATTTTGCATTAAACAGCAACCCTTCGCATGGCTGGTGCACTGGAGAAAAGTGGTGAAGTGATGAAATACATGCAGGAGTTGGTCAAAGTGCCAGAAATTCAAGCTACTATGCAAGAAATGTCTAAAGAAATGATGAAGGTATACGATATCTCAAAACCACACTTTGTCATTATTTAGAATAATTCTGCTTTCTTCCATTTATCCTTATATCCACAGTTTGGCTAGTCATGTATTAATATTAAGTCCAAATGTGATTCACAAAGATATAACACTGTATACCTCAAGCTAGGTACTCCATGCTCACAATCATGAGAATCAACTACAAGTTGCAAAGCAAGATTCAATTCAGTCAAAACTTCACTCAATTTATAACACTAACTAAAGTTAGATGTAAGAGTACAATCATGTAAAGCATTAATTACGCTCTAATCCATTTAATTTGAGATCAAGTGTTAAAATTAATCACAGCTTTTCAAACCAATGATCTGTTTCTGTTTGAAGGCAGGAATAATAGAAGAAATGTTAGAAGACACATTTGAAGGAATGGAAGATGATGACATGGAAGAAGCTGCTCAAGAGGAAGTTGACAAAATTTTATTTGAAGTCACAAAAGGTGTGAAGATTAATTGAAGATACAATTCCTTCTCAATTATCGATATATGACATTGTGTGGTCCCCAAAAATATCCAGTGTAATTTGTCAACTCACCAGATCTTTGATTGTAATCATTGATAACCATAAATTTGGATACATACACATGTACAACTGTATGGTTGAAACCAAGTTGCAACCTTTTTGTTCACTAGGTACCCTCGGACAGGCTGGACATGTGACAGACAAGCTACCAGTAAGTCCTACACTAATTTGGCTAGTCAGCTGTTTCTGGCACTTGTGAGCTATTAGTACTTGGGTCATGTGGCTCAGCTTGGAGACTCCCCCAACCCACTGCAATCAGCAAAGAGAACCCGTAAATGCCTCTCCATGGCAGAGCTCATGGCTCTCTTATGAATAGGATTACCCCTACATGTGCAAGATAGTCTAAGCTTGAAACAGTAACCTGGACACATTGATAGAGTAGTGGTAACCCTGTGGCTGCCAGCAGACAGTCCTGTTTCTATGTGGTGATTGTTGCTAAATTGTGTTAACCATGTTGCAGTCAGACCTTGAATAAATATCATTAGTATATACTAAAACAGTTGATAGTGTTGAAGGCACACTCTGATTGGCTAGTCAAACCCTGAATATCATTTGCTATTTACCTCCGAGCAACTTGCGAGTTTCGTGCTCCCTCGTGTGAATTTCAAAAAAACAGCATCCAGTTTGTATCCGTGACAAGCAAAGAAATCATCCAAATCAACAATGAAGCAGTCCCTGAAAACACAAAGAAAGTGACAAAATTTGATTTGCCTGTGTTTAAAGGTACTCGGAATTTATTGAAAAACCGATGAGAAAGGTTTTGTTTAGAAATGCAAATTGATTTTGTGTAACCTCACTTGTTCACTTGAAAACCAAACTTGAATGATAGTTTTTACAGAGTAGTTTCAAATACAGAGTGAGTTTGCAACTCCATTTGAAGAAATGTAGCCACCAGAACTCAACAAAGGTCTTCAGAAATTTTATCTGTCAGCAAGAAAACGAGATGGCAGTTTTGCGCATGGGAAAATATCGCAATCGTTGCTGGAATATATGAATTGAAATCAATTTTTTGGGGTGTATATTATCCCACTGTAATATTATATGCTAAAACAACTATTTACCTCAGTGTAGGTGGCTAGCGGTGGATATTTACCTCGCCACTTTGTGACTCCATAAATATCCACCACTAGCCACCTCCACTTTGGTGAATAGTTGTTTATAATCAAGAACCTTTCCTCACTGGTATTTGTTCTCTCGTAGCTACAGTGTACATGTGTGCATGTGAATTGCCCAAAACCCTGTTTTCAGCCTTTAAAAGTTAATTGCATTTTATAATAGTTCCAAAAAGAGAAACCTAGTGCATTTTGAGTTGGACACTGAATTAGTGTTTGCATAATTAAATTAGCCAAAATACAGTGTTAAGGAGTAAGTTACATAAATATTTTGTTTCTCAGGGAGAAGAGGAAGGTGCAGCAGCTATGGTCCCATCTGATGATGAAGGGGAAATGGAAGACATGAAGGCACGCCTGGAGGCACTGCGAAGTTAAACTGCTAAAAGACCGAGGAAAATCATGAGGGGAGCATAAGGCATTGATAATTCTTCTTCTGTTTTTTTTATCTTACCAAGGATTTTACCAAAGTCACCCTTACCATAGCCAGTACCTTTTCTTCTACACAGGTTATCAAATTCCCTAAATGGAATTTAATTTCCCCATTCTTTCCTCATAGTCATTCCATTTAAGGACGTTCACGTGAAAATTTTCTAACATTGACTTTTTTCTGAGACTTTTACCACTGTAAGATGGTGAGTTAGTTATGTCAGAAATGTGAAAAAATGGGGGTCACCCACTTCATTTTGGAGAGAACATGCCTAAACATGTTTGTAAGCCCAAAAATATTGCAACTAAGTCGTTGAAGTGAAATGATCTGTACCAAATGTTGTTCAAATGGACATATTAAGTGAACTTAGTCAACTGGTGAAGTTCCGTAAAGAACAAGTTGGCATTTAGCGACCATGGTTTCACGCACCTTGCAGCCGCAAGATGGTAGCATTTGATGTCCCGTGGACAGAATTTTCTTTAACTTCCCAGATTGATTTTTTGTTCATTATTGGACAACGTGGAGATAATTGTAATTAAAATCTGTTTCTTGAAAGAAAAGTAGGGGTCACCGAAACTGAAGGCGAAGGGAACGTAACAGCTACCATCCTTTTACTTGCTTAGCTTTCTTCCTCAGCGCACACGCTCGATGGCTGACGTGGCATGACCTTGCAACATGGATTTTGTGCGCAGTAGGGATTAGCGTGAACAATTACCGCGAACGTCCTTAATAGGAGTGTTTAAATAAAAATGTCCTTTGCAATTTGGGATGGGATACATTTAACTATAGTTGTCACTTTTCAGACATTAAATTATTTTACTTAAAAAAATTGTTTGTCTGAAGCGCTATGCATCTTCAGTAATGTGCTGCACTCTCTAATTATTTTGATAAAAAAATATCATTGAGAGTTGTGTTATATTATTGTTTTACTGCAACTGCTATTTTACATTCTGGTAAATATAAAGCAGAAGAAGAAACAAGAAACAGCTTAATGGAGTGGTTTCCAATTGAGTGTCGCAAAATCAAAACCAAAGTGATTACTCTGACCAGTCACAACAGATGCAAACAGCACAATGAACCAATCAATATGAAGCAATTAAATGTAGCCTATGCAAAATGCGGGAAAATGCTCGTGTGCAAGTTGTGATTAGTTTTAGTTTAGCTTCTCATTGGTTGAACAAGTGGCATGAGTTTTGCTAGCCAATCACAGAGCGAAGCAATGTAAAACCAAAGCAAACGCAATTTTCTTTCGACACTCAGTTGAAAATGGCTCTACTTGAGCAAATTTTTCATAAATATAGGAGCCTCAAAATTAGAGACGTTTGTATGGATTTTGAACAATGTTTTAAAGTCCATATCTTGGTCTCTTTTTAACCTAAAAGAATCAAACATGGTCAAACGACCAAACTCGACGGTATCTTTCATGGTGTTACTTAAAATTTGAAACTCGCCCCAGTTCCCTGCACAACTCCAGAATGGCCAATGGCCTTGGCATCCATGTGATGTTATAAGCTACACACACTTGGGGTTCTAGGTCAGTCAAGAGCATGTAAATGTAGAATATTAATGACTTTTGACATTAAACAAAATAAATCTTTGCAAGGAAAGTATTAATAAGGATAGTGAAAACAATTTTTTTTCTTTCAAGAACTGTATTTTGTACATTTGTATTTAATTCATGTTTAGTCGTATACAAAAGGGTACGCAGTGTCATTAGCTATTAGAAGCTACTAGTGTCTGTATCAAGATAAACCGAATTTTGGTTCACAATTCTGGTCATTTACACCACAGTTATCTTGATTTAAAGAAAATTAACCGTTAGCCAACAAACAATAAAAAGGAACGCTTCTCTGGTTTCTCTGATTCTCAGATGGCAGATCAGTAGTATTCAAGGAGTTAATTAATAAGTAGAATTTTTTTACTATTATTGTGAAACAGTGGATGTACTGATGGATGAGTGGGTTTCGTTTGTAACATAAACTTATTGGTTGTAAATAGTTAGCAATTAGTTATACATCCGGATGGACGTTTCAGTCGGCTGTTTTCGCCCCAGTAAGCAACAATCAAAGTCAATAGAAGGCGAGACTGAACCGCGTAATTGTTTTAGCATACTAACGCAGTGACTGAAAAATCAACGAAGAACTATGTTTTTTTTTCTTTTCGCATATTTTCATTGCACTCTAACCTACGCAGTCTAGATGCCTTACATTCTTTAGCCAGTCAAATTGTCAGTTTGCGAAATGGTCGCTCACAGGGTTGTGCCATAGAATAAATACATATTTGAAGTAAAACATGAAACGTGCAACAAATCACTGGTAATCACTTTGTCAATGAATTATGTAAGTATTTTGTTGACGATGCGTGTGTTTTTCTGCCAAGCAAACCACTTTCGGCGGTGAAAATATTTCGAAAGAAAATGGCGCAGTCTTCAATTCAGTCGTAAAACCAAAACCGAAGCAATTACTCTAACCAATCACGAGAGACAGCTCAGTGAACTAGTGAGAATTTGAAGTAATATTTAATTACATACAACCAGCGCCAAGCGAGGGAAAATGCGTGCGTGCAACTTGCGATCGGTTTTGGTTTTACTTCTCATTGGCTGAGGAAGTGGTGCAAGTTTTTTCAACCAATCACAAAACGAAGTGAGGCAAAACCAAAGCAAACGCGTAATGGGCCATTTCCGGATTACCTCAGGCCTCTTTTTGAAACCGAGTCAAGGTGCTCATCCTTTCATATGCAAATCAATTTTCATTCACATGAAAATGAATTTAATATGGGTGTGAATGAAAATAGGCCATTTCCGAGTTCATGTCTGCCTCCTCTTCAAAGCGAGTCTAAGTGCGAAGTTTTTGTGATGGTAATTAGTTCTACTTTACATATGAATGAAAACCAATTTTCATAACAAAAACTTCGCACTTAGACTCGCTTTGAAGAGGAGGCAGACATGAACTCGGAAATGGCCTATTGGTTTGCATTTGAAAGGATGAGCACCTGGCCTCGTTTTGAAAAAGAGGCTTAAGGTAATTCGAAAATGGCCTATTACTTTCGACATTCAATTGAAAACCGCTCAATATGTCGTACGTTTTCATGAAAATGTATTTGCTGAACAGTTCAGAGAAACAACCCTGCTCAGGACTACACTCACCCAGACAATCATTCTTCACCAAGTTGATAAAACTCCTGGGTTTCAACCATTTACGATATTACTTGTAAAATACTGCAAAAGGAGACACAATACACCTGCTCTACAAAGACGTCATTTCATCGCACAAAATAAATAAAAAGTGAGGCCTCTGCTAGATTTCAAGAAAGGCCTTCATCAATTGAATATGTCCAAACTAGTTTTTAGTTTTTCGTATTTTATAGGTTATTACTTTACGGTACCAATACTGCAAGACAGTCTTTTCCAAATTACAAGTGTAGTGGTCCTTAGTGGTGACCTGGTTAAGTCTAAACAGCTGCTTCAACGAAAGCAAAAGTCTTCGTCTACGTCACTGTGTTAATGATAATGATGATGATGGTGAAAAACATGAAAAAAAGTACTCGATCCTGATTGGCTAAGAGCAGTAGAGTTCAAGTGTAACAGCAGTCACCACTGTGAAAAGGATAACAGGCTTGTGTACAATTTTAAATTTTGAAAACGTTCTGTCATGGTTGAAACGAACCACGTTGACTGTGTAGTATTATGCCTGATCTTTTAAATCAGTGAAATACTTCCTGTCTGCAATAAGATCTTTACTTCCCCCATTCGAATTCATGTACGGCCATCAATTTTGTTGGTCTTTGAAAACTTTACTCGTACTTGATTACTTTGATTATTCCAAATTACACTCGAAATCATGTTTAGCTATACAAACAGCAGAAGAACGCGTTAAGCCAAACGTAGCTGTCGAATTGTTTCATCTCGATACCGGGTATCAGTACAATAATTAACTGATATTAGATTTTCGTGAACTGTTGTTCCGATCAAATGACAAATTGCAAACGGCAAACTTGAAACCCCAATTAAAACTGAGAATCACGCGACATAGCCAATATAAATTTTACGCCTGGTCAGGGAATTTTACAGCATCTTTTTATAGGCCCTGTCGCAATAATACCTTTGTTGGGCTCATAGGCCATACTTTAATGGCACGTCATGTCATGTGCTAGTGAATACGCGAAACGCAAACGAAATCCAATCTTCTCCAGCGCTAACATATTATATGCACACTTTTAATTGCAGTTGTCGTCCCTACCAACACTGAAGTCTTCCAGTATAATGAAAATACGAAAACAAAAACTGTGCTGAAGAAGTTAGAATTTTTTTTCTGTTTTACATGATCATCCAGCCAACAACGGAATGCACATGGAGACTAACCGCACAAAAATACCTTTGTGGTCAATGTTTGAAAACGTTAATTGGCGTGATGTGTTCACGTGCTCAGAATAGGTAGAACGTGGCTGGCTGAAATAACGTGCGTTTCTGCCGAATTCCGTTGAGCAAAAATATATCGACAGTGAACCAAAGATAGTTGAAACATAGTGCAAAAAGAATAACATAAAAATAATGTGGACCTTTCAAGTAAAACTAATCCAGGCAATTCTAGCGTTGTTAAAGGAAAATCGCTCTTGCCAAGAAAAAGTATGATTTCGTAATCTAGTGGTAAATGCACTAGCAATACAACGCGTGCAAAGGTTTGATTAGTCACGACATGTTGATATGTGGCGTAACCAAGGTGTACCTAACAATGATCAACTAAAGAAAAGCGCGTGTCATTAAACCTGGGTGGAAATCATTCTGAAAGCCAACATAAGGGTCGAAAAATGTATCTGTTTGTGCTACAAAAGGTATAAAAGAAATGAAAGCTGGTTTCAACAAATTATGTGGTTTCTGATGCGGTAACAAGGAAATAGAGCAAGTTAATAGCCATTGTCATAAAATGCTTATTTGGCGAGTTTAAACTGAAGAGTTCAGACTGTTCGAATCATCAAACTAACTGCTCATGAAAAGTCAACATAAAACTGTCATAAGCAACTAGACACTGGATCAAAGGAACACGACTGCTTTTCGATATGGGTGATGCCATCCAACTCGTTGTTTTGGTAAGGGAAAAATGTTTAAAATAATTTTGAGTGCACCATTCTTGCTTAGCGTAGAGTGCTTGGGTAAACTAAAGACTGAGATAACTTGTTTGAAGAAGTTTTCGACCGGAACATTTTACTTGATCATTAGCCTCGTTACAAAGTTTCCAGCATGGGTCTAGGGATTAATGAGCAAGGTCTTGTACGCGTAAAGATATTTCTCTTTAAGTTTCCGATTTGTCAACCATAACAACGAAAACCTACTATTTTAAGTCAAAGAAATTAAATTAACCATTTACTTCTCCATAATTTGTAGTAGTATAAAGGTTGTAAGAGAGCCAACTAGCTTTTGTCGTCAAGACTAGAGAAGAAAATTTTCTTACTAGTGAATTTCAGTTTGTGATGAACAAATATTTGGCCATATATGAGATTTCAGAAGTTTGTACATTTGCCCTAGCTCCATGACTATCGTAAGTGCTTGGCGATGACTCTTGTTACAGATCAATAATTTGTTTGAACAACCTCTTATCTCAGCCCGGGCTCTGCAATACTGCCCCAAAGGCCAGCTTAAGTTTTAAACGTGGGTTTAATCTTTTTTGTACAGGCAGCAATTTGCCTCACTTTCCATCAAGTTAATGTAGACGCAGAAATTCAAGGTATGTATTGGTGAAAGAATAGATACCACACCTCAGTGTTTCATAACGGAAATTCTCAAAATGGTCTAGGCTTGCGCGAGATTAATGAATCAAACATACCTACGAAAAGAGCAAGACAACCTGAAGAAGAACAGCCTGTAGATACAGTCGAAATCAGACGAACCTCGTGTTGCCCATTTGACTGTCATTTCCAATAATCGATAAATTGCTCATAATATTGGTTGCCATTTGTTTTCAAGCATGGCATTTCAGTTCCCTTGACTCAATGTTTTTTTTTTAAGTTTGCCGGCTTTCCTTGAGATAGCTTGCAAAAGCACAGGGATCGTCAAGAGGACATTCGTTCGGTTATCCTGACTCCGAGTGATATAGTAATAAATTAAACACCCCTGTAAAGCTTGGCCTTCTGAAGGCCACGATCACACAAATAAAACCAGCTCAAGCATTTTTCACGACCAACGAGGCAACTGTAAAAGATAATAGATGATATGCCCTCCGTGTTGGTCAAAGCATTGCATCGTCTTGGCAACGAGAACAACTCGTCCAATATTTCTATATGCAGACTTCACGCTTGGTCAATAATAACTCCATATACATAATTGGCTGATATCGAGTATTGTGCCTGCACTTCATAAATCGTATACATGCATGGAATCATCTAAGCGTTGTCGGACTCCCAGCAACTCTGGCATCAGATGGCTGTACATTCTTGCGTTGTCTGATGAGGATTTTTATATTTATGCATTAGTTAAAATCAGTCTTTTATTTCAACGATTAAAATTTTTTTTTTTTCCGGCGGTAGTTGATTCGTTTCTCTCTCATGATATCTCACTCTCTCCCTCTCTTTTTGCCCTCCTTTTTTTCTTACTTATTTATATATTATTTTGTTTTGTTCTGTTTCACATGCGCCTCTCTCCACAGGCGAAATCAGAGAGAGAAGAGCTCTGCCAGCAAATGATCGTTATGGTAAGTAGCTTACTTTGAAAGATTCTAATAGTATTGACAAACATGACACGGAAGGACAAACTGCCTCACCCGTTTACGAATGCAATACTGGATGCGATCTTTTTAGCCAATTTATCGATATGATTGTTTCATCGATGATAACTCCCATAGATTCACTTGGTTAACGGGCGGGAGTTCCGTTAATTACAAGGGCTGAAGATGAAGTGAGGGTGCCTCGAGCCGATTAACATAAATTCGCGGTCTTAGTCAGGGGCGTATTTAGGATGGAGGGGGAGTCGAGGCGCCCCCCCCCCCCCCCCTTTCAATTCGTCGGAGATTTTTTTTGTCAAAATATTCAATATGGAATCCTGATCTTTTACGTTCCAGATTGCATCAGAGTGCATGTAAGAGTACCCAAATTTTCAAAATTTTCTGCGGGGCATGCCCCCAGACCCCCCTAGAAAGTAGCGCCAAAGGCGCTACTGAGGCGCGCTAACGCGCGCTGATTAGTATTCTTGTTCAGCCCCCACTTTCAAAAAATGATACATCCGCCCCTGTTAGCTATATTCTTTTACAGATAACCACCTTTGTAGTCATTGAAGGAGTTTGTCTGTTTGCAACTAGCCACTTTCGAATTTCTGTTCAATGTTTTCCAAACCAGTGTTAAGGCAACTGCTCGAGTAGTATTCATATCAACACCAGCACAAGTAAAATGCGTATCGTCTGCATACTTTCTGAGCTGGGAATGAGATAGACAATTCGTTAGGTCATTTATGTATAATAAGATTAAAAGAGGACCTAGTTTGATTCCCTGAGGAACACCCAATTGAAGGGAAAAACTTTTAGAAAGAGAGCCAGTAACAAAGCATTTTGGGGTTCCGCTATCAGGATATGACTCAAGCCAACTGTGAGCGATTCCATGAATTCCGTAGACGCGAAGTTTAGACACTAAGATGTGGTGATAACTGTATCGAAAGCTTTCTTTAGATCCAAAACCACTACAGAATTAACGTTACCGCGATCAATGTTAAGAGCCCAGTTGTCGGTAGCCTTAACTGGGGATGTGACTGTAGAGTGCATGGAACGGAAGCCTGATTGACATTGCGAAATCAAGTTGATTTCAGAAAGCGACGCGTAAAGCTGGTCATATGTTATTCGTTCAAACACTTTGGCCAATTATTGTTAACATAATTTAGCACATTCCAATCGTCTGAAAAAAATGCCTCAAGTTAACGAATAATCAAAGATCTTGCAAATAGGAATACAGATCAGATCAGCGCATTCTCGAATAAGCCTAGCGGATGTCTTGTCAAGACCTGTGCCTTTCAACGAAAGTCAGATCATAGAAACATTTAAAACGTTATGTGACCGCTAAATAATATTTAGCCAATTCTGGAGCCTTTGCCCTTATATTCCTTACGTTGTCTGTTCCCTGCAACAAAAGAGCTACCTGTTTCACCGATATAACTCCTTGAAAAATCTGCACTAGGAATTTTATAGACATTAGATAGCTTTCGACAAACATAGACTAAACTGTGATTACTGGTACTGACATGCGAAACTCCGGAACAGACTACCCTGTCAGGAGAATTGCGTTAGGGAATAAATCGCGCATTGAAAAGTAAAAAAATAGGACTAATAGGGGCTTCAAAGCAGTCTTCATTGATGAAAAACCGACTTCATATCAAGGCCGGGAGAAAACGACCGATTTTCAAATAAACGCTAGAGGCGTTTAATCGAGAAGCTACAGTACTCTTCTTATTCACCAAGACCAAAGATCGATGCCCGAACCAGCAGGGGACGTAAAGGGACTGGGCTGGATCATAAGTCCCCGAATACCCAAACGTAAAAGCGTGCAGCGTCATCTCGCACACCAGAAGGCAAAATTAAGTTGAATTTTTAGGGTGCTATTGGTCAAACTTTGATCTCTGTAAACTTTCTCTGTTTTTCAGCCATCTCGCACAGGCAAGGAAGGCATTTGCAATTCATCGGTTGATGTGGTTTTGTTTTGTTAACTAGGGTCTCCTTTTGTAGAAAGATTTAGAGATCTTCCACAAGCAAATTACAACCTCTTGACGTTATTGTCTATTTAATGGTTAAAAAAATTGATCTCATATTCACAACCATTGAAAAGACAACGTCAGAGTGATTACTTGTAGCTCCTTCAATAACCAAAAACATTTACTTACCATCCATCATGAGCAGCTTTCGGTCCTTTCCATTTCTCTCCTGGGTATTTATGTTATTCTTAATACAACATGACTGAAATGCTCTGTTAATGCAAACAGGATGCCCACAGGTGACGTGTCTGCAGATACTTTGCCATACACTGAAGTTTGTGAAATGTGAAGGCTGGTTCACCAAGAAATGTCTCCTTCTAAAATCGTGCTGTGTGAAATTTGGTAAGTATGAGCTAATCCTCAGCAAGGTTTGACCTGAATGACTTGATTTATCATCTACGATCAGCCAGCGCCATCCGCTCCAAGTAATTATATAACGATCTGTCTCAGCACTCGTTTCTATCCAATAGTTAATGTCATCCACGTCATTTATTCTTGCCCTCCAACGACATCGTTTTCCTGACATTTTGCTTTAACATAAACGGTTACCATCAAATGATGATAGTACGGCCTTAATTAAATCATTAAAAAGTTCTCGGCCAAAAGAACAAACTCAGTGTTCTATAAATATTAGATATGAAACATGAGATTCAAGTCATCCATCTCGATTATTCTTGTCATCCCACAACAAAACACGAAAAAACGGTCATAGTACAGGCTGAACAACTTACTAGTCAAAACGTAAAAAATCACGTTTTGAATTCTAATTATGAGGTTACCAATGTGATTTTTACAGCAGACGAGATTGTCCAGCTTCATACGTCTTCATCAGAGTCATTCTCGACTGTGTCAATTACATCTTCACCCCAAGTAACGTCTTCATCAGAGTCATTGTCGACTGTGCTGATTACATCTTCATCCCAAGTAACGTCTTCATCTGAGTCATTATCGACTGTGTCCATTACATCTTCACCCCAAGTAACGTCTTCATCAGAGTCATTGTCGACTGTGCTGATTACATCTTCATCCCAAGTAACGTCTTCATCAGAGTCATTGTCGACTGTGCTGATTACATCTTCATCCCAAGTAACGTCTTCATCAGAGTCATTATCGACTGTGTCCATTACATCTTCATCCCAAGTAACGTCTTCATCTGATCCATTCTTGACTGTCTCGGTTACATCTTCATCCCAAGTAACGTCTTCATCAGAGTCTTTGTCGACTGTGCTGATTACATCCTCACCCCAAGTAACGTCTTCATCTGAGTCATTCTCGACTGTGCTGATTACATCTTCATCCCAAATAACGTCTTCATCAGAGTCATTATCGACTGTGTCCATTACATCTTCACCCCAAGTAACATCTTCATCTGAGTCATTCTCCACTGTCTCGGTTACATCTTCATCCCAAGTAACGTCTTCATCAGAGTCTTTGTCGACTGTGCTGATTACATCTTCACCCCAAGTAACGTCTTCATCTGCGTCATTCTCGACTGTCTCGGTTACATCTTTATCCCAAATAACGTCTTCATCAGAGTCATTATCGACTGTGTCCATTACATCTTCACCCCAAGTAACGTCTTCATCTGAGTCATTCTCGACTGTCTCGGTTACATCTTCATCCCAAGTAACGTCTTCATCAGAGTCATTCTCGACTGTCTCGGTTACATCTTCATCCCAAGTAACGTCTTCATCTGAGTCATTCTCGACTGTGCTGATTACATCTTCACCCCAAGTAACGTCTTCATCTGAGTCATTCTCGACTGTCTCGGTTACATCTTCATCCCAAATAACGTCTTCATCAGAGTCATTGTCGACTGTGCTGATTACATCTTCACCCCAAGTAACGTCTTCATCTGCGTCATTCTCGACTGTGCTGATTACATCTTCATCCCAAATAACGTCTTCATCAGAGTCATTGTCGACTGCGTCCATTGCATCTTCATCCCAACTAACGTCTTCATCTGAGTCATTTTTGACTGTGTCCATTACATCTTCACCCCAAGTAACGTCTTCATCTGAGTCGACTGTGTCCATTACATCTTCACCCCAAGTAACGTCTTCATCAGAGTCATTCTCGACTGTGTTGATCACATCTTCATCCCAAGTAACGTCTTCATCAGAGTCATTTTTGACTGTGTCCATTACATCTTCACCCCATCTAACGTCTTCATCAGAGTCGACTGTGTCCATTACATCTTCATCCCAAGTAACGTCTTCATCTGAGTCATTCTCGACTGTCTCGGTTACATCTTCATCCCAAATAACATCTTCATCAGAGTCATTCTCGACTGTGTCCATTACATTTTCACCCCAAGTAACGTCTACATCAGAGTCATTCTCGACTGCGTCCATTGCATCTTCATCCCAAGTAACGTCTTCATCAGAGTCATTGTTGACTGTGTTGATTACATCTTCATCCCAAGTAACGTCTTTATCAGAGTCATTCTCAACTGTATTGATTACATCGTCATCCCAAGTAACGTCTTCATCAGAGCCAGTCTCGACTGTGTTGATTACATCTTCACCTCAAGTAACGTCTTCATCAGAGTCATTCTCGACTTTGTTAATTACTTTCCCGACAATTATATCAAGTTTTGCGACGGTATCGAGTTCCTTCCTCCAAATAGTTGTGCCGAGTTCCATTTCGCCCGTGTTAACGACACAACAGAACTTAACCTCCTCAGTAATAGGAGAAACTACTACTGCCATTCCTATAACGGCGAAGAATTTGGGTAAGAGTTTTGCTTTTATAAAACACAGAAAAATTGCCTTACTTCAACTTAGTCGACAATAAGGCGCCCTAAATGTTCCCTCAAAATTGTAGTATGATTTTCTGTACGCGTAGTGTAAATGTTGAGTTTGACTCGGACAACTAGCCGCAGCACTGTACTCGTCGGGAGTACAATGACCAAACTGCTCAAGCAAGGGAGTCAGCATATCAACTTGATTTTTTGTTATTAAACTTTAGATTACTTGCGCGTGAGTAGTTTGCCCTCTGTTAACTGTCAAGTAAAAGGGCACCTGCAGCAATTTCATCTTGACTTCAGGATCAGAGCTTTCACCATCTTTTCACTTTACCTTTCTTGGATGCCTGAATAGCTCAAAAGCTCCTCGACACTAATGTCCACATGGAAACCACCTGTTACAGTAAAGCCCGCCGCACACGTGAGGAAAGAGCTGAGCAAAATTCGGTGAGAAATTCGCCTCGCGAGGCGATAAAAAATATCAGACATGTTTGATATTTTCCTCATCACCTCGCGAGGCGAATTTCTCACCGAAAATTTGCTGCACACGTGAGGAAACGGCTGATCTAACTGCCTCGCGAGGAATTTTGCTCAGCTCTTTCCTCACGTGTGCGGCGGGCTTAATAGCCTTGTCCAATCTCCCAAGAATGCCCGGTACATTCTTTGGGTAAATGAATAATGTCAAACGCCTCAATTATACATACATATTTTATGTGCCTAGTTGATATGTGCATGAGGAATACGGGATTATAACCAAAACCCCACAATAATACTGTTTAAGGTTTTATATGCGCCACTGATAAACAAATATCTTGTTGTGTACTTTCAGTGTGTCCAAGACTAATCCATAAACTGTATAAGTACAAGTGCTCTCATTACGAAAACGTGAACTGCCATTCCTCGACGTGCCTGTTATGGCAGCATTGTTGTGAGAAGTTCGGTGAGTGATAAGATATATCTGAACCAAAATTAAACAGTTTTGATTTAAGAGAGTTTGGTTTTATCAAGGAGGTTGATAGAGTGAATTAGCCATTGTACAGGGATTCTAAAAGCTGACGTTTCGAGCGTTGGCCCTTCGTCACATCGAATCAAGAATATGACGAAGGGCTAACGCTCGAAACGTCAGCTTTTAGAATCCCTGTACGGTGGCTAATTTACACTTTTTCAACTCCCTTGAAAAAACTAAATGCTCGTGTACCATCACCGACGCAGCATCACAGTTTCTGTTTAGAAACTAAACCCTTAATAATTTTTATTTGCGTCGACACTGCTGTAAATTAATTTAAGAAATAAAAGGCATTAAAGAAGGGATCAAAAACATTTTCTCGCCAAGCAAGTGCAATTTTTTTCTCAAGCCTTCCTTGTCATGTGGTTACCGAATGAAGGTTCCGTAAATACAGTTTTCGTTACTCATACACATCATGTGGGTGTAATGTCTTCGCAATCTGTCGTTCAGGAAAAATGACGATACAACTTACACAAGGGGCAAAAAAGACGATTAATCTCCAATTTCTGCAATGTTACAGTTACGTAATAAAGTCTTCAGCGCCGCGTGCAACTTACAGCATCTTGAATGAGTGAAGAGGTGTCTTTGTCCAATGATGATATTCTTCGCCTTCGTGCTGTCAAAAGTCACTGACTGGAAAATGAGATGATGAAATAGAGTAACCTTTATACTATTTCTTTTGTGGTTTTCCAGGGTACTTTGACAAATCCGGCAAGAAACGAGGTGGGAAGAAAAAGAAGAAGGATGACGACGATGATGATGATGATGACGACGAAAGTAGTGATGGTGGTGGTAGTCGTAGAAGTAGTCGAGGTGATAGCGATAGTGATAGTGATAGTGGTAGTGATAATGATAGTCCAAGTGGTAGTGGTAGTGATAGTGGTAGTCGTAGTGGCAGTGGAAGTGATAGTGAAAGTGATAGTCGTAGAGGCAGTGGTAGTGGTAGTGATAGTGATAGTCGTAGAGGCAGTGGTAGTGGTAGTGATAGTCGCAGAGGTAGTGGTAGTGGTAGTGATAGTGAAAGTGATCATAGTGATGGTGATGGTGAGTGATTGTGGTAACTGTAGCTATAGCAGTAACGCAGTGATAACGATAACGATAGTCATATCTAGACAATAGTTTTATATACGAAAAAGTGACGTCATACCTAACGACAATAATTATGTATTACAAGGGACGTTATTTTGCGGCCAATAGTTTTACGCGAAGTGGACGGTTTTATGCTGAACCTTTTCAGAACTCCGTCGCATTGCTAAGTCCAGTCAAAACTATAATTTGAAGTTTTACGATCGTGTTTTAGAGTGGGTTTTTGTGAAACCTTGCTGGAAACGTTTAGACCTTGCTGCAACTCAGGCTTTTAGGTTGCAAGCTCGAAAATGTTTGAAATGTAGGGTATTTAGCTTTTTGTACGTTTTCTTGTCTTTACAAACACTTGAGTGTATGCATACTGTAATAAAACAATTATTGAATTAAGGTTTTCGCGTGGTAGCGCCAAAATCGCAAAAAGCGCCAATTTCGTCCAATCTGTCGCCCAAGTCGCCAAATTTGCCAAAACCGCAGTTACCTGCATTTCTGGGCATAAGTGATTATCAAGGCTTAGTTTGTACAATCCGGGTCAGCCTTCGGCTTTGGTAGACAACACAAACTTCGACCATGATAATTCTCGCCGTCATGTTCGCTTATTATTGTATTGACAGCTGTCAATACAATGACGAGGCTAGAGATGTACACTGGTCGTCTTTCTCAGGTATAGATCGTGTTCCCATGACGTCACGGCGGCCATGTTGGTGCACAAGGCTAACCCTCTGGGAATTGAACTCTAATTTTACGGAGACTTTCTTTTGTTTCGTTGAACCAATAGATCGTTTTCAGTCACGTGACCAGTGGCCATATTGGTACAGTGAAACAAAAGAAAGTATTTGCATAAAAATAGAGTTCAATTCCCAGAGGGTTAGCCTTGTGCACCAACATGGCCGCCATTCCTTTGTTTTTGTGCACCAACATGGCCTCCGTGACGTCAAGTGAAAACGATCTACAGGTGACTTAAAACGATCTATAATAGAGGGTTTTCACATCGTCATTTCCATGGTCGTCCTTAAGTACAAAAGAATGACGGCAAGAGAAAGCTGAATAATTGGTGGTTTGATCAACCAGGGATGAGCAACAGAAACTATACTTTTAGTTAAAGCTGGTTTGCTGACAGTTGACAGATATTAAGAGAGCTAATACATAAAATAGAGATCTCATTTTATTTACACGTTTTCCTTGATGACCAAAGTTTACAAACCATTTCCCAGTCTTAACGGCCCATTTTCACCAGCTTTACCACAAACAAGACATTATTTTCTATTTCAGTATATAAAACTATAAGAGTTTTCAATTTTGCTACCAATGATACCTGTACCGAAAAAAATATAATTCACGAATTCTCAGAAAAATATGATTACTTCCATGATAAATAGATAGAAACATTACGTACAACCAACCATTCACTGTGACAAATAAATAGCTTTTAGTTATATCACATTACGTCAATAAAATAAGTGAAAATCTTTAGTCATAGGCCGTGTTTTCACGACAGCCGTTGTCTGGCGCTTAACACTCCTGAAAGTGGTCTGTTTGCAGACTTTGTTAAGCGACTTAAAAAATGATGCGTGTATTCACGGGTAAGATTAAATGAGAGAGCACGCGCCAATATCTAAATTTAAATAATATGGCGGGAGATTCAAACGAATAAAAATAGCCCGCCTGTTGTATTTCTAATTTGAATAACCGCAAGCGACTCCTCATTGGCCGAAATTAATTACCCACTTGCTTAAGTTACCTGGTTTGGTGGCTTAGGGAAGGACCATTAGAAAAGTTATGGAGAGGGGTGGGGGGCGGTGCGGGGAATTTTCGTGCAGCATGAATTTGTTCCCCGGCATGAAAATGTTTCCCTTGAATGAATATATATATATTTTTTTATCAAGATGTTGTGTTGATGTCGGTCTCCATGCATGAATTTTTTTTTTACTTAATTTTCCCTTGCATGAATATTTTTTGTACGTCGTCCCCCCCCCCCTCCCCCATAACTTTTCTAATGGTCCGTCCCTTAAATTTAATGCACTTTCAAGGAAGGTTTCGACCTTACTTGAGAGTGCACTTCGGTACTTTGATGTTCTGATGTTTCTGTGCCAACTAAGTACGATCAGTCAAGTGAAACGACAACCGTTCACACACAAGTTCATCTCAAGTGCACTTCAAACACAATTCAAGTGCACTCGAAATGTCTAATGTGAATCTTCATTCCCAGCTCTCCGAGTTGTGTGACGAGAAATACCTGGAAGTCGACAAAAATAAGCTTTGCTTGACAACAACTTGCAGGTTATAAAAAAATAGGCGAAATTGGGAGATAAACCAAACAAACAAAATAAATAAATAAATAAATATATAATTATTAGTTGACAGATTTTGCCACAGGGCAACTGCACACCCAATCCTCCCCTAACCCAAAAAGTCACTATAATAAGTTCATAAGTTAGTGTTAATGTTAGGCTAGGGGAGGGGTGGGTGCGCAGTTGCCCAGATACTGATATTGACCCGAGCCCCTTCCCTTGAAAGAATAAGGAAGAATGTGATTTAAGAGCCCTTGTGTGTGCAAGAACACATTCCACGCGTTGAGCTGAAATCAGGACGGATATTCTACCTTGGGTAATTTGTTTCCCTCTCGGCTAACAAGTCAGGGTCACACCTGGACACTAAGCAATTCAAACTTTCGAACCTTCGACCACACCACCACAGAAATGTGCTGGAATCTAGTGTTTCATTTTGCCTCTAATAATTCTACGGACCGTTTCTCTCTTTCCTGACGGCTTCCGTATTTAAGAGCTTATAAGCAACGACAATGGTAACGGCTACCGAATACCATTTCTTTTTAAGCAACTTCTTTGCGATTAAATTCACCAATTGACTCGCAAAGAGTGACAGCCGAGGAGCTAATTTACTACAAACGGCGTTGAAATTATGAAAAATGGATAAACATAACCATCATGCATGCGTTCTACTCAGCACCAAGAATTTGGCGATTTCACGCTGTTGATTTGCAGAGGACAGCAACGGAAGAAATCAACCATGGTAAAAATAACAACGCACGGCGTACAAACCGATTGTTTTCGCTCATCCATTGTTTTGTACCATTTTTGTTGCCGTTGTCGTCGCCGCTGCTTAAGATCTCTATTATTTCTTCGGTGATTCGTCAGAAAGGTCTTTTTCCATTTCACTCATCTTCGCCGCCAACATCTTTGTGGCTAACCTCTGATGCGCAAGAGCTTCGCTGTTGTCACTAAGCTGTTAATCAAAACGAAAAAAAACCGCCAGTTATTCCATACTGGAATCAAAATTAATCGTTATGAAAACCCTGGCCCAAGAGTTCAGATGATGGAAGAGGGCAAACACTCGGCCGCAAGTAAAACAATATTACGAGTAGCCACAGGGGAGGAGAGAACTGGGAACTAGGGAGTCTTCAATAACGTTTTCGAGGACATTCATCATTTTTCTTCGCAACCCACAAGCCGCTGAGTGAAGCTGATTGCCTCGACGAGGCGTTCGGTTCCAAATGGAAACGAGGCAAGCGCACGAAATGTTTTCGGTAATTTTAATTCTCGAAAATTGTAGCAGCAGTTACATGACCTATATTCGCACCTTTAAAAAAACATAAGCTCCAACACGGAACCATCGCATTACGGAGAATTTCTCAACTCGGCTTTTAAGAGCTCTGATATCTTGTTGACGGAAAGCAAGTAATCTATACAACCTAATATAAATAAGTGGCCTGAACAAAGAAACACTAAGAGCTCCCACTAAAACGCTTAGCTGACTAACAAATAACGAGGTAAGAGGTACAGCTAGAGATATATACAAAAGAAAAGGACCATTTAAATGCTGTACACCCAATTATGTACTCACCATTCCCAAAAGCGTCTCTACTATTTCCTCTTTATGCATCTTGATCTGATCGATGAGGTCTTCTTCCTCGCTTTTCGTCCCATTTTCCCCAGTCCTCGTCTTTTTCGTTGTTCCTGGAAGTCCAAACTTCCTTCTCCAATTTGATTTTTCCAGCAGTTCATAAATTAGAGTCGAGTTTTTCGCCAGCTGTTGTTCAAACGCAACTCGATAGGCATCAGCTGTGAGTAGAGCTTCTTCTTCTCGTCGATGAACCTGTTCAAGCTAAAAATGCAAGTAAGAACTTTTCATTGCTGTCCTTAGTTCTCCAACAAAGATCAGGGAGACGGGAGTCAACACATTGTATGGTTCCAGAAACCCACAGAAGATTTCATTTGGTCTGCACCCCCTACCCCTCTGGAAATTCCAATACAGTTCCATACTTTCCTTTAGCAACTTTTGCTTTTGCCACCCCTTCCCCCTTGGAATTTCCATTAACCTTCCATGGGGGGAGGGCATGGATATTTTTTGGAACTGCACATTCTATGCTTAACGCGCTATAAAAGGCGCGTATGGAGCATTTGTCAATCAACCGTCGATGCACACAGAGCTCTGCGAAAATTTTGTGCAATAAAAGACCTCCTCCTTGGAATCAATCTGTAGTATTTCTTTGTCTTTCTTGCTTACAAGATTTGTGCTAATTTTGCTTACATTACGCCATCGTGCAACTACCATGACGATACACCGAAATTACGAGGCTAAATGATATTTTTAGTTAGAATAATGAAAGAAAAGAAATGTCTAAACAACATCAGTTAGGACCTAAACTACGTTTTTTACGTGGTCTGTCTTTATTTGTTTTGAACGTTGGCCGCCATCAAATTCGAGCTAAATTCGATATGCAAATTCCAACTGAACAGGATTCTTTCACAAGACGTAATGGCAGCCATGTTGGAGGTGCAAAACAAAGGAACGGCGGCCATGTTGGAAGAGTAAACCTATTTTTATGTAAAACCTTTCTTTTGTGGATGATATATACGAAATAAATCATATATGAACTGCGGATGTGAAATCAAATGAAGACTGATCCTCGCAGTTGTGAACGCAATTTATGCAATTGCATAAAGAAGCCTTCAAAATTCAGGACTTCAACGGGGTTCGAACCCGTGACCTCGCGAACCGGTACGATGCTCTAACCAACTTATCTATGGAGCCACTGATGTTGGGAGCAGGTCAATTGGAGATTCATATATTCCCGTGAAAGAGATGTTGCGTTCACAACTGCGAAGATCAGTCTTCATTTGATTTTGAACCTTCTTCTAGTTTAAAAAAATCAACATGGCCGCTGGCCACGTGAGCGAACACCCTCTATTTACAAATTCTGAGCTACATGTCATTAGGTCATTTCAAGTGATCCCGTCACCTGTGGATAATCGTATGCTCAAAGAAATTGTTTTGCTTCACATAATGGAAATAATTAACACGTAAGACCTAGCAAACTTGAATCCAAACCGCCATATCCGTCCAACACTTAACTAGGGGGTTTGGTTTTTTTGCAAACGATAAAATTTTTACTATACGTGCTGTCATTTTAACTAGAATAAAATAGATAGATGAATTCTGGCCATCTGATTAGCTATCGAGGCGAGGTATTCAGAGTGCCCAGCACATTCTGTTGAATGATTTTCATTGTCAAAAATATCACTTAAAGTCTAAAGGGTTTGTAAAACACGAGGTTTAAATAAGGTACTGTGCATTTGGCTTGATCTCCTGACATTCGTGACAGCTGATTTAAAATGCCGGGACTTTTGTGCGCTCATTGAATGCTACAACAATCGCACGAAGGAAACTCAGCTTGGTTTCTTTTTTAAAAATAAGAAGCTATTCGATTCACGAAAAAAGTTAATCACCTGACTCGTGAATTCCACGTTAAATTTCTCTTGAGAGCAATATCTGCTTTATTTGTGACTCACTTCAGTCATTACTTACGTCCAGACTTCACAAATCGCATTTGAAAAATGCGCCTTTACCTCGTGTTTGAGTTTTGCAACATCTCGCTTAGCATCCACTGCAGCCCTAGCGCATGCGCACGGCTCCTGCTTTTTCCCTCTGCATTGGCAGGCACCAAGGGTTGCTAGCTATTTTCCAAAACCAACCATCAATGAAGAAAGTGTGAGAAAGTGGTAAAGAAGGCGCAAGAGCAAATTCTTACGTTACCCTCAAAAACAAGGTGCATCAGCCAAGCTAGATTGGGCTAAATAAATCTAACACGTCCCAACCAGCTCATTACACCTTACATGGTAAAGATCCACAAAATAACCACACCATCCCTACAGGGTGGATTCTGAAAATGAAAAAGGGGATTAGGAACACCAAACACGACTGCAAGCAGAATTTCAAGAGGGGCAGGCTGGGAGATAATGAAGAGGATAAGAAGAACACTTTGAGCGCTCCTTTGTTAGCTGTGTGACCTTTTAATGAACCAATTACTTAAACCAATCACAACAGACCAAAACAGTGCGATGAGCCAATCAGAATTCGAGTCAATTACATGCAACCGGCGTAAAGCGCGGGAAAATGCGCGCGTGCAAGTTACAATTGGTTTTGGTTTTCATTGGTTGAAAAAGTGGCGCGGGCTTTACTAGCCAATCACAGAGCGAAGCAATGCAAAATCAAAGCAAACTCAAGCTACTTTCGATAGCCAATTGAAACCGCTGTATATTTTCAAACGCAACATATCACGTACCGGTAGTTTTTAATTTAGTTATTACGTATTTTTACAAATTATTATTAGAGTTAGTCCTTTGTGAATTCTTAACTTTTATAATTTACTTCAACATACACTGTACAGTAGTTAAGACCTGCTTGAAACCCACATATTACTATTACTTCATGGACAGATAGTCGGCGTTATTTTATAAACACTTCTAAGCTGCATGTACTGTACCTCAATAATAAGGTCTCCAGTTGACAAGATTCCTTCCCTCTCAGGACTACTGAGATCATACTTGATTCTGTCCCGAACTTCAAGGGCAGCTGCAAGTTCATCTCGCTCACGTATTAAGGCTGCAACAGACACATAAATGTAAGTCAACGACTCAAGGCCATCATAATGTAGTTTCTGGCTTTATATATGTGGTTATCAGGTATGTATTTTCAACCTATAAAGTAAACTATCGGTAAACTATCAGTAAACTATCACAATAATTATTCTAAAAGAGCAACTGGTCGAAAACCTTAGGAGCATCTAATCTACGGGCCTGCTGCATCAGAATTTTTTCTTTATTCTATCTTTCCTGAAGCTTGTATTTTTGCAACTTTATTTGTATTGCAAAAATAAGGAGACCAAAAAAAGTTCAACGAAATTATTTTTCCTTGCATTATGAAATGATACATGTACAATTTTACTTGAACTCTCCACAGACATCTTCCCCCCAGTTCTTTTGCCAGGGAATAGAGCATGAAATAAACAGATTCATGAGGCCTCTCGTATGATCAGCGCTAAACCACCAGGATTACTACTGAGTCAATGACAAACTTTTCTATCTTTCACTCACTCATTTTCTCCATTGAGACTTTCCTCAGCTCATCTGATCTTGACTGTAGAGCTACCATTAAGGTGGCATTTTCTGAAGCCACTCTGTCAAATCTCTCTGCCCAAGTCTGCTCACTGTCCAACAAATAACTCTGCTTCAGTTCAAGTTCCCACTGAAGAAAATTCACCTCCTAATCATGGAAGGAAATGATGTACAATGAGTTTAAGACCCAGGCTATTATTGGCCAAATTTCAATTGGGAAAAACAAGAAGATTGGAAAAAAAAACCGCAGAAAAAACCGAGACTACAAATAAATCCAGTCCATTGACTGTGATTTGAATATTATAATAATTATAATATTCAAATCACAGTCGTAATTATTACGAGTTAGCAAAGTTAGCAGTTACAGAAGTATAGAAGGTTAATCAAACTAACACATACATGTATGCAGAGATGTGAACATGTGTCATACAAACTGTACACTGCACAATGTTAGACATGTTACAGTTATTTTTCAAAAGAAGATTCATTGTTCCAGGTAAGAGGGGGGGGGGATCTCATTCATAATGATTAATTTGGTGGGAGCAGTGGAAATTTGACCCTTTGTCCTGACCCCCAGTCATAAAACCTTATCTGGAACCCCTTTGATTGTTTGAATTTACTTCAGGGTTCGTACACTTTTTCCGACCAAAAATTCAAGGACTTTTCAAGGCCTTTCAAGGACACATTTTTCCATTTTTCAAGGACTCCAAGAGGGGCAAAATCAAGCCAATATAATGCCACATCAGATGCTTAAGGTAGAGAGTGCGCCGATTTTCGTCTCAGACACTTGTGAAGCTTTGTTGGATAAAATTGGCAACAAATTTCAAGGACTTTCCAGCACCGACTCCAATTTTCAAGGACTTTTAAGGCCTTGAATTTTTATTTTGAAATTCAAGGACTTTGAAGGACTTTCAAGGCGCGTGCGAACCCTGTTACTTGGTGGTTTGCTGGCTGAAAAGTCAATGCCAAGAGAGAAATTTGGAAGTTCTGCACTTGTTTCTTCCATTGTTGGGAAGACTGTTGGAAAGTAAGTGACAGGAACTTGCAGCTAAACTTGATTGACAAGAACTTTGCAGCTAAAATGCAACTGCACACATCATCTTGCATAAGCATAGCCATACATATATAGAGTATATACCGTAGTGGCTCAATAGGAATCAGGATCTTTTTCCTAGTTGTAGAAATGATAACAACAAGGGGGGATGTCGCGCACTTCAGAAAAAACTTTGATTGAGAGTGCGTGGCCACAGATATTCCTTGATTTAATAGTCTGCTAAATATTTGAGGACTATCTGAAATTACTCTTTCCCACAGGCACACCTGTGGTAGATTATTAAACGTTTTGCTATTTTCATAATTATTTTTCCTTACAGGGTAATTCCCACCCATGCACCCCCCAAAATTCCTTACATGGCTTTTCGAGATCCCTACATACAGCTGTAGGCTGTCAAAATGAGCTACATGCATAATTGGCAAAATAATTCAAACTACTGTACAGTATATGTATGATAGGCTGCAGTTCACATAATGAGGCCTTCCAAGTTGTAGAAGCAACAGGTGACATGGCTCTGAAAACAGGGGCCACTCTTCTCCAAAACACTGACAACCGACAGAATTTGGCAGAAAAAGTACAACAGTTTGTGACAGGGACAATTCACTTTCAATAATACCCCTTTTTTTCTCTTTGGGACAGTGACATTTGTCCCAAACCAAACAGGCGAAAATAAGAGTCGTACACGAGCAAAAAGAGAGACACAAGACCACCCCTAGGAAGGCCTCTATAATGCCACCCAAAGATTGCAAATTCATGTGACCTAACCTGCTCAAGTCTCTTGCTTGCCTCCAATGCTTTCCTTGAATACTGTTTGTGTCGTGCTTGCTCCAAGCGAGACAATTTTTGTATTATCTTCACTGCTCCATATTTGCTTTGAAGTTGTTGCTGACAAGCTTCCAAATCCAAGGTTAAATTTTCAATCTCCTACAAATTAAAACATAGGCACGCAATGCGTGCTTGAGCTATTTTGTGAAGGGCGGTAAAGTGTTGATAAGATAGGGAGAAGTCAGAAAATGGTTGAATGGTGAGTCATTTATCTGTGGCGCTTTTGGTTTTTGCTATGGTATCGGAGAAGTACGAGCAAACTGTTTTTCATTTGATTTTTGTTTAGTTCTCTTATTTCTAAGACTGATTTTGAGTTTGATTTGTACCAATTAAATAGTTATTCATCCTACATTTTTTGAAACAAGAGTTTCATTAATTCCGCAAAAACCGATATGTAATATATTTTCTATTATTTGTTCATTTTCTTTCTCCGCACTTTCGCAAACACTATATTCGTCCAGTCTCTCGAATTCCCAAAATATACGTACACGTGCTCAAACAGTTCCAGGACCACATGAAGAAATATTCGCAAACAAACGAACCACCAAACACACCGTACAGTATGAGGCCCAGTTCTCGGCCACTTTTTGTTCAACGTTAATTTTTCGCGCCGCAAATGAATCTGAATAAAAAGCAATTGCTTCCAAAGGTAGCTTGATTCCTTGTCTTTCGTTCTGCCAAGTTTTGAGTTTACAGCTAGTATATACTGTGAGCACGTCGAGGTGACGCGAAAGTAGATGAATTTGGTTTTCCCGAAACGCGTTTGTTTACGGCTACTCGAATTACATGGTTTAATTCAAGTTTGTATTTTATCTGAAAAGAAGGTCCAAATGAGCCAATTCTTGGCATAAAAACGTAGAGTGATAAAGCTATCTGTTAAATGTAATCTTTTGCTGGCCTGTTTTATTCTTCGACCTAAATCCACTCCTCAATATTTCCTTGGTACGTTTGCGTATTTGCCTATTCTCGGCCACCCTGCTCGCCGTCAACAATAAAAGGGCTCGCGTGACTGAACTTAAGAGTAAAACTAGGTGTACAAAAACTTCGTTTTCTAACATGAAACAAAGCTCTTTAACGATAATTTTTGATCGAAATATCAAACACAAGCCTTATAAGTGATTTAACAACAAAAAATGATAATAAAGCGTTTTTTATTCTGAGAAATAGCGCGTGCTCTTTTGTGGCCGAGAACTGGGCCAGCTGGCCGATAACTGGGCCCGCGAACGAAGCCTCCATTTTCGTTATTACTCGGTTAAAAACAGCGTTGAGTAGTCGATAGCTTTACATGTGCAAACTGAATGCTGAAGCTAGTTGTGTATGAAGTTTCAAGTCCTTACGGCTATTCCAAGGTGAGAAATACAAGTTTACGTTTTTTGTGGCCGAGAACTGGGCCCCATACTGTAATATACAACACCAGCAAAAACAAATCAACGTTGGACAAATAGTACTGATAATGAGTATAGATCTGTAATTGCCATAATTCATCAATTTCTGATTTTCAAGTGCTTTATGCTGTTTACTTCGGACAGCAAAAATAGCCCGACCTAAACAAACGCTCTTATTTTAGTGTTGGGCCTTTTGCTGACAACGTCTGTGTACAGTAAGCAGATGAGCGTAACACCGCGTTATATCCCGAAATAAGGGCAATATTAAACTTACCGACTCGAAAACAAACCACCAATTACTTCCAAAATAAGCTCCTCCGAATTAAGAGCGTCAACAGTTGCACAATATTAAAAAACCCGATCAACAGACAAACAACGGATCGAAATCCGCCAATAAGAAGAAGAGAAAATTGAAGTTGAGAGAAAAGTAACCAATAAAAAACGGTTAAAAGTGACCAATCATTGTCACAGAAAATAAATTCAATTAGATGTTGTTGTAAACAAGTTGAATTGACCACGTGCAAATCTTGTGATTGATCAAAGGTCATGTTGGATGCACGTGACCGATCAATTTAACCAACAACGCTGCCTTATTCATGTGGGAATTAACCAACGAACTTGCTATTACCAAACGTATGCACGTGATAGATCAAAGTTGAAAGTCGCATTTGGTAAACAGGGCAGTATGTCTTGGTGCCTGTTTACACGTGAGAGACAAAAGTAATCCATTTGACAAATGAAATTGCTCCCTATCCGAAATCACCATTTTCATTGTTTAACATAAAAACGGCTTCACTTCAAGGGGAACAAATATCCAGATTAAGGATTCCCTTCCATAGCATTTTTCTTCCGGACAAATATCACTTGTGGAAACAGCCACTTCTGATTAGACTAATATTTATAGTCTTCAAATCCGTCAAACATATGTTTATTTTCGTCACACAATGCTCTTCCAGTTTTAACAATGTTCTTGCAGTTTTGACAAAATTAGCAAAGGAACAAAAAAAAACACAAGAAAAATTACAAAACTAAGCACTCGTCCACTTCGAAACGAAATATTTGCTCCCCGAGTAGGAACCGCTCAACCAAATTACCTTGATGCTGAATCAATTACGACTAGCATTATTCGTTTAACGTTTTTTGCCGCTTTTCACCGCCTGCATTATTTCCGATAATCAGAGCATTCAATCAGTTCAATGGCAAATAGTAATATGTGATTTAAAGAACACTGCTTGATCTCAGAACGGCATTTCTTCCCCGCTAGGTCTCTCGCGGTTACACTACGGGTTGTTCGAATAACTCAACGTTTCAATTCTCAAAAACTAAATTTCATTGTTTTTAACCCTTAAAAATTCTCTTCAGAAGTGGTCGAGTGCCACTAACATAGTTCTACTTTCGTTTTCATCAGGATGAC
The DNA here is from genome assembly GCA_948470475.1 of Galaxea fascicularis. Lineage (NCBI taxonomy): Eukaryota > Metazoa > Cnidaria > Anthozoa > Scleractinia > Euphylliidae > Galaxea > Galaxea fascicularis. The sequence goes on along the minus strand of OX419336.1, from coordinate 11,785,579 downwards.
CGAATTCAAAGATGCTGAAAATCATTGAAGGAGTTTCTAGGAGGCGCAGGTTATGCATCGCACGCAATTCAAAATAGTAAAGACTTTCCCCTCGAAAACGTGAGACGTCAGGCTTTTCATTACACAGTAACTTAGCGCTGATTGGCTCTGTAGTAATTTTTACGTGGACTCTCGCTGATCTTTGCTAACAATGGGAAACAAATCTGCTGCTCGTTTCAGCATACGTTCATTGGGAAGGAAAGATTGCGTGACGAACCAAAAGAGTGTCTGCGAAGAAGACTAAACACACGGGTTTTATAACCAACAAGCCGCGGCCGTAAACTTCAAATACTTTCGTCCCCACCTTACTACCTTCATCATCCATCGAAACAGCACAACTCATACTTCATTCTAATCTGACTCCAGTATCTCACGCCTATTGTTGTCATTCACGCATGCGTTAAATATACAAACCCTTTTCTCCGGAAAGACTACCATAACGGTGGTACCCCTTCGTGTGATAGTAATAAATACATCACGCAACATGATATGGTTGACGCGTGACATTCCACGCTGATGTTCCTTTGAGCGTAATCAACACGCATGTGTAACTTAGTCTCAGTGCTGACCATCACTGACCACATGCTTTCAAAAACACCTTTAAAACAGGGAATTAGATTGGCCGCTGGCTGAAACAATGCCATCTAAAGAAGCCTTTATTTCATTGGTTCAAGGCAGAACCACCCGACCAAGGAAGAATTTCTTGAGCTTCATGCTGACATAGAGCGATTTTGTTTACACAAAATAGCTCAAAAAGGTTTTCAAAATATGAAGATGAAGAAGCTGACACCAGCTGATTCACTAGTTTATTTTCTGTATATAATGTCAATGAGCAAAAATTCTTAAAACATTGTGTAGTTCAAGAAAATACCCATATCTCACCACAGAGGGTCAGTGGAAATTCCAAGGGGGAGGGGGGTGGCAATACCAAAGCTTTCAAATGAAATGTATGGAGTTCAATCGGAATCTTCAGAGGGGTAGGAAAGGGGGGACCAAAAACCTTCTGTGGGGGAGTATGGATGGCATGTGTGTATGCAATAGTCCATTTTACAGTTCCATGTTGAGTGACCTGGCCTTTGATTAGAAGCGAGGCTGGGGGTGACCTTGTTTTGATACAAACCTCTGTCTTTCTGATGTAAATGTAGACTAGTTAGCATAACAACAACATGATTTACATGAGAAAAGCAGTGAGGTCTGTATCAAAACAAGGTTAACTCCAGCCTCACTTCTATCCAAAGGCCAGGTCACTGAACACATAACTGTAAAATGGCCTATTTATTTCACTGAAAGGCATTAAATAACTTACATGTACTTTGCATTATTCAGTAAAACATTTTAGCACACATGAAAGTCATATTTCAGTTAATCAACCTTCCATTTGTGGCTACTTAAATATTTCATGAAAAAATATTACATCAGATTGTACCAGCTGAAACAGTGCAGCACTGTAGCAGCTACATGTAAACTAAACATTAATGAGAAATCTTCAAAAATACTCTAAAGGAAACTAATTAAGGTAGTTACAATATGCATTACGAAGGAAAATGCAACAATTTTTTGTGAGATTTGTCTTAAGGACTTGTTGTAGCTTATTCTATTTGATTGCAATGTGTGGTTCCAGAAAATATCCATACCCCCCCATGGAGGGTTTTTTCAGTTTGAGCCCCCACCCCCCCCCCCGGATTTTCCGTTCCGGAGGGCTTCGCATTTGCATTCGCATTCGCATTGTTTTGAAACAAAAGTCAGTACTCCTGGCCATTGAGATAAAGTTCACATTATTAGCTTCAATGTTTCTTTTTTTCTTTGAGTTAGCTAGCGCTACAATCTCCCGAAGCTACTTTCTTCAAACATTTAAAATGGCAGTCTCAACTGGAGTCTCATCTCCAGACTTCCAGTTTTGTCTCGTTTTCGTTCGACCTTCAGAAGGCCTGGCTACCTGGCTGGTACATCGTGACAACGTTCACGAAACCTACCGTGTTAACATGTCTGTTAGTGAAATTTTTGGTCTTTAAATAAGAATCAACCCGAAGAAACTGACAAAATGTATAGACAAAGGAACCTTGTAAGTTTCTGTTTTATTTACTATCGCTTGCGAAGTTGTTTAAGCGAGTGAAACGTTCTCATTGGAGTTTGCACAAAAACGCGAAACAGTCGACGTGCTACCCAAATGTTTAAGCTTATAATCTTACATAAAAACAACACAAACATAATTTGCAAAGTTGATGGCGAAGAAGCTAAAAGTTTCGCTGGATAATAAACTTAACATTAGCATTATGTTTTTGTTAAAGTTAACCTTAATGTTTACACTGTTGTGTAACTTTTTTAGAAGTACAAAACTTCTGGAAATTCCGGAGGGGAGGGGGGATCATCAAAGACCCCTCTGGAACGGAAAATCCTAGGGGGAGGGGGGTGCAAATCAAAAAGTCTTCCGTGGGGGGGGGGTATGGATATTTTCTGGAACCACACAAGCGATTTGGCCACACCACACTTGCTATTTCATGGAACATTATTTAAGGTTGTTAATTTTCCTAACAACGACCGTGGAAAATTCTAGACGTATGAATAGACGCGCTTATCTCGCTTTCTCTCTTTTGAAATGTTCAAACTATAAACAACTGAGCTTATTAACACTCTATAGTCCTGGCAGTTCACCTATCTTTTGCTCAAATTGAAAGAAGTTTCCATTCAAAAAATATCCAAGAAAGAACCGAAAGTTGACGGTATTGTTCACGTTTTGTAACCTTGTCAAAGTTTTTTTTAATTTATGCACAATCGAAACAAGATATCGACTTACTTTGTACGAAAACAGCGGTGTAGAAAGTGCTTCTTCAGGAGACGAAGAATAAAGTCAGAAATAGAACGTCGAACTCTTCCTCGAGAAAAGAACAATTTCCTTAGTAGTTACAGTTTTTATTGTAAACCTGAATATCTTACGCAGAATGTTTCGTCGAGTCACGCAATCCTTACATGGTCTGTTAAATCAAGAGTATCGTTAATGGCAATAAAATCAAGCACTGTAAAATTATTGTGAAAATTTCAACTGGTTATTCGTCTCATATTAATAACAAATCAAGCGAAAGAGAAGCCAAGCGAGTGAAAATGAAGAGCCAGTGAAAGTGCGCAAAAGCGAAGAGAGAAATATAACTCATTTCCACGCGTTCGCTCAATAGGCCAATCCTAGGGGACTGGGAACGATATTTTTCTAGTCAGCCATTTTGTTTTACTCAACGTTGAACGTGCTGCTCAGAGGTGTGCCCCAGTGGTGTATGTGTCGTCTGGCACTGGAATAATAATAGGAAATATATGACAAGTAATCCTACGTCTATTTCTACGGATAGAACTTTTCGTTTTTCTTGGTTACCTGAATCAATTGGAAAAATACGTAAGTGTTTATTCGATCGCATTTCAAACCCTCTGGAAAGAAAAACTCTTTATGTACCCCCCTCCCCTTTGGAAATTTGTCTCTTTTAGACCCCCCTAGGAAATTCCGTGACCCTCCGTGGGGAGGGGGGGGGTATGGATATTTTCTGGAACCACACAATACAATCAGTATAAGTTCTTGTTTGTTGCTGTTGTTGTTGTTAAGATAGCTGATTACCTGTTTGGCTTTGAATAACTTTTTCTGAAGGGACTGATACTCACTGTCCTCAACCAAAGATCTTCTCTCTATTTTATCCAAGAAGACAAAAGTAAACATCCAGTCAAGCATACTTAAAGATAACATGTAGCAGTCTACTGGAGATGAACATTGGTTTACATTTAAACACAAACACACCAACATATAAATGTAGTTACATATTCTTGGGTTGCACGTGACGTCATCATTTTCTAAAATCCAAAACTAAAGACCCACCAAAGTTGTTGTCTTTATCAGGCATGAGAGGGGATAAATTTATGTCTGTCTAACAACTTTTCAGCTCAAGAACATGCTTCGTCTAAAAACAGGCACATTTTAAATTTCAGAGTTGTGGCGGTGCGTGACATAAAGCTATGAACGTTTTTATCGAAAAATATATACATATTTCGGGATATTTAGCCTTTTAAGAAGTTAAAGTATTAGGAAAAGGGCTTATTTAAATGTGTGCTTGAACAGTTCAGATAATCAGCGGCCTAGATAGCCAAAGTAAGTTCCAGATGTTTACACTATTTTACGGCCGCCATGCTGGTGTTCCTTGGAGGTACACCAACATGGCGGCTCCATACTGTGCTCTGTAAATTTGTGCAAAATATTTCGACTAATATTTGAAGATTGGGAAAACGTACAGATCTGAAACTTGGAGAAGTGTCTTAATTATTAATCTCCTATAACATTATAATTTCTTGAGCTTATTCACTGAATGGTTTTCGAATTATTTTTTAATTGCGTGACGGTGCAACCCAAGAATATGGGGGAAATGTAATGAAATTTGAGTCCATGATTATAAAACAAAATAAACTAATACCTTATTATATGAAATTTTGGCGACACTTTAATTAAGCACATTTAGCTTCAAAAAATTGCTAAATTAAAATGTACCAAAATTAAGTATTGCTATTAAATTAAAGTGAGTACAATATGAAATTCCGCCACCTGGTCCGTTTCACACAATCAAATCATTTTACCATCGATTATGACGTGTATTGGATGTCTACACGTATACATTTGAGTCCTCTCAGCTTCAGAACTGAAACGGTTTCTTCGCTCGTATTAAATTTCGCATTCCCATGTGGACTACGCAGTTTTCACATTTATAAAGAGCGGTGGAATCATAGACTAAATGAAATGCTTGACACAATTCATGGGGAGAATAATCCACACAACTGCTACGCAGTTGCTGCAATAAGAAAAACTGTTAGTCGGCTTACACAAGTTGTAGTTGGAACCTTACCACAGGAAATCTCAAGGTTTACAAGATTTATCATTCTTCATGGTGCTATTGTGAAAGTAAAAGTTAGATACTACCCCGGATATTCTGAAAGCTTTGTATTCTGAAGACGAATTAACAGATTTTGAGGACACAAATACCGCAGACCTGGATAGTGTTGTTTTGGAGACTGGCAGCGAAGATGTTCCTTTGGGATCAATTCATAATAATAATAGTAGGCTTTATTTAAAGAGGGTGAAACACTTAATAGTAGTCCTAAGACACTGATGACGCTGTGGCCCTCAAAATCAAATAAACTCTAAATCAAATCAAATCAAATGTGGTGAAAATGTCCTTATTCCAGTTTGGTTTTTCAATTTCATCGACTTGGCAGCAGACACCACATGAGCCCAAAAATATAGCGTCAGCTGCAATGCGTTTCCCCGATGAAGAAGATACAATAATATTGTTTTAGGATGCAATCAATACGATCAAGTTGCAGCTGCAGTTGTTGATCTCGCCAGACCACAGCCTTCACAGTCGCAGAGTAAGACAAGCAATATAGCCTAGAAGATGGTGCCAAAATTGGCAAATATTCTTGTGAGCAAGGAAACAAGAAAGCCCTTCAACATTTTTCTAAGGAATATCCTAATCTGAAAGAAAGCACACTGCACAATTTTAAGAAAGCTTACCAAGATAAACTATTAATTCAGAGGGATTACTGCACGGTCGTCCCTCTTTACTTCTCGAGATTGACTGCTGACTAATTTCATTTATGAAAAACCTCAGAGCCCGGGGAGGAGTGGTAAATGGCAGCGTGATATCTGCAGCTACAAAAGGGTTGATTAGAAGCAATCCATTGTTGCATCAAAGGTATAACACATAGCTGAATAAAGTCAATATATAGATGCTGTAACTTTTCTTAGCAGGCAGGAACTACAACAAGGCCACCAGTTCCCAAGGGCATGTATGAAGAGTGTAAACTTTCTTTTCTCACTGACATTGACAAATGCATCAAAAAGATCCCACCAAAGCTCATACTCAGTGCAGATCAGGTCCCAAGTTCATATGTCTCTGTAGGTAGAATAACAATGGCTGAGAAGAATTCGTAGTCGGTGCCTATCGAAGGACTAACAGGCAAGAGAAATATGCCACTCACTTTCACGATTTCTTTGGCTGGCGAGTTTTTGCCAATGCAATTGAAACCCAAAACACTACTCCAACGAGGAGGAAACTCTTAAACTGATTGATTCCATTATCAACCCATATCTTGTACAAACACGCCAGCAGTTAAAGTTACCACCAACCCAGAAAGCAATACTCATCTGGGATGTTTTTAGAGGCCAGAAAACAGAAAGAGTTTTGTTGAAACTGCCTTCATTAAACATCAAAATCATATCTTTCTCTATGAACATGATTCATTTTTTTTAGCCTTTAGATCTAACAGTTAATGGCCAGGCTAAGTAATTCTGCAAACAGAAGTTTACTACCTGGTACTTGGAAGAGGTTCAAAGGCAGTTTGACAGTGGGTCAAGCTTTGAAGACATAGAGGTTGATCTCCAGATGTCTGCTACCAAGCCACTACACGCATTGTACCATTAACTAACCAGCACAGAAGGAATCGGAGAAAGCAGGAGTCAAGGAAATTGCCAACAGCGACAAACCACTACCACCTGTTGATCCATTTGAAGAAATCTACCAGGCTTGATCGGTGTTGTACTCATAAAAGGAGCATTGACTTCGTGTGACAATGTAAATATGAGTGAGAACAACATGAAGCTGAAGATATGACATTATAGTTGCAGTTTTAGTTGTTGTTTGTTAAGTTTTATAATGTTGCATGATTTTTTTTATGATTTTTTTTAATGCACCCATGGACGTTTATGATTTTATCAAATAAATTTTCTATTTCATAAAAAAAGTTGCCTTTGTTCATCATGGTTAAGTACAATAATAATAAACGAGGTATTATTGTTTGTCTTACAATGTAGTCACTTGTGATATGAATCACCAACTGACCACATCAAACAAACAATTAATACTAATTATTGTTGTCGCAAAAGTTTGAATACCTTACCTTAATTCCCCAAAAAGTTTCAGCTTGTGAAATTGTGAAAATAAGCGACTTATGTTCCAGAATTTGCAAAAACTCGCTAAATTAAAGTGTCACTAAATACGGATATTTAAAAATTGCTAAATTAACGTGTCACCAAAATTTCATGTAATAAGGCAGTTCCTTAAATATAATATTGATGGAATGTTTTCTTAGCCCATCAGTTAATGCCAACATGAGTTCACTTTCATGACAGCAACACAAACTGCAGAATGAACACAAACTGTGACCAACTACATTGAATTTTAAGTAGAGTGACCCAAACATGTGGCAGAAACATCTCAGGGATATCAGTTTTTTTGTCGTAAGATTGTTTTTCACCGCAAGATGTCTGGTTTTGTAGGTCTGGTCAAAGTCACATACAGATTTTAACCAGCTACAGTGTAGTTATACAGTATGTTGGCAAAACAACAAGAGAAATAATAATTGTTACATGTACAGTATGCGGAGGTACTCTCTAGTAATAGGCTAAAATGGGGATGTGCCACAGGATGGGGTCCCTTTTTAGCGCATGGATGACGTAGTCATGCCATGAGGTTTTGTTGTGGGTCTGAATTTCCCTCACTCACTCAGGGGATCACTCATTCGTTCACTCACTCGATTCTGATTAATTTATTCATTAAACTTCCCCCGGGCCCTCCCCTGATAAGTATTGCTTTTGTCTCCATAGTCTTCTTGGTCCAATGTTTGCAAATTTCAGGGTGTAGTACAAAGGCATTGAATTTTGCTCTATATTGTGCAGATATTGTTTATGTGTTTAATGTTCATGGCGTCGGTTTTTCGTTTCGATTTTCCAACTCAACAAAGGTCTATTTTGTTTAAGGATCAGTGATCAGATAAAGTTAATAAGATGAAGAACACGAGCTGCGAGAATTGATTGTTGAAATCTTCAGAGCAGCGAAAACGAACTTCAAGATATCGCAAAAGCAACTATTAAGCTTATCTCTGTGCGGTACCTGGGGCAGTAGTAATCGAGAATTTTTTGCCACAATATGATGGAAGAAGGAAGAATAAAGAAAATCGGCAAAAAAAGGAAACAGGAGAAAGACTTTCTAGCCAAAAAACCGAATTCCGGCAAGCAACGCATTTGATTTGTGAGCAACATGTGATCGATTTAAGCAGGTACGTAATGAAGTATTTTTGAAGACGCTCTTTTCATGGTGAACGCTCGATTGCAAATATGATCTTATTTAGAAAGGCTATATCCCTTGGCTTAAACGATCAGTATAACACTTTGTCAACATTTGACAAAAACACAAGGACCACAAGCATGCACATACACGTATTTTTCTCTGTGAGGATATAATTTGGTCTGACAAGCAGCTATAACAGCTAAACTGTTCGAACAACAAAATATTTGGAAAGTCAAGTTAATTGTAGCACAAAGCATAAATAGATGGATTGAACATCTTACCTTACAAAGCAAAAGTTTTGTGCCGGACCCCGAATCGCTCAAAAACACTGTGGCTGTAAAGCGTGACTAATTTCCTTCAGGACTTCCACACAATATTGGGATGTTATCTCGCATTCAGAATAGTCCGAAATTTTATTACGGCCAAAAACGTTTATAAAACTAACTTGAAATGAGCCGTCGACCAGTAAGAAACTTTAACTTGCCGGTTACACTTCTTAACAAAGCGATCACCTTTGAAATTATTTTTATAGTCCGTGTACAAATTTGCATATTTGTGCTCCATTGCCGGTTCAAATTACTTACATGTACGTCTGTCAATTTCGTCTAATGTAATGCTTCTGGCGCCTGTCAATCAACTGCATAATTTTAAGGAAAATATTAACGCGTGAACGGTTCTTTTACCAAGAGGTGTGTCTGAAAAGGATGTGCTCCCAAAACACAAACGAATGTACAGGTTACTTGCACATATCTTTTTAGAAAATAAAGTTGTTGTAAATTCAAAGTATTGTTATGTTCCTCATCCATGAGCTGGCTCATAGGAGCCTTTGATTCACCACTGGATTCACTACAATGGGTTTGCAATTTCCAATAAAGTTACTAGAATGGGATGCCAAAAAAGGATTTCGCATGTGAAAATATGGGAAGATTTGCAGCAAAGAAATGTTAAGATATTTCTTGAATCACAACTTAAATAAATACACATTTGTCCAAAAGTGACTAGGATGGGATCTATAATTATTATCGTGCTGTTCCAGAAAAATATTCATACCTAGCCCATGGAAGGTAAATGGAAATTCCAAGGGGGAGGGGGTGGTAAAAGCAAAAGTTTTTAAGGAAACATATGGAGCTGAATTGAAATTTCTGGAAGGGTGGGGGGCAGGGGATAAACCATAAATCTGTCAAATTCAGAAAATTCCATGGATTGACAAATTCAGAATTTCTGTGGCCAGTCAACACATTCAGAATTAATGCCAATTCAGAATTCTGTGGCCAATGAACACACTGGCCACCAGCATATGTATCTGTAACAGTTAAAAATTAAATTAAGATAAACGTTTTTTTAGCCTAGGTTGAAAATCAATTTCCTTTGTCTCCCAGCCCTAATTAGGCTTAGGAGACAAAGGGATTTGAGAATCAACCTAGGGTAAAATTTTTACCTGAATTTAATTTTTACCAGCAACATATCCACCAAAAATTGACCCAAGTACTCCCTCCAACTCATGGGATACAGTACATATTTTAATGGCTATTCCATGACTTGACGAAAAACGTCAAGCACTTTTTAAAGAGCTACAATGTAGCGAGATTCCTTCCCAGTACAGGACTGGTGTAGTTGGTTCCCGCTATTACCAATATCAACAGTAAAAGAACACAAAATCTTGATTGAAATCTTCAAACACTGCCATAAAATTACATGTATGAGTTGTCCTGATTTCTCATTAATTATAAGTCTAGTGATGATTTGCTGGCGGGGCCAGAATGAGAAGAATTAGTGACACCTCACCCTACAACAAAACAGAAAAATAGTTTCTGACATCCAACCAGCTGTTACAGGAACCTGCCTACACAAGCTGGAAATGTACTGCCTCTTTGTTGTCAAAAGACAGGTTTAAATCCTTAGACTTTAGTCAGCAAAGAAAGTTAGACTATGGGCATAAAATAAATAAAGTAACTCAGAAAACAATTTACTCAATTGATTATTTGGAAATCGCAACAAAAACAGTCACACCCAAATTGAATCAAACGTGGCGATGCTGACAGCGCTTGTACACGTAAACAAAGTTGTACCGGCGCCGTTCATGTAAAGAAATTTTCATCTGAACTCTTTCCTCTAGCTTACCTTTGGCAGAGTTTACTCTTAGCAGTCCATGACTGTTTCTTTTAATTACTCTATCCCCATCCTCGGCTAAACTTTCGCTGCACGTCCTTCTCGGCAATTTGAGAGAGAAACTCCTTTTGGGTAGACCAAACTTTGAGATTCGGGAGAGGCCAGTCTTTTCTTTTAACTGCCCAACGCCCTCTTGCAAGCTGTTTCTCCAAGTTAAAGTCTTGCTCGTTCGTTCATCGTCTTCAGAAACCGCGCCGTTCTCTATCTCCTCGACCGTAGGTGATGATGCGTTGTGAAATAAACTGAATTCTGGCTCTAAATCGGTTGTTCTGGAATTCTCGTCCGATTTGGGAAGTCCACCGGGTTTTAAGCCAAATCCCAAACCTAGATCAACTGAGCACTGCGACGAAGAATCGTCTGATGAGAACGATCCGCGAGCTACCATGAAATCTCTCGCCATGAACAACCAACAGTGACATTACAACCTCAGCGAGATCAAAAATCCCTCGCTTGTTCGTACACAGTGTAAAGTTACGTTCTTCTGCCGGTTTCTATTACTGTATTAGCTTAGTAGCCGAGCAAGTCCTTGGGATCCAAGCCTGCATGTCAGGGCTTACCCCAATGTTGTCGAATTGCGCCAAAACTATGTCGAAGTTCCCAAATACGCTACTAGGTTCAAAATTTAGACTATAGGCATTCTCTCTTTTTTCTTCAGATTTAGCCACGCGCGAGAGAGAGCGTCGAGTGAGCGCGCCTTTAGTAGCTTGGTCATTTGCGTGTCTCGCGCGTTCTGTTCGGCGGACTAAGAAAAAAGAAAGACTACTCGTAGTCTATCTCAGAACTTATTCTCGCAAAATGACAACATATCTGTGTCATTACTGTAACAGCATATAAAACCAGATCACAACACTGGGAATATACATTCCCTACTCTTTGCGATCAGTGTG
>OX419336.1:11711894-11766894 GCA_948470475.1 Galaxea fascicularis | reverse complement strand
TACGGTTACTCGCTTGTCGCTGGTGTAAGGTCAGTGATTTTAACTCATCAGCAGCTTTGAAGGTTCTACTCAGGGAAATAATATAATAGCCCATGACGTTTTCGGAAGGGTCATATTTTCTGTTTTTGGCAGTCAAAGATGTCAGCTTCTTTTCGGAAATCAAATAGTGGCTTCCAACTCCTTAAGTACTTAAAAATTCCTCGTTTACGGTTTTGGTTGAATTGACTTCTGGGATTCTTCAAAATGTTGGCTGAAATGTCGAGCGAGTGTTGGCGCTGTTTGAAGGGCCTACGTATAACATTGTTTTTGGTTCCAACATTCGCTCAACTTTTGTTGGAAGAATGCTGGTCAAATGCTGAAACTGTTTAAACGGGCCTTCAAGGCTCCTCAAGCTGTTCTTTCATAAGTCTTAAGCCATGCGCTGGTGTCTCTTCCGCTATCGCAGTGACCTTGTAAACATTCATATTTTATATTTTGCTGGCCTTACATCCTGCCGTACGCCTGGTGACATTTGCACTTCAGTCGACCATACTTTAGTGCAGCGTTTCCTTGGGCAGAAAATGGCCTTGTTTTAACGAGCGGTTTTTCAGCTCGTTAAGCGAGTGACAAGTGGAAATCGCGTGAAAGCAGTTGCTTTTCCAACTCGCTTAAAGTTAAGGGGGGGCGGCAAATTTCAATTGAATTCTCATTAAATTTACGCCACCAAACCAGGTAGCTTAAGCGAGTGGGTAATGAATTTCAGCAAATGAGGAGTCGCTTGCGGTTATTCAAATTGCAAATACAACAGGCACAATTACAAGATTAACACTGAAATAAAGTTATTATTATTATTATTATTATTATTATTATTATTATTATTATTATTATTATTATTATTACAAATACAACACACCACACCACACCATTATTTCTCTCGGCCTTTTATTTGGTCGGTAACGAAGTTTGCAGCGCAATAAAACTACAGTTGTAGGCAATGATAAAAGTTAAGAATAAATCGATGCTGCTCGTTAACTGTAAATAAGGATTACAAAAATAGCAGCTAATTGCAATAAGCGAAAGGATCAATGGGTCAAATTCCAAACCAGATATTTTGGGGGGGCGAAACCCTGAAGTTAAGCTACAAAAACGACACAATGTACCGCATATGAAAAACATAAATGCGATATATAATGAAAATGCCTGAAAACACTAGCGAAACAAACGTAATTGCAAACAAAGCGGTACTTTAAAAAGAGATATGTGAAATATTCATGCCTTTGCAGTACTTTGTAGAACAACACTTGAACCGGAAGCTACAACCACGTGACTGCGAGCATCAGCTTTCAGGGTGTCGGCGCGGCAACACTTGAGGCGGAAATTCGCCCGAAACAACAAATCAAAACGATTTTTTAAAACAATTGTAATCCTCAACTTTTTCGTTCAGTGTTTGCACCACCTTTAACCCTTCCTGTCCGATTTGATACTTACAACTTCGTTCAAAATTTCCAGTCAGAATTGCCCAGGAACAACATTTTCTCCAGATTTTTTCCATCAGACCATAAAAGTGATCAAACAAAAGCATAGGCTGTTTGTACACTTTTCTGATATGTTAATTTTTAATAGAAATAAATTTTTCAGTCACAAACTGGAACATTGACATCCCCTCTCACGCAGGGATATCAGTAGATTTGCGACTTTTATGTGAAGAAACGTTACATAAAATATTTTTCTTTCAAATAGCCGAAAACACAGACTTAAGTTTTTCCTGCTCACCTAAGGTCAATATCTAGTATGAATTGTCTGAATTACGTTTTATAAATGACTGAGTACAGATTGTGTCAGTGCGGCAGTAATTAAAATCACAACCTATACGCGCCCACAACACTAGAGCCAGATTGACATAACAAGCGCTTTATGAGCCAAGCGGGGCGAGCGCGATATTTTGCGCGGAGCGCAAGACGAGGGGAAGAAAAAAATAAAGCTTTTTCTCTTCCCCTCGTGTCGCGCTTCGCGCTCGTGTCGCGCTCCGCGCGAAATATCGCGTTTGTCCCGCTTGGCTCATAAAGCGCCTGTCATGCAGGCTAGAGCCAGATTGGCTCTAAGGCAACTTTTTCCACAACAAAGTTGAACTGTTCAAAATGTAAAGTAAACAAAGCCTAGATTACAGACAGCTTTTAATAACAGAAAGGTATGAACAATAAACTACCAAATTAAAAGACAAATAACTAACAAATGGAAAACAATGGGGGAAGAATTGCCTATATCCAGATCAGATCCAGATCTATCCAAAATCAAACGCAAGGTGGAGCTGTGTGTGTGTCTGTGTGTGGTAACTGATCCTAGCCCCTCGATGGTTATTCTGGGCAGCCTGTACTCTTTTATATTCTTGTCTATGATTATTCAAGTAGCTGCAATTTAAAAGAATGTTCTTTGTGAGCTAACCGTCACATGATTTCGTAAATGCAGTCATTTTACCGAGCAAGATAGCAGTTGCCCAATTGATGATACGAACTACCCACAGAACTACAAACTGGTGAGAAACATCTAGGCAGAGGGCCCATAAAGATACCGTGAATAACGTCATTAGATTCTTGTAGATGATTTTATTACACGGCGCTCGCCTCGGGGCCCTTCATCCGAAACAAAAAGGGTTTTGTACTTTCCGGGGGAAAGTCCCAGACAGAAGATATAAATTGTGTTGGCGAACACAGTCACGTTACATTGATGTCAGGTTTTTGCCCCGGTTAGAGTCAGATGAAGATGGCCGTCGTTTGTCCATTTTCTGCGAAATTATTCACGATAACTTGTTGTATTTTCGGCTTTTTACACCTCAATGCAACGAGAGGTAAGAGTTTCTACTTCCGTTATATTAACACTTAACAGATTTCTACGTTTCCACTGTCGCGTAATTTTTACGGCCGAACGGACGTAAACTTTAAATGCCTTTAAAGGTGGATTTCCACTGTCGCGTAATTTTTACGTGCCCTGGCTTTACGTACGTAAATAAAATAGAGACGATATATGAAAGCTCGCGCGTAAACGTAAAAGTTGAACCTTGCTCAGTTTACGTTTAAGGTGGATTTCCACTGTTGCGTAATTTTTACGTGCGTACGGAAGTAAACTTAAACTGGCTTTACATGCGTAAATAAAATAGAAACGATGTAGGAAGGTCGCGCGTAAACGTAAAAGTTGCCCCGGGCGCAGTTCAACTTTTACGTTTACGCGCGAGTTTTCATATATCGTCTCTATTTTATTTAAAGCCAGTCAAAGTTTACGTCCGTAAGCGTGCGCACGTAAAAATTACGTGGCAGTGGAAGTCCACCTTCAGAAAAATTTTCGTAACGTGATCTCTCCTACTCACGGGCACGGTTCTCGCTCAGGCTAAATGCCCGGCACTCCGAAAATTCAAAACAAAACCACTAAAGGTATTCTAAATGTCTGGGCGATTGAAACAGGATTGTTAGCTCGCAACTGACTTGAATAAAGTTTGCCGAACAACTTAATTTCCCCACATTTTAGTGCTGTTCAGTAATGCGACTCACGGGCACGATTTCCGCCGAGACTAAATGCCCGGCAGTACGAACTTTCAGTCAAAATTCCATGAAAAGTCCCATGTTAGCCTCCTTGGAGTATACTGATTTCTAATCGTTTGGACGCAGTTCAATGGTTTTGATACGATGGCCTACTAACTTGAGACAAGCAAGCAAACACAGTTTTCGTGTTCGCCTCACGGGCACGGTACTCGCTCAGGCTAAACATAGTTAGCAAGGGACGGACCATTAGAAAAGTTTGGGGGGGGGGCTGGGCGAACTACAAAAAAAATTCATGCATGCAGAGTAGACCAATATCAACACAACATTTTGACAAAATAAATATTCATTCACGCGAAACATTGAAGAAAAAAAATTCCTGCCGCTCGAAAATTCCCCCCCCCCCCCCCCATAACTTTTCTAATGGTCCGTCCCTAACTAACTATGGGCTAAATGCCCGGCAGTCTGAAAATTCACCCGGATTTCCACGAAATTTAATCTTTAAATCCTTAACAGCACTTAAACCCCGAAAATATCCATTAGATCTTTGGGCACGCGAGACCAGCAAGTTTTGAATAATTTCGCAATGATTTATTGGCGCAGATACACTGTAAACAGATGTGCGTGACAATTTTCCAACGTCAGGCCTGACAATCATCAAAATTGGCGGGAAATAGCTAAACGCGGAAAATCTACACGTGTTTTTTCACTATCAACATGACCTAGCTCTAGAAACTCTACAACGATTTACTTCAATACATCAAGGGAATATTTCCTTCCCTAGAAAGCTGTTCTTCTTCATTGTAACTTCGGAAGTAGATTGTTGAAGCGTATTTAAGCGACTGAAAAACTGAGACAGAACCAACGCTGGGGGAGTGCTAAGGACAGCGAAATCCGTTGAATCTGCTGACTATTAAAAAAAACTCGCTATTTATCGACCTTTTGGGGGGGGGCGTAGGGATGGCGCAGCGGTGAGAGCACTCGCCTTCCACCAATGTGGCCTGGGCCCGGCTCCCTGTGATGGAAAAAATCAATCTCTTTTCAATGTCACGGCGCTGCGAGAATGAACCTTAAAGGATTTCTCCGACAAATGAGCACGTATGGAACGAGCAACTGCGGCTGATCAGCTAGCCGCACTGTTTGGCGATTCCAGCGTCACATGGTTCCTTAAGTTCAGGAATGAAATCGAAACAAGAAGACAAGAAATAAGTCAACTACACCGAGTATCAGAGGTGGTCACCCATCCAAATAGATACCCCGGCCAACAGGGCTTAACTTCAGTGACAAGCACATATGAGACTACGATGACGACGAAACTACGTTTTGCCAATTTTTTGCACGCACAGCTGAACCCAGCTCAATTTCAATTATTTTGATTTTCCGACTTTTATCACCAGCGGACACCTACTTTCTGCGGACCATTATCAGCATCTGGGCCAAGTCCTCTTTGAAAAAATACTAAAATAAAATAACCAAAAGTACCCTATGTAACTCACGATAACAAAATTGGTAAATTTACATAAAAACGTTAACAACGTAAAATTGCTTCTTTTAAGACTCCTTACAATCGCCACTTTTAAGACTTCTTCGCACGTTAAGGGGTTGTAAATCCCAACGTTCATACGTCCAGGGGTTATAAATCCTTAGTTAAGGGATTGTAAATCCTTTCGGCCGGGG
Source organism: Galaxea fascicularis (assembly GCA_948470475.1). Taxonomy (NCBI): domain Eukaryota; kingdom Metazoa; phylum Cnidaria; class Anthozoa; order Scleractinia; family Euphylliidae; genus Galaxea; species Galaxea fascicularis. The sequence continues at coordinate 11,761,708 of OX419336.1, read as the reverse complement.
ATTGTAAATCTTTACGTTCAGGGGTTATAAATACTTACATTATGCGGTTATAAATACTTACGTTCGGGGGTTGTAAATCGTTAGTCGCTATATAAGTGAGACGATTTATATAAGGGGGTTTGTATTAATTTTTTGTGTCATCAGTTTATATATGGGCCTTCTCCCAGATGTTGCGCATTGATCCGTCTTGAGCCAGTCACTCGCTTCAAGAACAAAGCCGTTAACGACCAATTCCTGCTGTGTGCGTGGTGTATAAAAGCTGTTCCGCAACATGATCTTAAAGAGCCCTAGTCAGCCACACTTTTGTTTTGGTTTACAGGCGAGAATTTGGCTCTTATATTTTATTAGGAGGACGTCGAAACAAAGGAAATCACTGTGGAACTACAACAGATAATTAAACATACTTTCAGGAACACAACTTACAATAAAGCAATAAGATTTCGCTTCACCGCCCCCCCCCCCCCCCCCCATGCATTATCAATAATTTCGATCGCATTGAAAATGGCGGAGGCTGCCTGGGGCCCTTTAAAATCTAAATTACAGCTCAAAACCAGATATTTTTCTTAGATTAGTTTTGCGAACTTATTTGTTGTTTGATCTCTAATGTGTTATCTTTGAAGTCTTCATCGGACATCAGCTCAGTTACAAAAATAGCATTGACCACAGTTAAAAATCAGCTGGGCTTGCGACGTTTATCCAAAAGAACAAGTCTCATTCAAAACATGGGACGTATCATGCAAGGCGTGTTTGTACATACTGAGCGTCATCTGTATAGAGTTTTTCACACTTCAGTGTTTATTTATACTGTACACGTTATCTTGAAACACTGAAGCATTTGTTTATAGGGTACACGTAGTCTGTTCACAGACCACTCAACCGCGACAAGCGAACAAAAGATTTCCTCTTGGTACTCGTGGATTTGAACGTCTTGTGCTTCTTAGTCGCGGGAAATAGTGTATCTAGGTTTTTTCAGAAATCATATGGCCAAAGAAAGTTTGGCAACCAAGATCAATTCTCGCCAACGCGCCATATTTTTACGCATTTCGGTTTTGCTGTTGAAATTGAAGGTCCTTCAAAGTTATGCTTTAACTTCACCTTGTGCATGACCGGTTTTTCCCTCTTTTGTCCTGATTAGAAACCTGTATTTTCGCTTTATTGTCTCCGATTGCATCATCGTTCAACTGAGAAAAACGTCTTAGAAATGCTTCGTTAGCGAAATTCAGTCTTCGTTACAAATCGCTAAAGAGACAAGCTGCAGATCATGCTGAATATGATGAAAACCTGGACATATTTCGTTACGTTTTTTGCGTTATGGACCGGGACCGCCATGGCCACGACTTTGAGCGGTAGGTCGCGGTTTCTGACGGATTACTTTAACTAAGAAAAACGTTGTGATCACACGAAGTCAAACATTTGAAACGCAACCGAGCATTATCTTGTACAAACAGGAAAGAAACTTCGCGTCGTGCTTAAAGCTTTGTTTACAAAATAAATGGCACTTCAGTTTAATACAACTGAGATCGGCTACGTTTGGTCTGCATGACTGAAGGCCTTTAATGCTTTGCCTCTCTCACGCAACATCTGATCTGAAACAATCGTCTCAGTAAACTCAATAGACAGACACTAGCAAAAGTGTTGAAGAGATTGGTTCTACGCGTGATATTTCATGATAAGGAACCGTCTGAAGTGACATTTAAATTCGCACAATTCATGTCCTCGTTCTGCCAAATTTTGGCCTTAAATACATGTATTTTTCTATCGCGATTGATTTTCTTGGTTCGTTTGAAGTCACTGTCATGGAACGCACGAACAAAACTGGTTTAACTAGCTGTTACGCAAGAGATTTGGTACCTTTTTAGATCTATATCTGTAATGTGTAGTAATGCAAAAGGAATTTAACTGAAAAGTTCAAGTTCAAGTTCAAGTTTATTAAAGAGTAACCATGCGTCTGTAGAATGTACAGGTCGATATGGACCCATACATTAAAGGCCTGACGATAAAGGTTTAAAGACTTAAAAAACAGTACAGAGAAAGATACGCACTGCTCGCAGTTAGCAACAGCTATTCGAGGCAAGCAACCTTACAGAGTGAAAAGTCAAGAAAGAATGCGAAAACGCACCTTCTCATCGATCTGATCTGACCGTTTTGTTTTGACTGTTTCGATTTATGACGCTCCGTGTAGTTTGTAAGCTCATCACGCAGAATCATTGTCGTAAATCAAACAGGAAACCGGCCGATTGTTTTCAGCGTTCGCATTCTAATAATTTTCCAAATTAAAGAAATCAGTCTATCTACTGATAGAAATATTCATAAAATTCAAAATCCTGCCCGTGAGCAGCCGACTGTTCCAGGTGTTCAGTTAGTAAGAGAGGTGCGACAGTAATAGCATAGCAAAACCAAAATACAGCAAACGAACTGAAAACGTAGGGAGATTTCCCAAACGGACAATTAACATCAAGTTCATCTACGGCTGCCTTTTTTAAGTCCCGCGCGGTTGCTTCCTGTTCTGTTTTCAGATTAACTGAACAAGGATGATTATTAATGATGGTAATTGTGTAATATGCCCGTGAGAACAAGGAGGTTGTGCAACGATGTTTTAAGGCTACGTTCATACGGGACCGGTCCCAAATGGATCCAACCCGATCGCGATCCAAGCACCACTTTTGTTCACACGGGACCGTTTCGTTTATGACATCAGGCCACACGGGACCGGTCGAAGTGAGCAAAGCAGCAATCAGTTTTAGCAGTTAAGCATGCGTAGACAGTGACAGATAAATTAACTACGTACCTTGGCTGAAATCGCGCGGATCGTGTTTACTTAAGGCAATTGTCGGTCGATACTCGACCGACGCTATCTGGCGAGTATCGGTCGCTATACCAGCCGATACTTCGACCGACAACCTGGAGGACACTCGGCCGAGATATCGATCGACACTCGGTCGAGTGTCGGTCGACATGTCCTTCAAGTTGTTACATCATCGGTCGTCACTATCAGCCTACACCTCGACCATTACGGTACGAGAAATTGGTGGACTGCCGGTGGTATATCGGTCGACGTTTAGTGCTTTTGCGCCGAGTAGAACGAAGGCAAGAATGAATAAGTTAAAGAAAAAAATTCAAAGGCGAAATTTAACTCAAAATTTTTCACGCTAATTTACACACAATAACATTTTACTTTTTTACTTAAGCGTTTACAGTAAAAGCGATGATGAAGAAAAAAATGAGCTGGGCTCCTGGCTGAAAAAAAAAAGTCTTTCACAGCGACGACGAAGAAAAAACATAAGCTGAAAGAAAAGTCATATAGACCAGCGGTGTAGGCAAACGCAAACGAGAGCAATTTGAGTCGACCAAGTGTCGGTTGACTATCGGCCAAGCGTCGGAGTATCGACCGACATGCATATCGGCTAACATATCGATCGATATCAATCAACATTTCGGCCGAAAGTCGATCGACATATCGGCCGCATGTCGGCTGGCATATCGGTCGAACTATCGACCGACAGATACCTTTAGTACACGAGATCCAATTGCGGTGCTAGTGCCGAAGGAACCGGTCCGGGTATTTACACGACGACTGATCCATTTGGGACCGAAATTTTTGGAGTTCCAGAAATCGGACCTATTGGTCCTATTGGGAATGGATTGACGGTACGGTCAGCAGGCCTCGTGTGAATAAAACGCCTATCCGGTCACGAGTTTTACTCGGACCTATTTGGGAACGGTCCCGTGTCGACATAGCTTAAGTTGATATGCTAGTTACTTGGCAACGGACGAAAGGACAACTGAAAAGAAATCAGAGTCCCAGACATTTGTCAAGCAACAAGCATATCATCATCCTCACGGGCGTATTACACTTTTACCATCATCAATAATCATTATCACGTCTGAATCACATTTACATGATTACATTGTCCAGCCCGCAGACCAGTCTTTTCGTCGGTTGCCAAGCAACTAGCATATCATCATCCTCACGGACAGGCATATTAGACCATTGGATCATTAATAATCGATGTTCTTAGATGTCCTAAACAAGATTGTTTAATTTCATTTCTATACTAGGTGCTAAAGCGAAAGAAAACGTCTGCCCCAGGGAAAAAGTAAAACTTGTCATCCCCAATTGTACCTCGGCAATCGAGAGTGGAGAATATGAAGACCACATCTGGGGTGTCGTTGGGTCAGGAAAGCGGCAAACCCTTTGGTACTGCATGGGAGAATTGAATTGCACCGCGTACAGTTCCGGCATAGGAGTCCTTAAGGGAAGAATTGAGACTGGAATTTCCGACCTGGGAATACCATTCGTGAAGCATTTACGAGAGAATGATGAGTTGGTTTACATCTGCAAAGTAGAGTTTAAAGGAAACAAGCCTCCGCAGTTTTTTGACATGACTGTCTCTTCGTCAGTAAACTGTAAGTAGAAATCGATGGAGTTCCTGTTTTATGCTTTTGGGGCTTTGGAGGGACATATATATAAAATTGCTGAATTGAGCGGTGTATAAAATTTGCAGACTGCAGACTGTCAGTTATCTCTACGTTAACTCAGAAAATGGCTACAATTTTATGTCATTTCCGAGTGAAAGGCGGGGCAAATTTCACTCCTTCGCTTGATCCTTTTTGCCGATTACTGTTTCAAATTTTTGTTTATTCGCTGACCAGAGAAAGCACTTGGCGTAAAAAAAAAAATACTCCATCTTTACAAAGGCGGCTATATAGACTGCTCGCAGGCTGACTTACGTTTAATTAGATGAGTAGTAATTAATTTGTTAAGAACACGACCCCACAAATCGTAGTTTTAGCTCAATTCTTATCGTGTATAAATAAAGATTCTGTTCTGTTACTGTACAACCAAACTAGCGATCATGAAAACGGCCAAATGAAGAAACAAATTTCGTGAAGACACTAGAAAGGACTAACAAAAGATATTCAGAAGAAGAGGAACTTGCTTTGACAATTTTCCCGGAAACAGAAATTCGCTTAGTGAATAGGCCTGTTAGCTTGAATTTGACCCTACAAAGATTAATCATCCATAAAAAATAACGCAAGTGTCACGCTTTCAATCCCGTGACATGTGCACCCGTGAGTTGTTGACAATTCATTATCCGAGTTCAGTGTCTCATAGCCACTTTGATTCTCCACCAGGTCTGACGGGTGAAGTTGGCAAAGACCTTTACTTAAAAAAGTCAGAAGAAGAGATCTCGCCAAGCGGTATAGAGGGTGTATACTGGTATGCTGTCTATCCAAATGGGACAAAGCAGAGGATTGTGTATTGCAATCCCACCGGTTTACGCAGGTTTGAACGTTGCCCCGGATCCAGCTGCCCAGAATGGTTTTCAAGGCTTGAGATGGATGAGATATTCACATTGGTGTTAAAGAACCTGACAAAGGCTGACCGTGGGTTGATGTTTCTACGCCGGATTGAGCCGAATGTGAGGGAAAGGGCAGCGCTAACACCCAAACCTTTGCTCGACTATGTCAAGATTCAACACATCTCGGGATCCACTTCAGGTTAGTATTATTAGCACTCTTGTGTGTTTAAATTGGAGTCATCCTGTGAAAATAACATTATCTGCATTACCCTGCAAATCTGCATGGTAATAAGCTACAAGTTGCAATTGTTGAGACATTCGCAATCAAAAACATCTTTTCTTTCTCTAAAACGCTGCTGCTAACAAATCTGTGAGATATTATACACACCCCTCCCTCTCCCCCTTTCAAAGTTGTTCCTCAAAGATTAGAGCATGGTGTGGCACTGTTAACAACTTTGATGAGAGGGGGAGGGGGAGGGAAAGCGGAAGATAATGGAAACATCATTGAAGGCCAAATGGCGTACAGTGTCTCAAGTATTTTTGCAACTTGTTGTACTAGTGGTCTGGCCTGCCTGAGTTATGATTTATGATGAATGAATTGCAAATTAAAGGGGCCAAAGAGGCTCGTCTATGAAGACCCCCAAAGATGATTCGACAAACTATCAATAGTCAAACATGCGTACATTCCGTCAGCCGACACCCTGAAGACTCAACCTCGTTCCCAAGGTCTCTCTTCTTCTCGTCCCCTGGACCGAAGAGAGAACGAGGTTGCCCAGAGACCAAACTCGGTTTCCGCTTACAGGAGGTGTCCGATCCTCTTTGTACAGGAATTTGTACGAGGTAGGGTACGTCAGTCATCCCTAACCTTTCGTTGGAACTAGCAAGTCTGAGTTGTTTGAAAGAAATAACGTACAGCCCATGTTTTAGAACGCGGACGCCGGAAACTTTGAGAAACTGTACGCATTCGCTTAGTCAGGGAGAAACAAATTGACAGAGATCCAATATGAATGGAGTGGACTGCCGTTCCATCTCGATAAAAAAAGTTCTGTCTGTTAAGAGAGGTTCTTTTAGCTCATGGTCGCTCATGGTGTATTTACAACGTACAAAGCGTCCTCTTCCGCTTATGCGACAGAGCCGAGTTGTTCGAAGCATGCTAAGCGCTAACCATTGGTTAAGATGCATTCGCTTTCCATGCTTCCAACAACTCGGCCCAGTCGTTTACACACAATGGGCTAAAAATGTAGAATTCCAATGGCGGAACAGCCGAGTTCGTGGTGTTTGATGTTCGCAGATTTGAGGTGTCAGCAAGCGGAGGTTCGACTGAAGTTTGACCTCGAGTCATAGTATAAATTTCATATTAATGTTTTATGATCATTATTATCATTTTAGCACAAACCGAAAACCTGTCCAATTTAAATAAAGGACGTCAACAAATTTTCCTTCCATATTTCCGGCTGATTCGTTCACTCATGCGAACCATTTTTACAAGTTCGATTTGACAAGATTACTGAATTTTACGCTCACAGTTTTGAAGATGCGCTAAGCGTTTCATTTGAAGACGAAAAAGGATAACTCATCGCCATTTGTTCACAGTCCCCTCGAAACCTTATATTCAGTTATTTGACGGTAGTTTTATTTTGGAATGGACGGGACAAAAGTGTACCCGAAAACTGTACAAAACCTGTCATTGTTTGCTTGCTCAGTCTTTGCATTGTGGTGTTGGCGCTCATTTCACGTACAGTTGCTCACGGTCTCTTCTTGAAATTGCTTAACCTACTTCCTCCGACTAACACGACAATCCTAGGGAATGCAGTTGTACATTTACATTTTGTTGAACTTTTTTTTTCCCAGGTCCCAGCAAGACGGTCCATTCCACTCCCACGGAGAGCTCTACAGGAAACAGCACAGCTCCGACGACGGGAACACCAACCTCAGCCGCCAGTGGATTGTTGCCTTTGAGTGTGCTAATTAGTCTTGGTTTGGTTAACACCTTATTACCGTTGTTGTAACAAAAGCTTTAAACCTAAGCCCGCATTTTTTTCTCGTCGACTAGGAGGTTCAGTTCAGGCTAGGTTTCCGCTGCACAAGATTGATTTCTGTGCTTGTTTCGTTGGCCAAACAACGAATGTGAGCATGAAGTAAGCGATAGTCTTAAATAGAAATTCCATCTATAAACCGAAAACTTTATGCTGGCCTTACAAACAGTCGAAGAGACCCGTATACGACGGTGTCCAAGTTCGTATAAAGTGTAACAGGGGCTTTTTAAGGGGGCGGAATCTAGCTCCGCCTTGTCAATATCCGCATCTTTTTGCAACAAATGGCATGGTCGTCTTTCAAGAACACGGGGTTTCTTGTAGATCTTGATTCAACGCTCTTATAGACAGGCTAGTTGTCATAGACGAGTAATAATATTTGAACAACTCATTCACTTACGCAAGCTTAGCAAATAGAAATTCGCACTTTTCACACCTTTACGTTTCACATTCTGAAGGCAATATTCCAAAGGCAGGTGGAAAACACCTAAATTACTCGCTTTATGACCACTGAAACATGCGCTGTTGGCTAACTTTTCTTAAATCTCGCTCTACTGAAAAATGTCCAGGCCAGTAACAAAAGATATGTACTTCTACGTCTGCTTCCCTAACATAAATATTCTGGGGTAACATTCACTGAAAAACTGTTTTCACAAATACATTCGTCATTCTCAGATCAGTATTCGTTCGAAAGTGAGGATGCTTTTTTACAGCTTGACTTTGACGATTTTTACCAAGAACAGAATCAGAGCGTGTCAGACAATCTGATTTTTTTTTTAAAATAACAATTTTGAATTTTATCAGCTCACCGAGTTTAAATCGAATCTCCTCGAAACTTCACCGTCTTACTAAATTTTGTACGGCAAATCTATCCGTGGGCCATAATTAATTTTGATCCAATATTTAAAACTGTCACGTTTGCTGTTCATGGAGCTATTCGCCAAGCCAAGCGCTGATGAAAATCAGTTCCGCTCCTCGCACAGTGTAGTTACTCGGCTGAGAGAATGACCCTCTTAGCCGGGACAACGTTTCTCCTTTTTTACGAGATGATTCGATTGCTGGACGTAAAATAGTCTTCCCAAATATGGGTTACTCGAAATATGATGAAAGACAGGAATAATTAATATAAATATAAATACGCGGAACAGAGCCAGCGTACAAGATTATTTAGTATTTGGGTAAGTTTTAATTGTAAATATGTATATGTCAGGGAGTAAATATCAATATTTATCTTCGTGGGCTTCTTTTGAAATGGAAATAATGAAATAATTAGTATTGGTTGAAATGCTTTGTTTCTTAGAGATATTGTATTTGTGATACTTTTTAACTGCAATATGTGAAAACAAAATTTAAGAAAGAGACACAGTGTGCTTATAGTTCACAATAGGGAGCTTAAGCACGCGCGTTTTTGAGACGCGGACGGCAACCGGAAGTGAATATTTCGCACCCCAGGATAGCGGTCTCAACCAGACTTTTAAACTTAGGGTCTCTAATAGTGAAAAGATACTGAGCGACAAAAGTGTCAAGACAAGTTAAAAGGGAAAACATCTCACTTCCGGTTGCCGTTCGCGTCTCAAAAACGCGCGTGCTTAAGCTCCCTAATATCTTAAGAACGAAGAATAAGTAGCTGAAACAAGCTTCCGCCTTCCATGGCATAAAAGGAGCATTGTACTTAATTACAGTATACCTCAAACATAACAGCGTTAAATGATCTTTTTGATTGGGGATTCACGGCTGCAAAAATCCCCGTGATAAAAACTCGTATTGCGAAATTGAAAACAACAAAGAATACACTTTCAGTATCAAATAGATTCGATTACCAGCCGCTGCTTCAGGAAATACTCTGGACCCGAGTGAGCGGCTGAAATCGAGCCTAAGTATCAAATTGTTACCTCAATATAACGGCGGAATAATTTCTGTCACAACCAAGAGAAAATGAACCAACTGTACAGCGTCGCTCTTTCCACTCCAAACTATAGGCACCGACATTACCTCTTGAGTAGTATGCATGATTGACAATCATGAGATTTCTAGTCTTTTGTTGCGACCATATCTGTCGTAGCGGTGAACCAATAAACCAGACGAGAGAGATAAGTTTTAAGATATCATGTTGAAGACTCGAAGAACTAGGAGTAATATGCAAAAAAACACAAGCATGCGAGATAATTTATACTAACGGACTCATCACACCTTCGGTCACGTTACCGGAAACTGCGAACATTGCGAAACCGGAACTGAATATTACAATATCATTGAGAAGATGAATCAGCCAGGGGTTTTAATTACAAATTGGTTTACCAAATAATCAGTCAACACGAGTCTGTACCCGAATGAACAAAAGGGAAAGAAAACTGTTAATGAAAATAACCTTTCTAAGAGATTAATTGAACCCAAACAAGAAATAGCCCATTTTACAATTGTGAGTTCAGGGACCTGGCCTTTGAGTAGAAACGAGGCTGGAGGTGACCTTGTTTTGATACAAACCTCTGTCTTTCTCGTGCAAATGTGGACTAGTTAGCATAATAACAACATGATTTACATGAGAAAAGGAGTGAGGTCTCTATCAAAACAAGGTCACCCCCAGCCCTCTTTCACTCAAAGGCCAGGCGTGCGTTTCTCGAAACTCCCGAAACGTGTCGTTTCGGGTGCCATAATTTCCTTCGTATCTTAAAAACGAAGACATTTCCAGGCATGAAATTTTGCAACAAATGTGCCCTTTCGCATCCTGAAATCATAGTAAAACATCAACTTTTTAGAATAAGCGGATCACAGTTTTACAAATGGCTTTTCGGGCCCGAAAAGTTTTCGGGAGTTTCGAGAAACGGTTCCCTGCAGGTCACTAAACAGACAACTGTAAAATGGGCTATTTGTGTGACCCAAATAATCAAACTGTGTTTACAGCGTGCCCAGTGAACTGCAGCGTTAACGAGGAAATATTTCAGTTCACGGCATATTTTGACTCGGCTGCCATCCGTTTTGAGATGACGAACGTCATAGCCAGGTGGAAAAAAATATCCAGAAAAGGCCCATGCAATGAAATTTAATATTTTAACTGGAACTCCGTGTCGTGGATAAAATACAGACTGACCAGACCACTTATTTGCATAAATTGAATAACAATAGTGTCGCCGCCGCTTGTGTTCCCGAGTTGTGTTTCGAGAAGGTCGAGAAGCGGTGCGTGGAAATTAACTCAGTGATAATTAACGAAGCCAAGGTCTTACAAGATCCGGCGATTAACAACGCCATTTAATTATTGCAAAGGGACATCTTTAGCTGCTAAATCGTCAAAGACTGGACGGGTGAAAAACAGCTTAATTATCAACAAACTTGAAATCAAAACTGAAAATGGTCCCAAAATCACAACTCTGCTCCTCGTGAAGCTGTGTTAAGTCCCGTATCTAAAGCGTCATAGCACGTGACGTAGGCTTGTCACGAAAACCTAAACGGTTGAGAGGCCGTTACGAATGGCTTGCACTCATTTCCATCTCTCAAACTGACATTTTGAGTCCACGGTGGAGTGAGCACCCATACCAAACCATGGTGTAACCGCCCAGCGGTATATCTTCGAAGTCAGTTTGAGAGATGGAAACGAGTGCCAGCCGTTACAAATAGCGTCCCTTGTTTATAATATATGCATCATTCTACAAACGCGTACAACACAATGTGGCCCCGTTGTATTGTATCGTCAACCAGAGTGATTTCTTTTATTCAAGAAGCCGTATAAGTTCAGTATAAACCTTGCCGACCTTGCCTGAACTAGCAATCGTAATTCGTCTCGAACAACGAATTTCGAGCCAGAGTTTGTCTGGAATAAAAAGGAAGGTGAGCATAAAAACTCCTCTACTTTTCCGTTTAGTAAATTGATAAAAAGGAGAAATTATGTGAATGCGAAACCATTATTTTCAATGATGTTTCTATTAACTCATGCATTTTCAGTTTCGCTCAGTCAATATTGAGCTGTAAGGTCTTTGATGCCGACTTGATGGAGTAATCAATGTTTAGTATCCTTATATATGTCTTCAACGGTTTAACGTAAAAAGAACCACTAGGGACGAAATGAACCCTGGCTGTAACCACCCCTAGTGCTGACCTAGAGGGCCATGTGTTAGAAAACTCTCATTGGGTTAACATGTCTATACCCTCTTTAAAACAAAGATATTGTATCGTACCCTCTTTAAACCAAAGATATCGTATCGCATCGTATCGCACAATCGTAAATTGCTTTGACTAGAAACGGCTTAGGCACGATGAATCAACCTATTTCCAAATCTATTCGTTAATTTCATTTTGATAAACAGCGTCAATCAGTAGCCCACATAGCTGACGTTTTGAGCGCACGAGCGAGCGGACTTTCCCCCGCCTTATTCCCCTCGCGGTTTCACCGTTCGCTCGTGTGCCTGCAGGCGACACTCTTTCTTTTTTATGAGAATATATTTTATAAGAATATCGAGGCTGAAATTTGCGAAATTTTAAGAATATTTTGAGAATAAACCAGACGCTGAAATTGTGAAAAGATTATAATTTCGTGCGTTGAAAATCTGTAAATACAATACAATGATATGTTTTTACACACGGCAAAGCTAGCCAACAAACGAAACACTCTTAACTAGCGCCAGCCAAATGTTCAATGATGAGCGGGACATGTAATGTATCTGAGCAGAATGTACTAACTGATACCCCAATACATTCTTGAACGGAAATGTCATAAGCTATAATTTAGGAATATTACAAGTTTATTTTCACTCTAAAATCGGCAGAAAAATACGAATATTCAGCCTGGGCCGGAAAAACAATATCCTTATAAAAACGAAGGAGTGTACTGAGTCAGGGCTCAAGAAATTCATGGAAACTGAATGGAATTTCAACCACGCTGACCCCGTGATTCTGGACTGCCCCGTTGTTGCGCTGTATTGCATCATCAAACTGCCAAACAAAATTGGTGAGCTACTTTTGCAAACAAAAATAATTTACCAATGAGCGAACCGCGCCGGCTGAAGGGGAAAGACCCGTGTCAACTGGGAATACGCCTCTCTTAACAGAATTTGTGTCCTTAAGTCGTGTTCAGTTGTATCAAATTATCTTCGAACTGGCAATCAATCGGTTTCAACAATGAGTGACTCTTCAGTAGGCCTCTAAGTTCAAAGAACGTACGATGATATCAATTACAAAAGGGCTGTTCGCTCTATTGAGCGTTGCTGTTTTGACGGGTAAGTGTTGATGACAAAATATTTGACCTCATTTAGCTTCAATGTGATATAAAGCTATGTAAGGATTACCCACGACCACTGCTGTACATCTTAATTGCGGTGTTTATCCTTGGCGTTATGTCAAAATAGTAAAAGGGAAGGGCATGAATTTTTTCAATACGCATCTATGAAATTTAAAAACAGTAACAGCGTCCAGCGTAGATAGAGAAGCATCGTATAAAAGCTCTAACAGAATGAAACGGGAAAGCGAAAGCCCGAAGCCAAGGTTAAATAGATGTTTTAGAAAATTAATTGTTAGCAACATGACAAACGCTGCAATCAAGACAGTCAATGAAATGTACACTACTGAATATTGATTTAAAAGAGTAACATTGAATAGAACCTGAAATATTGGACGACGTGGTACCGCTTACGCAAGTTGGAATATCTGGCCAGATTTGTCCTTATTCAGTAACGATTTACAACATGAAACACTGCTGGCGATCAGTGAAATAACTAAAAAAGTCGCCAAAAGAGGAACGTGAGTTAATTCAGTTTCAGTAATTGGAGGAACACAAGAATTAGTGGATGTGAATGCACATGATTGCCGGGTTTTCTTTACCTTTCTGTTTCGATTTTTCATGTCTGCGTTTTCGGTTCAAGGTTCCAGTTAATTTTTTTCACTACGTTAGCCTGAGTCTCAGCCTATCCTCAGGGGTTAAACGCCAAAGAAAAATATTGTACTCTGGCTACTTTACTGCAGGCAATTCAACAACTTAGTTTCCCGCCTTGTCCCCGCCGTCAGAATAAAAACAGTTATGTTGAGAGCTGACCATTATGATTACCACAAAATCCGTCTTAGATGAATAATTAAAGTGACTTTGAGTCATGTACTGACAGCAGCAAACATTGAGTCAGTCTCGGATTTGTGATACGCGGTTTTTAGCAAAATTAGTAGTCAGTATCAGAGATTGACTTGATAGAAAATAAGTAGTGTGGACTCGCAAGAAGAGAAGATTTGTTTTGGCAGACGGAAACCACAAACGCGTGCTCGAAAAACATGGTTAAGTATGACTCGTGCATTAATTAAGTTATGCCGTTCGCTAGCCAGCGAACATAATGCGATGAAAACAAGATAATAAATTTTCAGGCCATGTTTTGTATCAATATCCGTTTGCGTATTTTAACTCAAGTTTGTGGTTCTGCATGGGTAGTTTTTTGTTGACATCTGCTTTGTTCGAGCCGTCATCGAAAAAATATTCCAGCCAATGAGCGGACAAGGGAAAAGGCCCCACTGGTGAGTTATTTTCATTTACAGCTGTAGTTAAACCAATGAAGGCTCTAACGGCATCGAAACCAGAATTTTTCAGTCATATAAAACTTTCTCCGAACTGGCAATCAAATGTGACCAAGAAGAATTGAGTGATCCCCTGGCCTTTACCTTGGAGAATGAGAATATTGGTTTTAAGTGTCCTTTTATGACCGGTAGGTATCTGACTTAGTCATTGAACTGCGGGCATTACAGCTGCTGTTAAGCCTAATGTGTCGTAAGCGTTGGTATATCGGCGAACCAGTGGAGTGTTTGGGTTTAGACTGTTTATGACTGAACTGCGTGTATGAACAGCAACAGTGTGGACCGAGCGGGAAGTATACAGCTTGCAGTCGGTTTCTCTCTTGAAGTAGCTTCTCCTGCTCATAAAACCTCACCAGAAAAAAAAGGGACGAGAAGGATCCCTTTTGAAAACCTCATTGTTTTGCAAACATGCGCGCTGGGATGAGAACTCGACAGATTTTAAGAGAAAAGGCGGGCAGCGAGCAGTCTAAGTGGAAAGCCCGTGCTCGGCGAGAAGCATTCCTGAGTTCTGATGTTGTATAATAAGAGAAGAGCCTCCCAAGCCTGAAACCCCCCGTTAAGCATGTGTTCGAGAAGATTACTATTAGAGACGTCAGCATGAAGAGCGCTATGCAAATGTAACAGTGTTCCTCAATGTATAGTGTTGTATCGTACGAAAGGTAACTTCACGTGGACTGATAGTTTTTAGTTTGACGGTTTTAAATCAAAATAGTCATTAAACTTAGATCGTTAGTAAGACACAACGCTGCTTAAAACGAAACTGAAAATGAAAAATAAACTAGCTCAAAGTGAGATAGCTGCATTTTGGAAAACGGAAATTGTGCACCGAATGTGAAACTATTCGCTGAGTGACGTTTCGTTTTTGACTTTCGATAACCTTGTTCCATTTTTTTTATCAACCCCATGTAGTAATTTAGAGTAGAATGTCTGCTCCGTTTTCCTGAGCTGAAACCTTTTTTACGCTCGTGATCTGTTCCCGAGATGAAAAAAGCTCAAGTGACTCTCCTGGTTTTACATGCAAAGAATGGGAATATTGATTTCAAATGGCCTTGACCGCCCATTGATTGTTGCAGTTTAACGAGTAGGCATGGAAACTAAAAACGTGACTTCCGCTTAGCTTAGTGGTGTTAAGAAACATTACAATTAACCTAAACAGTAACAAAAGAAGTCTCAAAGAGCTTTGTTTATGTTGAAAAACACGAGGCGCGAAAAAATATTGAAACCACAGCTAAATAATTATAATTGTTATGTAGCTGGCGTTTTTCCCGTTACAGCGCGCACATTCATTGGCTAGTTCGTAGTCACATGACATCTAACAATGAAACCTGTTTACTGCCAAATGCCGGGATGAGCAGGCAACAACAACAAACGAACTTAAAAGAAGAACATGTACAACTCGCATATAGCGTAAGCTAGTCGAGGCGAGTTGTACAGGGAGAAAGAAGAAAAACAAGAAAATAAACCAGTCTGTAAGCTTCAGATAATTATGAACAACGACAGAAATAAACTAAATGAAATAGAATCATTAGCATCCGGAGAAAAATATGATTTGACACAATTGATTGGTAATAGGTAGCTTAAATAAACTAGACAAATTAAACAGGCGAAGACATTAAGACCCATTAACAATGAATGGTTACAAAATGTTATGTAAAATATATTTCAATTTTGGAAAACTATGACGTTAAACAGGAAACAGTTCACCGTTGCCTACGAAATGTTGACCGCTGTTGCACGTGATCAGAGCGTGCAGTTGAAGGTGGCATTTGTTTTGCTATATAACAAATCACTTAATGACTGGTCCCTTGGGGAACAGTGAATTTTGTTTGCCGAGAATCTCAATGTTTCCCATGACGAAGTTGACCATGCACAGGTGGGCATGCCAAATATTTGTCTAAATAAAAAATAAGCATAGAACGACGACTGAGCAATGAGGATGTCTCCGGCCAGTCGCCAGTTCGGAAACTCGGCCAGTTCTGTCGCTTTTGAATCTGCCAAAACGATCATATCTAGGTAACATGGTAGAGACAACACTGCTTAAAAATAAAGTAAACTTTCCAACCGGGAAGGTGTGATGGAAATACCCGCCTTGATTTTCCTTAAAGTAAGACCGATGGAGAAATCATATGATATTGCGAATGCAAACAATTGTTTTCAATACGTGACTTTTCTCTTTCGACTGGTGTAATGTTCTAGGATCAGACATGTACAATTTCCAACCAAACGACGTCGTGCATGTTAATTTTCCTTTTCGATGCGGAAGTTTCTCCAATCATATCGTTATTTAAAAGATGAGTGTTCCTAAAAAATATTCGAGCAATGACTGCTATGTTTCTACGGAATAAAGCTATTTACTGAATTGATTTTACATCACAGTGATTTCAGAAGTCGTTTAGCGCTTTTCGGTGATCGTACAAAGATTTTTCATTTGCTTTCATTTCATCTTATCTCTCAAGTTTTCTTCCGTTTGTTTGTGCTTGCGTTATACACCACAAGTGACATTCGCATTGTCGATTATCATTTTCTAAAACTGAAATTGGTTCTACATACTGATCGGACTCGATGCCAGGGATGAAGCCATTTGGAGGGCGTAATACTATTTTACTTCCTATCTGTAAAGGACATTGATAATTGAGTTAATCAGCGCGAATAAAAGGATTCAACGGATATGAAATTACAGCACATGACGGCAACATCCACTAAATATTTATGGGGATTCCCCACTTTGGCAGGAAAGAAACTGGTGTGGTACATTAGGCTATGGTATATCAACGTAATGTCGACTGACAGCGGGTGAGACACGTTTAACTTAAGATTCTTTCCGTTGCTACAACTGGTCTGGAAAGCTACAACAGATCTCGCAGCAGACACCCTCAGAGTTTGCTGATAATGTGGGCATATTTGGCGTTGTTGGTCTTTGCGGCTTTAAGCAGTGGAGGATCGGTGTTCTTTTGCTTACTAAGCATGATAAGGCTTGGATTATTTTAGAATGTCTGAGCACAGTCTACACAAAAATAAGCCACGAAACTTGACGCAGACGATTTCCAGAGTAACTGAAAATCGTTTGAAGCCGCCTCGCAGCTGTATTCGCAACTGTATTCGCAGCTGTAATAGGCGGCGGAGTAGGGCACGGGAGAGGAGAAGGGGCTGTAGGCCCCCCGACCAAACAAATATTTGGGGGGCTTATCCCCCAACGTTCCGGTGTCGAGAATATCGTAAGCGCAAATGTAAGAACCATGTGCGAGGCTTTCAAGAAAATACCTGTCACCAAAACGCTACTAGGAGAAGTCCCGACAAACTGTTAAGACTGTACTTGTGTACGTTACCTGTGGTAACGGCGACTGCAGAGCGTTCATTTTCTGCTCTCCGATGACTCAAGAACTAGCAAAGAAGCACCAGTAAGTAGGATCGTCTGAACAACTGGCTACTTATACATTATCACAAACTGATTACAGACATACTAAACACTGCTCAGATTCAAAGAGGTTTGCTTGTACCAACGGACTACGCAAAGACCGCTAAGGACATTTTGGGAATTTGAGTGGGGGTATGCGCTACGCGTGGTGTACGATGAGTTCCCGCCTTCCTCGCCAGTTTCCAAACACGTTACAAAACGCTGGGCAGTATCTTAACAATCCAATGTGATCTTCGTGACCACTTAACATGATGCCCCATTCACATCAACGCTTAAAAATGTTTAAAAGCCGTTTAGTTAAACAAGGCTTAAAAATTTTTTCTTCATAAAAATTGCTTACGGCTGTTATATCGATTGGACAGTTAGCTCACTTATTTGCATACATTGAATAAGTATAGGTAATCACATGATTCCGAGTGCAATTTGGAATAAATAAGCACGAGTAAATTTTTTCAAAGACCAACAAAATTGCACGAGCCCGTAGGGCGAGTGCAATTTGTGGTCTTTGAAAAAATTTACGAGTGCTTATTTATTCCAAATTGAACGAGAAAAATCATGTGATTACTTATTAATAATACACTTGAAAAAATAGACTACTTATAAAGCTTCAAGCCCATACATTGACTACTGAGGTACGCAGAAGGCATTGCCCTCGATCTTCCGAAACTTGGAGAAGCTTCGAAAATATCCGGAGATCACCGGAAGTGTTCAGTAATCTTCGGAAATCTTCGGTAATGTTCGGGTAATATTCGGAAATCTTCGGCAGTGTTCGGGTAATCTTCGGAAGTGTTCGGGTGATCGTCAGACATCGTCGGAAGCATTCGGGTGATCTTCGGAAGTGTTCGGCGATCTTCGGAAATCTTCGTGTGGTTATCGGAAATCTTCGGAAGGTTTCGCACGATATTCGGCGGTCTTCGAAATACATCGGTTGGTCTTCGGAAGTCTTCGAGTCTTCGTTTTAACTTCGGAAATCATCGTTGTAATTTGCACTCGTGTTACACTTTTGCACTGGTGTTACACTTGAACTGCACTGCTCTCAGCCAATCACAATCGAGTAATTTTTTCAAGTGTATTATTACAAAAGTGTCCGTTGTTATATGCATCATTTTACAAAAGCCTCCGACACATGGACCGAAGTAGCCCTGTATCGTATCGTCGACCAGAGTGATTTAAGTTTTATTCAAGAAGCCTTGTGCGTTCAGTAGAAACCTTGCCGACCTTACCTGACCTAGCAATCACACGGATTGAGTGACTGCCCAACTTCTGCTACTTCAGAGAACGCCGGATGATATGGTATTACCAATTTGCCCCTTTTGACTGAAAACAAATGTGACTGGTCGTCTTGCGTTGCTCGTCGTTAACGTATCGAAGACAGAGGGTGCTCTGATTGAGTTTCTCAGTTCCCTACGTCAAAACCGTAACAAAAGCCATGAGCCGAGAGGGGAGAAATGTAAAGAAGCGCCGTAGCCATAACAGAATTACCAAGATTTTTTTTGTAATTATTATAAAAAGTAAAACAGCATTTTTTAGCTTGCTGATACAGCCGTCTCTCATCACGTCTCATTCGTTTTACAAAATGTGGATATTCAAGTAGTGAAAAATGTGGTAATTGCATTTTCCGGTCAAATAATAAATAAAATAAACGATAAAAGGCCGTGAAAAACCCTAAACCACGGCTAAACACATGCCCGAGAATTAATTAATTACGTAGGACATCGACATGACACGCGCGGTCCAGTCAAGAAAGCTCAGTGTACAAGCTAAGTATTTATTGTATTGTGCTACAGAACAAATGTCGTACTATCTTCAAATGTACTATCTTCTCGCTATTGGAAAAGCCGGGTTGAATTTGGCAGTATCAACTGTTTTTCTTTTTTCTGTTAATCAAAAGCTATGACCGTACTTCAGTGAGATCACGAGTTGGACAACAAACAAAATGAACTTCTCTAAAAAGGGAGGTGAACTTAAAAATTCCGGCCTACTTTTTCATTTAGTAAAATATAGGTGATAAAAAGGAGAAATTATGTTGTGAATGCGAAACAATTATTTTCAATGATGTGTCGTCTATTTCGACTTCCTCGCATTTATTGTTCGAGACGCAAAAATTAATTGAAACACTCGTGCATATTGAGTTTCGCTCAGTCAATATTTAGCTGTAAGGCCTATGTATAGACCTGCAGTAATCAATTTTGAGCATTATTATCAGTACGTGTCTTCAACGTTTAGCGTATTTTTGTTTTCAATGTTGGAAAAGAAACAAATATTCAAAAAATAACTGCTTTTTATCTGAATGGCCCTATATTAGTTCAATCATTTTGCACATTTTTGAGTACGCGCTCTCATCTTTTGTTTGCCTTTATTTATTCGCGCTCGCAGTCTCTGCCAGATGAACGCTGTGGATATGGTTATCACAGATGGCAATGGGAGCAAAAACATATTTTGTGTCTGGAATCGTTTTTCGTAATGACGTACGGTAATTGCTTTGAATAGAAAAGGCTTAGGCCCCATTTACATGGAAGGAGGAAGATCCTAGCACTAGGATCATCCGAGCACGCGATATGTTTCTAGCTTTCAGTTTACATACGAAGGATTGCATTTGGCCCCAGCGCTGGTATCTTCTTACTGCTAGGATCATCCGATCTGAGAGGTAGGATGATCCTAGCACTAGGATCATCCGGCCTCTATGTAAACACGATGTAGACACGATGAATCAACCTATTTCCAACTCTATTCCCTAATTTCATTTTGATAACTGAATCAGCGCTCAATAAATTTTATGAAACCAGGAGCTCCTGGTGAAACTGAATGGAATTTCAATCACGCTGACCCCATGATTGCGCGGAAAGCGTGGGACGAACTGATAACTACTTTGCAAACAAGTTAAAAATAATTCACCAATGAGCGAACGGCGTCGGTTGACGGGGAAAAACCCGCCGACTATATTCACTGGGACTATGCATCTCTTACCAGAATTTGCGTTGTTTAAGCCGTTTTCAGTTGTATCAACTTTTCTCCCAACTGGCAATGAATCTGTTCCAACACTGACTGAGAGACTCTTCAGCAGGCCTCTAACTTCAAAAAACGATGATATCAATTATAAGAGGGCTGTTCGCTTTATTGAGCGCTGCTGTTTTGATGGGTAGGTGTTGATGACAAAATATTTGACCTTATTTAGCTACAAGGTGATATAAGAATTACGCTTGACCACTGCTATACATCTCAATTGTGTCGAGTTTACCGTTGGCGCATGTCAAAATAGTAAAAGGGTAGCGTATGAGTTTTTTTTTTTCGATTTTATTACGAGTTTATAAAAACAGTAATGGTTCAACGTGGGCCGAACCCGAAGCATCGTATAAAAGCTTTGAGTCAGAAACGCTGCAATCAAGAAAGTCAATGAAATGTGCACTACAAATATTTATCTAAAAGTTTAATATTGAATAGAACGCCGGAATAACAAATAGTGGACAATGTGTTGCCGCTTACGCAAGTTGGAATATCTGGCCAGATTTGTCCCTATTCAATAACGTTTTACGACATGAAACACTGCTGGCGATCAGTGAAATAACTAAAAAAAGTCGCCAAAAGAGGAATGTGAGTTAATTTTTAATTGTCGGAACACAAGAATTAATGGTGTGAATGCAGATGATTGGTTTTATTGACCTTTCTGTTTCGAGTGTCATACTGTATTGTTCGAGAGACAATTAAATTTTGAAACAAACCAACGCGACACTGCAACTATTTTCGAATTTTTCATGACGGTGTTTTCTGTTTAAAAAAAAATTGAAGGTTCAAGCTAATTTTTTTCACTTCATTACTGAGTCTCTAAAGAAAAACTTGATTTTGTATTCTGGTTACTTTACTGTTGGCAATTCAACAACTTAGTTTCCCGCCTTGTCCCCGCCGTCAAAATAAAAACAGTTTAAATGTTAAAGACGACCATTATAATTAGTATGTGTAATCAAATGGTGACGAGTGAAATTAGGGAATAATTTCACGCGCGTTTTGTCCAAATCCTAATAATTTCCCGAGCCTTTAGGCGAGGGAAATTATTAGAATTTGGACAAAACGCAAGTGAAATTATTCCTTAATTTCACGAGTATACCATTTGATTACCTATTAATATCATGGGTGACAAATTACCCTCACAATCGTGGGTTTTTGACTTGTTTATTGTATCGAGAACTCCACGCAATGATATGTTCAAAGCATACTTTCGGCTAAAGTTCACATTTTTTTTTTAATTTTTCGACAAAAAGCCCTTTGAAATCCTTCTTGCTGTTTACAAAATGTTTCAAAGTTGAGTCAACTGTCAAATCTTCGTTACATGATTCGCTATAATTCGTCATGAATGAACTGAAAACGGCGTCGCGCCCGGGTAAACTGCGCCTAAAATCCGATCGCGGTCATCTGTGTACTTGCCTCCGAGTTAACACATTTTGAAATATAAATTGTCGCTAAAAGTTTATTATATTGCCAAAGCAAACTGGACTAGATGAAATTCAAGCGAAAATGTACAAAGTTAAAACTTTAAGAGCTCGTAAGCATATCCATAACATCTTTGAACCTGGAGCGCCATCTTGACACAAAATGTTGCCATGGCAATTTTGTAATTTCACATGTGAAATTATAAATTAACTCTGAAATTTCGCGCCAAAATTAAGGAGTAATTTGTCACCCATGATATTACCATAAAAATCCGTCTTATATGACTAATATCTTTTTAAAATGACTTTGTAGCATGTATACAGCAGTAAACATTGAGTCTCGGATTTTTAATGAGCTGTTATTAGCAAAATTAGCAGCCAGTATCAGAGATTGACTTGATAGAAAATAAGTAGTGTGGACTTGCAAGAAAAGAAAATTTGTTGTGGCAGACGGAAACCACAACGGCGTGCTCGAAGAACATGGTTACAGTGTGACGCGTGTAATAACGTTATACCGTTCGCTTGCCAGCGAACATAATACAATGTAGTCTCCTACGCAGCCGTTCTTTGTCTCGTCTCGAACCGCCATCGAAAAAATGTTCCAGCCAATGAGAGGACAAGGGAAAAGGCCCCACTGGCGAGCTATTTTCATTTTCAGTCGTAGTTGAAAAAGTTAATATATTTCAAACAATGAAGACTCTAATCATGAGATCGGTACTAAGCATCACAGAATGTTTCTATCATATGAAACTTTCTCCGAACTGGCAATCTGTTCCAAGATGAATTGAGTGATCTCCTGGCCTTTACCTCGGAGGATGAGAATGTTGGTTTTACTGAGTGCCCTTCCAGTTTTGACCGGTAGGTATCTGAAAACATAAATGTTCTGACCACTCAACTGCGGGTATTACAGCCGCTGTCATGCCTGTTGTCGTCGTAAACGTTGGTATATCGGCGAACCAGTGGAGTGTTTAGGCTTTAGACTGTTTATGAAAACAGTAACAGGTGCTTGCAGTCGGCGGTTTCTCTCTTGAAGTAGCCTCTCCTGCTCATACGCTGGGATGAGAACTCAACAGATCAGTAAGAGAAAAGGCGAGCTGCTGGCAGTCCTAAGGACTCTAAGCAGGAAGCCATTGGAGCTATGAGGAGCGCTTCAAATGAAAGACTCAAATCACTACTTGACTAAGCATTTGTTCCACAGGATTGATACTAGAGACATCTTATTTAAGTGTACCTCAAGGTATTTGTCGATATTTGTATTGTACGAAAGAGCCGTGACTTCACATTGAGGGTAGTTTTAGTTTAAATCAAAATCGAAATTGGGAAGGAAAAATAAATTAGTTCAAAGTAAGATAACTGCATAATAGGAAACGAAAGTTGTGAACGGAATGTGAAACTATTCGTTGAGTGACGTTTTTGACTTTTTTTGTCGCATATTTTGACAGACAATGGAAATATTGATTTTCAAGTGACCTTGACGCCCCATTGATTGTTGCAGTTAAACGGGCAGTGGAAACTAAAATAGCTTAGTGGTTTTAATTATGAGCCGCTGTTAACAGTAACAACGAGAATTTCGAAGAGCTTTGTTTATGTTGAAAAATATGAGGCGCAAAAAAAATTTAAATAGATCTAAATAGTTTTCAAAAACTCATTTATAATTCATAAAGGAAATACAAAGTAAACTAATGTTTATGAAGGTCTTTATATCTGATATAGACACGGCTTAATTTTACAGCCGATTCTATCCGGAAAAACAATAATAAACCCAACGATTATTCTACAGATGAATAGATCTACCACAAGAGGTTTTGGAGCTGTTCAAAAACCTCGCAGAAATGTTTCATCGGGACTATAACAACACTCGGCTACGGTTCGAGTTTTTAAATCCGATAAAACGCTGCTGCTCGTTTTTTAAACATTACATAAATGCTTTATTATTTGAGACGTCAATTCGACCGTATGTACAGGTGGGCATCTGAAATGTGATCGAATATTGTGTTGCCAGTCGCCAGTTCGGAAACTCAGCCAAATTTGTCGCTTTTGAATCTGTCAAAACGATCCTCTTGAAATAACACTGACTAAACTTGTCAAACCAAGAAGGTACGGTAAAAATATCCGCTTTGATTTTCGTTGAAGACCGAAAGAGAAATCATATGATATTGCGAATGCAAACAATTATTTTCAATACGTGACTTTTCTCTTTCGACTGGTGTAACTGTTGTAGGATCAGGCAATTTCCAACCAAACCAACGTCGTGCATATTAATTTCCTTTTCGATGCGTAAGTTTCTCCAATCATATCATTATTTGAGATGAGTGTTCCTAAAAAAATTTGAAGAGGTGACTGTTATGTTACTACAGAATAAAAATAATTGGATTAATTTTACATATTCAGTGATTTCAGTAGTAGTTGAGCACTTTTGGTGATCGTACAAAGATTTTTCATTTGCCTTCATTTCAACTGCCAAGTTTTCCTCCTTTTGTTTGCGCTTGCGTTATACTCCACAAGTGACATTCACATTGTCGATTATCATTTTCTAAACTGAAATTCGTTCTACATGCTGATTGGACTTGATGCCAGGGATGAACTGTTTGTAGGGCGTAGTTCTATTTTACTTCCTATCCGTAAAAGACATCGATAATAGAGTTTATCAGCGCGAATGAAAGGATTCCACGGATATGAAATTACAGCCCATGACCAACATCCACTAAATATTTAGAGTAGCCCTGTAGCTGTTCCAGACCTATATTTCCATTGGTCCCTATGACCTGTAGCTGTAGCTTGTCTGAACAACTGGCTGCTTACACATTGTCACAAATTGATTACAGACACACTAAACACTGCTCAGATTCAAAGAGGTTTGCTTGTGCCAACGGACTACGCAAAGACCGCTAAGGACATTTTGGGAAGTTGAGTAGGGGTATGCGGTACGCGTGGTGTACGATGAGTTCCCCCCTCCCCTTCCTCGCCAGTTTCCAAACACGTTACAAAACGCTGGGCAGTATCTTAACCGCCATCCAATGCGATCTTCGTGACGAATTAAAATGATGCCCCGTTTACACCAACGCTAAAAAATGCTTAAAAGCCGTTTAGTTAAACAAGCTTAAATATTGTTTTCTTCATAAAAAATTGCTTACGGCTATTACATCCATTAGAGAGTTAGCTTAAATTAGAGAACATGTTAAAGTTTACTTGAATCCCTCGTAATAACTCGCGTTTAGTTTTTCATTGTTGTTGTTGTTGTTGTTGTTTTTTCAGTTTTTAAAACCTGGTTTAATTAAACATGTTCAGTTGGTCTGAATGGGGTATAAGTTATTTATAACAAATACAGATCTGTAAAAAAAATGCACGTCATGCTGTTTCAGTCATGATCGCCTCTATGTTATTTGTTTTTTACAGTGTATTTAACAAATAACAAAACAACGGAATGTCAAGCGAAAACAGTTTAAGTTTGACAATTTGTTTCGCTTTAAATTTCATTGATAGGTCCACTTTTCTTATATTTATTAGTTCACCGCTTCATTATCTTAATAGCTAAAGAACAGAAAAGCCGGGAACCTAAGATCACGTTTTCAAATTCAAAGAACAGTCGATTTATATTCCTTGCCTTCTCGTTTCTCGTCGGTAAGCTACAGATCGTCGTTGGTTGCATGACAAACAGAATTGAGACACGGCAATTTGCGACTTACTGTTTTTGTCATCATTTTCGCAAAATCCTAGAGTTAAGGGACGAAAAGATCTTTTAGAAGCCTTGATCAATTCCGTTGAGTCCAACTGTATCACAAACTGTCGAATGACTTTTTTCCGACCCAGGAGTTCGAATATTATTTTACGTCGAGGTCCAGGCTCACACGCCCAATTTGCTGCTGTTTTTGTCCAGTAACAGGTGTTCGAGCCGAAGAGTGGAGACACGTATGTGTTAAGGAAGAAGCTGAAATGACGTGCCCTCCGCGCGAAGTGGCCATTCAGAACAAAGAATACAAGAGCCTTTCATGGATAGTGACCGACCCTTATGATGCAAGTTTGAAGCAATACGCTGTTTACTGCGGAAGCGACCCAGCCAATTGCAGAAGATATCCCTTGAAGGGGAGCTTTGTGCACAGAATCAGCGTCAGGAATCCCGTCCAAGGGAAAATGCATGTTAAGCTCTTGAGGGAACACGATTCACTGAGCTTCACCTGCTCAGTAAAACTCAAAGAAGAAAAAGGTCCATCGGTTTATCAAGTGAACGTGTCCTCTTCTGTGAAGTGTAAGTAGAGTAACTGTTAGGTTGACTAATACAGCCTGTATGCCTTGTTTACTCAAAACAAGTAAGGCTAAGGAGTGTGATTTTAAAAGTTTTAACGATCCAGCTGTAATTTTCTGTAGCCTATTCCCTCCCAATAAAACTGTTTGGGGAGTGAGTCAGACTTAATTCCCCTAAGAACACTCACTCACTCACCTCGCACTATTCATTTATTTATTTATTTATTTATCATGATTAATTTTCATAATTAGAATACATTATCAGAGCCTCCACGTGCTTGTAAAACTGCGGGCTTATGCATTAAATCTTGTTGTTATTAACATATCGCTCGTGTGCGAGTGAACATTATTATTTATTTATTTAGTTAGTTAGTTAGTTAGTTAGTTAGTTATTAATCGTTTAACTGAATGTAGTTATCAGCTGACTACCTCACTCCTTTGAATCCCTCTTTTCAGCGTACCATAACCTCTTAAATTCTCTCTTTCTGTCTAACCCCATAAAGTAATAAAATGTCTCATTAAAGAGTCACCTAGCCCTTGAATCTCTCTTTTACTGGTTATAACTTTCCTAGGTCTGATAGCGCGAGCTGGTCAAGACATTAACCTGAGTCAATCTTCTGAAGAAACTAACCAGACTTCACAAAAATCGCCAGTTCAAGAGACGTGGTGGCACATAATCCAGCCAAATGGGAAAAGGCTACATGTTGTGTACTGCAACCCCACAAAGTGTAAATATACACCATGTTATGGTAAATCGTGCCCTAAATGCCTGTCGAGGCTTAAGATGAAAGGCCGGTCAATGATATTGGAGAACACTCAACAGGATGATCAAGGGTTGAAGCTGCAATGCACGACCAAAACACGAGTGAGCGGTAAAATGACGAGGAATGCTCGAGTTTACTATGTGGGCATTAAAGAAGTCTTGCCTAAATTATCAACAGGTTAGCCAATTGAAAGTATCATAATTATTTCAGAAGAAAGGAGTTTTAATCAGAATAACTTGCGGTCGTTTGGCAGTTCCATGATTTCCTGGTGATGTAGTACTTTGTCCCTGCTATGTATTGCGTTTCATGGAGAAATAACTTCCGCATCGTCTTTTCTACTTTCCTCTCATCTGCTATTCACCGTGTTTTTTTCTATCCTCCCTTGTCTACCATTTTTGTTATTTGCCTTACCCCATAATTACCTTATAACGTGATCATTGATTTAAATCATGAAACCCTGGAAAATTCAAAAGCAAGAACAGCGCAGTCGCAATAGATGTTGACTCGACCGTGACCCTGCACAATCCTTTGTTTTTGGTTCGCAAGTTACTTGCAAATAAATTAGTCGAAAATTTTGATTGGTTATCCTGCCGAAAAAAGAGTGTTGTTGTGCCGGGTCAAGGGCAAAAAAGACATGAAACAAAGATACTTGTCGAGTTTCAATATAATTTCCCCCTGTCTTTGATTCCCATTAATTTCAGATTCCAGTTACACAAGCCCAGAATCAGGCACAAAGACACCCACAAGGAACAAAACAACCAGATCTCGTAATACACAAACCTCGACTGGCAGCCGATTCCCACTCACTGTTTTTATCAACCTGGCATTAGTTACCTTTCTGCAGAGCTTTTAAAGCTCTTTGATGTGAGCAGCTTGTACACAATATTTCCATGTCAAGTCGTTTACAAGTTTTCGCGATGTTCGTTTCAATTGTTAAACAATGTTTCTTGCTGACTTAAATTTGCTTCGTGTAAATGGTTCATCATCTTTCAGCTGAAATATCCTTAAAGCATTCTTTGCCACACCCGAGCAAGTTTTCCACAACGGCGAGTTCACCTTGACTTCCTTGACAAAAACGGGCGACTTAGTGAAAAGTTAACTCGTGTGTCAAGCAAAAATTCAATAAGTAAAACTTCCCTTTTTACCCAAAATGATCTTGAAACCTGAAAATTGCTTTCTTGAAGTAAATTGTTCATTCAACCTTTCGTACAATACGAATGAGAGTTAGACTCTCACCAAGGTTGTCAAAGACACGAGAGCCCCAAGTTATTAAAGGCAGACTTGTCGAGAAAAACTGGCTCGGGTACAAGCAACTGGTGTAAGTTGTGCTTATTTCATTTTGTATTTAATTATTTACTTTATTTGAACGAAGGCTATTTTTCATATACTATAAACAGATAAACATTTCTAGGCGATGTTTACTTCACACTAGTTAGCTTTTTGTGCCGATGGAAATATGTAAGTGAATTGACAAACAGTGTTCACAATGTAGTACCACTAAGTTATCTCGAATATAATATATGCAATAAACGTTTGTTTATCGCATGAGTTCCGCAAAAGTTGTAACTGAGTGAAATGTCAAACAGCAAAAGCGAAATTCAAAACCCAAAACGAAATAATTATTTGTTCTTTTTTAAATTAGAGAAGAAAAAGCTCGTCTAAGTACAAAGAGGTATTTAAATCAGCTGTGTAATTAATATATTTCATGGTGTATTTTAAAGAGGCTTATAATAATTAGCCATGGCGAAAAGTACATCTATAAATGTTTGGTGCAATGTTCAGTACCTTTTCATCAATGCCATAAGGGATTTTAATTTTTTTAAATTAAAAAAAAAGAATTTTATGTAATGTTAAACAAACGAGCAGCAGTGTTTTATCGGGTTTAAAATCACGGGTCGAAAGCGATAAAACACGTGCTGCGAGTTTATTAACGTCTTCACAAAACATTCCTAGAAAAGCCTGTCTCAAAAGAGAAGACAGCAATGATGCTTTTCTCAACGTTGTAAATTAGCACACCAAAAAAATGTTAGGAAGGAAATTATTATGCAATAAAAGTCATATCTCACACGTGTTTTTGAAATTTTCCTCTACTGACCGAAGAGGACAGAGCGTCCTGTTCCACAGCTTTTGGGAAGCCTAAAAATGCCGAGGAAGTGAGGAAGTTAATCGAAAATGCTACCCCAAACTCAACACGTAAAAGCAGTGACAAAGTGGTCTTTGAAAACTTTTCGGGAATGGCAGGAAAAACAAAAATTCAGTCATCATGAGACATTATATTAGTACTCTTTACATAAAGAATACTAATAAGGATGAAATGTTTACATAACGAAGACCAATAAGGCTCTCCCGGCCGGGCCTTGGGACAGAAATCAAATGCCGCCCCCGTGGCTTTTGGGTAAGACAGTGTTTTGTCGGGGTATAAAACCCTGCACGTGACTGATCATTAGTGGATGTAATAGGTTGTTAGGTCAGGAATTATTGATGAGTCTTGAAAGCTTTTTGACGACGCAACGTCAGTAACTTGTTGCGAGAATGTGTTAAAACATCTTTCTATTCCCAGAAAAAAAATTTAGGTTTTTCTGACATCTCACGTGTTCCTAATGTTATCTCTCATGATACCGTATTTTCTCAATTTAACGCCTCCGGCGTTTATTTCAAACTTGGCCTGATGAACCCGGCGTTTATTAACAAGGTGCAATTTTCTTTACTTTTTTAACTGATTATTACTGTCTGTTCTTTGAGACCCAGAGAAGGTTTCTTAGGGCAGAACGATTATTCTCTTTTTTTCGACCCTACAAACTGCAGTCCCCAAGTCACCGAAATGATTATTACCAAGGCAAACAGAACGTATTAAGTAATGCATGAACAAGCAAGTACATAGCAGGTACATAGCAAGCAGATGGGTTCAACCAACAAATTTTTTGAGTTCACTAATAGGCAACTTCGCCAACGTCCTTCTCCGACTGTAAGTACAGCGCCATTTCTGGATCAAACGCCGGGGCCTCGATCAAACGCACCCGGCGTTTATTTTAAAACTACTAGTTTTCACCTGGCATTTAATCAGATTCCGGCGTTAAATCGAGAAAATACGGTATATTGATAAAAAGCTTAAGCAAAGGCGACGGCAACGGCAACATAAACAATCGGCTTGCACATTCCCCAATCGAATTCGAAAGCATCCACAGTGCCATGGCATCTGGCTTACACAAGTGTCAGTGCTAATTCGCGGGGGTACATATCTAAATTCCTATCTAGTTACATTGAAATAACGGTTCAATAACTTGAATAACAAACCTTTGTAGTTGAATCATACAGTATCACAGTCTGTAAGAAAATAAAACTGTTTCCAAAACTGAACGTGGACCAGCTGAAGAACAGCAATACTTATTAAAGTTGGTCAACACGGGCGAAGTTGCGGAAGACTGCAGTATGTTATTCTGTGCAAGGGTATCCTCTAGGCAAAACTGACTGAACAACATCTCTGTACTGCTACCAAACAGGGCAACGGCGATTCAGCTCAAAACGCCCGCGTTCACATTCGTTCAACGGTTTCTTGGATCAGATGTAGAAACACTTCAACAGTTCGCCTAACCATTATTGAAAACGTGGTAAAATTTAGAAAGCGAGTTAAAATATATTCCGCACTTCCTTTTTTCCGTGATCATGTTCAACCTCGATAAAGCCGCTCGGAAAATAAAACAATGGCAGTCAGATCTAAAAGTTAGACCAACGTTTTTTAGGCCCTGTTTACACGCAGGTAGGGTAACCCTAGTGCTAGGGTTACCCAAGCAGAAGGGTTACCCCAGCGCTCCCACACATTTCTTCTTTTTTTTTCATCGACGTGTTTACAAGGCAGATAGGGCTTCGCCGTGAATACATCCCCAAAATTCCTTCATTTTTTCTTCAACCAAGTTTGGTCTGATGCCCAAAGCTTTATATAATGTTTCTATATAAGAGCAAATAAGCATACCCGCCGATATCAGTGGTTTTTTATGGTAGCTCTCCGAAAACAATTTCAAGGGAAAAAACAGATGTTACTAACAACAAATTTAATAGGGCATTGCAGCCAAAGTACAAACTAATCGTCTTTATTAATTTAGGAAAATAAAGGCTGATAAAAAGTTCTTCTTTGCACATAAATGTTTTTCAAAAATCCTTTTCAAATATTCGCAAAAAAGACAGCCTGGGTCATCTTTCTGTTTAAAAATAGCATCCTTACATATTCTTATATAAAAAATGCATTTCAAAACTGCCAATGCAATAGTGATCAATTTGTTAAAAAATATTTCGTGTTCCTCTGGTTTGAAAACCAGTAAAAATAAATATTTCTGCGAAGCACCTTTTAATTGTTAACTTAGAGTTAATGCTTTGTATAAATAATTTTAATAGCGTTTTCACTATAAAGTTGATCCATGAATGTAAAAGGTCACTTTGCTTAAAGAATAAAATAGACCATGCTTTGGATCACAGCAAATCGTGCAAATCGGGAAGGAAATGAAGAACTATCTTTCTCAGAGTGATTCATTATGGTGATCTAATGCTGTAAGAGGCGGATCCGGGGGGGAGCAAGGAGTCCGTCCCCCACCTTATTTTTTTGGACCAAAGCTGAGGTCCGCAGGCGAAAAAGGCCCAAATGTTGAGAACATTCTGCGCCTCCACCTACGCATATTTTAAGTCTGGATCCGCCACTGAACATTACCCGCATAGTTTGGCAGCAACATAGTTCAAGATTTTTCTGTTGAAATAATTTAAAGCTGGTTACCATAACGAAATGCCGCCATACAGTTATGCGAACAACGTTTAGCACGTTTAATTCGATCTTATAGCAGCGATTGTGTTGTGCCACGTCAGCCCTTTGATTTAAATTTTGTTTGACGTGGAACACAAAGCTTAGAATGAGAGTTAAAGGGGCTCACTAATATAAGGGCTAAGTCAGCTTCGCTTTTGAAGGTGTGGTTGAAAAACTCAATATTATACATATACTTTATATATATACTTTCTGAAGAAGAAAATCTGGATAGAAGCTGTTAATAATTAACTCCTTTGTAGATATAAATATTTGTTAGCATGTACGGATCCCTCTGTTTTAGCTCCAACACGCCATTCTTATGCAGAGCTGGAAAGGAAAGGTAAAGTCAGCTGACTATTTTATATGTTTTTTTTAAAGTAACTGTCTTCAAATCACATAATTTTTCCGTAGATGGAGGGATCATTGGAAGGCATACACAGTGATCCGACCACCTTTGGGCCATAAAAATTTGCTCAGATTAACGGGGTTTTCAAATACGAAATAAGTGGGCCGTCATAGTTCGGGCCACAAAAAAGTGGTTGTAATAACAGGATGGTCGTATTTCAATAACAAACAGGAAAACGCGAGACATTATACCTTTAAGATTTTAAAGGGCAAAACGTTTTGCAACCTCGTTCCCAGGGCTTTTCCCGCCGCCATTTTTCTTTCTAGGGAAAAGCCCTGGGGAAAACGTTGAACATTTTGAACAACGAGCCAAATCCAATGATCGAGACACAAAGCCTTTTAGCACAATACATTTTACTGTTGTTGTCACTCACCTAGTAGATGATAAAAAATTGTTGCCGCATTTTTCCGTTGAGTCGTACGCGGAGGACACAAGTTAAAGAAAACCACAGGATCACCAATGTCTTTAAAAGCATTTGTTACCAATCTAAAGAAAACCACAGGATCACCAATGTGATCACCAAATCTTTAAAAGCATTTGTTACCAATCTAAATTGTAAGATATTTGTGAAATAAGACAAGAACACACCTATAAAATATGTATAGCATAATAGATAATATTGCTTCTCAGTTTAAAATACAAAAAGAAACAAGTACATATAACATATAACACATATACAGCTGTACCTTTCAATTCTACCTACGTATACACACTAAACAGCTATTATACTCGTGTGCTTTCCTGAAAGAAATCGGATTGTGGCAGCCTTTGCAAGCTAGGCTTCTCTGTTCGACACAGTTACTGACACAAATTGCATCTTCAGGGGTGATAAGAGAGTTTGCTCAAATATATATAGCAAAAGGTATTTAGAATAAAGTGCTCAGAAGTTCCTATTTTTTTGGGAGAGCGACCAGTAGTTTTCACTCCCATGCCAGGGTTCAAAGTAGTAGCCGCCACTTTGGTCACACTTGCCGGCGATTTTTCACGGAAGCAATAGAAAATTATACCTATTGATCAGCGAAAAAATCAGCCTTGGGAAAAAAAGCCTATAAATTCAGGCTAAAAGCTCTGATTTTATTTTGAACCCTGCATATGGTAAATCGATTTCAAGTAAAGTAAAAAGCCTTCCATTTTAGGTGTGGTTTCTTTGTTTTTACATATCCAGACATAATATCTTCTAAAAGACAACAAAAATTAACCTGGTTATGGTTTTTTGAAGAATCCGGCATTGTTCCCGGCGCCACAGTGATGTTCATTGCATAATTGTCAATAATAATGAGGGATAGAGTAACTTGTGCGCTTACGACATTCCAAAAAAAACTACTTTGAGGCAGGACAAGAACAGATTCTGTAGACTTTCTGGTTCTTCTCCACAGAAGGAGCAGCTTGAGTCCTCTTTCAGATCGACTTTGCTTGTAAATTGGTTTGTTGCTTTTGTCTATGTATGTAGAAGCGTGAATTGGTAGTCGATGAATCCCGTGCTTTTAGGAAACTGAGACGCTGGCTGATAGGCCTTGCGCCACTTAACACGTCGAACGTGTTTCACTACGTCTTTTCCTTTTTGTTATCTTTTTTTTTTTTTGTATCTCGTGTACTACCTACCTCCAAGTGTCATAAGCTTGCTCCTCAAGTGGTTGTGTTACTTCAGGCAGTTCCATGAGAGTTGGAAGATCACCTACGGATCAGTGGGAATTAATTGGTTGCGAACCATCAAACACAAGTGACGAAAATATTGTAATGCCAGTTTAGGTGGCACAGACACTGAAGTTGGTTTGTCTGCCTTTCTCTCAGATAATGGCATTTCTGTCTGTCTGTCTGTCTGTCTGTCTGCTGTTTGCCTGTCTGATTGTATCTATGACTGCATGACTGATTGACTGATTCCCCGAGTACGATGATGAAAAAGTGACTGACTGACTGACTGACTCACTCACTGACTCACTGACTCACTAGCCTCCCACGCAGTCGTTTTTAGGGGAGTCGTATTTCACCTCCACCCCACAAACGCCTGCTTACCCGAGAGCAACATTCCTTTCCCATTGTTTGACATGCGAGGCGTCCGAGCCAATCACGAACGAATCACAGTCATAAAACGTGCTTCCTGTCGCAAGTTGGCTTTTTGACCTTTGTCACACAATATAACTCGCTCATCAATGCCTACAATAGTCTGAAGAAAACACTGAGGGAAATGTACAAAGAACCATCCAACATCTCATGTAGAATCAGTGGAAAGACATAATCGTTAGAGCAAAACTCAAAAGCCTACAGTTCAAAAGCGTAAATACAGGATAAATGAGTCCGTGTTTGGCCTGACAGCACTATTATATCAATGAAATCACGAGAAATGGAAACGTGTTTTCTCACTATCGAACATGGGAGTTCCAATTCAAATACAACTGGAAAGGCCATCTTCTCTATGTTTTCCGAGTGTCCATCCTTTAAATCGCTGAGACTAACAGAAGCCGAAACCCCCTGAATTGATATCTCAACAACTACGCCGTGTACTGAGGAAGTGGCTATTGAAGACCGGTGGCAAAGCTTAGATGTCAGTGATTTCCAATATCCTGTGGGCAAATTGAAAAATATGTCGCTCCTCCGCTTGTTGATTTCCTGGATTGCAGACAACTGAAAGTGATTTAAACGTGAAATTTCGAATATAGAGCATGCAGACAGCGCAAACCGCTCGAGTCCTTTGTTTCCTGTTGTGCGGTTGACGTCACTTTCCAGAAATCAGTAGGTAAAATGTGATTGGCTAGGCTCCGGGAAAGGAATGTTGCTCTCGGGTAAGCAGGCGTTTGTGGGGTGGAGGTGAAATACGACTCCCCTAAAAACGACTGCGTGGGAGGCTACTGACTCACTGACTCACTGACTGACTCACTGACTGACTCACTCACTCACTGACTCACTGACTCACTCACTCACTGACTGACTGACTGACTGACTCACTGACTCACTGACTGACTGACTCACCGACTCACTGACTGACTCACTGACTAAACTGACTCACTGACTCACTGACTGACTCACTGACTATATAGCTAAACTGACTCACTCACTCACTCACTCATTTTTGCCCAATGAACTGTCTGGCAGATGAATGACGGGAAGGACAGACGGATTAGCCAGTCACACTTCTCTAGACGGGAAACGTAAGATCAGTCAACTTTACAAGAAAGAACGTCTTATTTCTTTTCTAGGAAACTCACCAATTTCACCAATATAATCATCCAGGTCAGATGGCTCACGAATTGGAGACAAAAGCCCTGTCATTGACGAACGAAGAATCGAGGAAGATCTGATATATAATGAGATCACAGATTAGAGAAGGAAATTTAGCTCAAACGTTTTGAATCAAAGGGTGCGTTCCTTTGGAATGATCTAGATCAGGATCAATGATCTAAGATCACTGAGATCATGGCGCATCAAAGGAACCGAGAAATCAACCCTGAACGAGGATTCTTCGGTTCCTTTGATGCGCCATGATTCGAGTGATCTTGGATCACTGATCCTGATCTGGATCATCCCAAAGGAACGCACCCAAAAGAGATTCAGTGCGATGGAATATCAGTGATATTCCTTCATGGTTGTGAAAATTTTTATGGGATCGCGGATGATAATAAAGAAAGAATAAATAGATGTGAGAAAGTACGCCGATGACACTAATCGCACATTTGCCTCCAACGACCTGGAAGAGCTGTTTTCATCCCTGACTCACGATCTGAGCAATCTGAAACAATGGCTCGACTTAGGAGCCCATCACTAGGAGCGTACAACTGCCCTATATTTCTGTCACGGCGTTTTCACAGACCGATTTATTTTTAGATTAAATTTTTCGCAAATATGGGACTCCCTCAGGAGCCCCATTCTCTCGTGCGAACCTTTTCCTCCACCTTTCTTTTGTTCTTAAGTTTCTCTGCGAAGCTAAGAAACTTTAGAAGAAAAGAAAGGTGATGATGATGCGGTATCACGTGTACCGGTACTACCTTTTTCATGGGAAAGATAGTCTAAAAATAAATCGCTCTGTAAAAATGCCGTGACATTGGCTTAGTATGGGAGTTGTACGCTCCTAGTGATGGACTCCTGCTCGACTCTAGCCGTCTAAGTTTAATGTCCTCAAGGCCAAGTGTCTGTTTACAGGCACAAGGTACAAGATCTCTTTGCTCCCGAAGTGAACCTCACATTTGCTTTGATGGGCATTTAATTGAAAGAGTCAATAGTCACAAATACCTAGGTGTTCAGGTGGATGAAAAACTCTCGTGGGAGGCTCATATCTCCGAGGTCGTTGGTAAAGTTGCTAAAGTACTTGCTGCCCTGAGGAGGCTAAGACCGATATGTCCCCAAAGTACCCTAGTCACAATTTATAAGTCACTGATTCTTCCACATTTCGATTATTGCAGCGCGGTATGAGGCTGTATCGGTAATGGCCTCAGTCAAAAACCAGAGAAACTACAAAACAGGGCAGCACGCATAATAACAGGGTCTGGTCGGGATGTCAGATCTGCCCAGATGCTTTGTGACTTCAAATGGAAAAGCCTCGCGGAAAGAAGTGCAAAACAACTGAAATCTTTAATGTTTAAAACAGTTAATAACCTTGTACCCGAATACCTGTCTGATAAATTCGGCAACGTAAATACCATCCACAGACATAATATTCGGGTCGGCTCTAGAAGAGTTTTCGTTATAGGGGCGCAGTAATATGGAGAAGTCTGTCAGTGGAGGCTAAGCAGGCCACTACTTTAAATAATTTTTATTCCGCTATTGTATCATTTTAGAAATAATTATAACTTAACTAGATTTTTCACTAATATCCGCAATTTTTAAGTCTTAGCTTGTAAGTAATAGGTAATATATTTATTAGGGTTAATGCGCACGGCTCTTTAGAAGACCACGTTTTAGTGAAAAGGATCCCATGATTAAATAAAGTTATTATCATTATTATTATAATTTAAATCATGTCAGTCTGAGGTACCCCCTCCCCACCCCTCTTCATCCTACTGTCTCTGAGG
Organism: Galaxea fascicularis; assembly: GCA_948470475.1. NCBI lineage: Eukaryota > Metazoa > Cnidaria > Anthozoa > Scleractinia > Euphylliidae > Galaxea > Galaxea fascicularis. The sequence continues at coordinate 11,724,789 of OX419336.1, read as the reverse complement.
GTAAAGGATCACGAGGGTAACCTCTGATACTCAAAATTAAGCCGATTGTTTTGGATGAGGGCGAGCAGAATCGCAATGGATAACCCCTAATCAATATAAAATAAGCTTTAAAACTGCTCTGCTGTTCTGGAAACTAACTTTCAAAGTGTGATACGCAAACAGTTCAACGTAAGCGGCAAACGGTCGCTAAAATAAAGACACGAATAAGTAAAGCTTGATAGTGAATGCTGAATATAAAGGGAACGAACGTGAAACATGGGGTTACCAATGAAAAGAACTTAGAAGACTGATTCCGTGAAAACTGAAATAAGCTGATTTGTGAGCCACCTTTGTTCAGACAAAACTAGGGCTAAAAAGCTTGAATTTTAGAAATTAAAATATCTCTTCAATCTTTGGCGGAAATGTGATGACTTTCGTTCGAAACATCCGCCTTAAAAACACACAGCAAGAAACCCAGCAGATAAGCTGTTTTGTTTTACAGACAGACTATAAAAAGACGTAAAAAGAAAAAACACAATATTTGAAACTAAGCAATGTTCATACGGTAATTACAACAATAAAAACAACAACAACAAAGTCAAAAATGAAGAAGTGCTAATTAATTTTGTATCGTATCTTTACAGTTAACAACTTTTAACAAATTTATACATACATAGTTAGAGTATACATGCAGTGAGACTATGATAGAAAGTAGCAATAATAATAATAAACTTAAAGCTAAATCATTTAGATGACGTAGCAAAATTTAAAGCTAGTAAATTTACCTTGCACGTGGTACAGTCGGCTCCATATCGATGTCTGCTTTTATGCCTCGGTCTCCACTTGTGGAAAGATCCCTTGGTCGAATTCCGCTATCTTCAAGACAATACAAGGCATAGGTGAAGTCACACAACTAACAAAGCCTCTACTGAATCCACTTAGTGTTCAGACAATGCGACATAAACGGTTGCCGAAGGCGGAATAGGAGGTTACGTGGTGACCACAAAAGGGGCCATACAAAGTCTTGTAAAGTGTGAGAACCAACGTAACAGATGGCGGTAAGAGGCCCTATATGTGGCTTTCATCGGAAATCCTGCCTGCTGTTTCAGCAGCAATATAGTAGTTCAGTTACCCTGGGTTCCACAGGATATTTTTTTATTAACGATACTGATGGTTCGCGGCGAAGCCGCTTTTACCTCTGGTCACAGGAATACGCAACCTCATTTCCATGCGAGAAATCAGTTCAGAATTTGAACTAGTTCGTTGATGGGTTCTTCAAAGGAAACAAAAATTGTGATTGGCTTACGAAAAGCGTGGTTTCCCAGCCGACATGAAACAAGAGCTACGATTGGCTTAGTAAAAGCGTGGTTTCCCAGGCGACAGCACAGCAAGGAAATGGGGTTCATTATTCGTGTGACCAGAGGTTTTTTTCTTCCTTTCGGCGCTTCGCGCCGCGTAATTTTCCCGCAACCAAACGAAAAAAATAACCACTGGCACCCAGGGTATAGTTCAGTTGACCGTGGTAAAAAAAAAAGACCCTAACAAGTCCTTCCAGAGTGTTTCTTAATTCGTTATCACACTCAAAGTTATTTATATATATTCTCCTGTTTAATCAGTTCATTCCAGTCCTACTCTTAGTATTACTGAGTTACAGATTTCATTGGATTATGAACGTTTAGGCCTGTCAGCCGTTTTGAATATTACCATTCATCGCTATTGTTCGCAAACAAAAATGACTCCAACACGGTACGTTTTGATGGTGCTTTTACTTCTTACCTTGAAGATCTGGCATAAAGTCTACAGTGCTTGCGTCTGAGTGTTCAAACAGTTCGGAACCTTCAGGATGGGCAGCAGCCCGAAGTATTTCCTTTTCGGACGGTGTGTCCATGGCTCTCGCAACCTTGAAGACAAAAGATGATGAATCGTAAGTACTTAAAAAAAAGAGAGAAGGAAAAACCTAACTGAAGATGACTTAGCCGATGAAAAGTGCGGCAATAACAGGATGGATTGTTCTAAGGATGTAATTAAAGGCCTGGAACCGGCGATTTTCCCCGGTTTATTGTGTGGGAACCCCAGCTACTCTAGTCTCCCACGCAGCCGTTATTTGGCTTGCCACGCAATGCTCTTAGCCAGTGGACGCGACGATCCAAGTGTCGGCTGATCTGGAGACTACGGCTACTCTAACAGAAAAACAAAGCCCTGAAATCATTAAGGAACAACTATCCCCGGCTACACGTTTTGCTTTGCCGCCTACTTCAAAAATGGGTCACAATCAGATTGGTATGAAATCTGAATCTGGTCGATTCAGATTCCGGTTGAATCATTCTTCTTTGGTAACGGTTCCTCTAGTCGCAACAGTACCCTTACATCCTATGTGAGAGACTATCTTTGGTGTGATCGATTCTGATCAAGGATTAAACTCAGTGATGCGTGCGCACATATTTGGCAAACGCCAATCACTCCGATTCGTAACCTGGGTGTCCAATAATCTTGATCAGGAAAAGCGGAAATTCCATACCCTCTTTCCACCCAAGGAGGGGGAGGGGGGATAGAAAAGGGCTCCATCAAAGAACGCCAAAGAGGCGTTAGATTTGGATTTTTAAGGCAATCAGATTTCATAGGTCACGTTTGTGTTTGCCAAATTGATATAATCTTTCATCTTTATACAACTTTTATATAAATTATATAGTTAATTGTAATGCTAACTATTGTAGTTTTATGATAACAGAAAACACTCTAATAGAAACGTCAACGGCTTGTATAACAGAGGTGCATTGATACAATCTAATTACAAACCTCAGCGCTTTCTCCAAGAGGTGATGAAGGAAGCTCGGAGCTTTCCTTACTAGAGTCCCCATAGTCGCTAGAATGGTACTCCTCAGGGGTGGTGACCGCATTTCCTTTCCAGAGGTCAAGGAAAGGGAAGCTGGAGAGAGCTGGTACGAACACAACACATATAGAGTTCTAAAGTGATGACGTCACAAAAATAAAATTTTTGAAATTATGGAATATGATGCCATATTCTTATAGAGCATCCTGAAAGACACCCTCGTCCCAAAAATTAGCTCCGAATTTCAATTCCCAGTAGAGATATAAGGGATCAAAGTTTGATGGCATCCCATACAAACCCTGCAAAATTTGTTTCAGTTCCTTCAGTTCAGAACTGACTCAAAATTAGAGAGATTTATATGGGGCAGTATCAAATTTCAATCCTTTATGTTTCGGCTGGGAATTACAATGAAGGGCTAATTTTTGGCAAGGACCCTTTTTTAAGGATATTCCATTCGAAAATGGCGCCCAATCCCATAATTTCACAAATTTAATTTTTTGTGACGTCACACTTTAGAACTCTATAAGAAAGTCACTAAGCATTAATTGCCGGAGCTCATACTAATCATCATTTCTAAAGCCTCTTACATATTGCTGTTTTTAAACGATTGTTTCCAGAAATTGAAAACGTGATCTTGTTTAAAACAGAAACACTTTACATCCATTCTGAACTCATTTCACCATTCAATGTTGATGCTGGAAGGTTTGGACGTAAATTTGGCGGAACATTGTACCAAATTGATATGGGGAAGGATACAGCCTGCTACGTAGTCGTTTTTAGGGGATAAAACAACTACGTGGGAAGTTAAAGGAGACAATTAAGGCCGGGTCAGGGATGGAGGCCTGAGGTAACATTAGCACCAAGTCTATATTGCCACTAACTCAAAATTCTTCAAGCTTTTCTTACATTAATTCATATGAACTCGTGTGATGTGGGCTATATTTTATAGCCTGCATTGATATATAAAACAGTCGCTTTATGACGCTTTAGGCCTTGTTATTCCTCCATTTGCGAATAACCTTTTATTGCTGTCACCTCTTCGTCTCAAAAAGGTAGAGTTATCGGTATAGGGGAAGCACAGCCTCTCTTAATCGTCTCCAGATTAGCTTTCTATACATGTTCTCACCTTCAATGACTGGTTCCATGAACAAATCTTTGGCTGATTTCAAGTGGTGTTCATCAAGTCTCTGAAGACGTATCATTGTATAAAAATCATTTATTTGAATTGCAGATTAATTAACATATGATTTCATATAACTCATTTACTCATCACTTTCAGGTTTATTGCGAACCCATAAAATAACCAGCTCCCAGTTGGTTTGTTAACTCAGTTGGTGGAGCACTGCAGCTATATCACGAAAGTCCTGGGTTCGACTCCCGCACAAGCCTGACATTTTTCAGGCTTTCTTGGCCATTGCTTCAGTAGTGTTCATATCTGTAATGATCACTAGCATCTTCACTCTCTGAAGATGTCATAGCAAGGTTTTATTATTATTTTACACCGATATGTACATCGTCCTATGACAGCGCGTTAAAAATCGTGTCCATGAATATTCTTCTCATACCATAATAATTAAATAACGCTTTTTTAGGGGTATTGAGGGATGTTTATGACCTCAGGAATATTTTCTTTCAATAGTCAACTAGAAACTATTTATTCCCCACGGACTACAGTCTGCCTCCTGCTACTCACCCGCTCACATAACGTCTCTCGTCCTCCGGAGTCCACGTTCCGTCTAATGACGTCACTCCTTAGTTGAGTCATTGTATCAATGGGCATTTTTCTCTTCTTCTTTGGTGGAGGAGGTATGGCGGTAATAACGGGTGCCCCGGGGGTGGCATATCCGACAGGAACGGCTAACTGTGATGAAAGTAAAGATAGTTCATTATTGTAATTATTTAAGGAGTTGAGGCAACGATACCCTAGCTCCGGGGGCCCGTTAAAAAAATTAATATTACCGAAAACCAAAATAGAAGGGGTGAGACGGGCCTCTGGCCGCAGAGGCCGAGAAATTCGTTTCCATATCGTCAAACTGGGACAGAATTTACCCTGGCTCTTTGATTGGTTCTTCAAATGAAACAACAACTGAGATTGGCTTACGAATGGCGTGGTTTCCCAGGAGACAGCACAGCATGGAAACGAGGTTCAGTATTCGTGCGACCACAAGTTATGCATGCTTACCTCATAACTCTCAGCGATGGTGGTAGGAATATCCCTATGATCGGAAGTCTCTGTTGAGCCATAAAAAACAAGTTAGATATGCAAGTTGTTATCCCTGAACCTTGAGAAGCTATCCAAACTGATCAACAGCATTTTGTTGTTATTGTTGTTTGTTGTGTCTTCTTCTTTGTTCTAAACTTGGATTAGAAAATTAGCCATGATTTAACGGACGAGTCAAGAACTAAAGAGAATATGGCATGAAACAGTTCTGGAAAATCGGATCAAGGCAGTGATTAGCTTTAATTTAACGAGGAAGGAAGTTTCAGTGCGGGTAGACAAAAATACAAGGACACTGATTCTTGTAGTTATTTATGCTCACCGCCAGGTTTTTTAAGTTCCCCCGTCAGCTCATCTATCATCAGTACATCTGCTAAAGACGGTTCACCTTCCAACAGGACTACATCTGGTATAAGCGGTGAGGCTTCACTGGGAGCAAAAGGCGCCCAAAAAAATAAAGTTAGGAAAGTAAACGAAGCTTGAACTGTAGAGTTTTCCAACAAAATAAAGCCTTCGTTTTGGAAAGAACGTTACAAAAACTGATTAGCCTTTACATTGAGCTACACAACAAATGAAAAATGTCGTGCAGTTTGGGTAAACCCAAAGATGTATCTGCCAATATGGAACCTTGGAAAGAATTTTCAGTTTTCATAGTTAGTACTTCGCATACACGTTGAAACTGTTGGTTGTTGTCTTTGGCTACAAGAGAGACTTCAAAGTTTTGTCGTTGTGTCTTGTCTCGTATTAGTTTCGTTTTCTTCAGAAAAATCATTTGAAATCTGCCTCTTTCGTGTTTTTGTGCCGTTCGTATAAGAAAAGAAGTACAAACGTATACCAAGAACTGCAGTGACAGTGGCCTTTCAAGTATGAGTGTTATAAAATGACTTACACTCGCGTTGCCTGTTGATCCCTCGGCTGAGTCGGAGACTCCAATCGGGGAGAGCGAGCACTAGGCGAACTTGGTTGCTGGGGAGGAGGAGACGGCGAGCGAAGACGAGGAGACGGTGAACGAAGACGAGGAGACGGCGAACGAAGACGAGGAGACGGCGAACGATGGGGAGGAGACGGCGAACGACGAGGAGGAGACGGTGAACGAAGACGAGGAGACGGTGAACGACGAGGAGGAGACGGCGAACGACGAGGAGGAGACGGCGAACGACGAGGAGGAGACGGTGAACGACGAGGAGGAGACGGTGAACGACGAGGAGGAGACGGCGAACGACGAGGAGGAGACGGTGATCGAAGACGAGGAGACGGTGAACGACGAGGAGGAGACGGCAAACGATGAGGAGGAGACGGCGAACGATGAGGAAGAGGCGGTGAACGATGAGGAGAAGATGCAGGACCCTGGGGAGATCTGGAACGAGCTCGAGGAGACCTGGAAAGAGGGCTTGGTGACCGCAAGCGGGGGTCCGGCCGAGGTAAGCGCTGACTGGGAGACAGAGGTTCCGGCATGGTGATATCGGGGTGGGGTAAGTCATCTATTATATCCACCTCACCTGGAATCTATTGAATATATTGCAGCGTTTTTTGTTGCTTTACGGCTTCAAAGGGAAAATAATCTGTCCTTATACTCACGAGAGGAGAAGTTGAATGCTATCCTGCGTGGCAGGCATTCGAAGGGGAAGGGGAAATTCGAGTGCACGACAACGCAAAAGGTTTCGCACCACAAGCTATTGCAGGCGTTCCCCTCCCTCCCTCCCTCCCATTTCGAACGCACTTCGCGTTTTCCCCTCTCCCACCCAGACACTGCGCTGATACATGTCTCCAGAAAACTTCATGGTATCGTTCCATCAAAGTACGAGTTTTGGAGAGTGCCTACTAATAAATAAAAAAAATGGCTTACACTACTCTCTGAACATGCAAAGGTTTTTCAAGTATCGTTTTCTATTTTAGGCTTTTTATTGACTCCACTGCCGAAACAAAGCTTCTTTACGTTCCAATTGCTGCTTTTCATCTTCGGTAAAAAAGGGTATTGGAAGGTTAGAATTTGTGGCCGTACACACGAAGCTTAATTCTAAACTTTTTAAATACCTTTAGCGGATGACTGTATCAACAGAGTGCCACCATTATTCAACTTCAAAAAGCCATACATAAATCCTTTTCCAGCCGAAATGGTAAACTTCGGAAGAAGACTGCAAGGTAGACATGCCTTGCAAGAGGTTTTTTCAAGGGAGTTGAGTAACGACAACGGCCAACAAGTCAACGAAAAAGTCATTTCAAAATATGGCTTTTTGTAGCTCTCTCGTGGTTATTCCAATTCTTCAATATGGCAAATGCTGGCGAACCGTCCACGACAGAACTAAGTGAATATGAATGGCGCGAAAGCAAGGAAAACTTACCGTCAGCCGCTCTTGAGAAAACCTAGAATTTGGTCATTTTACGTTGTTGTTTTCCAGAGCCGAGACGGCAAAGAAATGTACCCAAATGTAAAACACACGTGCAGGGCGATTGGATTTGCTCATTAAGCCTAGTGTTTTGTGGCATTCTTGTTGCCGTTGCCGTCCGTGTTGCTTAAGCTGCCTACTATCATCAGGAAGTGTTGCACTCACCCTAATTGGCTCGTCTTTTCGCGTCCTTACGTGATCCACCTCCGGTATTCTTATATCAGCAGCCCTGGCTTGATGCGGGCTGTGATCGATGTCTGAACCAGAAGGACCTCGCCATTCCGGGAGCCACCCGGGACTTCCGCGTTGGACGGGTGTACCCGGTATACTAGGAGGACTAAAACGTCCCACGGGTGGGGGCAAAGGAGACGGATGACCATTACCTTTCACAGTGAAGTACTCTCCCTGCAGGAACGTTTAACAGAAAGAATAAGGTTTGTGTTTTAGTAGCGACATCTAATGCATCGCTTTGATGCTGTAGCTGAGTGTAAAATAGGCTATAGTGCTATCTTGATGTAAACGAAAAGCTTTAGGGATGTGACTAATTAATGTGTTTGGGAAAGCTGAAGCCAGATAGCTTCTTCAGCATGGTAAGTCTAATACCTGGGTTCAGGTTCTCACGTAAAGCAAAAAAAATGAACTTGTCTAGTTCCTGCGACGCTTTTATCCCAGACCCTCAAGGTCAACTTGTTGTGGGGTGAAATTCCTTATCTGTGAACAAACGCTTTGAATTGCTGCTTAGACCACATGGCTCGAAACGGATTGACAGGCGTGGATTCACAGCGAGGCTCATGAACTAGCCAACCTGCTACGCCGGCTTAAGTGATCCTCCAAACCACTGTAAAGGAGTCGCACTAAATAATCCGGCCATAAGTTCTTATTTAAAATTTTCTCAACTTTACAGTGTTGGTATCTCGTTCACATGATTAGAATCAGACTTTCGTCCATCGTATAAAACACGCACGAAATCTTCACGAAAGACTGGTGGGGAAACCGAACATGTTTTCCACCAAAGACACCAAAGCATTGAACTCATTACTAAATACAATGAGCCGTTATTTGTCAAGGTCAAGCTAGGCGGTTGGGGATCCCAACTAACTCGGTTTCACATCTTTGATTTTTTTTTTTCAGGCTTCTGTACCGGCGCAACTGCATAAAAACTGCGTTCACAACTGCGCGGATCATTAATTCTTCATTTCATTTCCGCAGTTCATCGTCAGTAGGTCCACGGTTCAGTTAGGGCATCGGACCGCTATCGCGAGGTCATGGGTTCAAACCTCGTTGAAGTCATGAATTTTTTCAGGCTCGGCTCTACGTAATTGCTTTAAAACTGCGTTCACACCTGTGATGATCATTCTTCATTATGACTTTGATTCATAATTTAACCGTAGGAACTGCGTGAGGAAAAGTTCTATACACTCTTTTCTTTTTATACCCGGTTTTATAAGAATGTTTTTCAGTATAAAAACATTGAGGCTGAAATTTGCGAAAGTTTAACAACGTGCTAAGATTGAGAGTCAGTAAGAACGTCTTTATTTTGCTCATTTGTTTTTGTTGCGTTGTGAACCTCGTTCAATGCTTTTTGTAAACCTAAATTTACTAAGAGTCCCCATGGTTGGTGCGACATCTTGTTCGCTGCATCAGAGCAAGCCTCAACAAGTTACAAGCAACTTGAAGTTTCTTGGTCAAGTCCGCTTTGATTTATTGAAATATTATACCAAGTAACTTATAAAATAATAATAAGACTGTCTTTATAGTGGAAATGCACTCAGCTAAAATAAAATAAAAAAAATGAAATAACTCAAATAAACTTAAGATGATAGGAATTTAAAAACATCTACGAAAGAACATTTTCAAGCTCAAATCGCCAAAAAAAAATAAAAACGTTCGGCCATGGCTCCAAAATTAGACGGTCTTATGAAAAAATGAGTGCGTTGGCCATTCAACCGAACCGGGTTTGGAGGATGCCGGCGAATTGTTAGAAAGTGGTCTGAAGTTTCCCGTTTGGTGTTAAATTTATACTCCATTGCTTACCGGTGCCACAGACGCTACAGCATGAATTTCCAAATCCAAGCGAAATAAGTTAGTAGAGAAATCCAAAGGATCTGTAATAGCTTCCTCCCTATGAAGAAAAATTCATTGCAACCAAATATATCATTACATTTACCTAAAGAAAAGAGTTGCTGAGTTGAATTACCGAGTCCTTTCCAATGGGAGATTCGCCGAAATAACAGTGGCCTCATTTGGACGCGAAAAAATCAAAATGTGGTTAATGCACACAAAACAAGACAAATGAGAGAACCAAAGTACCCAGAATAGAGTGATTGTCAAATGAATGTCGTAAAGCCAAAACCAAAGCAATTACTCTGAAAAATCACAAGAGATAAAGAAAGCTCAGTGAATCAATCAGAACTACTGATTTGAAGCAATTACATGCCACCGGCGCCATGCGCGGGAAAATGCGTGCGTGCACGCGCGCGAGAGTTTTGTCAACCAATCACAGAGCGAAGTAAAACAAAATCAAAGCAAACGCGAATTAATTTCGACACTAAAATGTGATTGGTCCTTTTACTACATCCATTTTGAAATCACTGGATATTCTTGCAATCTGATTGGCTCTCAACAGTGCCATTTATTCACAAATTGCACTATTTGGAAGCTCTAAATTGCATCCCTTTTAGCCTCAAAATTCAAAACCGGGTTAACTAACCTGAAGTGGATATTAAATAAATATTAATATTGACAAAAAAAAACTGTGTGATTTCAATTGAGCTTCGTGTCGCGCCTGAACTTATACTTGTGCCTACAAATCGAATTCGCACTCAGTTCAATTACAATTATTAATTGTATCAATAACAAAATTCTTGATTCTGACTTGTTCTGAGCGCGCCTATTTGTCACGTAATTATATAGCTGGTAGTTAATCCGATATTGACAGCATAGCTATTATCCTTTAATTTTCAAAAACTGTCCAATTAAGGATTAATTTGGATAGTTTTAGATAGGACTTTCCTATTGAAAATGGCAAACTGTCCAATTTAAGAAAAATAGGACAGCTTTTATGAGCCAATCAAATCCAAGAAAATACAATAGGTAAAGGAAAGTAGCGAGTCAGCTTAAAGCATTGCGTCAGCGCGGTAAACAGGACGTCGTGTTGCTGTGTCTCTTGTTGAACAATGGCCGAATTAAGCTACGCAGATTTGTCAAACTTTTCTAGTTCTCATGACCTTTTAAGCGACAACACCGCAAATGAAAGATTTCCTACGCTGCAGGAAGAAGACCTTGCGAATCTGAGGGGCAAAACCCAAACCCAAAACACCTCCAAGACTGGTACAAAAACTTGGCTGAACGTTTTCAATGAGTGGAAAGTACAGCGTAACGAACGAAGAAAGTTTGAAAACATCCCTCGCAATGGGCTGGATGGAATTCTTTGCCGTTTCTTCGCGGAAATAAGAAAAAAAGACGGGGACGAATATGAGCCAGAACGCTTGGCTGTTATGCAATGCTCGTTGGACCGTCATTTGAGGAACTGTGGCAGAAATTACAGTATTTTTGCGAGATCGTGAATTTGCACAATCAAGACAACAACTTGAAGCGAAAGCAAGAGGATTACGAGCCCAAGTTTCCTTGAAATTTATTGCTTTTTATGTGATTACAGCATTCTGTTCTGTATATTTTGGAAATAAAAATAATTCAAACTATTTAAGTTTGCCTTTTCTTAAATAAGGATAATACTTGTTTGGGCAATGCTAAGTTGCATCTGAGAAGCTATACAATTAATAAGTAAGAGGACTACACGCTTGTCCAATTTTGGAAATAATTGGATTAAAGAAAATTCCTCTGACAGCCATATACTAATTGTCGCGCGACCAAGTGGGTACCCAATTACAGGTATCCAATTACAAAAAGTTGTAATTGGATACCTGTAATTGGACGTAAGACTGTTGGAACATACCACTGACTTTTTCACTGAAAGAAGGTCCTCAAATTGGACCTCGTTTAGTACAATTCAGCCGAGCGTTCCTCCGATTTTGAAATTATTCGTCCGATTGCTCCCTGAATTGTATTCCACTCGGTCCTGACAGCATCGATAATGCCAGATATATGACTTCAAGTGGACCGAAGGTGCTTGGATCGAAAGAGAAACTAAGGCAGGTCAAAATTTCCAGTGAAAAGATTAAACTTTAATTAATTGTCTATAGATGCGAAGAGCTTAAATAAATTTCCTCTCGTGTGTATTAATAACGATATCTCACCTTAACACGGGATTTGCTAAATCAATTTCTCTGACTCTCATTCCAGATGCGTTCTTTATTGTCCTGTAAATGTGCGTTGCTTCAACTGCAAAACAAATAATTAGCATTAATTAATTAATTAATTAATTTATTTATTCAAATTCAATTACCCAGATAATCAAAAAATGAAACAACGAATTAAATATATTTACAAATACAAAAGGTAAAATCTGAGTAATTAGGCCAGTTTATACAGAATACGAGATTCCTTACTTGAAATAAACTGCCTGAAATAAGAAAATAGATTACTGATATAGGCAAATCGCATCAACGATGACTAATCACAAAACTATAAAAAATTCTTGTTTAAGTTAAACTTATTAATATATAAAACTGATTCGCTGATTAAGTTTGAGTTTATCAAAGCATGTTTCCTTACCCCAGACAGTTTTTGTCTGCTCACGGTAAATTCTCACCACACCAACCATCAAATTCGAAGACAATCGAAGGGCGAAGGGGACCACGGGATCAATTATGTCACGACTGAAATAATAACAAAATTGCGCGATTTTAAATACCGTTAAACAAAGTAAGTAATCGAGAAAATTGTAATACTTCCAGGTTCTTGTTGCAGAAAATGACACTTAAGGCACAAATGGGTGCCAGAGGTTATTTTTCCTTTGGATGAGGGAAATTACACGGCGAAGCCACGGCGAAGCCACGGCGAAGCCAACGTAGCGCGAAGCGCCGAGAGGAAAAAATAACCTCTTGTCGTACGAATGCTGAACCTCATTTCCGTACTGTGCTGTCGCCCGGGAAACCACGCTTTTACTAAGCCAATTAGAGTTGTAGTTTCCCGTCGGCTGGAAAACCACGCTTTTCGTAAGCCAACCATAGTCGTTGTTTTATTTAAAGAATCAATCAACGAACTAGGATAAATTCTGTCCTAATTTGCCGCAATGGAAACGAATTTTCGGCTCATGCGACCAGAGGCCTGTCTTTCTCCTTCTGTTTTGGTTTTCAGGGATATTTATTTTCTAAACAGGTCTCTGGAGCCAGGTTAAAATGAGCCATTAAATCAATGAGCAAAATTTCGTTTTTGTCTTTAAATCTAGTTTCTGGACGTAAAATCCGAGGAAGTGCTGTTCCCTTGTCCAAATCAAATTTTAAGCGGACCGTTTTACACATCGCTTGGAAACAAAGCTAAACCTGATTTACAATAAGGTTTGACCCTCAGAGGCAGGGA
>OX419336.1:11691894-11709394 GCA_948470475.1 Galaxea fascicularis | reverse complement strand
CTTTCAACGACGTGACGGGGCGGCCATGTTGAGGGTCAAAACAATTTTCTATTGTTTTAAAGAACAAAGTGTCTAAATGGCCGGCAGCCGGTCAAGGTTGTAAAAACACTAAATGGCCGGCAGTCCGATTCGGACTTAGACTTTTTCCTTAGACTTGGTACTTCGGGGAGATTTAGTGTGTTTTAGGTTAGGGATTAGGGCTAGGAGTCAAGGAATATGGACGTTTGTTATTAGGCTTGAAGATTTTGACCGGCTGCCGGTCATTTAGACGATTTGTACTTTGATAGTTTATATTAATAAAACTGCATCGCTTTCTTAACGGTTACTTCGATAGTTAAGTCTGTAAATGTCGTTTTTTGTTGAAAATATCATAAATTCCTCAGTTTTTCTGAATTTGTCAAGGAAATATCGGACTGCCGGCCATTTAGACACAGCCTTTATGGAAACCTCGCCTGGGATCTGTTCTGTTGTAAAGCACGCAGGAAGTGGATAGAGCACGAAAGAAGTGTAGAGGAAACACGAGTTGTAGTCTAGTGTTTTTGCTACTTCTTGAGTGCTCTATCCGCTTCCTAAGTGCTTTACATCAGAACAGATCACAGGCGAGACTTCTTCATTTGTTTTATAATAAAGAATTTCTTAATTTCCTCACACATTCAGCTAAAATTTTCGGAAAACTTTATTTTCCAAATCTTACGAGTGGCGTAAGCAGCGTACATCTGTACTCTCATAAGGTACACTAAAACAGACCAATAGCAATCCTTGTTAGAATGGTTAAAAGGATTTTATTGGTTCAAAATCAAATCAAATCAAAATCAAATCAATTTATTTAAGCTTGGTAACGTAAGGCGTGGTTGCCCAATCTCCCGAGCCAGAGGCTCATGTATTAAACGTCCGAGCATTCCAGATCGAATTGGAATTTAGAAGTGTTGGTTTTGGAAGTGTGGTGTTGGTGTTGGTGTTGGTTAAACACGACCAAATCTGTCAAAATGTTAAACCATCAAAATTCAGAAACCATCAAAGTGCATTTCCAAGTAGTTTTTTCTTGTCTAAAAGCAAAGTCCGGCTGAATTTTGGCTCATGCCTTCTTTTAAAAAACAAACATTAAGATTAAGAGCTAGTTTTAATAGACACTCAAGAAGCTGAATTTTCAAGTAATAAAGGAAGAGCTAAATACTTTTCTCGTGAAAAGCTTAAAACTAGAATCATGGTGCCTGGCGTGTCAGGATTGTATGGTTGAAAAAACAAAATGAGTCAAATTGTCAAGGGTTTTCACCTTACCACGGCATGTTGCAGCTCAGCATAGGATCACAGAACAGTTTACCATTAATGGGAGGATTACAAGTTACAAGTAGTTCAAACTTGGTGGAAGAGCTATAAGTTCTTTGTTTGGACAAACTGTTTGCTGTGTTAACAGATGCATGTTTTTAAGTGGACGTGTATTTTCAAGTGGTGGAAACCTCTACAACACAGGTGAATTCAGTAAATAAATTGAAGCTTTGAGCATTTGGTTTAATCGTTGTTACTTTTGTTCAGGAATGAAACTCATATTTATCTCTCGACTGAATGTAAATAATATTCATCTACACTTGTTTCGGACAGTCAAATTAAAAAGTAGTTGAATTGTTTGTTTGTTTGGCTTGTGAGCAAAGGAGTGTTTTTTTACTTCGCTTGGCTGACTGTTTTTCAACGTGCCTCAGCAGTGTTAAGAAAATGTTTTCCCTGATATGATTCACTGGTAACAGAATGAGTCCTCGTAAAGTTAAGTATTAATATCACTTGTGTGTTTTGCCCTCGTCGCTGAGTGACTCAGACAATTTCGGCAACTTCTGAAAACATGTGATAAAAATCCCTAATTTTTCACGTTGATATTTGTGATGTTACCCGCAGAAGCATCTTCCAAATCCATTGAGGCTAACAGCTCATTTTCAAACTCATTTTCTAGGTTGTACAAGATGTGTGAGTCAAAATAAAAACCAAGGGAATTGAAAAATTGAGGAATTGATTTGGTTCGATGGTGTGACAACCAAAGCTGCGTACATCTGTACTCCTATAAAGTACGCTGTTTTAACCAATCAGAGCTTGCATTATATCAAAACTTTATTATAAATAAAAATAGAATTTAGTTCCCAGCGGAAAGACTATTGTTCTTGACAACCAACATGTCACTGATGTCACTGAAACCAGCCATTGAGGGCAGAATTTTTGACGTGCACATTTGATCACAAAGTAAGTTTAATATAAGCTTAAGTAGAGGTTTCATGCTGATCAGTTCTTCAAGCTTAAAGTTTCCATTAGCTCCTTGTCCCATTATATTATGAATTTTTTAAGTACATAGAATAAATTCAAATATTTTTTGAAAATGAAATTATGGGTTGGAATGCAAATATGGCTCATTAATAGTATTGTTGCAACCAAATGTTTGGGACCAAACAGCTTCATTTTGCAAACTTTCAGAAATTGTTGATCATGGCTAAACATTGCTTAAAAAAATAAAACAGGGGCCTTTAATAAAATAATTAACGTTGCACAGTTTCCTGCTAGCAGAGATCTCCAACAGCAAGAAATAAATTAGACGAATACATTTATGTGCCTTCTTAAAGGCTATGAAAAATCCCAGAATTGCCAACTGGCCATCCGCGTAGCCACCAAGTTATTGAATTTACCTCCTCTACATGTACTTTCCTAAGCCACTATTTTTGGCTGTGTCTCCATTGAATTCTGTCAAAGGACCAGATATTATCATATGAAAGACAAGGAATCTAAGCTATCAAGATCTAAAGCAACTTGCCCTTCCCTTCAAGCTAAGGAAATGACACATGGGACCCCGGAGCATTTAGAATTGTTGTTGAAGTGCACCTAACCCCAAAATATTTTTTTCGCTAAAATAAATCTTTGCACCTGTTCAAAAAGCATTGCGCCTTTTTTTGCCAAATGTTGCCTTTTTTATAGGCTTCCAAACTTATGAAAAAATAAGCATCATTTGGTACATGACTGAGTGAGAAGGGGCATGGGTCTATTCTTGATTTGACATCACAAACTGATTTGCATCACATTAAGTCTTTGTAAACATGTATGCAAAGCTGTTTTTGACAAAGTTTTGTCAAAATAGCCCAATTAATCTCATTTTTGAGAGAAAAAATCTAAAGAATTTGTTATTTCAAGCGAGGTTAGTTGGGCTATTTTGAATATGAACTAAAGAATAATTTAAAGCAGCCATTTTTGAATAGTGTCTATGTACTGACCAATTCTGTTTCCATCTCTGTTGCAGTTATGTTCTAGCATTAAACTTTAAAATACAGATTTAGTCATGTTCTATTTTTACCTGGTCTTTGAATATTTTCATTGTACAGGTTGTCTAGTTTCCATTTTTACCGAGTTAATCTAATTGTGAATCTTCATGATGACACTTTCACATTTTTATTTTCACATTTTCCATTTTCTAGCTAATATGGCTTCTGCAGTGTAATAAGTACATCATGATACTGATGCTACTTGACATTGTCAGTCAAATGACAAACCATATTGTTTTCTTTCACTGAGTGTTAATTCATATCGTGTTTAAATAAAGGTTACTTACTTAGTTACTTCTGTTCTGATTGGGCCCTGTGAAGTGAGCAAGTGATCACAGGCCCAGGTGGTTGGTTTTCAGAGGGTTACTTGCCAGTCGGGCTGCCTTCCTTCCCCAAGTAGATAATTTGTAGATAAAACTTTTATGTTCCTTAACCTTGTTGTGTTGTTCAGTTTTGCCTGTTTATGTTTGAAAAAATTGAAGGGCTGAGAGCATAACTGACCTATGTCGAATTTTAGGTTGTTTTTCGATTTTGCTCAGATTTGTCACGTGAACTGTAATTAAATTGTAAAATATTGTCCAGTGTTTTTTCATCAATTTGTGTTTTGTTTTTGAGAAATAATGTATGCAAAAAAACTGCCTTTTGCCTTCAAAGTCCCGTGAGAGAGGTTTGGAAATTACATTCCCAACCGGTGTAACAGTGTTGGTAGCACACAGCATTGGTGCGCTATATGTGAGTTTTGTGGTGGCTTGATCAGACATTTCTTCCTCTTTTCTTTTTTTTTTCTTTCCTTACTTTTGATTGCATGCAGTATTTAAGTGACAGAAAAAATCAACTAACTATGCAGTGTTTATTTACATGACGCCATCTTCCCAAACCAACTTCAAACAACTTCTTGAAAGAAGTTTGAAAGACTTTGGCCACATACATTAGTGCCACTGGCATGAATGGGAGCTAGCTGTTGTCGGCAGTTAGCCTTAGCCAGATAGTAGGTGCTTCCTTGGCCAATCAGAGCATTCTCTTACCCTTTACTTATGTTCTAAAACATTCAAATCAATAGTGCAGTGACAGAAAATATCCATATGTCTCCCACATAGGGTCAGTGGAAATTCCAAGGGATGGGGGTGGCAAAAGCAAAAGTTTTTGAGGAAAAGTATGGAGCTAAATTGGAATTTCCAGAGGGGTGGGGGAGGTGCAAACCAAAAAAAAACCTTATGTGGGGGGAGGGAATGGATATTTTCTGGAACCAGGCATCATTGAAAAATTTCTTATCCAGTAAATAAGTAGCAAAAAGTGATATACATAGTGTTTTTTTTATTTATTTCATCATTAATTTTTTTGCAGAAATTCTTGAAGGAAAATGTTGTGACGAGTAGTTCACCAAGAAATGGCTGTAGATGTGGCAGTCACTAAACCACATGTTCTTAGAATTAAAAACGAAGAAGGAGTGAATCTACATTTGACTACATTGTTTCATTTCTAACTTCTGCCAGCTTTAGTAGGTTTGCCCAATTTCTTTTATCCAATGGGTTGCCATAGCAACAGTATATCTTGTCAGGAACTTGTTTAATTTTGCCTTAAGGTAATAACAGCTCAAAAACAAACTTGGTTACAGTAAATTTTGGAGTGAATAGTAATTTTTGTGTAATCTTGTGAAGATCTTGATAAAAACAATGTTATAAATTTCACTATAGAAGGATTTAGCATTAAATGCAAATACAATGCTCCAGTTTTTCAATTTCTCCTAGTCAGGAATCTTACAAGCTAGACCTGTAAGATTTTGGTAACATTCTGACAAGGTATCTGATAATCTTTATCTTCTACATCTACATCGGTTATTGGCAAAGGTTGCTCATCTCACAGACTTATTGCAGGTTTATTGCAGGCTTGTTCTAGACTTATTGCAGACTTAATAGTTCACCCCGATGTGCGTGGCTTCAGTATTCTAGATTTTAAAATTCTCAGGAAAAACAGAATATTGTTATCATCCTCCGTGAGATAGTACGTTTTCGTTCGCTACAATTTATTTTGTACGTAGTTCTGAGTATCACACAGACTTTTGCCTTCCCGTCTACCGCAGATATCTGGAATTTCATTCGAACTTCTGCCCAGCTGTTTCCTTTGTTGCTTTGACCCTTATCTTTACAGTTTTTGTTGTCAAGACCCCGTACAACGCAACTACTTCAATAAATTTATCGTTGCTAACGCTGTCATGTTCTCTTGGTAGCGCGTGTTTATGGCAATTATGGGATGTTCACATGAAACTGGTGTTACAGCAGATTTGGACACCCCCCCCCCCCCCCTTCCACCACCAGCCCAATTATGCTAGCGGGTCACTTGCCAGTGAGGCTGCAAGCAACCCCAGAATTTGTGGAACTTAAAAACAATTTTACCAAAAGATACCACGACGGTGGCGGTAGCAAAAACGTTATCTATAATGTGAATTCGCCGGACACAGGAGTAAATTTCTTTCCAGTACAAGTTAATGCCATCTCCATACATTACTCTGTATCTGTTTACACGATATCGAGACAAAATTTCTCTCGCGATCCCGTACAACTTCCGAAATGAGTTCATTCCGGTTTTCAATCCGAATGAAATTGTCGTTCTGGTATGACATTTTCATTCTGCTATCATTTAAACTGAAAACGACCTCCGTTCCAAGATGAAACCGCAAACCGTGTAGTCTGGAGCGAGTTTCTTTGCTCATTCGGATTTTTTATCTTCATTCTTCTGCAGGCAAGCAACTTTGCATCTTAAATCTGTTCTGACTGCCTCATCCAGTGTCATCTCGTTCATCTTTGAACTCTTCTTTTAGCAAATACATTCATTTTAGGGAGCACTAGGCCACAGTTTGATTTAAGATGGAACTAGAAAACACGCGATTGTCTTTTCTATTAGGCTTGATCTCCAGCCGTGGGTGTCTCGACCCCTGAGGTGAGGAGAATCGCGGGCGCATCGAGACACTCACAGCCGGGGCTACACGAGCGATTTTTTGCTTGCGATGGTGATGCGATTATTTCTGGAAATTGTCACGTCGCCGGCGCGCGGTGGTGGCTACACAAGTGACAAAGCCTGTGATTTTGTCGCGAAAAGTTCAACTCGTTCAATTTCTCGCGATTTTATTCTGGGATTTTTTAGCTGTAGCCATCGCAGCACTTGTGCGAGGGTGATTTTTACCGCGCGATGGTAGCGCGACAGAAAAAACCGTTCGTGTAGCCACGGCTTTAGCCTAAAGAAACAGCCCCATGGTCAAGTTGTTGGTTAAAATTGCAGACGCACAATTTCGCGAAACCCACGCCATTCATTCTGGAACGAAAATCACTCTGGTATCACGTTAACAGCCCCTTACTGAGCAATGCACCAAACAGATGCGCGAGCTTTGGATCTCTGAAACAAGGCTCTGAATGCAGCATTTTATTGAATGTGTTCCAGTCGCAGATCTCTGAAAGCCCCTGAAATGATCCCTGCCCCGAAACGATCCCCAACCGTGAAATGATCAACATTAAATATAGCACTGTGAATTTCGATTGCTCAATGATACTAGTACTACCACCACCACTGCTACCATTCTTCTTCTTCGTTCATGGAACCCCACCTCCTTCAAAAATGAAGAATCTTGTGGGTTCTTTAAAAGTAAATCAATCAATCAATAGTAACATCAGCAATGATGAAAGATAGACTGCAACACATTGCAATACACCCGGAACCACTTTGACATATGTTTTTATAAAATTGGTTGGTCCTCGTTAAACAGATTTCAGAGACCCATTTAGCGTTATTTTCTTATTATTTGGCGATCTCATTATAGCGGTGTTTAAAAACTATTTATCGAAGAAAAAGTGCATTTTAATCGGCTCGTTACGCACGCGATTTTCTCGCCAATTTTGAGCCAATCAGAAAGCATGAGCTTTCGTAAGCTAAGAAAAGAAAAAGAAACGTTTTCGGCTTTTATTGTTGTTTAATTTTTGTTGTTCAACCATTTAGTTATCGTAATAAGATTAAAGGAACTTTGTGATTGAGTATATTAATTTCGCCGTCGCTCTTTTTGCCGAGGACTCTGTACTCGGCTTCCGAAGAGTCCCGACTAAAACAAAGGAAAGGAAAAATACCTTCGCATGAAAAAGTTGGGGCTTCACCACTGGGAAGAGGAAACACTGATATACCCGAGACAGACGAACGAAGTCAACTGTGAGGTGTTCAATTGCTAGTTTACAAAGCAATGTCAGACGGCAATTCTTCTCACGCGTCGTGAAGGCGGGGTCGATTTTCGAAATGAAATAGTGAGTGATTTGTTGGAGCCTCTAACACATGATAGTGATCTCAGTTTATTGTCAGTGACACTGTCAGTAAATGATAAGCCCCGGCTAAAACGATCAAACATTTTTCATCCAACATCCTTTTTGTTGCTCACAACTTGGGGGTGGCTAAACGAGCCCCCCCCCCCCGGGGGGGGGAATAATCCCATAAATTTCGGATAGATGTGTGCCGCGAAGGGTTCAAACCCCGAACCTTCTTAAGGATGAAGCAAACGAAAATTGATACCCCATTTAAGGTCCGAACCCAAAAAATGACACCCTGTTCAAGCAAAAGACAAAATCTAAAAATAACTTGAACGGGTCAACTTTATTTCGTTTCTGTAAGATTATTGGAAGTTAGCATCAAGCATAGTATACTAGACTAAGCCTACTTTAATAATATGCCATCATGAACATGGTAAATCTTTCAGAGTTGTTTGTTCCCTGCTGCTACTTTGCTACTAACAGCCACGGAAAACACACTCTTTATAAAATCGATTTGCTAATACTTTAACTTGAACAGATCACTTGTTTTCCTCTTAACTGGGCATTTACGGACTGCTATTTTAGCTGATACAATTTGGGCACCCTATTTAAGGATCACACCTGGAACACTATGCCAACATAGGCAAAAATCATGCCCTATTGAAGGATCGAGAACCTCAAAAACCATACCCTATCCCGCGGCACATACCTATATGGCCCATCTATATGGCCCATGTATGGGAGCCCCCGCCCGGGAAACGAGCAAACAATGTTTGATCAAGCATCGAGCAAAGTGAGCCCACATTACGCTTTCTGAGTATTACCGCTGGAATTATGACGTGCACATCGGCAGGCTTGCTTGTTTGAAGAGGTGGCTAAACGGTCAAATATTTACTCGTGAAGCAAAATGTTGGATGAAAATGTTCAACCTAGATCAAACATGGGAAGCCATTCAAATGCAGTGTTGAGAGAGGCGGCTAGAAAGTCAAACATGCTCGTTCAACACGATGTTAGATGAAAATGTTTGATCGTTTAGCCGGGGCCTTAAACATACAGTGGAGGTGCAAAGTGTTAGACACGCCCAAAAGACCCCAAAGATCGAACTGCATGTTTCATGCAAATAGTTTTAATGTCGTAGTAAACCGCGTGACGATACAGTAAAGTTACTCCTATGATACAAAGTTCCGTTCGTGCATGATCATCTACATCATTTTTACAAAGTAGCGTTTCCGCCAATAACTATTGTCCACGTCCCGGATGTGCGACCCAGGCCTTTACGCTCATCACTACATTTCTCCTCCTTTTTTGCAAGTTTATGGTTGATGCATTGGTGGGATGCATTAACTGTTATAAGTCACAAACAAAGTCTTTGTATATGGTGTGTTTGATATAATCTTCATACGGGGTCCTGTCTTCCGTTGCACGGTTTTGTTCCCTTTCTGTGTCTGCGTCTGGTGTCACAGCGGATTTGGACCCCCCCCCCCCGATCCAAATCTGCTAGCAGATTTGGACCCCTGTTCGCGGATCTGGACCCCCCTGAAAACAAGCGTTGTATTGAGTAAGGTAACAAAGTTCGTCTGCAAATTGTTTTTGGAGTTGTTAAAAAGAAAACAAAAAAAGGATTGAGGCAGTTTAATTTTGTTTTCAAATAATCTTTAATACTTAGAGTAAAAAAGAACCTACAACGCTAGTTTAATTTGTATCTATAAATTTTGAAAACCAAACTTTCTTAACAATAACTTACAATGCTTTCTACTATAACTGAATTAAAGCGAGTTTTAAAAATGCTATATTTACATGACCAAATGAGAGAATGGCCGGTGAATTTGCTGTAATTTTATGATAATAAATGACTTAACAGCAACGAATTTTTAAGACTTGCATTCTTGAAAAACTCTATTACTGACATTGAATTTTGAAAACTTGAAGTCTTAGACTACAGTTCTTACATTTTTCGAAGGCATTTTGATGGTGGTGTACAGATTTTGCTCCGGCTCCTCATTTAGTTCTACGCAGCCCATGTGAAACCATTCAAGGCATAAGTCACATTCGACCATTTATCGTAGCATTCTGGCATGTGGCAATTAACTCGTTGGCTTCGACGTGGAGTTTTTCGAAATCCGCGAAGGGGGTCCAAATCCATTAGCAAAAAAGTCAGGTTCCTAAGAAAAAACAAGGAGCACAAATGCGTTTTCCAACCAAGAAGTGTTACTTTAAAAGTAGCATCTAATGATCCTTTGTTAAAGCACCGCCCTCTCAGACTATACAATTTCAGTATCCTGGAAAAATAATAACAACGCGAATGAAAGAAAACAAGATTTTAAAATTGCATCTACTTTATGAAAGGCCTCAGCGCGTGCTTTAAACAACTTTTACAGTTCTCTGTTCTTTATGCTAACGGTCAATTTTCCCGATCTGCGATATGCGAATAACAGCTAAATAAGCTGTAATGGGGGGTCGAAATCCGCGAGGGGGGTCCAAATCCACTAGCGGATTTGGTCCCCTGGGGGCCCATATTTGCTAGCGGATTTGGACCGGGGAGTCCAAATCCGCTAGGGGAGAAGGGGGGTCTAAATTCGCTAGGACACCGGCCGTTCTGCTGCTTCCGGCTCATTTGCGACCTCCTGTGGGGGTATAGAGTCAGGTCGCCAATTTAATGTCGTAGTAAACCGTATAACAATACAGTAATGATTTACTCCCATGACTACGTTCATTTCTTTTCGTTACATGATCGTCTACATATAATTATATAGTAGTGTTCCTGACTGTCAGCGTTCCTGTAAATAACTATATAGTCCATGTCCCAGATGTACGACCCAGGCCTTCACGCTCATCACTACAATGGTGACTAATTCGCACGCCTCGGTTTGACGCTCAATACATCGGAGCATAGTTAGCATGGGGAGGGGGGGGACGACCTTATCCTCTCAATTTTAACATTTTAACCACCAAGCTAGCCTAGAAATACAAAAGCAAACCTCAGTAATTCCACACCGAAGCCTTCGACAGTAATAAATTTCCCAGCCGGCGCAACGGAAAGCCGAATATTTTCCCATCCAGCAAGATTCCTCTGGGGAACAGATTCGTTGGGTACCCCTGTAGTTATATGACAGTTAGTATACTAACTATGATCGGAGTCAGTGCGATCGAGTGTCGTCCAGTATATGAAAGTGGTGTGATGCATTGTTATGCCAATGACTGGTATGATTGCAAAGTGTGTTTCAAAGATTAAGACTGGTATTCAAGTCAGTTGTAAAATAAATACGCCAAAGTGACTTTAGGTTCCCTTGTTATTAAGCAATTGACAGTCCCACGTTTAATCGCCACGTTTAATCTTGAGAACAAAAATTATTTCGGGATCGACAAAAAGAAAAATGGGTTATTTCGCGGTTGGGTCATGATCGTTTCGGGCTTGGGATCAGAACTTTGGTTTTCATATCATCGCGCCGCTTATCACATGCAGTTGATCGTAGTCATCGCAGACGATCCCAGAGGATAGAACATACACTATTTTCAACGATTGCCTGCGATCACGATCTCAGAATTGCAGAACTGTCTTAGTGTCCCCGATTAGTGGGCCTGAGGGCGAGCTAGAAGATTAGACACTCAAATAAAGTTGTTGATTGATTGATTGATTGATCGTTTGCGATCAGAGAAAGTTCATGAAGCATAAACGTGCTCAGTTCTCACAGTTCTCGGTGGTTCTTTTCCAGTTCCTTTGACGAAGGCAGTAAGGCAGTGAATGGCCAATGTTCCTCATCATGACTAAAAGGCCACACTGGATCACATGATGTTTTATTCTCCAAACGGGAGTTTTTTGGATGTGAATTAATTGAAAGCTTATTCGTCCTTTCACATTACAACTATCAGAAACCCGATTCAGATTCAAATTTTGCTTTTGAAAGACAGCCAAAGCCAAGAGAGCTTTGCAATGATGTTCAGAGTGGAAAAAATTTGGAACGCTTCACGAATTTGCGTGTCATCCTTGCGCAGGGGCCATGCTAATCTTCTCTGTATCGTTCCAATTTTAGTATATGTGCTGCCGTTAAGCGAGCACGTCTTTACTAGTGGGTGTGTGGCCTGTATATATGAGATGAGATCTATGGATAGACTCTTGTGGTACCCTTATTGTCGTTGATTGACAGCTTATCATCTAGTGCGCATGCGTAATATTGCTGTCTATTAGTCAACAATCGAAGAAAGTTTCTATGTCGTCACACTTTTTGAGGTGATTTTCAAGCTTTGGTAAGAAAACTTTCCAATAAAAATGGGTCAGTTGTCGTCCGTTTGTTTGTATTTTAACAGCATATTTATCGTATTTTAGGAGGTGAAAGAGAGGTGCAGTGCGTGGTATCCACTCCGAGGCGGGATTCAAAGAAGTTTTGATTGAGGGACGGATCCACCAGCTTGAACATGTTGAAAAAAGTCGAAAAAAAATATTTCGTCCTCAAAACATTTTTAAACTTTCCGCCGTCCGGTTTTCAAAGTTCTGCGAAAAGACTGAAAACTAATGCCCAGGCCTCTCGCAAACGTTGAGAGCCATAATGGCGGTGTAACGATTTGATTCATCGAAGCGACATTCGAAGCGTTAACATTTAAATATATAGCGGGATTAGAACCTCAAAACTGCATCATTTAGGTTCGTAAACAAATGTTTTCGTTTAATTTTTAGTTTCAGAGTAGTAAATGTTACTAAACGGAGCAGTTTAATCGAAAAAATATGTTTCGAGACGAGCGTTTGTTCTGCTGAAGGCTCGCGGTCCGACGACCCGACGTCTTACTTCTGTGCTTTCGTGGAAAAACAAGTATCGGGAGATGTTGGCGCGGTTAGTGAATATTGACGACTTTATTTGTACATGTGATTAACGAGTGATGTATATGCACCGCGCCAGGAAATTGTAATGTTTGGCCCATCCTTACCAACTCTCACGAGCTGGGTTCAATTACATAGCGAGTTTCAGCACGAGTTGAAATTTTGTGCGGCCCACCGGGCTGAAATTTTGTTGTGATTACATGGCGAATTTCAGCCCGGGCTGGAAATTTGAAAGAAGGAGTGGAAGCGTCATTCGCTTTAAATGGCGCCGAAGATAAAACTGCTCGAAATAACAGCGCTTTTTTTAGTCTTTATTTTACTCTTTTCTTTTGGTGATGATAACTTAAATGTAAGGAATTTCGTATTTCCTTTCTGTCCTTGTACGTATAAACCAGCCTTAAGAGAATGGAAACAATTCCTTTTCTTATGCTTATGCTTATGTTACTCCTGGTTTACACTGCATATACTCATTTATGCTTATGCTTATGTCACTGTGTAAACCAACCTTAAATCGTAAGGTGCTCAAATATATGTTTGACCCCATAGATGTACTGTGAGAAGAATATCTTTAAGCTGAAAGGTGAATTCTGGTTTGTAGTTGCATACTCTCAAGAGTTTGTTTTTACTACCACTATGGATTCATTCTTTCTGATATCACTACAGAAAACAACTGCTTACATGTAGCTGCAAAAATCACAGACATTGTTGGGAAAAGAATTAAAAATGCCTCAAATATAAGGTTGGTGGATCATAACAAATAACATCAATTCACATTCCATCATATGAGGCTCATAAACAATGGATGTCTTTTCAGATGAAACTGCAGAAATGCAAACTGGACTCAGTATAAATTTGTGTGGCAACCAAACATGTGGAATCAAATTTCTTCAGTTTGCAATGTTTTGTGTTTTGATCATGGCTAAACATCACTGGCAAAAATGAAACAGTGTCCTATGAATGGAAGAATTCACCTTTAAAAGTTTAAAGTTTCTGTTAGCCCTTTGTACCTTTTTGTTTCAATGGATGGTTTTTTACATGGCTCAGTAATTCTTGTTGAAACCAAACATTTGGAACCGAATGTCTTCAGTTTGCAGTGTTTTACAAATTTTGTTGATCATGGCTTAATGTCACTGGCAATAATGAAACAGTGTCCTAATGAATGTGGTACTGTATTTAGTAGCATCATCAAGAATTTCCTGTGCTTCAGTATTAAAATTCAACAACCAAGAAATCTCTCTACCCTGAGTAATGTACTAATTAACTACTTCTGTTTTCATCCCTGTAATGAAGTATCTCTATTATAATACAGAGTTATTTATGTTTTACTTAAACCTACTCTGTCCTCAATATGTTTCAATGAATGGGTTCTTAGGTTTCCACTTTTACCAACGCAATGTAACTGTTAATCTCCCAACAACATTTCTATGTATAGTTACCTGATGACACTGACGGTGCTGTTGATCAAAATGCAAAACAATATGGCTTTCTGTTTGATCAATCCAATTAAGTTAGCAAGGAATCACAGGCCTGGGTGGGTGGTTTTTAAGGGTCACTTGCCAGTCAGATCACTTTCCTTCCCCATGTAGATTGTAGATAAGGCATTTAGCCTTAGGCAGATAGCAGATACTTATTCGATCAATCAGAACATTCTCTTACCCTTTGGTTATGTTCTAAAACATTCAAATCAATAAATTATGGAAAACTTCTTACCTACCGGTAGTAAATTAGTGTCGAAAAATGACATACTTAGTTTTGTAAATTTTATTTCATCAATTTTTTTTTTCAGAAGTTACTAAAGAAAAATGTTTTGAAGTGTCGTTCACCAAGAAATGGCTGTTGGTGTGGCAGTTGCTAACCAGATGTTTATAGATTCAAACCAGAAGGAATGAATCTGCAGATGACTAAATCATTTGGTGTCTAACGTCTGCCTTTAGGATAAAAAATGTTGGAGTCAGTGAACATTTTTCTGCATAATCTTGTGAAGATCATTGTAAAAACAATGTAATTAATTTCACTGCTGAAGGATTGATTTTGTAATAAATGTTAAAACAGAGAGTTTTAAGAGGTTACAATGCTTCAGTTCTTAGTGGCTACTGCCTTTCAGGCTGGAAGCCTCTAATGTTACCACACCGTAAGAGTGACTGGGTGAGTGAGTGAGTTTCCACTCGGCGTGCAAAGTAAGCTGGGATGTCAAGGGTCTAGCAAGTCAACATCATGCTTTGTAGCAGCTTTGTTAAAAGATGGCTCATAATACTGGCTTTACTTATATTCAACTGCCAAAGAAGTGATGTTTCAACTTCACAGCAAGATGGCTTACAATATTATTATTTATTTTGGATTTGCTCTATTCAAGGACCAATGAAGCTAATGTTTTCCTTGGACCGGAGTTGTGATTCAGTACCATAAACATAAACAAGTCTGTTGGAAGCATTCTTGAATTCCAGCAAATGACAAGGACAAAGGAAGAGTACTGTTAGCATTAACAATATAGATATGACTGTAGTTAGCATTAAGCAAAAGTTTTATTTCAAAATGAAAATAGATTGAAAGACCTTTGTTCTGTAAGTGAAAGTGTGAATCCACAGTTATTATCTGTATTGTTGCTGAACTTACGATGATTCTCCACAACTCTTATTGTATTTCTTTGGATTAGACAACAGATAAGTGTTATACTGATTGAAAATTCTAATGAAATATCAGATCAGATAACACTGGGTTGCAAGCAGCTTGCATGACTCTCATGCAATTATTCACCAAATTAGAGGTGGCTAGTGGTAAATATCCACCACTGACACTGAGGTGAATATTATTGTTTTAATGTATCTAAAACAGTGAGATAATAGAGCTCAAAAATGATGATTTTGAACTCATTTATTCTTGTCAACAATTAAGACTTTCTCATGATTTGCTTGGAAGTGAATAAGACTTGCTATCTCACGTTCACGAGTAGCCAAGCAGAGTGCAAATTCTATCCACGGTTTTAGTGTAAAATTCTACATGTACTAATACTGGATGTCATAAGATATGTTTAACATTTTAACATGATCTTAAATTAAGATCTTTGTGTACATCGTGCAAGATCTTGGCAAGAATTTGACAAGTTCTGGTCAGAATCTGGTAAGAATCAGATCTTGTATGATCTTGGCTGGAATACTTTTATAAAATGTTTTGGAAACCTGGTAAGAACCTTAAGATCTTGTAAGATTTTGGTAAGAATCTTAGAAGATGTTGTAACATATCAGTAACAATGTTACAACATATTGTGGGCCTTTAATCTGTGAATCTCACAAGATCCTGTGAGAATCTTCTGACAAGAATCTTACTAAGATCTCAATGAGATGTCCACCCAGAAACAGTCAGTTTGACTGCTGCTGGTTTCTAATCAAAGGCTTTTCCATGGACAGGTGGTCATGTTTCACCCAATGCCTAAATGTAAGCTAGGATAGGCTACACAGGAGTTTCAATAATTTTTGAAACAGCTGCCTGAGCTATCCAAAGTAGGTGGTGGCCTGATTAATTTTTTAAACATTTCAGTGAAAACTATACAAAGAAGGAAGCAGTTGTTGGCTGGCTTTTAATGAAACCCCTGGGTACAACACTGGCAGACTGTTCCACACTCTGTAAGCAGTTAAAGGTTCCCTTGCATCCCCTTCAAATTTCATATGCTTCCTAAACTCTAGAGGTCAATACCTTTGCTATGCAAAGCAAAGGTTTTTGAGATCTATGGGAGACAACCTAAATGCATTGCATGAGAAAAAACACCACAAAGCAGACTTATTGCAAACTCATTGCAACAAATTATGTATGAAGGAGTTCGCCCCAAAAGGGACTGCTGCTTGGTAAGAGACTTTGGAAAAAAATGATATAAAATCCTAGTACATACCATGCTCTAGAAATGTTAACCTTTTTATATTCCCGCAGTGTCATGCCTCTCCTTGATTCACCGTAAGTGGCAGCAAGCCTTTCCATGACAAGAAAAGAGTTCAACATTAGCTGTTAATATCCCTTGGTAATGTTTTTTTTTCTGAATATGGATCAGTCTCCCACCCGCTCATCCCATTTCAATCACTCCTAGCCTGTGACTCTACTCGTGTCGCAGACCAGGGGCGCCTACCATTTACACAGAAAACCCGGAAATTCTGGTTGGAAAATCAAATGGTACATACCATTCCATTTGGAACGTATCAGAAATAATGGACCATCGGCTTAATCAATGCACTTTTTCTGTTCTTTCTTAGCTTCCCAACTGATACTAGTACATTTTGTGACTTATCCATTTTGTATTTGAACAAGCTGCAGTGTTGAATATTTAAACCTAAAATTTCCACCTGCATGGGTCCTGTAAATGGAAAGTGCCCCAGATCTCAGGAATACTCACAAAACATTTGCTCTCTTCTGTATGAGCAGATGAAAGGATAAGTAAACCTGCTGTGCTGAGGGGGATCTTTATCTTACTATGTGGTCATTTTTGAGAAGTGAGTTGGGTAGAAGAATTATTAACTAATAAAACCATGAAATAAAGGCAATAAAAACTACTCACTTATTTTCCTCCAATGCAGACCTTCCTTTGGCTTGTCATGCAATCTTGGGGGAGAAAGATTGTGTGACGTGCCAAATGAAAGTGTACATTGGAAGCTACCCACTTGTGAGCTTGAAGCTTGTTTAACTTGACAAATCAATAGGAAAGGGGAGTTGGGGGCAAGAATTTTACTCAACTTGACTATACCCTTACAGGGTCATAGTCAATGAATGTCTGAGAGTTTGTTCACAATGATTTTTTTTAAGGAAAAAATGGGTACCGAGTTAAAGAAAATATGGGGCAATACTATTTTGAAGATTTGAAGGTGACTAAAAATTACAACCAGTATTGATACCACTTTGCTACCAATTCATGGTACCATTCCTTGGCTGAGGTGTTTGAAGTATGGTGAGCACTAACCATTTGTTAAGATGTATTAAAACAAGGTTGTCGTGGTATTTAACCTGGGTTAGTACAAACCATGCTTTGAGCAGCTCTGCCCAGGTTGTTAGCCTCCCAACTTGTCCTGTTTTTTTAATTCATATTTCAGTTTTCGTTTTTTCACAAATTAAAATCGAACCGTATTGGTCACTTA
>OX419336.1:11591894-11686894 GCA_948470475.1 Galaxea fascicularis | reverse complement strand
TCGTATATGCTTATCACAGAAAGGAAGCTCAGAGAGACCTCGTCCTGGACGAAGATTGGGAGGTTTAGCAAATCTTTTCAGTTCACGCCACCGAAATTCTTTTTCTCCAAACTCCAGACGAGAGGAACTTGAGGGAGAAAATGCTGGCGAGAGTTCTACAACAGTCCCGAGTTCATCAGTGAGGATTGACGCTAAGCCTGTTTCCAAGTCAGCACGTATAGAAAACAGAGGAACTGCAGTGACACCGGAGGTAACAAAACCAGATACGGGGTCAGGCACTGTGAAACCAGCCAACTCAAGGGTACCAAACTCACAGAACCGTTTCTCACGTAACCTCAGCAACAGCACAACGGAAGATGTTGGTAATGCTAATATTGAGGAACGGGATATGTCCGCGGAGGTCGAGAAAAGTAAACGAATCCCCTCTTCAAAGCAAGGGTCAAAAACTGCGATCAGCGAGCAGAAAAAGACGGGACTTTTGCGAAGAGACAAGGAGAAACGCGGTTTGCTCGAAAAACAAGATTCTGAGGATGGAGAGAAGTATTTATCGGCGAATCGGCTCCGCTCGGCTCCTTCTTCGGACAGCGAACTTGTGGTTCATCGAAATAATCGATCGAGAAAAGACGAAAATAAGAAGTCTGAGCGGATAAAACATCTCGATGCTCTGTCGCTAAGGTAAATGACTAGTGGCCATTGCGTACATCTATTTTGTGATTGTTATGATGTCATGCTCCATGGTTTTTCACTCTACGGCAAAAACTCGTTTAACAGTTTTCGTTTCGTTGTATAAACTGTGCCAACAATATTCTAAGTGATTACCTGGAATTACGTTGTAATTGCTGAAACAAAAGAAAAACAAAAACAGAAAATTTATGGCCTTTCACATGCTGGTGGGAATTTGCAGGTTTCCACTTCAATAATAATAATAATAAAATTAATAATAATAATAATAATAGTAAATACAAATGTTCTATACAGGGCCTTTTTAGCTTATAAAAACCCTTGTATTAAGTTACCTATTTTCCCCAGTGGCACTATGGAATGAGGAGTTCATTAACATGTCATGTCTGGCAGGTTTTTTAATAACAAGGTATATTACAATGGGCAATATAATTGTCAGTTATTCAGTATATGTAAATGACTAAGCCAGGTGTGATTTTTTTAGGGGGACCTCCAGCAAAATAAAAATTCATGACGACGGTCTGCTATTACATAATTGCCAAAGCAGATCAGGGCTCAAGACTAACTTTTCAGCTTACTAGTCCAGTGGCTAGTGCACATGTTTGATTCGCAAGCCAAAACAAATTTTTCATTAGCCAGACTTATTTCCTAGTTATTTTATTTAATCATCCTGTCAAGCAGTTTCAGTACCTCTTTTTCCAATCACAATACTGACGTAAAAGAACTGAACTTATCAGCTTATTAGAATAGGTTTGTTTTATGTCTGAAAGTGTTGAGGATGAGTTTTTTTTTTTTCGCATTTTATTTCCATTTATAGCGATAAGCACAATGCAATTAATACAGGTCATCAATAACACCTTCATTACTTATACTGTTTACATCACCAACCGGTTGGCTCAGTTGGTAGAGCACCAGACTGCTGTGCAGGCGGTTGTGGGTTCAAGCCCCGGCCAGACCAACGCTCAGGGTCTTAAATAACTGAGGAGAAGGTGCTACCTTTGTAATGACATCTGCAGATGGTAAGACTCTCTAGTCAGAGCTTAAGGACGATAAACCGGAGGTCCCGTCTCACAGTACTGGTGTGGGATGTCAAAGAACCCAAACAATGGTGGAATGTGCCTTAATTGAAAAGTAGAACTGTACAATGTAGTCAGTGGTATTTTTTAGAAACTCCTCTTCCCTCCCACTTCAAAAAACATTTTTTCTATAGTCCCTTGTAATCATTGCTCCTTTTCATTAAAAAAATCTGGTTCTACAAAGGTATTTAGGTGAAATAAAGATATTACTTTGTATTAAATTTCAATATGAACTTATGAATTCCAGAAATGACTGGAGAGCAGCGATGGCCTCAGGGGAATACCAAGGTCTTCTTGAATTTTTGACATCAACATTTGACTCCTTTTCTGAAATGGTCACAGTGTTTAAGGTATGTTTTCAATAGAGGAAAAGGAGACAGGATGGAAATTGAAAAACTTCCATCTTGATTGTTTGCAAAAACATAGTATACCTGGAGCACCCAGGGACTTATCAATGTACTGTAGGTCACACTGAATTTAGTTGTGGACAGTCGACTCTAGTTAGTTTTGCTAAGATGTGATTCTTTCATACAGTCATGCATGTACTGTAAAACATACAAAAATGTCTAAAAGTGTTAGGTACTTAGCTCTTCCTTGCATATGTGCTGTTCATTTAAGGAGGTGAATTCCCCGCTATACAATGTTTTTGATGTTCACCTTGTCCACAATCATAACTGCAGCCTTACTCAGTGCATGGTCTTTGTAGACTGGTACTTGAGGGCAATAAATAAAATTTAGTACCAGTTATGACAAATGTTTGCAAATAATTTATGATGAACAAAATTGCTAACCACCAAATTTTTTTGTAGAGGAAAGATGACTTTGATCCAGAGGAGTTTGGGGAGAGCGG
The DNA here is from genome assembly GCA_948470475.1 of Galaxea fascicularis. Lineage (NCBI taxonomy): Eukaryota > Metazoa > Cnidaria > Anthozoa > Scleractinia > Euphylliidae > Galaxea > Galaxea fascicularis. The sequence continues at coordinate 11,684,287 of OX419336.1, read as the reverse complement.
CATTGATTATGACTTTGTCAGGATAACATATGATATTGTCCTTTCTCTCGTAAGTATTTATGAAATTAAAAAAATAGCTTATTTTGTTCATTGATGGTATATTATGCTGTCTTTACACCTCACTATTGCTTCTTTGTAAATTATCCTTTACTGAGTACTATGACTTTTGTTAGTCTAAACTGGACAATTTCCAATTTCCTTATGACCACCTCTGCCCATGCAGTACCATCAAATCACTGTAGTTCTATTTGGACCACTTGTAAATGTTTGCCATTTCCCCTGCATGTAGATACAACGCTACGTGTTGTCTTTGTTTAGTGATTTTGTTACAATTTGCTAATACAGTCGAACCTCGATTATCCGGACTTGTCCGGACCTCAGTAAATAGTTCGGATAATCGAGAGTCCGCATAATCGAAAATATGAATATTAATGAGAAAGACATGTACACAAAAGGTATACAGCAAAGAAAACATCATTTTAATTGTGAAATCTACACAGCCTGTATGTATATATCAGCTGAGCGCATTAGAATATTTCTTTGTCTCGTTGCACTTGCAAATTTTGAAAACCACACAGGATAATATGCTGTTTCAGTCTTTTCAACAGTCTGCTGTCATTTTTCTATTTTTTTGGTGTTTGAACTGGGACTCATGATTTTGATGAGATGAGTCCCAGGACTCACTACAGTTGAACCTCGATTATCTGGACCTCAATTATCCCCACTTTTTTCTCTGGTCCCAACTTTTTCATGAATATTAATTGGTTGTGATCTTGAAAACTCAAAGTCGCAAAAAGCCCAATAATCCTTTCAAAATTATGTGTTTCTGCTCATATCATAATTTAGCTCATAAATCCGACAATCCTTCCTCTCTTTCCACTTGATTAGAGCTGATGCACAGTTAAAGTGATCTCTGTCTGGCCCAAGTCAAACTCTCATCAGTGTGTCATCTGGCAGCTGTCCTCCAAAACATAACTTTTTTTGGCCCGTTATAGGTTGTAAGGCCTGTTTGGGTGGCATTTCTAATTTCTTTTTAACGTAAACTAAATCTGTAAAGAATCAAATAGAAGAATTACGAACCTTTGTCCGCCATCTTGGTTCAGCCATGTGCTTTCCATATATGGCAAACATAATGAGTAACCTCGCCATCAGTAAAATAAACATGGCCGCTTTTATCTGTCCATTTGTTCAAAAAATTATTCTTCACCTATTTTTATGAGCGGACAATATTACTCTTTTGATTGGAGGTAGCTTTCAATACATATTTCAAATCATACAAATGGGGCATTCTTCAAAAAGATTTTTTGATTGATCGATCGATCGTTGTATTCCAGAGGATGCAGGCCATGAATTATTATACGTCCTTGAGAATTTTTATGGGTCAGGGATGCAGGATGCAGGCTTAACAAAGTCATTGTTTGTTATATTTCTTTTAAGGGAGGTGACCACACATGACTTATTGTAACTTCTTAATCATAACTATAACAAATTCTTGCATCTGATTGGCTATCACCAGCTATGATTTTTGACCTAATAGGACAGTGAGTGTAATAATGGACAGACTGTATGCATTGTGCCTAAGTAATTGGATAGTATGCACCATGGCATACACTGCAACAGCATAGTTGCACTTTTTAATTAATATTTTCTTTACTACACATCTTAGGCTGAAAATAATTTTTTTCCTGAAAAGATTGTCTCTTATTTCTTTCTCAAATTTTGTAATAGATACAATAAATTGGAAACAGGATTTTGTGTCATCATTCAGTCTCTAATCATACTCCTGATGAAACAAATCAGACTCCCACTATGCGATTGTTCAATTTTGTCAATCACTCATACATGATCACAGACAAAATTGGACTCCACTCAGTTCTATTATCATTATTAATCAGTGTACTGTCTTTGTATTCCCAAAATTTTTTATTCTCTAATTTAGCCACAAGATATACAGAAGAATGTTCTCAAATCTGTGATTAACAGTCTTTTGCAAGACATCAAAAGGTAGAGACAAGGTTTCTCAAAAAATGACCTCATTTCATACCATCAGTGCAATAGTAGTAGTTTGTTAATCATGTATAACTTTATTATTTTATTTGTTTAATTGAATATCAAATGACTCATGATTTCCATGGATACCTCATACCCTGCTGTCACTGTACATGTATGTCTCGTATTGTACACAGAACACCTTGTTCCCTGCTCCACTAGGGAGTAGAGGGCCAACAGCCAGTTTGACTCCTGGTTTCAGTAACCATAAGGCTTCTATGGGGACAGGTGGCCAGCCCCTCATCCAGCCTCCACCCAACCAATAGATGGAAGTTAGAACTGTGGGGCCATGTTTAAACTTGTGACTGTACATTCAGCCATCAGGAGCTCTTGGAGTTGAGCTGAGTGGGCAGTGATTATATGTCTTGTTAGGACCTCTTCATATGAGCCCGATTAACCGGGCTGGCTTGGTTACCGAGATGAAATTGGTTCTGTTCATATGGCGACTTTCAGCCCTCTTTCCGAGATGAAACATTTCAAAAATTGGTGGCACGACCATTCAGGCATGAAATCTAACGAACAAGCCTGGCCAGAATTTCTTGATTTTCTTTGTTTAAGCAGCCTCAAATTTCCTTGAACTTTACGTTAACTATCAAATGAAACTATTCCAAGCTTCATTTTCGAAGAAAAGAGAGGTAAAATCTCGGTAATGTTGTAAAATGTCCGTTCTATCACGAAAATGCATTGTATTTTTTTCCTCCCGGTAACCGGGCTGAAGTGTTCATATGGCAAAAATTTCCGGCCTGGTTCCCGAGATCCCGGTTGGAAAAACCGAGATCTCGGTAACCGAGCCAGCCCGCCCTCTGATATGAACACATCAAAATTTTTACAAACGATTTAGGGGTGTTGCGAGGTCTCGGAAACCGGGTCAGCCTGGTCAACGGGGCTCATATGAAGAGGCCCTTAGCCAGGCATCTTTTCTCTGTGATTTGAAATGTCTACAAACATTGTGCAGCCTATTTCACCTCCTAGTAATCCAAGCACTGATTACATTCATGTATTCTGATTTAATGTAAATTGCTACATTGGTTTGTCTTTAAAGCCTTTGTCCTATTGTTTTTCTTTACAGGCAAAGAACAAAGACTGATCTCAGAGCTTACACAATACTGTTACAGGTAAATTGAGTGGTCTCCTTTTCCTCATAATGGGTGACAGTCTATTATAGAGGTGAAGGATATTTAGCTCTGAGTGACCCTTCCCCCCTGTAGATTAGTGATTACTGTTTCAGTTTTCATGACACCACAGGGGGGAGGGTGGTAGTGAGTCAGTGATGTGTACCAAATGTTATTGAGCGCAGATGCTTCACTAAGGAATATAGTGCTATGGCAATTGCATGATGAATTTGTATACTTTCAGGAGCTGTAGCAAATGTCAGTGGGCCCTGGAGACTTGCTTGAATCTTTGGGTGACAAGGAGTTATCTACATTTTTGTACAAACTTTAATAGTGGTCACCCTGGATTTCAGAGGTTTTGGGCTCCCTAAACTTTTTATAAGAGTTCAGTCTCGTCTAGCCTCCCACACAGTCGTTTTTAGGGGAGTCGTATTTCACCTCCTCCCCACAAACTCCAGCTTACCCGAAAGCAACATTCCTTTCCTGCAGCTAAGCCAATCACATTTTACTTACTGAAATCTGGAAAGTGATGTCACCTGCACACCAGGAAACGATGGACTTCAAGCGAGTGGTTAGCTCTGTCTGTATGCTCTATATTCAAAATTTCATGTTTAAATCACTTCCAGTTGTCTGCAATCCAGAAATTCAACAGAGGAGAGAGAGCGACATATTTTGCCCTGGCACTGGGTATTGGAAATCACTAACATCAAAGCTTTGTCATTAGCCTTCGATAGCCTCTCTGTTTCCTCGGTACATCCCATGGTTGTTGTGTCAATTGAGATATTTATGTAACATCGGGGCATCTTCTGTTAGTCTTAGCGATTCAAAGGACGGAACTCCTAAGAGGTAGAGAGGAAAGTGTTGAGAGACCAAACACGCTTCCGTTTCTCATGATTTCATTGATAAGAAAGTTCTGTCAGGCCAAACACGACTCCCCTTTCTCTGGATTTTTACACTTTTGAATTTCAGGCTTTCGAGTTTTGCTCTAACAATAATATTATTCCCCACTTCTACATGAGATGTGGGATGGTTCTTCGTACATTTTCCTCAATATAATTTTTCTTTAGGTGGGCTTTATTGTGTGATAACGGGCAAAAAGCTGACTTTTAAAAGGAAGTACGTTTTATAACTACAACTCATTAGTAATTGGTTCAGACGCTCCACGTGTCAAATTGTGGGAAAAGAATGTTACTTTCGGGTAGGCAGGCATTTGTGGGGAGGAGGTGAAATATGACTCCCCTAAGAATGACTGCATGAGAGGCTAGGTCTGATCAATTTTTGTAGCAGACTTGATCCACATGCTTTCTAAAGGCCAATTTACATGATACGATTTTTCTTTACTACTGTCGCATGCAACCTCTGTAGCGTGTGCTGCTCGCACCTTGCAGAAAATCGTAAAAGATGTATACGACACTTGTCATTCTATATTACCTATACCTATGACTGTCGTATGGTTTTAAAACATATTCAAAATCCTACGACAAAATTTAGGCTGTGTGCATTTGTCGTAGCGAAGTTGTAGGGTCAGCATTCGTATGGCACAACTTTGTTCTATGTTGTGTGATATATGCCAAGATGCGTGCGACAAATTGGACTGTGTAAATCGGCCTAAGGTAGTCATCTCATATTTAAAAATGTTTTCTTTTTTTAGTAATTTGAAGAAAATGTTATAAAAATACCAAACACAAAAGAGATTCAAGGATAATTTGTTGCTTAATAATACTAACTAGACTTAAACCAAAGAAGAAAGAGGAGGTGAAATATAGGAATAAAGCTTGAATTATGCAAAAAAGTAACAAACTACAGACTGAGGTACTTATTAGAACTTCCTTTTGTTTGTTTTAAGAACCCTCAGTTTAACAAATCAGCTACTTTTGTGATCTTTGCTCACCTGCTTCGACAAGTGTCATCTCTTACTGATGGGGAACACCAGTTCCTTGTTCATTGGTTTAGAAGGTCAGTTTTTTTAACCATTTCTTCTGTCTCTTTTTAAGGCTTACACTTTTAGGGCGTGCTGTATCTGTACAATTATAAGTCTGTCGTAGATAGTTGTTTGCCCTTCTGTTTTGCTCGTTAAGTATTCTCAGTGATTGTTGTACTTGTGCTGGATATTTGAGGCAATTAAATGTCTGTGGGTATTCCAGCTTACATACAATTTTGGTGATGTAGCTAGTTGATTGTAGTACCAGTTTTTGCTTTAATTAAGGGATAATATTTAGCCATATAATTATAGTAAGTGTTCTGTTCATTCCTGCTCTTAAAACTGTGAATTTCACCTTTTCGTAATACATGTACAGGGGGTGCATGCAATGGGAAGGAAGTACATTATTGTGAATGATGTTATTGTAATATATTCTGGTGCTTGTAACCAATATAACACATGCCCTGATTGGCTAAGTGCTAGGGCATTATTCTTCTGTAATGCCCACAGGCCTGAATTATGAATTATATGCAAAAACAAAACAATAAAACTTTTAGGTTATTTCGGGCAGCCAGCACCCCTATCATCTGCTGTTTATTTTTTCTTGTAGTAATTATGGGGTGAAATAAAGTATTGTATTGTACTGTACTGTATTTTAGCCATTTTTTTAAAGTTATATAATAGACAACTGTTATTAACCATGAATGTTCATATCTTTATGGAAAATCTCAAACCTCAACCAAGCTGTATTGACCTCATTATCGCTCAATCAATAATTATGAAAAAGCCTCGCAATCAGCTTGAGATTTTCCCGTAAAGACCTCACTCTCAGTAAGTAGTAACTAGCCCCCTATGATTATGCACATACAAATGTACTTTGCTGTATGTTACTGTCATTTTCATCTCAGTCAGTCAGTTATTGGTTATTTTTTTCTAGACTTCCTGTCAAAGCGTTTAAAGCCATCATAACAAGAGTAGAACAGGTACAGGTTTCTGTATTTAAAGTATGAATTTTGTCTCAGAGTTACAATAATTTATAATAAATTATTGTAATGTAAGTAACAAAAGGTACTTTTTTTGGTACTGTTACAAAATTATGAACTGTTACCCTTTAGGGTTTTTTTTTAAGCCCTGTTAAAGTTCTCAAATACTTGTAATAATGGAAAGTTTTGTCAGCAATTTGGACATTTAAAGTAAACAATTGCTCAAGCTGTAATAAATAAATTAATATTACTTTCATTTTTCATTCACCTCATCCAGTGCTAAGAGATAAATTAATATCGAAACAGTTGGATTCTGATGATTATTAAAAATATGAACAGGCAAATGTAGATACATTGTATTTTTTGAAATCTTTAAATTCAATAAAATTGTGATAAAGATTAACGGCTCATACTAGCTGTGCCCTGTGCCTTGTTTATGCATGGCACTTCAATGTGTTGGTTGTTATCCTTAATCATTTTTTATTACAAAGCTTTAAACAAACCAATAATAAGAATTCATTTTACTTTGAGAATGGATGGCAGTAGACTACTTTTGAAATGATTTTTCAGAACTGATAGCAATGCCCAGAAGACAAAAACTATAGAAATGAATCTAGCAAGGAATGTGAAAGATGATTTACATGACTTTCATTTTCCTTTGTTTTAGTCTCTGGGCCTCGCTACCAAGCTGAATTTTTACATTTCAAATGTAGCCTATCATACATGCATGTAATCATTCAAAAGAAAAACTGTGAAAATCCAAAAACCGTGAACACTAGAAATATTTATGGAGTGTTAGTGTCAATTGTGAGAATTAAACTAAACCACAAACAGTAATGGTGATAATTAATTCATGGTTTCATGTCACTTCTGATTTGTTGCTGCATAATGGGAAATGTCAAAATCAAATCAAAGTGTTCATGGTTCTTGGATTTGCCAGTTGTTATATGAATCTTGAATTGTATTTTATTCAGACTTGTTAAACTGAGTTTTCTCTTTTCCCCAAGTTCATTAGTGTCCGTCTGTTTCCGACAAAATCCAATGAACTTCCTCCTGATGAGAAATGTACTTGGTGGATTCCCTCGGCTGTTAAAGTTCTAGCATTATTAAGTATGCTATTATCCTGCTAATAAATTTAAATTTAAGTTGATAGCATTTATGATAAACGTACGAGTTTTAACTTGACATCATTGATGGTGTACTTAAAAATGTTGAAGATCACCAGTCAGTCAAAGCTTGTGTGGCTTTTAAAATAACATTAATTTTTCTAAATTAATTTGAACTTACGACAACTAAATTTTAAAATTATGCAAATAGCCAATACCTAAATGTCGCTTTCTGTGGAAGAACGTTTTATTTATTTTTCATTAAATTGTTGCACAACAGGGTGTACTTCATGTATTCTGATGTTTAGTCCAGAGTTTGGCTTAACTGTTGTTAAAATAATATTATTGTAGTAAATGCTTGACATGTTTTGTTGATAACTGATAATAACTTGTCATTGTTTGTAACTAATGTTAATGACTAAGACCACCAATCATTCAAAGCTTGTCTAGCCAATTTTAAATAAAATACAATTTTTAGTTTATTTAGCTTAATGTCGGACAAATTAAAGTTCAAAAATTATCTCATGGTTATTGATAATGATTAACATGCAATAGTGTTAGTTTCAGCATAATTTATTAAACCTAAATGTTTTTTTTGTGGAAGAAAATATATTTTAAACCAAGTCATTTAATTGTTGTGAATTGTACACCCTGCATGTCTAGTACACATTTACTTGTTTTACTGATGTTTAGTCCAGTGTTGTGTCTCACTGTTATGAAAACTGTGCTAAATGTTTTAATTACATGTTTTGCTAGACTTTAAAGGACTTTTCAGACTTGTGATTAGGAATTGGCCAAAACGCCTGTTAGCAAATGACTGAATAAGATTAGATTTAGTTAAACATCTAATGATAAAAATAAGCGAAAGAAGTTTTATACAACGTTTCGATGACTCCATGTCATCATTTTCAAGTGAACAGAGAATAATGATGACATGGAGTCATCGAAACGTTGTGTAAAACTTCTTTCGCTTATTTTTATCATTAGGTGTTTAACAAATGATTGATTAATACATTACTGGATACATGTACAAATATTTTAGTGCTTACGTTAACACTGAATGTGCATCTGATTTGTATTGTATTTAATTTATTACTTTTTACTCATCAGATGCATCCAACTGGCTGTTTGTTCCTCCTCTTGTGAACCATACGTTTTTTTACAATCAGTCCCTGGATCATATTGATCTCATGAATGAGTATTATTCATGGCAGAACCCAGCAGCAAACCCTGGGTTAGTAAAAAGTGTTCAAGCACTGATTAAAATCTTGCACATACTAAGTGCTGCTTAACATCTAATTCCAAGCTGATTGTGGTCTTTTTTATGTGTTTTTCCTTGTTATAGCAAGTTCTCTTTCTGTCAGTACCCCTTCATTCTGAGCCTTGCAGCCAAGCGCTTCATTATGCAGAAGGATTCAGAGTCACAAATGATTGTGATGGCCAGGGTAAGAATTCAGCTCTGTTTAGACGTTATCATGCTGACAGGATATCAAGTGTTACAGGTTACAGTCAGGCAATTGCATCATAACACATATTTGCTACGATGCACATTTCCTGCTAAAAAAAAAATTTCAAGTTCTCCCAAAAAAAGTTGACTGGTCACCCTTCCATTACTAATTTTAAAAGTGCTCTACCACTGAGCTGCAAGAGATTCATGTAAACCAGGCCATTAATCTACATTTATTGTATTTTCCAGTTAGTACGAGTGCTGTGATTGGTCAATTTTTTGGGCCTAATTCTACTGTATGGCCCTCTATATTTCAAAGTTTCCTTTCCTGCATGCCTGATTAACGTCAGATCCAGATATAACACTTTATTGGAACAATACAATATACAAACACTACATTTACAGTTGTATGTTACAAATTGTGCTAAATTTAGCAAAGAGATATTACAAAAAAAAGAAAAACTATGGAGAAAAAAGTTCAAAGTTTGACTTGGAATTTGGACTTGGATAAAATAAATATCTTACTGACCTCGTTTTCTCGGTCTGTACTATAAGTTACGGATGCACTTTTTTCCCGTTGATTTATGGCCCTCTTGCTTCGCGCTTGGGCCATAAGCCAAAAAACTTGATCCGTAACTTACAACGGACCTCGAACTCGATCAGTAAGTGGTAGTAGGTTTGGCATATGATAATGTCCTGCATACGGCTTGGATCTGTAAGTCAAAAGGTGGCATATTTACAGTGAGAGTGAGGTAAGATAGTGTATTCTAGGCATTGTAAATGAAGGAAAGATGTAATAATAAAATAGGTATGATTCAATTTTCTCTCATTCTGAATATTGTGGCTTTTAATGACCTTTAAATTGAAGTTCAGCATATCAGTAAGTCGCGTATTTTAATCAACAAGCTGTTCTTTGTTTTCTTTTTCTGAACAGAAAAGTCTTGTTGCAAAAGTTCAAAGGAGAGAGATGCCAGACATGGGAATGCTGTTTCTCAACATCAAAGTGCGGCGCTCTCACTTGATATCTGATTCATTGAATGAGGTGAGTAACCAACATATAATAGGCCATTTTCCGAGTTCAAAAACCCCTCAGTTTAAAGAGGTTAAGTGCAAATTTAAACCGTTCTTGTGGAAATGAGTTTTGTTAGCATGTTCGTGGAATCAATCACCTAGTCTTCCTGTCTCTCCAATGTATAACTCGTTGCATAGCACAAGTTATGCAATAAATGACATTTGCGGAGGTACATGTGAAAAAAGTGGCAGGGTGTCAAGTTCCTATTTTTTCCTGTTTTGTGGCCTGCCTCCTATTTTTTTAGGGTCTTACTAGGTACACAGAATCATTTTGAAATATTTGAAATAAAATTGCCAGTAAAATTAATAAATTCTACAAAAAAACTGAAACTTCATGTCAAAAAAAGACCAGTTTGACGCCTTTAGAGTGATTTCTTTGAAACTCGTGCCCAGACTTTCTCAGTGCTTTTGATTGTTGATGTTCAAAAGCCGTGGCTGGCTTTTATTGTGAGGAAGACATACATTTGGTGACAGTGAACTTTGATATTGTTTCAGTTTGTCAAAAAAAATATTGTTGCTTATCATTCTCACAGTTTTAAAGGACTAATAAATCATCATCTTGTGAAGTATCTAATGAAATTTGGAATCTGATAATTGTTGTGGGATGAGTTATGCTCGGTAACACAGGTGGTAACACTTGTTTTTGTTTATACGACAATGAATTGTGGATGTATGCCATGGTGCCTGTTAAATATTTAAGCGTTGGGTTGTGGAACAGAGTTGCTGTTGGGAGTGTTTAGGGGATAGAACTCAAAGAAATCCTCCTATTTTTTCCTATTTTGGGGTGAGAATTCCTATTTATTTCCAATTTTTTGGCCACTGTCATTCCTATTTTCTAAGTGTCATTTGTCACTTGATACCCTGAACTGGTGATCTTAACAGATCGCTTAGGTCCCGATATTTTGCTAGTGTTAAGAATAAAAGGACAAGTTTTGCATCGTGAGTGTGCGCATTTAAAAGTGCCGGGTTGCTCATAAGTGTTCAGTGCGCTTTTAACTAAGTCGCGTTTGAATGAAATTAGTGGAGGTTGCGAAAAGATTCTACCAGTCTCGGGATTACTTTGGAGTAATTTAAAGTTATTAAAAATGATACTTTTGACTGCGTGATTATGAGGATGGAAAGTGAGGGTGAATTGGATTCTGTCATCCTTATCGTTTGTGGTGTTTAACGGTATTAACGAACGCTTTTCATTAAATTAATATATTCCTATATTTCTTGTTGCCGTGTTACCACCAATAGCGTAGCTTCTTCTCCACTATATAAACTACACACAACCCATAATTCCTCGATTCACTCTGACGAAGGGCTGACGCTCGAAACTCTGTTGATAAAACCAAACATTTTGTGTACATCTCCCCTGCCGACGCAGCACCACAGTTTCTTTAGAAACTATCCCCTTTATTCTTCTATTGAAACAAGTTTGCTCACAATATTGGAGAGAATGACAGGAGATATTTTTGACATATAACTTAATTTACAAACAGTCTGCAATAGGCCATTTCCGAATTTCCTCAGGCCTCTTTTTCAAAGCGAGTGTAGGTGTTCATCCTTTCATATCCAAATCAGTTCTCATTAACATATGAAAATGAGTTTAATTTGCGTGTGAATGAAAATTCATTTGCATATGAAAGGATGAGCACAGGGTTCGAGACTAACGGTAGCTTGCTAACAACAGACTAGTAAAAATTCCGTTGTGGCTAGTAGGCTTTCCGCTTCACTAGCCATTTTGGCCGGTGAAAATTTTAGCACAAAACATGTGCACTAGTCACTGGGCTAGTAAGCTGAAAAATTAGCCTCGAGCCCTGTGAGCACCTACAATCACTTTAAAAAAGAGGCTTAAGGTAATTCGGAAATGGCCTATTGCCATGACAACGTACTGTATGATTGTTCTCTAGATTTCCCGCAAGCAGACAGACTTGAAAAAGAAACTCAAAGTGACCTTTGCCGGTGAACCAGGTTTGGACATGGGTGGATTAACAAAGGAGTGGTTCCTTCTGCTGATCAGAAAAATATTTAGACCTGAGTTTGGTGAGTTCCTTCCAATAAAAAAAATCTCGCATAGTCTAGTCGTTTCTCGCCGACCGGTTGGCCCAGTTGTTAGAGTGCCGGACTACCGTATGGGAGGTGGAAGGTTCAAGCCCCGGCCGGACCAACACTCAGGGTCTGAGGAGAAAGTGCTTCCTTTGCAATGACATCTGCAAATGGTAAGCCTTTCTAGTCTTCTCGGACAAGGACGGTAAACCGGAGGTCCCGTCTCACAACTCTTCACAATTGATTCTGTGGCACGTCAAAGAACCAGGAGGGACGTAACGAACCCCGGCTGTGACCACCCCTAGGGCTGGCCTGTCTAACCACTGGAGGTCGACCTTTGTAAGGGACTTTGTGTCCTCTTGTTGTTGCACCATGGATGTATTTCCTAAATGCTTATAAATAAATAAATAAATAAATAAATAAGAAGATACTTTGTCTTGCTGACTGGTCTTCAAGTAACTGGTTGATTGCTGCTCACTTGAACTTGCTTGAATTTCTCTTTCCAATTCCAGCACTGAAATTGTAGCCATTTTCTAATAGCTCTTCCACAAACTTCCTGTTTCTAGTCTGCAGCCTTTCTTGACAAAGAACACACAAATTAATGTGTTTTGGTAAGGTGAAGCGACATATTGGACACTATGGACACGTGGTAGAGGGCATTAGCCCCTGGGATGTACCAAATTAAATGTGGGTCCGAGGTTCATCAGCTATGGACGCTGTTTTACACGGAATATTTCATTGCATTTCTTTACAGGTATGTTCACTTACAACGAGAAGTCTAGAACATACTGGTTCAGCAAGACATGCATGGATAATGACTCAGAATTCAACTTAGTTGGTGTTGTATCCTTTGCCATATGCATGGTGCTTCAGCCATGTACGCAATTGTAATGGTTGTAATGGTTGAGGTTGGTTGAAAAGTTTTGAAAGTCCTTGTTGCCTTGCCCTTGTTATTTTCTTTCATAGCCAGTTACATTAATTACTTTATCAAAGCAAAACAAAGACTTAGGGTCAAATAGACATTTGAGACAGGGCTGTCATTAAGGGCCGAAAACCGGGGATTTTCCCCTCGGATTTAATGTTGAGGTATATCCCCGGCCCGGTTGCTTTGATATAAAATCAGCATGTTGACTTCCCTACAGCAACTAGAATCCCCGGTTATTTTTTGAATATCCCACCTTTTTCAAAAGCTATTGACAGCTCCGATTTCATGAACATAGAAGGTCAATGGAAATTCCAAGGGGATGGAGTGGGGATGGAGTGGCTTGGACTTAGGCAAGTGGAGAATTGATGTTAAGACAAATATCAAGAAACATAATTTTGTCCTTTGAATGAATAATGTGTGTGAGGATTTTGCGTACAGTTTCTTAACAGGACCATAGCTGATGGGTTTAGCTGTGTACAACAGCATTATTTTAGACATTCGATTTCCACCATGCTGCTACAAAAAGCTTCTGAGTCCAGCTGTTGTTCCATTTCATGATCCTCAGGCCACTGTTGGTTTGGCACAGTTAGGACTTCAGGATCTGATGGAGACTATGCCAGTAAGGCTTAATATAATATGGTCAATCTGTGTCAAATTTCCAAGATTGCAAGTGAAAATTTGATCTTCAGTGGCTTGTAAGGTTTGAAGTTGATCCCCAACAATGGAATGGAATTTTGACTGTTTCATAATTAATATGCACAGTACCAGGAGAAGGGCGCGTTCCATTCGACCAAAATTTCCGGAATCTTCGCATGTTGAATGGAACACTCAACAGTGTTTCCATCTCTTTGAACCGATCTCGTTCATTTCCCACCAAGATTTAAAATGGTGGACCTTGAGACCTTAGGTTTTGGACTACTCAATGATTTTCATTGACTCAGCGATATTCTTGAGGATTATGATGAAGTGGTTGTCTTTACTGCCGTATGTTGCTTTATGCGAAGAAATTTAATAGCCTTAACGATTATTTTGAGCTAACGCTTCCGAGATATTTCCCTGACCAATTCAACCAACATTTCCGTATGACGAGAGAAACTTGCGAACTTCTCTCGCGAGAAATCATGCAAAATGGGCAAATACCCACAGAAAGTCTGTCTGGGCGACAAGTCATTCCTCCAGAAAAGCAGACCCAATCGTCAGACGTGAAGAAACACACGGAACAACAATAAAAGGTTTGGTAACTCCGCCATCTTGTAAGCTTTGGTCGGGCAACATTCACGGCTGGAGGAACTAAGTCCGAGTCATCCCAAGTGGGAATGTCAAACGAAACTTAAAATTTCAGGAATTTCCAAATTTCCGGAAAATTCGGACAACCGCGAGGGGTTGAGCGAAATTTCGAAACGAGCTTCCAGAAACTTTCTGTCCCATTCGATCTTCTACCGGAATTTACTGAAATTTTGGTCGAATGGAACGCGCCCAAAGTTATGTTAATTATCTTTCACATTCTTTGCAATTTGTTTCGATTGTTGTTGTCCTTTGGGTCTTGCTATCAACTGAATTTTGATATTTCGAAGGTAGCCTATGTTCGTAGTGCAAAATGTGATGAAGTAAAGAAAACAGAAAGATCACCACAGTGCACAGTACTGCTACGTGACATTCATTCAAAGTTACTGTCATCCTCTGACTTGCGTACAAAGGCAATGTGGCGACAGTGATGGCAGCACACGCAAATTTAAAAACCGAGATGACCAATAGCAGAATGGCAAATTTAGCCCCAGTTGTTGTGTTCAGTCCTTTCTTCGCGCTTTCACATTTTAGTTTGACGTTGTGTTCTCTTGGTTAAACCTGCTGGTGAGATAGTACACGGAATGCTTACAGGAAGTTTATATTCTCAAAAGAGTGCCACAATTTTCTTTAGGATCTCGGACGAGGTCTCAAGGAGCTCTTAGAGTATGAGGGTGATGTGGAAGGAGATCTTTGTCAAACTTTTCAGGTTAGTTATCAGTTTGTGAACATATACTTTTCTTAGCAGTAACAGTAATTATCGCAAAGGTTTTCTAGAAGTTTTTCTATGTCTTATACTCTAATTTACCAGTTATCAAGTTCTACATCAGTAGCAGCTGTTTATTTAGCTTTGCTCTCTTCGACACCTGTACATAGTAAATGCCATTCTTGATTGTTCATTTTTCAGATTTCGTACACTATTTTTGGCGAAGTTGTCACTCACTGTCTGAAGCCCAAAGGTGATAAAATTACAGTCACAAAACAAAACAGACAAGGTAAATTCACCTTACGTGCTGACCTACTCGTTTGAATGTGAAACTTGTCTTGAAGTGTCATTATGCTCTTAGTAGATATGTTGTGGTAAACATTCTATCATGACACACTGAACTTTATGGCAGTTAAAGTAAGCAGCTTGGACGTGTTACCAAAGTTGTGATAAGACCAAGTACCGGTACTACTTTTGCTTGGGTCTTTCACATTATAAACAGAACTGAGGTCGCTGGGAAGGAGACCATTGTGTGCATTGTACGATTAGCTAGCTCAATGGTTAGCTTAACTAACGGAGAGAGTGATTAGGTTAGGAAATCCACTTAAGTTATATTATCCAAGAATCAGGGAGCAGGGTTGGCGCAGTGAGTGGTGAGAGCGCTCGTCTTCCACCAATGTGTCCTGGGTTCGATTCCCGCAATCAGCGTCATAAGTGGGCTGAGTTTGTTGGTTCTCTACTCTGCTCCGAGAGGTTTTTCTCTGGGTACTCCGGTTTTCCTCTCTCCTCAAAAATCAACATTTGATTTGATTTGAGTTGATTTAGAGTTTATTATAATTATTATTTTAGTTTTGCCATTCGCCTTTCGCTTTTTTAGTTTTGTGTGTCGAGAATAAAATCTAAATAATCGAACTCCAAGAAATAAAGGGACACATTCCATCTTAATCATAATAATTTTATATGACTTATAATTTTGCGTTTATTAACAACGTTTTTAAATTAGTATCCAAACTCATAACAGTTGTTGAAAAACAGTCAATTCTTGGTTGCGGAATATATGTCAAATGAGACAAAAATTTGTTGATGACCCAAATACTGCATCCACCTTGTGTCACTTTAGGCACCAGACTCGGGCGTTTAGGCAAACAATTCACCTTTTCCTTTTACAGTCAAAGACTTATGCATAAATTGAAAATGCAATTGCACTGTTGTAATGAAGGTGAAAAAATAAAGGCGAAGATGTTCTGCTAAGTCGATACACTCAGGAACGCGTTACCCTTTAAACTCTAATATCAGCATCTGTATTCTCCACAATGTTCTCCATACATTTCCTATGGTAATGATGAGGAGAATTTGTTGAACAATCAAAACCTTTGTTAGTTGTTGCTCACGCCCTGCACGTGCGTTTTACATTTCGGTACATTTGTTTACCGTCCTCTGCAAAACAACAACGTGAAATGACCAAATTTTAGGTTTTCTCGAGAACGTGAGCGTATGACGGCAAAATCTTTTTATAATGTCTCTCGTGATAATCAAATAGCTCAAAATTAAATTTTATTAAAAGCGCAAATGACTGGACAACATGTCCGACAATTCATTGACTTGGCCGGTCAATAGCCAATTCTGACCGGACATTGTCCGTTGACTAGCTGTTCTTTCGAGCCCTGTCAGTTTTACTATAAGGAGAAATTGGACATTGGTCACTCTTTGGGGCTTGAGAGTTAAATCCCTCTTTTACATTCAGAATGTCGTCTTTATCAAGTTAACTACTATAATATTATTTACCGTTTTGTTCCTGTGTCTTTTTCAGAATACGTGAATCTCTATGTGGACTATCTACTGAACAAGTCAATTTACCAACAGTTCGCATCTTTTTATCATGGATTCCACAGTGTCTGTGCTTCCAATGCCCTCATTGTTAGTAGTTTTCTCATGTTTCACCCATTTTGTTGTACTGTCTAGTAGTGTTGTAGAGGTGCTGTCATGGTCTGGCAAGAATGGTAATATTATGTGGTGTTGAACATGGTATACAACAAGAATATCTGTTTGACCTTTTTTTTTCCATGTGTACATCAGTAATTATCATCACGCAGTGTATGGGGTAGTAAGCCTACTACGGAATTCTTGTACTGTAAATTGTTTTTTGAGCAGGGATGGTGCAGTGGTGAGACCACTCGCCTCCAACCAACTCACTCGACGCCATAAGTGGGTTGAGTTTGTTGGTTCTTCACTCTGCTCCAAGAGGTTTTTCTCCGGGTATTCCTGTTTTCACCTCTCTTCAAAAACCAACATTTTCAAATTCCAATTCGAACGTACGGACACCTTCGGATGAGTTCTCTTGAGCTCTCTTCTAGTGATATATAATGAAAGAGACTACAAAACACCTGCTAATGGAATCACCAAGTGCACGTCAATCAAGCATAGGACTAAATGTCAATCACCAACCGGTCCTGTTCGAAAAAACGATGCAACAAAACAAGTAAAGCGGCAAAACATTTCATGGCATTCCTTACCAGCTGATGACGGAACTATGGTAACGGGATTGGGGTGACACGTGGCTATCAAGTTAAGTCCTACAAGTAATGAGGGGGCTGTCAATTTCAGAGCTCGTCGGCTGGGGATGTGGGTCATGTGCATTAATGGCCTTAAGCTGTATTGGAAGAGTGGCTAAACTGAACAATTCAATATATGAAAATTACTATCCATCTCAGACGTCCGTGAACAGGGGCTTCTTTTCAGCCCACTTCACGGACCGTTGGTTTCAAATTTTGGTCACGTGAAAACATTTTTTGCTGTTTTGCGGTTTCTGTCTGCTTACATTACATTTTTTTGCATTAAATTTCATTTGCAAATTTTTGCAATTCGCAGAGCCGTCAAAAAGGTCATCACGTGACCAGACCGTCTGAGATGGATAGTAAACCTTTCTTTGTCAAGTCACTTGCAGTGTTTCATTTCTTGATTCATTCTTTTTACGTTTTGTTTATGTCGTTCTGGTGACCACAGATGCTACGACCTGAAGAAGTGGAAATGTTGGTTTGCGGAAATCCCGAGCTGGACATGGATGCCCTTAGGAAGGTGACAGTTTATAATGGTTACACAAAGAATGACCCGCCCATCAGGTTGGTGTTTGTTGTATGTTGTTTCGTTGGTCGTGAAAAAATTAAACACTTCGGTAAAGCAATTAAGGTATAGCAAGCAAACAACCGCACAAATAACTACCAAGTATCAATTTAAAAAGGGTACCAGCACAAAGACAGTAGACAGAAACAAACAGAGACAATTGAATGGACTGTTGAACGGAAGGTGGCGCGATATACAAACGCGCGTTGCTACAGTACTGCTGTGTAACAATTAGATATATTCCATTTGTCAGGGCGTGTGTAATCTGACTACGCACGGCCGACGTCAAAACGTGTTAGGAACAGGGAAGCACCCTACGAGCCGCAGGAGATTAACTTGAATGATTTTCTTTACCGCGTTTTGACGTCCGCCGTTCGTTATCAGAGTGCAGGTACTTGCAAACGACATCTATTTATTTTATACATTGTTTTTCCTTTTTCTTTCTTTTTTATTTTCTTGGACTCGACGTCATTCGTGCGTTTACCCTTGCCTCGCAAAGTCGCCTAGACCAATCAAAACGCTAGATTTACACTGTCCATGGGATAAATTCTGCTATGAGGACAGTTTAAGGCCCCCGCAAACGAGTCAACACTGTTGCATGTTTCCTCGATTGCGCGCACACGCAACATTTCAAGTGTTCCGGAAGCAAAATTGCTTCCTCGGCAAATGTTTCCTCGTTTGCGCAGCAAGGAAGCAAAGCATATTTTTTGCTTCCTACTCGTTTGCGCGCCCAAGAAACATTTCAGGAAACCATGTTTCCTCGTTTGCGAGGGCCTTAACAGCTCTCTCCATTGTTTTGTTGTTGTTGTCCAAAGTCTTGTGCCTAAAAAGAAAGGTATGAAAAAGTCTATCTAGTTTTACTTAATACAGCTTTGTAGGTTGTTTTGTTATCTGGGGTAGACCTTAAAGTTAGAGAGACATACAATAACCCAATATGGAAATCAAGTCTTCGTTTGTAAAGCACTTGAGTGCGAATTTCATCTCAACCCTATTAGGTATTTCTGGGATGTAGTTCTGTCATTTTCGCTGGAGCTGAAGAAAAAATTGCTGCTGTTCGCAACGGGAAGTGATCGTGTTCCCATCGGTGGCATGGGTGAAATGGAGTTCAAGATCATACGAATGGAAGTGGCTCACAGCACCAGCATGTAAGTTGTCAAGATCGCTAACCCTTGCTTCAGGAGTTTAAGTGCACCTAGACCCATTTTTTTTTCTTAAAATAAATCTTTGCACCTGTTAGAAAAGCATTGCGCCGTTTCTTGTTCTTTTTTGCCAAATGTTGGCTTTTTATAGGCTTCAAAACTTGCGAAAAAGTAAGCATCATTTGGTACACGACCGAGTGAAAAGGGGCGTGGGTCCATTCTTGATTTGACGTCAAAAACTGCTTTACATGCATGTTTACAAAGACTTAATGCGATGCAAATCGGTTTGTGATGTCAGAGATCAAGAATAGACCCACGCCTCTTCTGACTCGGTCGTGTACCCAATGACGCTCACTTTTCCGTAATTTTGGAAGCCTATAAAAAGCTAACATTTGGCGAGAGAGAATACAAAAAGGGCGCAATGCTTTTCGAACAGGTGCAAAGACTTATTTTAGCGAAAAAAATATTCTGGGTTTAGGTGCACTTTAATAGTTCGAGCTTACGGTTTGAAGCGTTACTTTCGGTGAAGGCACACGGTTGTCAAGTGCGGATACGGTTTTATTTCTGGACCGGTTTCTGGTTGAAACAGTCAAATTGAAAAGAAAATGGTAACAATCCTTTTCTAGATCTTAATTGACACATCGAGTGGCTTGAAATGTTCTGCAAAGACGCTACTCACAATTCCATCCCGATAAATACGCATATGTTCGTAACTTTGTACGGCGTGCGTTTTTGGTTGATTGCAAGGCGCGCTCTCTGGTATGTTATGCCTTTTTATAGAGGGAGCGGTTTGTTCCCGCTATGTCCGCGTCTATGTTTTGGCGCCGTGCAAAATATCGACCAAGAGTGTTATTTACGTAACAAACAAATGAAAACATTTGAAACAGCTAATTGCACCAACGGTATGTGTAAATCAGTTAATGATCTTTTTTTTTTTTTTTTGTGAACGCTGGTCTGAGTGATGTTAAGGCAGGAGTCCAAAAGCATATCGCTTCGTTGGGTATCTGCAGTGCTGGTCGTAAGACCTTGGAACAATTGTCAAACTCGTGGTAAAACCAGCAAACTACACATTGCTTACTTCTGTCCTACCGCGCAATACCGCACTTTCTCCATTTACTGTTGGGTTTTTTTCGGGACTCCTCCCCCTTGCTCCTGGCCAGTGTTCTTGAGGGCCGTCCATGGACTAGTCGTTAAGAGATTGTGAAAGTTCAAAATTGCAAATGGTGTGAAGGGAAGCAGGAATTGTTCCAAGACTTGTGACCCCCATTGTAGAATACCATTCGTTCGTTCTTTCTTGAAAGGGTTCCATTTACACGAACCAGGTGTATGAGTTTCTTTTGTTTGTTTGTTTTTGTTACTTCTGTAGCCGTCGAACAAACATTATCTTTGTTCTATTTTGATAGGTTGCCAATGGCTCACACATGCTTCAATCAACTCTGTCTTCCTGCTTACAAGAACCGAAAAGTTCTTAAACAGAAGCTGACTATTGCAATTTCAAATGCTGAGGGATTTGGAATCGAGTAATACCTTCGGAAAAATAATGAAATTTCAATTGTTCCAGCCTTACAAAGCTGGTCCTTGTGGGGCTCGTAGAATGTCTGGGATAAACAGCCTGTATTGTCCTTCTTTAAAACAGTTTACAGTGCCTGTGTTCATTTTTCAGTGTCTTTTGGGAATCTTGCGTGTCATTTGACTTTCAATTTCTTTACTAGAAGGCCACTCGATTTTTAGGAAATAGTATCATTGGAATATAGGAAACAGACTAAGATAGTATTCTTTGGTTCTCCAAATCGTGACGTTGCACACATTTGGCCTGGCTTTTAAATGAGCTTGTTTCTGATGGAGTTTCCATCAGTTTTTTATTCCACTCTGAATCAAGATTAGCATTAGCTATTGGTTTGTTGTTTCGAGATTTTACTGAGCCAGTCTGGAGAGAACCAGTTGTAATGAAACACGTACCGTTCACAAACTTGTCGTCCTTCTCTATGACTTCACGAAGATCTGCACAGCTGTAGAAACTGTCGGTTTCACTCCTTGAATTGTTACTCAGAGAAGTGTTTTGATAAACTTGTTTTTAATTGTACAGTTATGCTCTTATTTGTAGTTGCATACAATGTTAATACCACCATATTCATCTTTTTGGGTTGTAGATACATACTTGTTGAATGTTGGGTTTTTTTTTTTTTTCCATTTTGAGATGATTGTCAGTGAATTTTGTAAAGAAGGAAAACAATAAAAGACGGAAGAAATTACTGAGAGGTGACCTTTTTAAGGCCGACGCTGTACAGAGACGCCTTTGTCCTTTTTACCAGCCATGCTATTGTCAGCCAATTCTCTCCCTTTACTGTCAATGTTTGAGTTGTTTTTTAAGGGACCGCTAACATTTTGTAGCGGGAGTGGCCGTTGAAGCAAAGTTCACAGACGAAAACGTCGGAGGCAGTTTCAGCACAACGATTTTCAGAGAGTGAGGTGATGCATTTGAAGCAAACCGTTCTGATGAGCGAACGTAAACAAAAGCGAAAAGTAACGCACCACAAGTATGTTAAGTTTCACTACTCCTTTTATCCGTACGCTGGTGGTGTTTTTTCCTCCACTTGTTGGCCGAATTATTATTTTAACTGGTACGCTTCAAAACTGCTTTATCCTGGAGCAATGCTTATATTAACAGTTCTTGCAACACAGGAACCAGTTCATGGTCTGAATGATCAATAGCTCCATGGTCGGTAAAACATCAATTTCTCAACAGCTCCTTCACGAGTCTGACGGTTAATGTTACCGATCCGCAGACTCCATTGCCAACCGTTTCACGCTTCGCGACCACTGAACGCTTTCTCATGTGGTCGCCATGCTTCCCTCGTTCTTGATCTCAATCCGGCAGCACAGCCGCAAAGAACGAGGCGACAAGCGAAGCCAACCGGCGGGAAAACTGAAGCGAGATTGAAACTTGCCTTTCACTCTACACCCCAGTCTCCTCACCAGCTCGTTCCGCTTCCCGCGTCGTTTTTCCCGACCTCGCCCCCGGCTTGAGATTCCAAACAAGTGAATCTGCCCGACAACTGTTCCTCGAGTAACTTTCTCTTGTTCTTCAGCAATTTTCATGTCGTCCTCCACACATTTGATTTGAAGCTCGTTAATGTGCAGAAGGCACAGTGGATCACAGTTCTGTTTTACTTCAGTACAGATGCTTGTTCTTCCAGCGTTACTTGTTTTTACAACAATGTCGCTCCTGCTGAAAATGAGGAAAACAACACGCGTCAACTTAACAATATTTGAGAAACAGAGAGCCGGAATAAAAAAAAACTGCTTCAGTTTTATTCAAAATTGATCGCATTATGGGCCGCATCATGTTGTTGAGATTAGCAAGCAGGAAGCTTCCTCGTTTAGATTGAGTTTTTCGAAGGTTTGCCTTTGTTGAGAATGCTAACGTTTGAAGCTAAAATACAACAAAAACATCAAACGTTCATACTTACGTAGAAAAGTACAATTTTGAACATGAAAACAGTTCTCCATTGAAAGAGTGAAAACACGAGGTGTCTTCAAGTGAATTATTCCTTCTGAAAACAATAATTATAAAAGTAAGTATTATCCTAGGAAAACGCTTAGAAAATCGTTAATGGTTTGAATCCAGGAGTCATATCATAACTAACTGGAATATGATCGTCCGGGTGAGTGTGGTCCTGAGAAGGACTGTTTAAGGTGGCAATGACTGACGTCTCGACAACCTGAGCAGAAGTCATCATCAGAGTAAAGTGATGTGTGTAACGTCAGTAGGTGGTATAAATACTCTGGTCGTTGATGTGATAGGTCAACGAAGTCGTGATGTTATTGGTCGACTGTCAGTTAAGCCTAGTTGCCATTGGCTGTGAAGACTGTACACAGTGATTGGTGCGTTTCGATCCGTCTTTTGCTAGTCTAATGTCTGTACGTGTATAGTAGCTTGTATTGTTAGTAAAATTAATCGGTTTGTAGTTTGTCTGTTGTAAACAGTGATTGGTGCATCTTATCTTATCATCGTCGTTAACACAATAATGTACTATGTCCGGATATAACTTCTTAATCATGAAGTAAAACAAAATTTTCGCACCTGATTGGCTATCACCAGCAATGATTTTAGCACTAACAGGACAGTGTAACTGGGCAGTACGCGCAATGTCTAAGTAATTGTTTCTCCTAAAAGTTCTTTTCTTATTTTTTTTCTATTCTCAGTAATTTTTTCATATTTTTCTTATTTCTTTCTCGGATTTTAGAATCGTTACGATTAATTGGTAACAGGACTTGGTGTCGTCCAATTTTGTTTATCACTCGACAGTGTAACTGGACAGTACACGTCATGTTTAAGTATTTTTTTTTTCCCAAAAAGTTCTTTCCTTAAATTTCTTTCTCGGATTTTGGTATATTTAGGATTGATTGGCAACAGGACTTCGTGTCGTCCAATTTTTTTAATCACTCGTATGATAGCCGACCGAATTGGACGATACGAAGTGCCATTACCATTATTAATAAAACGTTTGATCTGAAATATCAGTGGCATCATCGTCAGTCCCTTGTCTTGTCAAGCTCTCTCACGAAGTTTTGAGAATTGATTTAGCAGGTTCGTTCTCAGTTGTTTGTAAACCTAACTTTCAAACTGACTTAATAACAAGTAAACATCAAACGTTTACACATACACAGAAAACACAAAGCCAGACATGAAGAACGGTTTCCATGGACACTGCGAACCCGCGAGGAGTTTTAAATGATTTATCCAGGCTGAAAACAAGAACCGTAAAGAAAAGTGTGATCGTGATATACTGCCTATAATGTATTAGTTTCCAGATCATCCTCGTCATCTACCTGACTTAAGCTCATTCGTAAAATTTGTTCGGCAGTTTTGACTGAAGCTAAGCTAATAAAAACTACAGGTAACTCAGATAAATATCAATGAGTTAAGAGTTGTATGGAAAAAAGCGCATCTCTTGTCAAGGTCGCTAAAAGAAACCCTGTTTCCAATCCATTATTTTCAATAAAACAATGGATCGAAATACAGGTTTTCTTTAAACAACATTCTACAGTGCAACTTGCAATTAATGTACTTATTGGTCAGGTGTTATCATCGATCAGTATCACTTTCTTTCGAACTCACCAAACAGTATCTTACCGATTCTTCTCCAGTATTAGAACAGTCGAATGTAGTCTGACTTATAAGGTTTAGCTAAATATTTGGAATGGTTTCAAAAATTCAAATCTACTTTTAAAAACAAAAGGGGTATAGCACTAACGCAGAGAACTGAGTCAGGGCCCGCGAAGCAGTGTTTGAGTACGGGGCCTCTCCCGCTTCTTCAATTCAGGGGAGGTGACTAACTCTAAATTAGTTAAAACTCTTCTCACTCAGTTTTATTCATGCGTCTTATTCGGTCATAGTTAGAATCGAAATGGAACAATTGTAAGTAAGTTTTCCCGCGAGGTACTGCAGCTGGCCGACCATTATTGTCCAGTGAGAGAATTTTATTGAAAATGTCTTTTACTTAATTCATTTTTTTTTTCACAAAGGGGGTGGAGGCCCTGGCCCCACTTCTGCGCGGTCCCTTGAAATACAATACAATGCATGACTGAGTACTTTTTCCTTTTATAAACCAGACGAGGAAACATCGACGTTTAAGATAATTAAAAGTCAATTCTTCCTCACCTGATTTGTCCACTAAGAATAAAAATGAAAAAGGTTTGAGCCTAGAGCATAACTGGCATCATCAACAAGTCTCATCGCTGAAATCATCGTTGCAAAAAGCAGAGTATATAACCCATACAAAGTTTTGATCTTTAGCGCTAGATTCTCTGATATAGTAAACACTAACTTAGCCTGCGAGCAAAACATGTAGCTGAGCGTCCAAACCTGTTAACAGCATTTATGCCTACAACTATATCAGGCGGAGATTTGTACGGCTTTGTGGAAGACGCTAGGTCTTAGAACTCATCACTCCAGGGGGAATTCAAAGAAGGAGGGCGAAAACTTCGACCAACCAGTTGAACGAGTAGCGCAAAAACGTATTTACTGGGTAGTTTAGAGGTCAGGTGGAGAATACTTTGTTAACACTTACACGGAGCTTTCCAACAGAACAGAAGACAAAAGTAAATCTTCTGGCTCTGCAAAAATAATAAGATTAACAGAAAACATTAGCAAGCCAGAACACATGATCTTATTTTCAATGAATGACATGTCCAAGAACCCAAAAACAACCTGTTAGAGAGAAATATTAAAACAGATGAAGACGTTCACCTTCCATTGTAAACCAGGGATGCTTCAGAATCTGTCTCAGTGATGGCCTTTCAGCAGTCTTGATTTTAGCATGGATTTTATCAAAGCCGTCACTTCTGTTAAAAGCAGAAAAACAAATTTTGCCATTACCACTGTACATAATACATAAAAACAGGTAATTACATGTAAAGTATCATTTAAGAATTTTACTCTTCGTCAATTGATACCTGTCGATAGATCTTCTGGATCTTCAGGTAACATTTCCTCCAAGATGATACCTAACTGCCACACCGTGGCTTGGCAGCCATCATACTGCCCTGTTTTGATAAACTCAGGCGGCATATAATACGGTGTGCCTGCAACACATAGAAATATCTTCATCTACAAAACTCAAAGTTTGCCAAAGACGTCGGTTCATTAAGCCATGCAGTCATTTGTGTATGACTCAAGGACTTTGCGTTTTGATAAATAATCAGGCAAAACTAAAATGAGGTGCTGGTAAAACTCGCAAGAGACAATTTGAGTTGAAATCGTCACCTCTTACAACACACCCTGTCACCCAGACTACATTTTAAGATCAAGACTGACAAGTCTAGTTTTCTTTCACAAATGTTTTCCACTCACCTTGAAAGGAATAAAAAGGTTCGCATTGGACTTCGGAGGCCAAACCGAAATCTATCAATTTAATTTCATCTGTTTTTAAGTCCAACAGCATATTCTCAGGTTTTAAGTCACGATGTAATACTCCTTCCTCTTCGCTATTTATATTTGCTTCCACGATTTGGCGAAAGTAACGTTTTGCCTTTTTTCTGTGAGAGGTCCATTTCGATCTAACACACATCGGAAGTCTCGACAGCTCTCTGGTCTATCCATCACGTAAACGTAATGATCATCTGTTGTAAAGTGATCGTAAATTTTGATAACGTGACGATGGTGGGCCTTGTCCTGGAGGTACACTTCGGCGGGAACTTTTACGCCGTTAATCTGTAACACGAGAACGGATAAAATAGTAAATTATATCATGTTCTTCAGTATGTATCTCGTGTGTTGTTTGGAATGAATTCCAAGAACTACAGCACGCTCGGTCATCTAAATCAGTTAATGTGCTTCATTTACAAACTGACCGGTTCACATTGTGTCCAGTCAGTTTAGTGGAAAGTGGAAAACACCCCGGCCCGAATTTTTCAGTTTGAGTAGATCGGGAAAATGAATTTTTACCGCCATTTTTGCCCTCAGGCTCTTGATTGGACAAACTAACCTCTTTGAACTCATCTACAGACTTCTTTTTGACAAATTTGACAGCCACCTGGAATGAAAGAGAGTGCATGCCTTAGTGATAGGTGGCAGTTCAGTGTTGGAAATTTTTTGACCAGAATTGTTCCTTCAGTCTGAAAGAAAAGGGGTGGTCGTTTAGGTCTTATTTTTAAACGATGTTGATGGAGAAATTTGTTAGTTGTTCACCTTTTTACAGTTAACAGTTAACTATATCAGCAATACTTACCGGTAATTTATCTGTCCTTCGCGTTCCAGCAAAAACTTGTCCAAAAGCGCCTGAACCGAGATTACGTCCCATTTCATACTTGGAAAGTTCACCTTCCAGATCTTTAAGTTAAGGATTACAAAGACAATTTTAAACATGGAATTCATGTAGACTATTACTTTCCTAAACTTGGAGTCCACTACTTACAAAAGGGTCATTTTCCTACAGCCATTAATGGGGCTTTGTCACAAGAAATATAGGCATACTTCACGTTACTGAGTCTCGCCTTTCTGTGTTTATTTCGTTCTGTCAGCACTAGCCTACTCGAAGCTTTTTAAAACTACTTTTTTAGGCCATAAAATTTACCTTCTTTATCCGAAATATGATACAGGTAAGTTTTAGTTTATAATTTGCATATCATGATACACCGAATTACAGAGAATTTTTAAGCTTATTATTTTGCTCAAGTTAGACGGTCATTATGTCTTAATCCTTAAAATTTAGACCATCGTCCCCAAAAATTTTTTTAGAGCAATTCGAAAGATGGCCCTTGCCTTAAGTCTTGAGTTTACATCAGTTAAGCCGTGCCTTATTACTACGTCGTTTACTGAATGCAAGATTTTGATTTTACCGATGGAATGTAGCCAGTTATTTTCTTCTTCATCATCGGTTGAGGAGCATGAACCACTTGATAGTGTGGATCCAGATTCACTTGTCTCTAATTCTTCTTCATCAATCATCCTTCTGAGCCAAGACCTAACCTAAAATTGGAATGGATGATCAATTTTCTTCTTCCGCCTTTCCGCAGTTAAATATGCCAAATGCGTGTCTTTGAAATGTAGAACATTACGTGCGCTAATGCCGGAAGAGAAGATGGAATAACTAACGCTTGCCATTTTATAGTATACATTTCTGTCTTTCAACGAAGCTGTCTCAGTACAAAGCTGCCCAGAAAGCTGTCGTTAGTTCGTGTGGTAAAAATTAACTCCATGGTTTTATAGGAACATAAAAATCTTTGACGGCATAACTTGCTTTAAAAAATAAAAACTTTATTGCTCCTAGCGTTAGTTTTAACTTCAGCTAACTGTTTCGCTGGCTGAGGCCTCGACTTGAAATGCCGAAAAAAAAACTTCCCTCTCCCACCCCCACCCCCACCCCCGCCAACCTAAGACGCTAAATAAAGTCCGTCTCGTAACAAACCCGTACCCTCCCTTTCCCTTGAATGTAAGCCCGTGGACTGTAAGGGTTAGCTGTTTCACTCAGAGAATTCAAGCTGTCCGTATCGAGGCCCTCCAAGGAGTGGTCTGGTGTCGCCGGCTTTGTCGCCTGTTTACGACTCTGTCTGTCTGTCGCCTGTTTGGTTACGAACAAATGGTACTGTCGCATAGAAACAAAGAGGAATTAAGGCTGAATCGTTCCTGTCGCAAACTGTCGCGCTTTTTGTGCAAGTTTCTAGTGTCGGTTGTCGCTGTTTTTGGAGAACAATGTCGCCTGCTTTTGATCAAGTCTTGTCGCTTGATGCTTGTCGCTTCTATCCCTAAGAAGGCTTCTGTAATACTGTTAAACTAAACTAATTTTGATTCGTCAAATTTCTCCGGATAAGGAGCTCTAACCCAAAAGTGAGCTTCATTTAAGAACGTCCTTGACAAATATTACCTCTGGCACTTCTACGGTGTTATTGAAAAATGCCGCTAGACTCGCGGATAAAAGTTGAACTAAAAGTTGTGTTGAAATTAAAAACTTCGTTTAGAAGAGTTGCATGTTCCAGCATTGTTTAGCCGACAAGTGACGTCCACTGAAAACATTGTGACATTTAACCAAAAACTTTTCATTTAGTTATTGTTTTTGTTTTTAAACATGCGTTACGAAACAATTGTGTCATTGATACAGCCGGTACTTGAACACTGTTCTTCGCTGCCGAAAGAGTTGCCGTGTAATATATATCATGTTCAGGCTTTACGTAACTACGTAAGTTAGGTGCACAACTGTGATATTGTCTTCCAAATTCTCAATTTTTACTGGATACCAAAAATATTTCAAAACTCACCATTTCAGACGCTTGACTGTCTTCGCTCAAACAAACGTCAATTTCAGTTATGCTCTTTTCCGATCCGTATTTTTTGTCTTCCTCCAGCCCAATACCTTCATGAAGTTCCATTGAGCTCTTTTTCACGAGAGTTTTTCTTCTCGACTCTTTCACAAAAAAATACATTTCCAAATTTTTTATAGACTGACCTGCAGTACACGAATGGAAATGCTTGACGAATCTGAATCTAATTTAACCATTGTGACGAACTTATGACGGCCATGCGCGCGCGCTGGTTTAAAAATAGGTATGCAATGTGTAAATGTGATTTTCAATTTTGATTACAGGGTGCGAGCAAAGAACTTTTCACTTGTTGCGCCTATTGGGTGATATGTGTAAGGTTGTAATCATCTCGTAGTAAGAATATTTATCTCTTTATTTTAATAATACGTCCATCTATGACATTTTTAAGATCTAACCCACTGAAAACCTGGCTGAAAAACTAGCTGCGCAACTCATCGGCATTATCATTATTATGCAGCAGTTAAAACATTTGTATGCTATATACAGTTCAAATAGTATGACAGGGAGCGTGAGCGTAGCCCCGTTGACTATAGTGAAACTTAGTATAAAAATATAAATTTAAAATTTAAAATATAAACTAGCACTATAAATAGTGCTCCGACAGAAAAAAAAAGAAAAACTGATAAACTATTTAGTATATCTAGAGTCTAAAATGGTAATTATAAAATCTTTAAATAATAATAGTAATAATGATTATTATTATTATCATTGGTATTAAAAACAAACGCTAACATTAAAATCCTATATACAATTAATTCGCTAAAAAAAACTATTCGGTCAAAACACTATTTACAATTTCTTTCGATCAAAAAGAAGAGCACTTAGATTTGGTCAGAAAGAAAAATTCAATTGATTAAAAACGAGACGCAAAATTAAAATATATTGGTTGCTCCTATTTTACAATAACAATAATAACTGTTTTTTTTTTAATTTAATTCGATTTTAAAAAAATCATCTCAGTTAAAAAAAAACATTCCAAATAATAATCTCGTATAAGAACTTTGTTAACAACAGTAACAAAAATGTTTCATAAAACGTGGCTAAGAACAAATTAAAAATAGTTAAAAAAATATCCATCTGAAGAAAACTTGGTATTACTATCATTGGTATTACTATTATTACTATTATTATCATTGGTATTACTATTATTACTATTATTATTATTATTATTGTTATTATTATCATCATTATTTTTTTACATATATATCAGAGATCGATAGTAGTTATATAGTTGGGGGTACCAAAGCATTTTTCCAATTAATGGATAACAAATGTTTTATGCTTGATACCAACCCAACTTATGACTAAATTTTGGCAATCTATATATTTTAAAAATTAATGGAATATTGGCCGCCACAGCTGTGGCGTGACGTCATGACTTTGGTTTGTTAATAACCGTACGGTACTGTGTTGATACCAACCCAACTTATAACCAAATTTTGGCAATCTATATATTTTTTCAAATGCGTGACTTTCTCGAAAAAATCACCAAGCGTGACTTTTTCGGAAAAATAGGGAAACCCCCTGTAAAATGAGTCATCACCTATAGCTATTGTATTCAAGGTCATATGATTGTCATATGACCATCAGGTGAACTTGTTTTTGAAGTAAAGTTTGTTAGTAAAGTTTACCAGTAAAGTTTGTCGTCGAGATTAAAGGTTATGGTTTGAATGATGTTAGCGATAAAACACCACAGCTGTGGCGTGACGTCAGCAGTTAACAGGGCAATTTAGATTTTATAGTGGCCGTAAGCATAACTTGTCAAACCATTATCATGAATATACCGCTTGTCATCGAAACAGCTGAGTGATACTTTATTGATTTCATAATTCCCTAATTTATGGTTTTGACTTCTTATGGTTTTCATGGTGTGATACATTTGTTTATTTCCTAATAAAGTTTGTTTGTAATTTTCATGTGTGATGTTTTCCTTAATAATATATTTTTTAATTCCTTTAGCAGTCTGTCCTCCATTTTGGTTGTGTTTCATATAACTATACATTTTCGATCTCAATCCGACGAATTCAGTTATTGGAATACCAGCCGCCTCATCTTTAAATTTACCAATTACTTTTTTATTCGTCTTATCAAAATACGGCGAGTTCTCGGGGTAATCACTGTTATCGAATCTGTTTTTATCCCTCCAGAAGTCATTGTAAACATCTTTTGTTCCGATCTCATATGTCAAGCTGTCTGTGTCTGTGAATAATAATTTCGCTTCTCTAGCGTATTTTTGTTTGATGTAATTATAATGCAAATCGTACATTAACGTCTTGCTTAAATCCAAGATGCACATACCCACATATGCTGGCCTGTTAAGGGTAAGTGTTTCTTTTATCTTATGCACAGCAACCAGATTTTCGTTAAAGATTTTACTACTCACATAAGTAGGTTTAGCCGCCATTTTTAATAGTTTCTTTTCATCAGTTACCAATCTGACGTCTACTCGCTTTCTGATATTTTCCATCGTTTTTCCGAATACGCTGTTGTTCTTAAGTTTGAAGAAGTCTTTCTCGAAAGCATTTTTGGCATTAGTTCTTTTCTGTGTATTGAAGTCAATGTATTGCTTCAACCATGCGGACTGACTAAATTCAAGTATTCGATGGACTTTAGTTATTTTTAAACCGAGATCTGTATACAGTTGAAGGTTCCTGTAATGAAGCACATATTTTTCCTTTTTACTCAATGTTGGAATTAGTTTGTGTACCAAACCTGTTGATATTTTATATTTATTCGCAATTTTTTGCAATATTCTGACAACATATTTTCAGTTACTTTGAGCTTTTCCGATGCTAAAGGATAATCATTATGAAGATTATGCAATTCTTCTGGATATTCTAGGTCGACTTCAAGTATCAAACCCTTATTACTGTCTTCTTCGTATTTGGTAAGGTTTAGATTATTGATTTGTTTTTCAGTCAACCATTTGAAACCACCTGTTGGTAGATACCGACTCATAGTCCAGCCGTATAGATTATTAGCATCTAAATACATAATATACTTTGAGGGCGCCTTCTCATCATGTTTTTTCATGTATTTATTATTTGCCTCTCCATATCGGTTGGCTATGTAACTGATACCTCCACGCATACCCTTCTCAATGAATTGAAACATATCTACACCAGTCATAAGCTCTAGTTTAATATTAGTCATTTTCAGCATAGCGTCCCAGCTCAGACCAGGACTTGTGAAGCAATGACATGGGTCAAGTTTATAGTATTCTAAACAAGTTTTCCTGAAGTTTTCAAAAACATCAGCTAACAGAAGGATGTCAGATTTGAGATATAAGTCATGGTACTCACCCATATTTTTGAGAGAGAATGTATTCCACACATTTTGAGCATGTTTATAATCTTCATCTGTTATATGCTCATTATTCAGGATGCTGTAAAATTCTTCTTTTGGTGGTAGCTTTTCACTGAATCGATCAAAGCTATCCATGAAGTCATATGGATAAACTCCTTTTTGAGACATTAAATCAAGCTTTTTATTTTTGAAGTTTTGAGATGTATATTTTAATTAATCTTTTGGTAGATTACTCACCAGTTTTTCCAGACTTGAGCTCATAAACTGGAAACTGTCAATGAAGGTTAGATGATTACCAAGCATGAATGCCATGTATTTCTCCATGTTATTAGGAATTGCATTGATGTTCATTTGACACTTTTCACCTTTCTTATTTGTATATGTCTATTTTTTGACTATTTCACCGATCTCTTGCATTATGAAGTGACTGTCGTATCCTCGGAGGTTATGAAATATTACAGGAATTTTATCACTTATTTGAAAGTTGAGATTGCAATCTTGGTGAGCTGAACCACGATACACACCAGTGATATGACAATGGTCTCTAACTCTTACATCGGTTTTATTATATTTTTATTACAGATATGGCATTCATCGGCTTTTTGGAATTTCTCTTCATCCTCTTTTTTCATTTTCAGTGGTTTGTTGAATTCTTTTTTCATAACTTTTTTACAATATTTAATTTCATCTAACATAGCTTCCATAAATTTGTAAACAGCTTTTTCACCTCTGTAAATTTTGCTGGTTTACTATATTTATCATCATAACAACAAACGACCTTATATCCATAACCACAGTCTACATGCTTCTGATATGCCTCTGTATATGATTTATCATCATTTGGTTGACAACCATGTATTTTTTGTGTGATAGCTTCAAAATCTGTATATATTACAAATGGCACTGGTAGTTGTTTGTGGAAATTATTGAATTTTAATATATTGTCGTCTTTAGTTGGCATTCTTATCGCTTGTGTGCCATTTACTTGGATGCAGTTTTCTTTATGATTGGCTAATACTTTTTCAGAGCTGAAGCATTGCAAACAATGCATACAGAAATGTTTCCTCTCTTTGTGTTTTGTTTGATTGTACATGAATTTATTGAAGTCTTTTATTAATACGTAATGTTTGTTTTCATTTTCTGTAATCAATAATAGATTCAAACAATCTTCATTCTTTTCTTTTGAAATATAAATGGGGTATGGTTGTTTGTCTTCATAACCGAAAACAGTAATGTTAATCTCATTTTGCTTTTCCATTTTGTTATACTGTTTTGTGGTGACTGGAAATTCAACTCCTGAATAATTGAGATTTTCAATAAAAGCCTTGTCGACTTTTTTGATTCTCTGTGGGTCTTTAGTTTGGGGGTTTAAATGTCTGATATGACACCATCTGAAGCATTCATTGTCCTCATTTTTCATGTTTATCAAACCTTTTGCACTGTTTCTTAGTTATTGTGGCAATTTGATGTATGAAGAACCTTTCATCGGTTTATATTTTACCACATTGAGATAATGATTATCAACTGATTGAATTGTCCAACCTGATCCCTCAGAAATCCAAACTGCAACTTTATTTAATATATTTTGTTTGGATACTTCAAGTGATTCAGCAATTTCTGGATTATTTGTGATAGTCTGAGTTTGACTGTTGAAATAAGCTGTCTTATAAATTGTTTCTCCATCTGATATTTTTGTGAATGTTACTTTCAATGTTTCAACAAATTTTAGTCCTTTCATTGATGTTAGTGTATTTATAATATGGTATGCAACAGCTGTTCTTGTATTTTGTAGTTGAACTAGTGGATCTTTTTTGTTTTTGATGTTGATTTTGTAAGAATTGGTATAACCTTTTAGAGCTTTATCTGTTTGCTCTGTCTTGGTTCTTGGTGGTGGTACCGGTTTTTTAGTCCTTGGCATTGGAACTGGTTTATCCCTAAATTCTAATGGTGGAAGAATTATGTTGTTTTCATAATCATGCACCATCTGTTTGACACTCTTTCTTGGAGTGGGAATTGGCTTCCTTAGTTTTGGTACTGATTTAGTTTCAGGCTTCTTCTTATCATTCTGTTTCAATAACAGATTAATTAATTCAGATTTTCTCAATTTTTTTAGATCTCTTTTATTCATACTATATGGTGAGATCATATTTTTAATTTTATTTCCCATTTATAATAATGTATAGTAATATTTCTTTAAGCCTTTTTGAACGCACTATAAGTATTAAATAAAATTCTAATAATATAAGTAAATAAATTATTAGAAATATAAAAATATTAG
Organism: Galaxea fascicularis; assembly: GCA_948470475.1. NCBI lineage: Eukaryota > Metazoa > Cnidaria > Anthozoa > Scleractinia > Euphylliidae > Galaxea > Galaxea fascicularis. The sequence continues at coordinate 11,649,987 of OX419336.1, read as the reverse complement.
TTATAAAACTATTTTTGTCTTTGTTGTCTTCTTTTAATGTATCTATTACTTTCTGCCATATGTTTAATAACTTCAAATATTATATCATCATAACAATTACTCAGTAAATATCTGCATTTGTTTTTCTCATACATTTCTTTCATATGAAGCTGTTTTTGAGATACTTGATAGTTACCGGTAGGAGATTTAAATTCAATACAAAATGAGTTAGTTTTAGCTGTTGGGTTCATTACCATGAGATCACATTGACCACTCATATAACCTTTCTTCCAAGATGATAATCTAATGTTTTCTGTTCTTTGGTTTTCTCCTAATCCTGCAATGAGTAGTGATTCGGGATATTTTTTTCTAATAAAATCCACAACTTTATAATGCAGATCATTTTCGTTTTCAATAGATAATTTATTACTATTTGGTTTATAATATCCGTATTTTCTTATTGATGGTAAAACCTTACTTGTAACCCAATGTTTGAATTCTTTGGCTAGTGGTTTTTTAGATGATAATATTAAGGAATAAAAACCGGATTCATTTATGAAGAGACATTTAATTTTAAGCTTCTTAGATGGGGGGCTATACAATAGCCCCCCTTTTTCAGACTCCTTAGATTCGATTTCAATTTCTGTTAATTTTTTGTCATCAATATTTACATTATTTCGAATTGCTTGTCTAGTATTTTCATATCCAAGAATTAAAGCTATGTCTTTTCCTCTAAACCATATCTGATTATTCTTATCAACATAACAATTAATTTCAACATTTAGTTGATTATTCTTATAAATTTCTCTTTTGCATTTCCATATATTATTATATTAACATTTTTTATATCTTTTGAACGCATCCTTTAAATCCCCTGTTCTATGGAATAATTCATTCTGTTTTTCAAATAAGTATAAAAATATAACAATTTTTGAGATATCTTATCGTGACCTCTTGCATTGAACAGAATCGGAAAGAATTTTATAAAAGAATCTTTTTTAATAAATATTACAGGAATCATGTTTTTATAATTTCCGAATATTGTCTTATATCCGTAATTTCTCTGAATTGAATAACTAATAGCAGTAATATCAACAGTATGATAAAAAATACATTCTAATTCGAAAACATTGAACCATAGTTTTCCGTTAATTTTATAACAATGAGTATGCAAATACATTTTATCTGTATGGAAAATCATGCATTGTTTTTTCATATAATATTTAATTTGATTATTTCTTTAATAGTTTTAATCTATTTCAACAATAAATTTTAATTCATCAAGTATTTTCATGTCTGTATACTCGTCATAGATAATTTCATTAATGATACCTGCATTAAGATCATCAATTCTGTTCAGATACATGTTCTTAAACTCATAAAACGTATTTGTAAAACATCTATATGCCATTTTAAGAGGAACAAAGACAAGCTTTTTCTGATATTGTTTTGTAAGATTATAAGTCTGAAGGTAATTTTTAAAGAGAATCTCTGATAGTACCCTCTTATTAATCTTGATACTTGTAATATATTCCGTTCTTTTCTATCTGTTTCATCTATCTGTTTTAATAGATATATTGCCTGAATTGTCATACATCTGACAATATCCAATTTTTCCTTGAATATATCTGTTGCTCTATCAGGAAAATCCAAATCAAGCATCTGAATAGAAATGTTTAATAATTGTATAAGTATTATATCAGTATCTAACATCATAATAAAGAGTTACATAAAATATGATCAGAATAGAAATGCTATCTTTGTCATATATGACAAAAATCAGACAAATTGATAATTACTTATATATAGATTAGATAAAAATTCAGAAGAGAAATTATAAAGAATTGATTTTATTATCCAGACATATATTCTGTTCTTGTAACTGTTTTACGATATTTTCAAGGTATAATATCTTATTCTCCAGTTTTTCAAGAGTTCTTGCTGACATCTTCTTTGAAGGCAAATCATTATCATCCAGAAAGAATATCTTTCGAGCTACATGTGTTCTATGACTACGAGTAATTTCGTTATCCATATATAATTATTACATTATTTCAAATCAGAATCGCTATAATAAGCATCGTCTGTTTCAGGATTATAATCAGGATCTTTTTCAGTATCATCTACCTCAGAATAATCTAATCACTATCTTCGAAATCTATAAATTGATCCTTCTTGTAATCATAATAGATGGTTTTATTCATATTATAGGGTTAGATAAAAATTGGTAGTATTTATATGATTACCATAGAAGATGATAAGCCCAATAATTAGCTGTATTTTTATTGTTATATGTCAGATTGCCGTATTTATCAGTTATTTTTGATGCTCGTTGTCTATACCTGTTTCGTCTCTCTTTATTCTTATGAATAAAAAAATTCTTTTACCGTTTTTGAGAGTTACAACGTATTTTTTATTCTTTATGTTACTATATTCAAGATCTTTTGCTCCATATAGATTCTTTGCTCTATGTTTCAATAAATTAAAATCTTTACCAGTTACTATCATATAATATATCACTAGATTGTTTGTAAGTCCTTAAAGGATATCCAACTGTTGAAATCATCACTATATCCCTTCCATTTAACCAAAGCTTGTTTCTTTTTATAATCTCTTCGAATGACTTTATCAATTCTGAATACATCTTGCTTTGCTTTCAGTAATTCAGGTTCATAAAATGATCCTTTTATTTCTTCATTGTTCAAATCTTTTAGTTTGTATGTGATTGGATTAGTGTATTGGATCTCATCTACTATGAATAATTCTTCTGTCCAATTTGGTGTATAACCCTTGTCGAATACTTTCCGTTTATACTTGGATATTCCGACCTTGTCACCAACCTTGAATTTCGGTTTAGTTGTTACTTGCTCCATATCACTATGTAGATTGAAGTAAACAATTCCTTCATTGCTCTTTTTGCGTGCTTCTGTAGGTGTCATCTTTATGCTTGAATGTTTTGTGTTATTATACTGTTTTAATATTTGGGGTAACATATCTAAATACTGTGTATTACCTTGAACAGTGAACTGCTTCCACATTTTGGACTTGATTGTTCGATTCCATCTTTCAACCACTGAGGACTTTTCCTCATTCTCTGTGGAGTATATCTGTATATTATATTTCTCCAACAAGTCTTTCAAATGTTTGTTATAGAATTCCTTTCCTTTATCAACCCACAGATATTGTGGTTTTCTTCCTTCATTGAATATTGTTTTAAAGGCATTCATGACGGATTCACCTTTTTTGTCTTTTAAAGGAACGATCCAACCATATTTACTGAAAATATCAATTACCATAAGAAGATATCGGTAACCTTTATTCCATTGTTGAATTGTTGCATTTCAACCAGATCAGCAGCCCATATTTCATCAATATGATTCACAATAATACGCCGCCGAGTAAATTTCCTTTTTATGGGTGTATGTAATTCATCTGCTAATTTTTCTTGCCAGTTTTCTTTACTCGACGGCTTCTTCCGTTTTTTGAAACACCAAGACCAGGTTTTTGCTTTGTATTAATTGCATTTCGAGCCAGCCAATGACCCCATTGTCTTTTATCATATGGTACAGCATCGAGAGCTTTTACCATTTTCCTGTCTGCTTTATTTTTACATTTCTTATCATCTTTGCAAACGGAATAATCAACATCATGTTGCATTGCTATTGCATCAGTCATTCCAGTCGGTTGTTTGATATATCTCCAATATTTCTCCAGTTTTCGGATTATATCTAACCTGTTCTTCAAGCGGATTATATGGACCGGTATAATTATGTCCAGGTAATGTAAATTCTTTTTTTGGTTTGGAAGTTTGCCAATCGCTTTATGAATATCAACAGAACCACCTGATATTTTTTTGGATATATCTGATGTAAAACTATCAAGAGCTTCATCAAGATATCTATTTGCAGTCTGTTTTATTTTTCTCTTAGCATAATCAGATTTAATAGCTCGTGATAAACCGAGTCTACCCATTTTTGTTAATCCTGATATAATCTCATTACTCAGATTTCCTCCTTTTAATCCTCTACCATAACCTTTCCATTTAATCCAAGAACCGTAACTACGAGTACCGCCTTTTTTTTTTATAATCAGAATACTGTCTTTTGTATTGAGCTATTAGTTCTCGTCCTTCTTTTGCAGAAACTTCAGGTCCTTTAAATAGAGTTGGATCAGAGACTACATCCCACATTTTCTTGAAGTCAACAAGAGGAAATGGAATAGAAATTCCACTGCCAGTTTTATTATTATTGCCCGTAGCTTGTACGGGCTCATTTAGTTTAACTTATTCTGTTTCACAAATTTAGTTTTAGTAATACCGCATTCTGAGCATTTACATTTCATCATCAAACGTCCATTTTTTGCTTTAACATATTGTTCACTACCTGGAACGCATTCAGTCTGTTTCTTTTATTTTACGCAATATGATTTTACCATTATATATATGACTTACATATTTTTGAAATAGTTGATTATAAATCTATGGTTCACTGATTTATCTGTTTGACTAAATGCCGTATTATGTATTATGTCAAGTATTGATTTACCTCTTTGTCTTTCTAACAGATAATACAGACACCAATAACCACATAAAACAGAATCTCTTTCTTGTATTTCATCTGTTCAATATATTATCTTTTCACCGCTTGTTTGTAAATATTTTTGTATTTTAGTTGGCATTATTAAACCGAATGAATCAAAATATTCACATATATATTTGTCAACATTTCTGTAACAAACCCAATGAGTGCCAGGTCCAATATGATTATCAAGATTTATAATCCCAACTTCAGGTTCATTTATTTGATTTGGTAAATTGTCTATGCTAAATACACCTCTAAAATGTTTTATACCTAATTTGTTGACCCAATTGATTAAATCAAAGTTACTAAGCGGCTTATCTATGAATTTTATATTATTTGACCTAACAGAGGGATTTTTGACCAAACGTTTTTGTTGAATGCTGTATCCTGATTTACTCCTAGAGCTCCTGTTAAAAGTCCTTTTCCTTGTTTTTTTGCCTTTTTTTGTCTTTTTTTGGCTTTCCATAACCAACCATAGGATTCTTCATTTGATCCCAAGTACCAATGAATGGATCGCTTCTATAATTAACAGGTAATACAAGACCTCCATGTGCTTTTTTTGGTATTGGGGGTAGTTTGACAGGTATTGATCTTCTTGATCTATTTGAATCAACTTGAAGGCCTTTACCCATGATAGCATCTAATAGCATTGGAATACCGACAGAAGCTAGAATTGTTCCCAAACCAGCTCCCATTTGTTTTTTAGTAGGTTTGATATGAACACCAGATCCGGTTTGTAAAGCATTGAGAATATCTTGTTTTTGTTTGGCTGTTAGATATTCTTTATATTGAATTAATTGTTTTACTTTCGCGTCAGGAATTAAAAATCCACCTGTTTGACCGCTTCCAAATAATTTATTAATACCAAGGCTTGCTAAACCGGAAAGAGCTCCTGTTGCAAGAGGTCCAATAGCCTTTTTAGCTAATGGCATTGCCATTGGTAATAATTTGGATGATAAGCCTGCTAGTGAACTAAACAAATTACCTCCATGTCTTGCAACTTTACGTATCTGACTTTTCGAAATTTTGATGTCAACTCCTTTTTTAAGACTCATAGCTTTCTGAATTCGTTTTATTTGTGTTTTCGTCAACATGAGCTCATCATTGCCTTTCAAATCAGATTTTTCTAATCTTAACGTAATGGCTGACTTATTTGCATAAGCTCTTGAAAGCTTTTCCATTTGACCTTTACTTAATTTAACACTATAAGGAAAATATTGTGTCATATATTGTATATAATATATGTTACATTAAATTAAAATTTGATTTGTTATATTATATTTTGATGTTCTTTAACGGAACATGAGTTTACCATCTTTCTGAATGAGCTCTGCTTCCTGTTCATATAAAATCAAAGCATATACACTATAAGCAGTTGCTGTTGTACCACTTACAGTCAAACTAATTGAAGCGTACCCCTCAAGATTGGATTAATGAACTGATTATTTGAAACTTGAACCTGCTAGTCGTTTCAAGAATGCACTAATGAATTGATTATTCGAATATTGAACTCGCTCGTTCAATCCAAGAATACGGCTAACGGGTTCCGTTTTCGAAAAGTCAATTCACTATTACATTCTAGAAAAGACTAGTAGGTTTGAAACCTACTTGTCGCAACAGTGAATTGATTTTTCGAAAACGGAAGCCGTTAGGCGTATTCTTGGATCGAACGAGCGAGTTCAATATTCGAATAATCAATTCATTATTGCATTCTTGAAACGACTAGCGGGTTCAATTTTCAAATAATCAGTTCATCAATGCAATCTTGAGGGGTACGCTTCACTTAGTTTGACTGTAGTTCATATCTGAAAGTTAGTTTAGTTGTTCCATCGCGAATATCGAGTTTTTGTTTAGTAAGATCAAAATACACAAAAGGAAAGATTGTACTGAAATTACTTCTGTTAAGTAAAGTGCCTTCACCGTATTCATTGTTTTTATGGACGTATTTCAAAATATCTCTATACACTCTGGTCATATCTGTAGTAGGTGTATAATGTAATTCAGGATACTCGTTACCATTTGCTACTGCAAGATGACAATTAATAAGAGTTCTAGGGTCTGTACTGACTGAAAAAGTGTTATACAAAAATGGATTGGCTGTCTGAGCGTTAATATTGGCATCATTGATGATGAAAACGAATACATGTCTCGGTTTGCTTATTCCACTTGTAATATTGAAATGTCCGGATCTTTGTTGTGAAGAATTTGATCTCATGATTTCGTCTCTCATATATGTCCATTTCTTGTTTGTAATGAATTTACTAGCATATAATGATTGACCTTCAGAATTAAAAGTGATTCTGGGTACCAGAAGTTGCATTTTAGTAACAACAACTTTGCAATTGGCTCCTGCTTGCCATATGAGATTTGCATCAGATTCAAGTTCTAAATTTATCTCTAATCTCGTATTTGGCAGAAGTTCATCTTGTAGTGCTTCGAAAAAACTATATCTATTGAGAGGTATTTCAGTATTGACTATACTTGATGCACCCAATAATGCTTTTCTCACAGCAAACCCTTTATTGTAATTAGTTTCAGCTGTTCGTTTTTCAGCGTGTCGATTTGTATCTAAATAGAAAAATTCATTAGTAGCAGTACTTTCTGCATAAGATGGAGTGTACTCTAATAAATTCTTGATATTAACACAATGATTGGCATCGTTAAGATCATATACTTTTTTACCATTTAGATTAACTTTGAAATTATTGATTAATGCATGAGAGCTATTTACTATACCGTTGTGGTCTTGTAAAGCAATATCATTGTTGTTCAATAATACTACTTTAAAATCTACTGCAATTCTTGAATTATACCAGTCAAAAGGAGTAACCTCACCTGTATTATCACATACGAATCTGTATCCATCCTTTTTTTGATATGCATTTTGAGCAGATGCTGTATTTAATGGAGTTTCTAATTCAAAAACAACATCTTCGTATCGTTCAACGTATTTACTATTTCTAAACATATAATATTATATTACATAATTTTTCTCAATCTACCTCCAGAAATTATTCTGTTTACTCTCTCATTAATCTCATATTGTGATAGAGGTTTTGTTTTTGGTATTTGTGTCACTGCAGGTGATGATGTCGTTTTATTTTTTTTGCTTAATAGTTGAATTATTTTATTGCCGGCTTTTTTACCTGCAGATTCTCCTGTTTTTGTAGCTGCAGTTTGAAGAGCCTTTTTAGATGCTGTTTTTGCAGCCTCTTTCATTGTTTTACCAAATAAATTACAGGCAACAGATTTGAAAATATCAGTCAATGCTCCACCATGGATTTCTCCGCTATGAACATGTTTCTTGACATACATCCCTAAATCAGGATCATATCGTTTTTTATATTCAAATTGATTCATATACAATTAGATTATATTATATCGGTTTTGACCGTAGAATTAATGTCATGAACCAATCTATTCCATTTAAATCAATAGGACGACCGAGTGCATCAGTCACATAAAATCTCATTTCATCAATAGTATTCCTTGAGACCTCATTAAATAACAATCTCCTGGGCTCGAATTTAAAACTATAGCTTCTAGTTAGATTATCAGCTGGAACAACGGCAAGGAGATTATTAGAATATCCGCTTAATATAGAATTTGTTACAATATTACTATGAATATTGATTTTATCAACGCTGTTAGTTATATTAGGTAATCGAGCACTATATTCAGTCGATTTATTCAATGTATGAGCTATTTGTGTAAATTCCTTTTTAACACCATCGTTTCCTGATAAGATTGATCCTCCAAGCAATTCCATTCTATCAAGTAAATCATCGGGATTATTAAAGTAAATAACACCCGAGCCCAATTTTTTATACTTTTTACTAGTACAGTGAATTGGAATTTCAGATAATGTATTTAATTCATTGAAAATCATTCTCGACAGATCACTGTATTTCTTTTTACTGTTGAACCTCTTTGGTAGCAGATCAATTGTATCAAAATCTGCTTTATTATCATATACCTTTTTACCGTCCCTATAAGCAATCATTTTTAATTGACCAAACAGCTTAGGTAAATCAATTTTAAGATTACCATATCCTCCTGTTTGCATATTTATTTTATAAGCATTTCGTTTTTTCTGTGTATATATTCCAGATCCAAGTGTCTTCAAACCTTCAGGAATTACACTTATTCTACTTCTATATTTTCGCAATGAATTGATTTCTTTATCTAATTCGTTGATTTTCACGATATTTTCCGGTTATTTTTTTTATTTTTCTTCGAAAATGGGGCTTTTTCAACTCCTAGTTTTTTTATTAATTGACCTAAATTTTTATCGTAATTTTTGAAATTTATTTCTTGACTTTGAACACCCTTTAATACATCAGATGGTGTATAGAGTCCATATTTAGTCCATGTTTGAATACCAGCAGGATTGAATCCTTTATCTAAATCCGATATATTTTTGGGTGGTGATTCATCCATCATTGCTGGTTTATAATCAATTGGTAACTTTGTACCTTGTACTGGGGTTTCAGGTAATTGGTTATGAATGATAAAATCTTCTAAGCCACTTGTAATGGCTTTTTGATTTTTTGAAGTTGTTCAATTAATTCATCTTGTTTTTTATCAATACACTGTTTAACACTTTTTTCAACATCAATGATTGGTTTGAATGCTTCTGATACTCCCTCATATTCATCTTGTTTAGCTTCCTTATATTCTTTCAACTCTTTTCTTACAGCTCTGGTTTTTCTTCCTGCTTCAATTTTGGAATTACTGAGCTTTTTAAATTGTTCAATATCCATTATATATAACAGTTATATAAACTTATCTTAACTTATCTAAACTTATCTTTATTTATCTAAATATTATATATAATGGAAGTACCAAATTACGATTTCAATGAAGATGAAAATACTAATTTCACACAGCTATATCGTTATATGCCTAATAAACCATTCAGAATGCTAATATTTGGAAATTCGGGATCAGGAAAAACTAACCTTCTCTATCACATGCTTATGAAACCATTAGTTTATTTTGATCAGGTTCATCTATACGGTAAAAATCTTGAACAAGAAAAATACAAACACATGATCAAAACAATGGACGATATTAGTAGACAGGTTGGTTATGATATTATACATTACAATAACGATGAAATAAAACCCGTTGATAGTCTGGATAGTGGTTCTCAAAAAATAGTAATATTTGATGATTTCATTTGTGATTTAAATCAGAAACCATTAATTGATTATTTTATTCAAGGGAGACATAAAAACTGCTCGTCGATATATCTAAGTCAGAGCTTCTATAAAACACCAAAAGACATAAGATTGAATTGCAGCCATTATGTTGTTTATGAGTTTCCAAGCAATAATGAAAGAAATTTGATTTGAAGAGAATTGAATGTTACAAAAGATCAATATGAAAAAGCAACTAAAAGACCATATTCATTTTTATATGTTGACAAACCAAAGAAAATGGTCAAAAGGAATTTTTATGGAAGTATATGGGAATCAGTTCAGCGATAATGTTCATAATCCACGTACTACAAATCCTGGTGTTGGTTACAAACTGACTACGGATGGTAATTATGATATCGATAATAAAAAACTAACTAACGTGAAAGAGGGTACTGATGGTGGTGATTGTGTGAGAAAGGATCAAATAGATACTGGATTAGTTGAAAAATTAAGTTTAACAGCTCAAAGTGATTTAGACATGAATATGAAACATATTAGAAACGTACAAATAGCAAATAATTACCAGGAGCTTGATATGGAAAACAATAGAATTGTCAATTTAGGAGATATTTCATCTTCCAGCTCTAATCCTTTCAGACCACAAGAAGCTGTAAATGTTCGATCAATGGAAAATTGTATTGAAAATGGTGATTTAAATATACAAGGAACTATTAATATTCGCCGAGGTGCTATCTCCATTGATGGAACAAACAGTAATATATCAGCTGCTGATTTGAATAAACTATTGGGATCTAATGCTTATAATATATCAGGTGGTAAATTACCTATATACAGTAGTGAAGGTCAACTTTACTGTGATAAAATCAAATTTCGTAATGCAAACAGCTTTATTGTATTGAAACCTGATTATCAAGGTTATAATAGAACATTAAAAATAGCTGATTTACGAGGTGCTGATAGATACATTATGTTCAGGAGTACCGATCAGACAATACGAGATACTCAACCATTTCAAGAACAAATCATTTGTAATAAACAACCGACTCAAAATTCTCATCTCACACGAAAAGACTATGTTGACACACAAATTAATACAAAAGCTGATTTAACAACCAATTCAAGACAAACATTTAGTGGTAGGATACAAGTACCAGATTTCAATCAAGCCTCACATTCTGGTAGTGATATTGTAAATATCAAATACATTAACGATATTTATCTTAATAAAAAAACCGGTGGAGTAATGCAAAAGCCTATACAGTTTAATTCTGATTTAGATGACAATAAACGTCAGATTCATAATCTAGGTACTCCTCAGTTCAATAGCAGCGCTGTGAATAAATCATACGTTCAAGACAATTTCGTTCATAGAAGATTAGGTGTTTACAAGGAAACTTAAATGCAAATAATAACAAAATAATCAATTTAACAGCACCTACTGATAGAGAGGATGCAGTCAACAAAAACTATACAGATATGAATTTTCTTAAGGTTGATGGATCTAATAAAATGTTATCTAGTTTAAACATGGATAGTAGTAATCAATTGACTAATTTAAGTGAACCAATTAACGATACAGATGCTGGTACAAAAAATACATTGATAATAAAACAAAAGCTGGACCTTCGCATCATCTTGAAAATACATTCAAATATGTTATGAATGATGTCGATCAAATAACAACTGAATACGGTTTGATTGTAGAATATATTGCAAATTATGAACAAAGTTTTCACACTAACAAAAAGGTCATTTCTTTCAAAGCTCAGAATGACGGATCGAATAATTATAGATACAGATTTGGTATTCAATTAGATCTTGCAAGCAACAAGGATCATACTATTGCAATAGAGCAGCTTTTTACAAATCAATCATACTGGAATAAGTCTCAGATAAATATTACAGGGACTGGAATTTCCATTCCATACCATCATTCAGTTAAATATAATTATGATATAGGAAATACTGAATATTATTATACTAAAACAATCGTACATGTGAGCGCAAAACGTTACTCACAGGACGATCGTTTAATCCCACGTTAAGACAGAAAACTCTTGACGCGCTTTAAGAACTTTCGCTACAACAATGATGTTCACGACGATAAGAATGTAGACAAAGTTTATTGAAGCGAAGCGATGAGACGTTAACAATGTTGAAAAGAAGCGATGCGAAGCGAAGCGATGATAAGGCAGTGTAAACGAAGAAAACGATGTACAAAGCGGTTTCGAAAACTAAGAAATAAATACAGCGAAAACTATAGTTAAATTAACTATAAACTACCTTCAAAACTACGAAAACAAACTTTGGATATGCGATGTAAAAAGGCTTTATAAAACGTAACATATCATAAAGTGAAAAGACTTACTTCTGTGTCCGCTTTAGGGATTTCACAGCGTTGACGTTGAGCCTTACTTTGATCTTAACACGATGACACGTTGACTAGAACTGAAAAGGTTTCTTGAGCACGTTCGACAATGCTAACTAATACAAAGGATAATAGATTTCTTTGTTTGTAAATCATACGTTAGCAGGCATTTCCGCGGCGAAAACCACAAATACTATAAGATAATAACGCAAACGAAACAAAAAGGGTTCGAAAGGAAATGCGAAAAACCAGAAAATATTTGGCAGTAATAGTGCAATTAAAAAAATTAACTGCTCCACAACATCGTTTATATTGTACAACCCATATTGATGGTGTCACTAATGCACCAAATGAAATATCATTAAATCTTGTGGTTATGGGGTCGATGCTTACCAAAACAACGTGGACAGCTCCGTTTATAATGTTACACTTTATGAAACAAAAAATGATAGAATGACTATGAAGGTTGATATTGATTTGAATGATCATGAAATATATGATTCTTATTCAAATAAAGTTCTAATGTTAGGTGATGCAGAAGGAAATGTTAGCTTTAGACAAGGTATCCTTGCTGAAAATCGATTCTCTGCAACCGATAAAATCAATTGTTTCTTGAATGTTGACATAAGAGATAATTCTATAGTCAGCCATTCTAAAAATCTTCTTAATTATAATACTGAACATGGTGAGATCATATTCAACCAACCTATAAATATAAATGATAAATTCAAAGTTGTAGATCGAATTTATTGTGATGAAGATTTATATATTTCAAGTGGTATTTATAGGGGTAATAAAAATACATGGATTTCGAAAATGATAAACTAAATTTTTATCAACCAATAGATTTCAATCATAACAATATAATCGGATTACCTATTTTGTTAAATGCAGAATATTCCGGTAATATTGTGTACAATGAATATTATTTATTGAGTCTAGGTACGATTGAAAACGAATATTTATTACCATTCAATGCCGCATTAAAATCAATTTCAGTTTATTATGAAGGCAATAAAACCAACCAATTTATCATTCTACGTACACAACAACAAACCAGTCGAGGTGGAAGAAGAACCACAAACGATGAATACAGAAATGAAATTAGACCATACACGCTTACAAAAATTGATACGAATAAAAATCTGAATAGTGGTGTTTATTATTTCAGCTTGAGGTTCGAACAGGAAGAAAAAGCAACTTGTCATATAACTTAATATAATACACTGATATATATGGGAATTCATAATGATAACAGTAAAAACTTACATTCATCATCTTATATCCCTCATTCTAATGTGATAAGAGTGCCTGGTATAGGTTTTAAACTCACTTCTGATGGTAATTATGATATTGATAATAAAAAAATTGACTAACGTGAAAGAGGGTACATCTGGTAATCATGCAATCAATGTAAACCAAATGGTGAATTATATATCAGCAGGTGCTCTTGATATTCAAAATACAATAAACTTTAAACGCGGTTCGATATCTATTGACAACATAAATAGCCAGATATCAGCAGCGGATCTGAATAAACTATTTGGAACCAATTCTAATAGTATATCGAACGGAAAAATACCTATTTATGGAGACTTTGGATCACTTTATTGCGATTGCATAAAATTCAGATATTCAAATAGAACTATTTTTTGAAAACCGAATCAACAATCAAGAAATGCAACGCTTCAAATCCCCAATTTGAATGGGCAAAATGAAACCATTGCATTCAAAAGTTATATTGATAAAAAAGAAGAAAAAGTAAGAGGTTTCATTGAAAAAGGTGAAAAAATGTCATATTTGGAAGTAATTCAACAATCTATTTTCACCAAAATATTAATATTAAAAAAATATATTTTATAAAAAGGATGAAAAAGACTCTTACAATTCAATCATTTATAAACTTCTTTCAAGTAATAACTATAGTAGAACACGAACATTAAATAATGGTGCAAAAACAATGACTGATACCATTAACGGTAATTTCGGTCCTGGTCCACTAAATTTACAGTTTTTATCCAATTCAACTGAGAATATACTCGTCACAATAACATATGTTGAAACTGGTTAAATAATACAATGATATATCATATGATAAAAGATATAAAAAAGTATATTGAAAGATTCTTTCTTGAAACAAAAGAAAAGCATCCAACTGTTCAAAATGTTGTCTTAAAATCTGCTTTGGTATATCAATACTTATATCATAAGCATTTTAATAAACTATTGACAATTGATGAAATACTTGAAATGAATAACTATGACATTGGTCTTATTGGACCTGATAGTGGATGGTTAACATGGCTTCTTGAATCAACTCTTGGAAGATTCCAAGTATTTCATACTCATAGTATATTACATGATGCATTTGGACGATTCTTTTATAATCATTCGCTTGATAGAGGGTATTTATATTCTATCCCTGAGCATAAAACAAATAACTTTATGAAAAGCAATCCTCTATGTGGACCAATATCAGGTATATTGTATTGCATTCATAGAAAATTGATAATCTAAAGTAATGTATATGAGTATAAAGAGAAAAATTTTCGATTGGAATCACATTGATCAGAAATTAAGTGAGTCTGAAATAAAAGAATTAAAACAATTATATAAAACTTATCATGAAAAATATACGTGTTACAAATGGAAATATAAAAAGCTAAACCGTATTAAATTATCACTTAATATGGTACCATTAGCTCTCGTAAGTACTGGAACAATAGCTGGATCCATTTAATTCAAGGATATATGGTAAAGAACAATCTCGATACAAAAGTTAATATGTGTAAATTCGCATTTCAAAATTATCATAAGGTATTAATAAAATTGAGATCATTTTTGAGAGGCCTTGAATACAACGACATATCATTCATAAGCTACTTACAACAACTCGATGAGATGATAACAGATTCATGTCCTACAATAAACAAAGCTTCTGAAAAATACAATAAAACGTTTACAGATTAATCAACTTTCTAAGATCATTCCAATAATTATTATAGAATTTCAATGTAGTTTCACTTTTTGTGATTTCAATATTATTATAATCAATTTTTAACATATCGAATATCTGTTTTAACATGTATTTGATTGAAATTATTCTTTTTCTACTTTGATTCAATTTTGGAATAACCTTATTAATTTTATCAAATATTTCAAATATTTTCAATTTGTCTGAATTTTGAAGCTGTATATTATTTCGACTACAAATGTCAATCAGAATATTATTTAGATGATATTTTCTGATATAAACTGATTTTTTCCTTATTTTGTATTTATTCTCATTAAAATTAATGTACTCTGCATGATAATTATAATATTGTACACATCCACAATTTTTACAAACATTCATACCATTATTATTTATAATCTCCTGTTCACCACAACATGAGATGTTTTTTATCGTTCTATCACTTATCTGTTTATAACAAAATGGACAATTAACATATTCACTTGATATTTCATCATGGATTATCTTATTACAACTCATTCTTATAATATAACTATATATTTTATTTTTATATATTTTCATATTTTTTTAAAGTATATAGTAAGAATTAATTTAATGTGTTTTTCCGCGAAAGTCACGCATTTTAAAAAATATATAGATTGCCAAAATTTAGTCACAAGTTGGGTTGGTATCAAGCATAAAACATTTGTTATCCATTAATTGGAAAAATGCTTTGGTACCCCCAACTATATAACTACTATTGATACTTTTATCTTGCTATGTTTTAACCTAAAACACTAGATTTGCCTGCAAGATATTAATCACATCTGACATGTACGTGTTTTTTTTAGAAAGAAAACTTTTTTGTGGTATAGGGCTATTTATATAAATGTAGTATTTCATTATATATTGTAATTGTAGATATAGGAGTTTATCATCGTAAATTTTAACAGTTGTTGTAGATCTTAACGATTAGGATTGTGTCCCTGATTGGTAAATGTGTAACAGGCTAACTAGAAGATAAGTCTTTTCTTTATATAAAATTTATTATTATTATTATTATAGGTGGTGTTCAGACGTGTCCTATATAAAAGAAATGATATACTGCTTGGCACATATTCGCATTAGTGTGAAGCTGTCGACAACTTACCGATCGTACTGTTCTGCTGATAAAGAATAATCGGCGATCAAAAAAAGACGACACGGAAGTCTTGAACGTTACAATGAGAATGCCGTTTCGCGTTTGAATTCCCCTTGTTTTCCAAATCACAACCTAATTTGCTCTTGGATTTTTTGAGACCACGCTACGGGGTGGTAAATTTTTCAAAATTTTCATTTGCTTTTTAAAAATTGTTTGTTGACCATTTGAACTCGCAAAGATTTACTTTTTGCGATCAAATGTTCGCTTTTTTCAGAGCCGAAGTATATATATATATATATATGTTTAGAAAACAGTCCTAAGATAATACACGCGCTGATTAGTTAGAAATCGTGATTCTATAACTCGATAGAAACACAGAACTAGCACGAGCTGTTGACGTAAAGATGACGCGAGCAAAGAGAATTTACGTTTTGATAATCAAAGTTAACAAGTTGTTTTCCTTTTTTTTCGTCGCGGTGTTTTCTAAAAGAAATAGAAAACATCTTCTCCGTGTTTCTATCAAGGTATAAAAACACGCGTGAAAGTTTGGGAGAACTCGAAAAAACTGTGGAACCACTCGCCTGCGGCTCGTGTTCCCACAGGATTTCTCGTTCTCCCAAACTTCCACTCGCGTTTCCCACGATAGAAACACGGTACATGTTTTCTATTTCTTTACGCGCCGGCGATCATATTTCAATGTAGCCGGCGCGATAGAAATGATTAAGTTATTATTAAATTATTATTAATTACCATGTTTATAACAATGCGTGCGTTTGCACGTACGCGCATGCAAGGAAATCGGACATTCTTTGCTCCTCAAACCAAATTTATTGTTGATTTGATTAAACTATTTTCACTGGATAAACGTTTTCTATGTTCATACAGTTGCCTTCATAGTAACCGAACAAAAAACTGTTGAGAGAGGCTAATTTGCATATGTGATGGTATTTTCTGCGTAAAACCAATTTTTGGTTTCATGATGGTTTGTTGCCATTACTTGGTGGCTAAGAATAACGTTTTGTATTGGAAAACATTTTTTAAACTTTTTCAGTTAAAAGAAAGTGAATTTGCCAAACCTGAAATGCATATTTTTCTATTTTGCTGTTCACGAATTTGATATATGAAAAACATCCATTTATTAAAATTCTGGGGAAACAATCTTTTATGAACTGACTTATTGTTTAACACAGAAGACTCAAGACGAACTCATGATTTTAGTGTCCTCGAAATTCTCTCTCTTTCAAAATTCATTTTCCGAGTTCAATGGCTTATAGTCAATTACAATGGAAACGGAAAGGAAATCTTAAAAGGGTGCGCGACAACTTCGATCCGAAAAGTAGTGTGGGACAGAAGGATTACTCTTTCGAAAAACGTTCAGAACTGACGATGCCGTGATTATACAGTGAAGGCCGGCAATGCCGGACAATGTGGATGAAAGAGTTTTCAGCATGAAATATAGCTGAAGTTGATTATTTCGATTTCGTTGATGATTTCGATTTCGTTTTAAGTGGCAATGTTGTGTCAGACATCAGTGATCATTTTTCCCAGTTCTGCCTCTTGCCTACTTATAAAATACAATCTTCGCCTACAGCCATCCGTCGTGAATATCGCGAATTTTCTTCTTGTTCTGATGATGCTTTCCTAAATGACCTGGAACAAATTGATTGGGACCGTATAGGCCACTCGAATAACGATGTAAACAAGTCATCCTCCGCTTTCTTTCACGGCAAAACTCTCAAGGTGTTAAACATACTCCTATGAAAATTACCTCGAGGCGTAAAGCCAAACAGCAATTAAAACCCTGGATCACTAATGGCATATCACTCGGGAGAAAACCAAAATATAAACTTTATGGAAATAAAATTTCAACTCTATCTATATTAAGCACAAAGCTTTATTTTCATAACTTTACTCGCGTAACTTGCATAGGTAGGTAAAGGTAAAGGTACACCTTATTTAACGTCGGAAGTTCCTTTACTCTCTAGAGAGTATTCTCCCAGGAAGCCGACGGTGCGCTCATTTTACCCCCCTCTATCCATCGGTGCTCCGTTTTAAGGGTATTTAAAGCTACGTAAGCTACACTGAAAGGAAAGAAGTCGAAACAAGGATGTGAGATCCGGGGATCGAACTCGGGACCTTATGCACCAAGGCCGCGCACTAACCGACTGTGCCACCCTTGCTCCTTGCATAATACTAAGAAAACATGGGAAGGGGCCATAAACTGGCTGGGGGATGCCTCATTCAAAACTTAATTTTCGCGCATACCTCCAAGGGTTGTCGCCCGCAAACTCAAACTCTTTCTTCTTTGATCCAGTTGTACCTGCAGAAGTTAACAATGAGATCGTTTCCTTATCATACAATAAGGCTCACAGATTATACTCATTCCCAGTTCGAATACTGAAATGCGCTAGCCATTTATTATCAAGTCCATTGGCAAGAATTATGAATTTATCGGTTGAAATAGGAATCTTTCCTAACAAATTAAAATATGCAAAAGTAATCCCCGTTTATAAAACCGGTGACCAAAAGTGTGGAAATTATCGTCCTATTTCACTTCTCTCTAATATCAATAAAGTGTTTGAGAAACTAATGTACAAAAGAATTAAAATATTCGTCGCAAACCACAATATACTATCCACATCGCTTTACGGTTTTCGTGAATTGAACATCATTCCACTGAACATGCGCTATAAGATATAATTAACAAAATACAAACAAACATGGACAATAAACTTTTTTCATGTGGCATTTTTATTGATCTGCAAAAGGCTTTTGATGCTGTTGATCATGAAATACTACTGCACAAGCTCAACCACTATGGTGTTCGAGGCATTGTTAATGATTGGTTTCACTCATATCCCTCAAGTAGGACTCAATCAACTCAAATTGGTTCTGCGATGTCGGAGAAAGAGAATGCATTATGTAGCGTCCCTTAGGGGTCAATTTTAGGGCCGTTACTATTCCTTTTATATGTTAACGACATTCAAGCTTCATCTAGAAAACCGAATTTCTTTTTATTCGCTCATGACATGAATCTGCTATTTGTTGACAAATGTTTAAAGTCCCTAGAGCTTATAATAAACAAAGAATTGGAAAATGTATGTGATTGGTTGTTAGCTAACAAATTGACTTTAAATACCAAAAAATCTAATTACGTATTATTTCACCCCCGCCAAAGAGTGGCAACAATTCACCTTAACATAAAAGCATTCGACTGCTAACACAATGCGTTCGAACACCTTGAACAAAGATCATTGTTAAGTATCTCGGTGTGTTGATTGACAGCAACCTCTCTTGGCAAGATCACATTGATTATATTTCGCTTAAGATAAGTAAAACAATTGGTGTTATATCGCGGTTGAGACACGTTCTACCCAGTTCTATTCTCCTTCATATTTATCGTTCTCTTATCCATCCCTAAATTTCTTACAGTCTTTCGGTATGGGGCCAAACTTCAAAATCAAATCTGGAGAAAATCCAAAAAAGAGCTTTACGCTTTATTTACTTCCGCAATAACGGAGAGCATGCCATCCCACTGATTATTCGTATGTTCTAATCTTCTTCCAGTAAACATGCTTTATTTCAAATCTTTAGCCACTCTTATGTACGACATCAATAACCAAAGCGCTCCCCTAAACCTATTAAGTCTTTTTGATAGAACCAGGTCTGCATACATGGGTAAATTTCATATAAAATGTTCAAAGCTGACACAAATGAGCCACTCATTTTCTAGAATTGGTTGTAAAATCTGGAATGAAGTACCAGAATCTATCCGTGCAAAACCTAAAACATCCTTTAAGAAATGCCTTCAGACAAATTTACTAAAACTTCTTGATCAAGAGTGTAGCGAAAGCAGTTAAGTCACGTGCGCGCGATATACGACACTTGAAACGGCGCGCGCTTCTGAAACAAATTTTGCACGCGCAACATTGCGTAAGTTTTCACCACTTTCTTATTTAAGCTGGTTTACGTTCAGTTGCAATACGTTTTGGCCTTAAGAGTACTAGTTTAGTTGTTGCAAGTTTCTTTGAACGTGTATTCAGTCATTTAAGGTTTTTTTTCATACGTATTTGTTTCGTCCGTGCGCTACTTGTGTTTCTAGATCTTTCTAGTAAGTTCCGTGGTGTCACGAAAGCACACGCGTAGCGCCACGACACCCAACTAAAGTCATAAAGGACTAGTTTTTTCCGTTGGCAAGATCAGTTGACGCAAGATCTGTTAGTTCACCTCAAGTTTATATTGTTCTGGTGACCAAGGCAGCACCAAGTTCTCACGGTGTTTATAGAGTTTTGAAGAATTTAATAAACAGCAGTTTTGTGAACTGACGTTCCCCTAAGTCACTGGAGCAATAAAGAGGATATTTATGTTGACGTCAACACTCTGATTGAAAACTTCAAATGTGGTATGAATAGCTAGAATGAAACAATTTTAATATTAATTTAGACAGTCATTGTTTTTAATTAACTTATATCTTTAAATTATTTCCATCTTGTAAATATTAAGTTTTTTCTATGAGTTATTTTGCCTAATCAATTACACTACCCGCCTAGATTAGCCTTTGCTATTTGCGGGTTAGCGTATTTTTTGTTACTTTTTAGGTAAATGTGCAAATGTGGGGGGTGAGTGTTAGCGAAAGCCTGTGGTTGGGTCTGGGATTTAATACCGGGACTGTTTAGTTTGACAGTCAAGGTTGAAAGCCCTCAACAGCTTGGCAGACTGAAGTGATGTCGAAATAGGAACTTCCAGAAGACTTTTTGGAACTCTTTTTCACGTTCATATCAGACAGAAGTGATAATTTGAGTCTCAGTTTGCACTTAAAGGAAATTGACCTGCCCCAAGATTGTAGCTATTTCACAGTAGGGGTCCCTTTCAACACCCCTTAGCTCGGCCAGGATTTGACGAGACTTCTTAAAAATTAATGTCACAGGTAGTTGAAGACTTAAAGTCTTAATTTAGTATAAGTTATGATTAAATATGGTTTTCAGTTTTCATACTTTCTGGACTCCAGTTTTGACAAAATTTGGCCATTTTTGCGGGTATCTACTACCTTAAATTGAATGAAAACAATGCTTAATCCTTGCACCACACCGACACGTTGTAAAACACAAGTGACTAAGTTCAGTTATCTTTGATAACAGCTAGCATGTGCTGGTTTAACATGTCCAATCACTATGTGTACACTGCGTGAAAACCGACGTACAAGAAACTCCCATATATATGTTGTTGTTTTGTACTGGTTGAAAACAGATTATTGAGATCCTATTGTTTCTTTTTGCCTACTGATGCCAATCAACAGGAACTGAACTAAGACGATTCCCTATGTTTGATCCACTTCTGAGAAAGAAAAAAGTAGAGCAGGAATCTGACCACTTGAAATACCGGTGCTATTACTGTCATCATTTCGATCCGTATCTCTAAAGATATGGATGTAAAGCCAATAACCACTCCGGAAAATTCAACGGTTTCTTTCCCATTCACTCCACACCATGATCGGGGACCTTGGATAAGGGACACTATCTCGTAGTAGTTGTTTGGCTTTAGACAAACAGGGTCATCAAACATCACAGCAAAGCCATAATACTCGTTGGTATCTTGATCCATAATTTCTGACCGGTATGATCCTGACTTCTCAGCAATACATGAACCATTTGTGGTGTCATATATTCCAACGTTGACTGTGTGGCTGCACGCTTCCTGTCCAAAGTGTTTGACACCGACTAGAAAGATATCCTTGCTGACGGTGATACAGAGACGGTCACTTTTGCCTCGTTCGTAACGCCATCCACGCCTGTCATCATTCTCAACTGTGTCAAATCTACGGCATTCTTCAAGAATGGCACTAACTTTAACCCTTGGAGTTACTGAAAATTGTAAAGGGGAAGTGAGGACATCATTACTGTGTTTGATCAAGTCAACAATTTCTTTTTCCGTCAGAATATTACAATCAGGGACGACAGAAATAAACTCCTTCTGCGACATCAATGGGAACCGGATTGCTGTAACAATCTCCTCTCCAAGAATTTCTCTTTTCACCTTCCCATCAACAGTTATCCCTTGTCTTTTACATTCTTTTGTGGCCCAGCGATTCACAGCTTTGAACAATTCAATCTCCTTGACATTTAAACGTTCCCTTTTCACAACAGATTCCACCAAAGATCGCTCAAGCATGGCAAATTCATCTGACGTTACAGCTTCCCCCGTTCGCATCTCAATCACTTTCCAGCATCGATCCTCCAAATCTTTGTCTTCAAATTTCTCAGCGTGCGGCAGAATGGAGAACACATTAGATGCTTGCAAGTTGTCTCGCAGAAATTCAGCGCACTTGTCAGCCAGAGAAGGCACCATGTATTTCTTTGCCAAGTACAGCACATGCATGACATTACTTCCGGTTAGCTTGACTTCGTCGCTGTAAAAGAAACGGAATAACTCCAGCAAACTCTCGTACTCACAGTCAGGCAGTTCAATTGAGTCAGACGTCTCCGCCATTTGACCATAGAACATGGCATAGAACACAGGACTGCTGATTCCAAGAACAAACTTGTGAGCTGGGATTACCTTAGTTTCACTTTCGCCATTCGACACAGCCGGAACAACAAACTTCACATCGCTTAACAACTCGTTGTTCCAAAGAAACGCCACTCTCTCCAAGACGCCTCTACGTTTCGTCTGCCAGTTCTCCTCCACCTCAGCAACTGCCATCATTCTGAGACAAAGAAAGATAGACTTCAACGACGAGAATAATTCCCTTGATTCGATGATTTACATAGTACTGCTAGTTTGGTCAGATGTGAGCTGGGTACTGAGTGCTTATAGAGCGTGATAGTCTTGTGTTACGGTTTACATAGACTTGCCACAAGTCGACCTCATTTCTTGAGCGACGAAGTCGCGAGGGCGAGCGTGAGCGACGTAAGTCCAACGGGGAACCCAAGAATTATTGGAAAGGACTTTTAGAAAGTCTACGGTTTACACTGTTTCGAGACAATTTGCCCCAAGTCTCGGGATCGACGCGCGGCACTTGACTGCATGGAAAATCAAGTTAATTATAGTAGAAAACATAAATAGATGGATTAAATATTTCCTCTTGCAAAGCAGAAGTTTTGAACTTACTGACGAACTTTTGCGCTCGAATCGCTTAAAAACATCGTCGTGACTGTAAAATGTGACTAATGACACTCGGGACTTTCATAACATATCTTGATGTTATCTCGCCTTCACAATGGTCGGAAATTTTATCTTGACAAAACCATAAGACTAACTTGAAATGAGCCGTCAATCTGAAAGAAAGTTGCGTGCTATAGTTTTTATAGAAGGTACCATATTTGAATAGTTTTTTTGTTTCGTTTACAAATTTGCATATTTGGATTTCCATCGGGTTAAAACTGAGTTCCTAGACAAAAAAATGTTTGGGGCATTTGGTCGCGTATATTATTAACCTGCGATCAGGCCCAATTGTACCATCGCTCTTATGTCTTCTTATGTCGGCGCTCGCTACAATTGGGCCTGATACAAAGTCTCACAGGACTCTGTGTCTTCGTCCAGAATTTGGACGAAATCTGATTGGCTGATTCAAGAACCGGATGTCACTAAGATGCGTGTTCGCGAGGCTCTCGCGAAAGAGCCGCCATTACGGACAACGAGTTATCTCAAGTTGGTTTTATAAAACAAAACAGTAGAGCCTGTCTATGTTTTATCTAGCGGAGAGGGAAAAGTTTATTAGTTTTGCTTTGAGCTACATACTGGATTCATATAAAAGATTCGCGGAATGATCTTCACGAGGAATGATAAAGTTCGGAATGATCTTCACTAGGAATGATAAAGACGAAGCGTCCAGACGAGTTTCCACTGATATCTCTGTTATTCTATTTCGGACATTTCCTTTCGCGAAAGCCTGACAACGGTATAAAGACTTGGAAGCTGACTGGTTTGTATTCAATAACAATTCAACGAGAAGCAAGACATATCCAGGCTTTGATAAATTCAAGATCAAGGACACATTAATTTCAATGTCAGGATGCAAGAGAAAATACTTGTATTCAATGGACAAACATTTTGAAAGGTTCATGTAAGCCCAGGTGATGTAATTTGTAATGTACCAATTGTACCATTTTTGTTATCGCAACACTGTCAATGTTTTGAATTGCTTAAGGCCGTAAAGCTATGTATTATTGTTTGTATGCACATTCGCCTCTGGAACAACAACAGAACACTGTTGGCTAATTCACAGTAGAGGCTTCTCGATCTCTAAGTTAAATTTAAATTTAAGACTTTACTTAAGCTTAATTCGCTTAATTATTTTTACACCCGGGCAATAACTCAATATTTCGTGAGGGCAGCATAAAACTGCCTAGTGTTTTGTTGATAGTAATGCATTCAACTCAGATAACCAGTGAGTTATTTGAAACCCTAATGTAAATTGTAGCAAGGGACATCTACGTGACAAAAATGTAAAACATGACTGAATCCCATTGCAAAAATTCTCAGTGCAAGGTGCAGTAGTTTGAAGTGGACCACAATTAGGCTGTTGTTCTACGCAGGACTTTTCTCGAGTTGATGAAAGATGAACCTGTGTCAGGTCAGATCATTAGGTAGTCTATTGGCCTCTCCATGCTCATATAATTAAAACGTGAAGGGCACCTGAAAGAACATACACACTTGATGAAAGAGAAGGCCTGCATAGTTCTTAAAATCTGTGCCTTGTCATAACATACATTTCAGGATCAAGGTTGGGTGATAGGCCAACAACCTGTTCCCAGAGGCCTTATGACTGACCAATAACATAGCAAACATCTCTCAATACTATATTATTAGTAATGTACACTGTAATTACTCATTATTATTACTTCTTTGGGGGTTTTCATAAAGGCCCTTCCAGGTCATTAAGTGGTTGTGAGCCTGCTTAAAAAAGTCACAAATGTCAATCACACTTTCTTTCATATTTTTGAAAGAGGGATATCCACACCTGCCAGAAGTATGATGAAAAACCTTCCCATTCATAAGGTTGGTGAGAATAGTTTTCAATGCCTGCTCCGGATCCTTTGTTCCATGGTGTCCAGACGACTTCTTCTGATCTAGGTCTTTCCGAATTCCATCCATTATCTCATCAAGGGTTTCAAGGGAATGTGCTACCCTCTGTGCTGATCTTTTTGTGACGTTTCCCAAAAGGGATTTCAGAACCATTTTCAGTGAAAAATTTAGGTGTTCCATTTGTAAATCCAATGGCTTGTTTCCCCCCTTTCCTCCCTTACTATTAAAAAACCTGTTGGCAAGAAGACGTTTGGCTTCCTCCTTGTGAGAGGACTGCTAATACTTTGGCAAAAAAATACAGGAGTAAATAGGCATACTTAGAGTGCTTGTAATTATATTCCACTAGAAGAGCAAACTTAAGGCATCTAAAAAGCCTTGCACCATCCCCTTCCCTTATTGCACCATTTAGCTTTAAGAAAAAGAAACCAAACTGCAGTCTACTGGTGTGGTAATTGTAAATCATTCCTCCACAAAGCAATTGAGCCAGATCACAAGTTCATGCCACACTTAAAAATTTAAGATATTTTTCCAGTGGATAATTTGCCAACCAGCATATAAATAACTCTCAACCACTGAAAAAAGTTATCTATCAATATACTTGTCAAACATGGAGCCACAGATGAACAGCTAAAAAAGTGATTAATAAAAATGGTTCTTTAGATAGTCAAACACTTAAGGAAAATCATTTTGGTATGCCAGTGAATGAGTTAAATAACAGTGTACCACAACAATAAATTAAACCCCACAATTGAGTACATCAAGACCAATAGACCAGCCTGTGCTTATCCATTTGTTCAAACTAAAAATAAAGGTGCGAATACTACGAAAGCTTAAAATACCCCTTTTGTCCACAACTCACACTCTCGACTCTTTGCAAAGTTTGTTTACCATTGTATTTCGAGGGGAAGACATGAAGTAGGGTTATCTGAAGAGATACATGTACGTAAGAATATAAAGTAAATACATCGACAACTGTAAGCTTAAATCACCTTCGGCCTTCGATTAGCCGAATCATGAGTTGTGTTTCATAACCAAAACAAAGATATCATCATCACATAGGCTTTCGAATCACATATCACCTTTCCCAGTGTTCATAAAATTTGTTAAAAGCACTTCCTTTGGAACGAAAACCATTATTATTCCCCAACAACAATGAATCATGCGGAACACGACGTTCACAAAACAAAAATGGCGTCTTGTTCATTCCTCTGCACTTCACACGCGAGAACTCGCGAGTAGCACGTAACGGAAGTAATTTTAATTGGCTGATTTTGGAAAATGTCAATCAATCAAAAAAGTGGGCGGTAGACGCACCGTAGAAGACTTGTATCAGGCTCTACTTTTCGTTTCGTCCTTCCCGCGGGAAAGGTCTACCAACGAAACGAAAAAAAGAGCCTGATCGCAGGTTAGTATATTATATGACGTCTGAGGATATCACTGTAAATTGGCGTAGATTTACGGAAAATAGGAGCGCGTGAACGGTTACCTAGAGGTACCCCTGACAAAGGTGCGTTCACGAAACGATCAGGATTGTTGCCCATCATAAGGTGTTGTATTGTTCCTCATCCATGAGCTGGCTCACAGGATATTTAAGCACGGCTGTGGAGCCAAAAGTCAGACACTTCACTATGATAACGACCATTGAGAGTGTAAACTACTCTAGTCCGAACAAATGTAGGTCAAATTAGGAAAAAAAAATGCAAGAGCGTTTTCAAATAAATTGCAAATAATTTTTTCAGTTTACGGCTCGTTTTGTTCATTTCCGAATTTTTCTTCGAGCTTTTTGAGAGAATATGAAACTATTACACCATGTTTTCTCTGTTCATCACAGTAAAACATTTTAATTCCTTAGTCAAGAGGAGGAACAGGAGAGAGCTGCAAATGGAGACATACGTCAGTCACTTGTGGATATCATTGATATTCGATCTTTCCAATGATTAAGAGAAGTGCTTTCGATAAATTTTGTTTTTATTTGTAAAGTTATGATCTGGTAGTTGTAAACAACATCTACAGTGTTGGTTTTACCATAAATCACGTTTTCAGGTTGCATTGAATGTTGGGTAACTTTTTACTCGGAAGGTCCGAGTCTAAAAATGTCCTCTGTTCTTCTTCTTCTTCTTCTTCTTCTTCGTCGTCGTCGTCGTCGTCGTCCTCGTTTTCCACAAAGCTCACTTCCGGCGTATTTGCGCAGGCGCGAAAATTATCACAAGTGATTACATCACGCACGCATCACCACAAGAAATTCGAAAGAAGCGGTGTCCCGAATGGAAGCGAAGACGCAAGTAACGTCTTTACTTTTATCACTATTATGCCCATTATTCCATATATATTTTTTATACCTTACTTAGTACATTATCAGGTTTTCCATGTAGTGTATTAGTTTTATGTTTGATTCAGTGTAAATTTGACTGTCTCTCACGCGAAAACGTGCAAGACCCAACCAGCGGGGAGTTTTAGTTACCAACCGTTTCATAAACGATCCAAAATCATGACAAAACGGTAAGATATTTTCAGTAACTGAGGGCGAAAACGTCTATGCATCTAGAACATTTAATACATTGCTTCAGGTCGCAAATGAAATCGAACTCTACCCAACTCTGGATCACCACTGTGTCAACTTCTCGGCCGAAATTTGCATACTGCTTGAATTGGTATTTGTTTAATGAAAAGGAAGTTTCTTTGACCAGTTGCCATAAATAATAAGACTTACTTTCTCTTTATTACGCTGTTTAAATGTCGACATTGTTTTAGAAAATGCCAGTCATACGTTATTAAATTTCCCGACGGCAATTCTCAACGCCTTCAGCGGGTAAAGGG
Organism: Galaxea fascicularis; assembly: GCA_948470475.1. Taxonomy (NCBI): domain Eukaryota; kingdom Metazoa; phylum Cnidaria; class Anthozoa; order Scleractinia; family Euphylliidae; genus Galaxea; species Galaxea fascicularis. The sequence continues at coordinate 11,621,960 of OX419336.1, read as the reverse complement.
AAAAGGCAAACGGCTTTTCTATCGCCTTCAACGCTTTCATCAACGCCTCCAACGGGTACCCAACAGCTAACAAACGGCTTTGGCCGTTCAACGGAAAACCGTTAGTGTACGTTTTCGAGTGAGAGGTCACAAATACTTGACCTTCGCATGTTCAGTAATATGAATGTTTTATCAAACGAGCGATGTTGAATCGAAATGTACTTGAAAAATGCGATGTAGGTGTTAAGAATGTTGTGATACTATTACGCACGCCTTGCGTGCCTGTTTGAATGTTCTAGGCATCATAGGATTGTAAGACATGTGCTCGCATTATGTAGTTTTCGCTGCACAGAAGTGGATTAAATGTTGTTGAGTTTTTGATCGAATTTTGAGCCTGAAGTTCTCCTTACAGTGACCTAAACACCATTTAACCTTTTCTAACAGTAGGTCATTTATTAGAGAAGGCAATGCAATTTTCTGTACCGTGATGTTCACTATTGATACCTTGCGGCCGAAATGAAATAAAGAGAGGATCTTGTTTTGCCAAGTTTTTGTATTTTTACGACAAATGTGTTGATTGTGATTGCCACGTGTGTCCAGACGTCGTGATCACGAACCTACTAGAATACCTGTGTAAAAGCGAAAACGACTGTCACAGAACTGAAATCAGAAAACTAAGTGTGATTTATAAATGTTGCATGATATATCACTGCTGTCTCAAAATTGCATGTCATTCGTTTTAAAAGTACGATGTATTATTGCTGGCGTTATACTGATGTTTGATATATTGTCACGCTAGAGACGTGTGCGTATGGTAAATGCATAAAGCCATTCTCAGGGTACCTGTGTGCTATTAGAAATGTTCAAAACGTTTTGCAGTATTTCCAAGGGAGTACACCCAAGTGGTGAGGTTTATGAACTCAAAGAATTGCATCTTCTTTAATATGACAAATTAATTTAATTGCATTCATTTGGAATGGCATTCACCTGGAAGTCCGAGTGAAGGCCAATATGGCCTCTAGTTTCCGTATTAAGATCACTGTAAATAAATTTGCAAAGTAGGAAAACAATAAAAAGACGGAATAAATTACTGAAAGGTGAACATTTTAAGGCAAATCCAGTGTACAGACGCAAATACCTCATCCGTTCGTAGGAATATTCTGCTTGAAGAACAGCCGCCATACCAGAAAGCTTCCAAAATATTTTTTTTCAAAACAAATTTGATAATACTTGTACAGACCTTCATTTATTAATCACTCCTCTACAAATTCCATATTCCGGTACTTGGCCAGGGGAAATAATGTGCCCGTGAAACAGAAAACGTACGCGCTGGTGGCCGCTTGTTGGCCGTATTCTTTGTCATCACGCGCACTTTTCATTAATCAATTTTGAATTTTAGCTCCGCCGCGCATAAAAAGTAGCCGAATGTGTCGCGGCATTCTGGGCGATGTTGTATGCGTGTGTTCTCCAAGGCTTTACTTCTGCTTTGTCCTGGCGCAATGAGCTAATAATAACAGTTCTTGTAACACAAGAACCAGTTCATGGTCTGACTAATTCATTTGCTATGATCAATAGCTCCATGGTCGGTAAATCATCAGCTTCTCAACAGCTCCCACACGAAACTGTCGGTTAATAGCCCTCCTAAGATGTTACCGATCTGTAGACTCCATCACCTGCTGTTCAATGCTCCCCGACCATAAAACGGTCGCTAGCTCGTGTAGTCGCCATGCTTCTCTCGTTCTTGATCTCAATCCAGCGGCGCAGCCGCAAAGAACGAAGCCACAAGCGAAGCCAACCGACGGGGAAACTGGAGCGAGAGTGAAACTTACCTTTCACTCTCCACCCCAGTCTCCTCGCCAGCTCGCTCCGCTTCCTGCGTCGTTTTTCTCGACCTCGTCCCCGGCTTGAGATTCCAAACAAGTGAATCTGCCCGGCAATTGCTGTAAGTAGCACATGTTGACTCCAATTGCATGTTTTTCCTGTGACTGTCTGTTGTTCGCCAGTAATTATCATGTCCTCTTCTACACATTTGATTTGAAGCTCGTTAATGTGCAGAAGGAACAGTGGATCACAGTGCTGTTTTACTCCGGCACAAATGCTTGTTCTTCCAGCGTTATTTGTTTCGAAGATATTCGTCTTGCCATCTGTTTCATAATCACCATCTTTTTTCAAAAACTCGCTCTTGCTGAAGATGAGAAAAACACAACACCCGTCAACTTAACAATTTTTGTAAAAAAGGAGAGCCGAAACAGGGTCGTAGCTACCTGTACGCATGGTACGCAGCTGCGTACCTGAAAAAGTCGAAAATAAATACATAAAAAAGCAAATTAATTAAAGATAGCTCTTTGCTTTTATTCATTTAACTCTGGTTGTTGTTGTTTTTTTAATCAGTGATGTTGATAAATCAACAGACGGTGTTTTTCCATACCAAATTGGAGGGGGCGGGGGGAAGAGATTTGGAAAATTGTCGGTACCAGTAGAAAAATCCTGGCTACGCCCTGGCGGGATGAAGAAATCAATTGCTTGTAGTTGGAACTGATTTGCTCCAAGTGTTCTAGTCGACCAATAAAAAACCCAACATACTTTACATATCTTTTGTTTTTTTGCAAGTTGCGTGGACAATAAAATCCTCGCAAAGAAGTAAAAGGTTGAAATTTATCGAACCTTTTTACCTATTTTTTAACGTACTTTTTACCTACGTTGATCGCATTATGGGCCACATCAAGTTGTTGAGCAGGCCGGAGGTATGCTCATTTGGAAGTTTTTCATGGGCTAACTTTTGAAACTCATATACAGTAAAAAAAACATCAAACATTAATACTTACGTAGCAAAAAACATTTTTGCACATGAAGACAGTTCTCCATTTAAAGAGTGAAAACACGAGGTGTCTTCAAGTTCAAGTAAATTATTCCTGTTGAAAACAATAATGATAAAGGTAAGTTTTATCGTAGGAAAACTCTTAAGTTATCATCGCCGTTAACACATTTATGTTCGGATATGAGCTTAATCATAACTATGACTAAATTCTCGCATCTGATTGGCTATCACCGTACCAGCTATGATTTTAGCACTAATAAAACAGTGTAATTGGACAGTATGTGTCATGTCTAAGTAATTTTTTTCCCGAAAAGTACTTTTCTTATTTCTTTCTCGAATTTTAATATAGTTACGATTAATTGGTAACAGGACTTTCCAATTTTGTTAATCACTCGTATGATCACAGACCGAATTGGGCGACACCAAATCCTGTTACCCTGCAGATAAGTAATAAAAAGTTTGATCGAATATCAGTGACATCGTCAGTCGCCTGTAAGCTCCCTCACAAAGTTTTGAGACGATCGATTGAAAAGGTTCGCTCTTGATTGGAAACCTAAGTTCCAAAACTGACTTGATAACAGTAAACATCAAACGTTTACACATACACAGAAAACCATAACGCCAGACATGAAGAACGGTCCCCATGGACACTGCGAACCCGCAAGTAATCTTCAGCTGATTTACCCCGGCTGAAAACAAGAACCGTAAAGAAAAGTGTGATCGTGATATGCTGCCTATATTGTATTGAAATCGTTACTGTCTTTATCAGTCTCCAGATCGCCACGTCATCGATCTCATAAGCTCTCGTAAAATTTGTTCAGTTTTGACTGAAGCTAAGCTAATATATACTAACACAGGGAAATATGCACGAGCAGGTCATGGGCTCCTGAGTTAAGAGTTGTATCAAGGAAAAGCGCCCGAAGTGCGAGACAGAGAACTTTGTCCTGTCATAGTCATTAAAAGAAGCCCTGTTTCCAACTCATTATTTTGAAAACAATGAATCAAAATACAGGTCCACTTTAAATAACATTTCACAGCGCAGCTCAGTTGCAATTAATTTACTTTTTTGTTTAACGTTATCATTTCCTGTTGACTGAATCACCAACGATGTTGTCTTCATCGCCATTATCGAAACAACTGAACGTAATCTCACTTGTGAGGTTTTGCTAAACCTTTGGGATGGTTTCGAAAATCCAAATATACTCTTAAAAACAAAAGGGATGTGGCACTAACGTAGAGAATTAGTGCAATGCAAACCATGTCTACACGGGGTACTTTCTCCTTTCACAACCCTGCAGGCGCACGACAATTGTGGACAGATTAGACGAGGAAACATCGACGTTTAGTATAATCAAAAGTCAGTGCTTCCTCATCTGATTTGTCCACTAAGAATAAAAATGAAAAAGGTTTGAGCTACAAGCAAAACTGACATCGTCGATAAGTCTCACTGTTGAAATCGTCATCACAGGCTATATGCCCCCAGTTTTGTCCTTCAGCGCTAGCCGATTGTCTGACAGTAAGCATGCACTAACTGGGAAAAGACGGTTTGTATTTTGAGTTGCAACACACAGCAGCGCTTCGAACAGTCTAAACAGCATTTGTTCATACATCTTTGTCGGGCGCAGGTTTTAACATCTTTGTAGAGGGCGGAGGAACGTAGCACCTTAGAACTCAAACTAGTGCGGAAAACTGCTTCAGCGGAATACCTTTGTGAATTAATAAAACCGATCTGAATTTGTTGGAGTTGTATTCTCAGCAGTTATGGTGATTTTGTTTTTTCAAACCCGGCTCCAAGGCAACCTCAGAACGTTTCCTTTCTCAAACATTTTAAGGGGAATTCAAATGTCCGACCAACAAGTTAAACTAGTGGTGAAAAAAAGAGCGCGCAAAAAAAGTTTTACCAGTCAGGATATTATGAACAACATAACACTCAGAAAGAGGATGAGGATTGTAGAAGTTTAGTATGTAATAAGGTAGTCTAGAAGTCAGGTGGAGAATACTTTGTTAACACTTACACGGAGGATTCTAACACCACAGAAGACAATAGTAAAGCTGCTGGCTCTGCAAAAGTAATAAGATTAGCAGAAAACATTAGCAAGCCAGAACACAATCTTATACTAAACTGAATAACACGTCCACGAACCCCAAATCACCGGTTAGAAAGAAATGTTAAAACAGATGAATACCTTCCCCTTCCATTGTAAACCAGGGATGCTTCAGAATCTGTCTCAATGATGGCCTTTCAGCAGGTCTTGATTTTTGCATGGATTTTATTAAAGCCGTCACTTCTGTTAAAAGCAAGAAAAACATATTTGTCCATTGGCACATATGAAGTATCATTTAAGACTTTTACACTTCGTCAATACCTGTCGATAGAGCTTCTGGATCTTCAGGTAACATTTCCTCCAAGATGATACCTAACTGCCACACCGTGGCTTGGCAGCCATCATATCGCCCTGTTTTGATAAACTCAGGCGGCATATAATACGGTGTGCCTGCAACACATAGAAATATCTTAAATAACAAAACTCACATTTTTGTCAAAGATGAAATCAAGGTGTGTATGACTCAACGACTTTTGATAAATAATCAGGCAAAACTAAAATGAGTTGCTGGTAAAACTCGCAAGAGGACAACTTTGAAACTGTCACCTCTTTCAACACACCCTGTCACCCAGACTATATTTTAAGATCAAGAACAAGTCTAGTTTTCTTTCACAAATGTTTTCCACTCACCTTGAAAGAAATAATAAGGTTCGCATTGGACTTCGGAGGCCAAACCGAAATCTATCAATTTAATTTCATCTGTTTTTAAGTCCAAGAGCATGTTCTCAGGTTTTAAGTCACGATGTAATACTCCTTCCTCTTCGCTATTTATATTTGCTTCCACGATTTGGCGAAAGTAACGTTTTGCCTTTTTTTCTGTGAGAGGTCCATTTCGATCCAACACATGTCGGAAGTCTCGACAGCTCTCTGGTCTTTCCATCACGTAAACGTAATGATCGTCTGTTGTAAAGTGATCGTAAATTTTGATAACGTGACGATGGCGGGCCTTGTCCTGGAGGTACACTTCGGCGGGAACTTCTGCGCCGTCAATCTGTAACACGAGAGGGGATTACGTAAAATATGTTGGAAGTAAATTATATCATGTACTTCATATGTATCTGTGTTGTTTAGAATAAATTCCAAGGACTAGTGTACTGCTACACAACTATTGATCTAAATTAATGTGCTTCATTTACAAACTGACTGGTTCAGTGTCCAGTCAGTTTTGGTACATGGAAAACACCGCAACAAATTTGTCATTTTCCGAGCAGCTCGAGAAAAGAAATTTTTACCGCATTTTTGCCGCTGGCCCTTGATAATGCGTGCTCCTTAAATTAATAACCATTTGACAAACTAACCTCTTTGAACTCATCTACGGACTTCTTTTTGACAAATTTGACGGCCACCTGGAATGAAAGAGAATGTATGCCTCAAGTGATAGATGGGAGGGAGAAGATGGGATGAGATGGGAGAAACCGCCGACCGGTTGGCTGGGTTGGTAGAGTGCCGGACTACCGTGCGGGAGGTCATGGGTTCAAAGCCCCGGCCGGACCAACACTCAGAGTCTTTAACTAACTGAGGAGAAAGTGCTTCCTTTGCAATGGCATCTGCATATAGTTAGACTTTCTAGTCTTCTCGGATAAGGACGATAACCCGGAGGTCCTGTCTCACAACTCTCCACAATTACTTCTGTGGGACGTCAAAGAACCCTGTTTGTAACCATCCCTAGTGCTGACTTTGGGTTAGTGCTTCACATAGGAATAACCTCATTGCACCTTCCCCCCTTGGACAGAATTCCAAGAAAAATAGTATGATATGGGACTAGTTTGTTGGAAATTTTATTGGATAAAATTGTTGTTTCAGTGTGAAAGAGAAACGGGTGGTCATTTAATTTAGGTCTTATTGTTAAACGATGTTGATGGAATAATCTATAAGTTGCTCACATTTTTACTGTTGACTATCTAATTCAGCAGTACCTACCGGCAATTTATCTGTCCTTCGCGTTCCGGCAAACACTTGTCCAAAAGCGCCCGAACCGAGTTTACGTCCTAGTTTATACTTTGAAAGTTCACCTTCACACAGATCTTTAAAGATTACAAAGATAAACATAAAACTTGTAGACTACTAAATTGTTTACAATAGTTCTTTTTTCCTTCAAATACATTGTTCACTAAAACATGAAAGTGTTTATTTCTACAGCTAACGGAATATAAAGTAACTAAATTGAAACCAGCAACTTAAGATGAACTTTGCGCAGCAATAGAGATCCTCATCCTTTCACTGGAGTTCCTTTTGACCCTTAAACAGTCTACCAGTCCGTTAGCTGTACCTTAACTTTAAAGACTGTGGGATAGGAAATCTAGATATCTCAGCAATCTGCAAAGGTGAATGGCAGAACGAGTAATGGTCTGGCCCTAGCTTTCGTATCATCTCCATGCTCATTTTTCTTTCTAGGGAAAAGCCCTGGGAACGAGGTTGCGCTCACTTGAGCTCGGTTTAGGGACACTTGTAGGGAAGTTTGTCGCAAACATATAGCCATACTCTACGTTACTGAACCTCGCCTTTATGTTTATTTCCCAAAATTATCATCCTGTCAGCACTAGCCTACTCAAAACTTTTTAATCCGAAATATGAACAAGGTAAGGTTTAGTTTAAGCTATCATGGGAACAATGCCACACAAGTAAAGGGAACAATCACGAAACGATTCGCGGAGAGTTCTCGTGCTTGACTTTCACATCTTAAGCTGTGCCGATTACTATCTCGTTTACTAAATGTAAGATGCTGATTTTACCGATGGAATGTAGCCAGTTATTTTCTTCTTCGTCATCAGTTGAGGAACAAGACCCACTTGATGCTGAGGATCCAGATTCACTTATCTCTGATTCTTCTTCATCGATCATCTTTCTGAGCCAAGATCTTACCTAAAATTGGAATGGATGATCAATTTTCTTCCGCAGTTGAATATGTCAAATACGCGTCTTTGAAATGTGCCGGGGCCATTACATGTGCTCTGAAGAGAAGATGGAATAGCTAACGCTCGCCATTTTATAGTATTTGTATCTTTCTACTTTTTACTCCAAAAAGCAGTTGCTAGTTGGTATGACAGAAACTCCACGGTTTCATAACAATATAAATTTTTTTAACGCATGACTTGATTTGAAATGTATTAATGATTGCTCCTAGCGTTGGTTTTAACATCGGCTCATGTTTCGCTTCCTGAGGCTTCGACTTTAAATGCCAAAAAGAAATTTTGATCACAATTGCCCTTCCCGGCGGTATCGGGTACACACCCTTTCAAAAAATACTAACTTCTCTCCCCAATCTAAGACGCTGAAATCCGTCTAACAAACCCGTGCTCTGCCGTTCCCTTGAATGTAAGCCCGTAAACTTTAAGGGATAGTTGGCTCACTCAGAGTTTCAAGCTGTCCGTATTGAGGCCTTCCAAGGAGTGGTCTGGTGTCACTTCGCTTGTTTATGACTCTGTTGCTTCTTTGTTAGGGACAAATCGCATAGAAACAAAGAGGAATTACAACTGAATTGTCCCTGTTACAAAGTATCGCACTTTCTCATGTGCCAGTTTCTAGCCTGTCGGTTGCGCTGTTTTCGGAGAGGTTCAGTTGTTGTCTGCTTTCGGAGTCTTGTCGTTCGACGCTTGTCGCTTCTACCCCTTAGAAGGCCTCTGGCTTCTGTATTACTGTTAAGCCGAACTAATTTTGATTCGCCAGTTTTCTCCCGATAAGGAGTCCTAACGCAAAAGTAAAGTCTTTTGGCGAATATTACCCCTGATATCTCCACAGTATTGTTGGATAAAAGGGTTAGATTCGCGGGTCAAAGTTGGACAGAAAGTTGCGTTGAAATTAAAAAACCGGCCGCTTCCAGCGAAAGATTTTCGGTTAAGCCTCATTCCGGCAGTACGAAAAGTTGCATGTTCCAGCGTTGTTTCGCCAACATGGGACGTCCAAAAACACCGTAACATTTACCCAAAACTTTTTTGTTTAGTTAAAACATTCGTTACGAAACAACGCCGGTACTTAAACACCTTTGCTCCCGACAGAGTTTCCGTGCAACATATATCATGTTCAGGCTTTACGCGACTACTAAGTTAGGTGCATAACTGTGATTGTGTCTTCAGAAATTCTCAATTTTTCCCAAAGACCAAAAATATTCTGAAACTCACCATTTCAGACGCTTGACTGTCCTCGCTCAAACAAACGTCAATTTCAATTATGCTCTTTTCAGAGCTGTGTTTTTTCTCTTCCGCCAGCCCAATGCCCTCAAGCACCATTGAGCTCTTTTCCACGAAACTTTTTCTTCTCGAATCTTTCACAAAGAAATACATTATGCAGCTTTTTTACAGAGTGACCTGCAATACACGAATGGAAATGCTTGACCAATCTGAATTGATTTAGCCATTGTGACGATTTTGTTGAATTATGACGATTATGCGCGCGCTTGTTTTAAAAATAATTGATGATTCTCAGTTTGTCAAATACAGGGTGCGAACCAATCAAGAACTTTTCATCATGTAAAAAGTGCATTGATGGCGCAATGGCAGCGGTTGTTGTCAGAGCTTCGATTACCACATTGTCAGCATGATTTAATTTTTTTTTTAATCTTTATGTGGACTACCTACTGAACAAGTCAATTTACCAACAGTTCGCATCTAAATGATTATTAATGATGGTACCGCGAGAATGATGATATGCTAGTCGCTTGGCAACGAGCGAAAGGACAACTGAAAAGAAATCAGAGTCCCGGCAGGAATCGAACCTACAACCTCCGTAACACCGGTCGGAGACTCTAACCACCGAGCTAGGTTGTTTATCTAGGTTCTTATACAAAGTGTCCCACTATGGTCTGCGACAATGTAAATGTGAATCAGACATGATAATGATTATTAATGATGGTAATGGTGTAATATGCCCATCTTTTTATCATGGATTCCACAGTGTCTGTGCCTCCAATGCCCTCATTGTTAGTAGTTTTCTCATGTTTCACCCATTTTGTTGTACTGTCTAGTAGTGTTGTAGAGGTGCTGTCATGGTCTGGCAAGAATGTGGTGTTGAACATGGTATACAACAAGAATATCTGTTTGACCTTTTTTTTTCCATGTGTACATCAGTAATTATCATCACGCAGTGTATGGGGTAGTAAGCCTACTACGGAATTCTTGTACTGTAAATTGTTTTTTGAGTAGGGATGGTGCAGTGGTGAGACCACTCGCCTCCAACCAACTCACTCGACGCCATAAGTGAGTTGAGTTTGTTGTTGGTTCTCTACGCTGCTCCAAGAGGTTTTTCTCCGAGTACTCCTGTTTTCCCCTCTCCTCAAAAACTAACATTTTCAAATTCCAATTCGAATGTACGGACACCTTCGGATGAGTTCTCTTGAGCTCTTTTCAAGTGATATATAATGAAAGAGACTACAAAACACCTGCTAATGGAATCACCAAGTGCACGTCAATCAAGCATAGGACTAAATGTCAATCACCAACCGGTCCTGTTCGAAAAAACGATGCAACAAAACAAGTAAAGCGGCAAAACATTTCATGGCATTCCTTACCAGCTGATGACGGAACTATGGTAACGGGATTGGGGTGACACGTGGCTATCAAGTTAAGTCCTACAAGTAATGAGGGGGCTGTCAATTTCAGAGCTCGTCGGCTGGGGATGTGGGTCATGTGCATTAATGGCCTTAAGCTGTATTGGAAGAGTGGCTAAACTGAACAATTCAATATATGAAAATTACTATCCATCTCAGACGTCCGTGGACAGGGGCTTCTTTTCAGCCCACTTCACGGACCGTTGGTTTCAAATTTTGGCCACGTGAAAACATTTTTTGCTGCTTTGCGGTTTCTGTCTGCTTACATTAAATGTTTTTGCATTAAATTGCATTTGCAAATTTTCGCATTTCGCAGAGCAGTCAAAAAGGTCATCACGTGACCAGACCGTCTGAGATGGATAGTAAACCTTTCTTTGTCAAGTGACTTGCAGTGTTTCATTTCTTGATTCATTCTTTTTACGTTTTGCTTATGTCGTTCTGGTGACCACAGATGCTACGACCTGAAGAAGTGGAAATGTTGGTTTGCAGGAATCCCGAGCTGGACATGGATGCCCTTAGGAAGGTGACAGTTTATAATGGTTACACGAAGAATGACCCGCCCATCAGGTTGGTGTTTGTTGTATGTTGTTTCGTTGGTCGTGAAAAAACTAAACACTTCGATAAAGCAATTAAGGTATAGCAAGCACACAACCGCACAAATAACAACCAAGTATCAATTTAAAAAAGGTACCAACCCAAAGACAGTAGACAAAAACAGAGACAATTGAATGGACTGTTGAACGGAAGGTGGCGCGATATACAAACGCGCGTTGCTATAGTACTGCTGTGTAACAATTAGATATATTCCATTTGTCAGGGCGTGTGTAATCTGACAACGCACGGCGGACGTCAAAACGTGTTAGGAACAAGGTAGCACGCTACGAGCCGCAGGAGATTAACTTGACTGATTTTCTTTACCGCGTTTTGACGTCCGCCGTGCGTTATCAGAGTGCAGGTACTTGCAAACGACATCTATTTGTTTTATACATTGTTTGTCCTTTTTCTTTCTTATTTATTTTCTTGGACGCGATGTCATTCGTGCGTTTACCCTTGCATCGCAAAGTCGCCTAGACCAATCAAAACGCTAGATTTACACTGTCCATGGTATAAATTCTGCTATGAGGACAGTTTAAGGCCCCCACAAACGAGTCAACACTGTTGCGGAAACATTGTCAAGGAAACATTGTTTCCCGAACGTTTCCTCGTTTGCGCACACACGCAACATTTGTTGCGGAAGCAAAATTTGCTTCCCGAGAAGCAATCATGTTTCTGAATGTTTTCAGAAACATTTTGCTTTCTCGGCAAATGTTTCCTCGTTTGCGCAGCGAGGAAACAAAGCATATTTTTTGCTTCCTACTCGTTTGCGCGCCCAAGAAACATTTCAGGAAACCATGTTTCCTCGTTTGCGAGGGCCTTTACAGCTCTCTCTATTGTTTTGTTGTTGTTGTCTAAAGTCTTGTGCCTAAAAAGAAAGGTATGAAAAAGTCCATCTCATTTTACTTAATACAGCTTGTAGGTTGTTTTGTTTTCTGGGGTAGACCTTAAAGTTAGAGAAATCAAGTTTCCGTGTGTAAAGCACTTGAGTGCGAATTTCCTCTCAACCCTATTAGGTATTTCTGGGATGTAGTTCTGTCATTTTCGCTGGAGCTGAAGAAAAAATTGCTGCTGTTCGCAACGGGAAGTGATCGTGTTCCCATCGGTGGCATGGGTGAAATGGAGTTCAAGATCATACGAATGGAAGTAGCTCACAGCACCAGCATGTAAGTTGTCAAGATCGCTAACCCTTGCTTCAAGAGTTAATAGTTCGCGCTTACGGTTTGAAGCGTTACTTTCAGTGAAGGCACACGGTTGTCAAGCGCGGATACGGTTTTATTTCTGTACCGGTTCTGGTTGAAACAGTCAAATTGAAAAGAAAATGGTAACAATCCTTTTCTAGATCTTAATTGACACATCGAGTGGCTTGAAATGTTCTGCAAAGACGCCACTCACAATTCCATCCAGATAAATGATACGCATATGATCGTAACTTTGTACGGCGTGCTTTTTTGGTTGATTGCAAGGCGCGCGCTCTGGTATGTTATGCCTTTTTATAGAGGGAGCGGTTTGTTCCCAGACTGGCCGCGTCTATGTTCTGGCGCCGTGCAAAATATCGACGAAGAGTGTTATTTACGTAACAAACAAATGAAAATATTTGAAAATATCTGCAGTGCTGGTCGTAAGACCTTGGAACAATTGTCAAACTCGTGGTAAAACCAGCAAACTACACATTGCCTACTTCTGTCCCACCGCGCAATACCGCACTTTCTCCATTTACTGTTGGTTTTTTTTTTTCGGGACTCCTCCCCCTTGCTCCTGGCCAGTGTTCTTGAGGGCCGTCCATGGACTAGTCGTTAACAGATTGTGAAAGCTCAAAATTGCAAATGGTGTGAAAAGAAGCAGGAATTGTTCCAAGACTTGTGACCCCCGTTATAGAATACTATTCGTTCTTTCTTTCTTGAAAGGGTTCCATTTACACGAACCAGGTGTATGAGTTTCTTTTGTTTGTTTTTGTTACTTCTGTAGCCGTCGAACAAACATTATCTTTTTTTCTATTTTGACAGGTTGCCAATGGCTCACACATGCTTCAATCAACTCTGTCTTCCTGCTTACAAGAACCGAAAAGTTCTTAAACAGAAGCTGACTATTGCAATTTCAAATGCTGAGGGATTTGGAATCGAGTAATACCTTCGGAAAAATAATGAAATTTCAATTGTTCCAGCCTTACAAAGCTGGTCCTTGTGGGGCTCGTAGAATGTCTGGGATAAACAGCCTGTATTGTCCTTCTTTAAAACAGTTTACAGTGCCTGTGTTCATTTTTCAGTGTCTTTTGGGAATCTTGCGTGTCATTTGACTTCCAATTTCTTTACTAGAAGGCCACTCGATTTTTAGGAAATAGCATCATTGGAATATAGGAAACAGACTAAGATAGTATTTTTTTGGTTCTCCAAATCGTGACGTTGCACACATTTGGCCGGGCTTTTAAATGAGCTTGTTTCTGATGGAGTTTCCATCAGTTTTTTATTCCACTCTGAATCAAGATTAGCATTAGCTAATGGTTTGTTGTTTCGAGATTTTACTGAGCCAGTCTGTAGAGAACCAGTTGTAATGAGACACGTACCGTCCACAAACTTGTCGTTCTTCTCTATGACTTCACGAAGATCTGCACAGCTGTAGAAACTGTCGGTTTCACTCCTTGAATTGTTACTCAGAGAAGTGTTTTGATAAACTTGTTTTTAATTGTACAGTTATGCTCTTATTTGTAGTTGCATACAATGTTAATACCACCATATTCATCTTTTTGGGTTGTAGATACATACTTGTTGAATGTTGGGTTGTTTTTTTTTTTCCATTTTGAGATGATTGTCAGTGAATTTTGTAAAGAAGGAAAACAATAAAAGACGGAAGAAATTACTGAGAGGTGACCTTTTTAAGGCCGACGCTGTACAGAGACGCCTTTGTCCTTTTTACCAGCCATGCTAGTAGTGTAAAAGTGGGCATTCTGGGACAAAGCAACCTGCAAAGCGACCCGGAATACCATATATGGTCATGTTAGGGGAAATAGAACCTTCTGATTGGTTAATTGATATCAGGTTAGGGAAATGGAGGCTTCTGATTGGTTAATTGATTTTAGGTGACACCAGGTCACATGATAGTGACCCGGCACGCATATTAATTAAGTACACTTATCTGATTGGTTAATTGATTAATTGATTCTTTGTAGAGAAACGTTTAAGGCGAGGGGATGCCGGGATTAATCGTTTAAATAGAATCGCCAGACAGCATGACATAGACTATGCATCTGCCAAGAATTTAAAGAAAAACATGTAACTGATAGAAAAATGATTACCGCCATTAACCGATTGCCTGGCCCAAAAAAAAAAATTAACGGAAAGAATTGTGAGGAAAATTATGTAAGCCAAAGTGAAATTAAACTTGTAATGTATTTTTTTTTCTATGCTTTGATTGAAATTAAAAACAAAATGATAAAAACAAAAAATTAATGTGTGTCCGTCACTAGTGAGATTCAAACCCTTGACCTTATTGTCAAGGTGCTGAACACGTGTTATAGTCAGTTGACTTGGAGCGAGGCTGGAACGCGAAATGGGGTGAGTATTCCCTAGGGACAGAGAACAATGGGGATATGGTAATTATCACGTGCACAGCACGAGGGCAGGAAGCAGGGAATGACGTCATCATAGGGGTCAAAGTCCAGGATGGCGCAATAGGGTTGGGTAGGTATCAAGGAATGACATCATCACATAGGTATGCGAAAGAGATTACTCAACTCCATCGCTTGTCGCGCATCGTCAGCTCTTTTTTCAAGAAACACTGGCGTGATGAGGTCTTGAAAAATAAAATTGATTCTAATCGAAAAACTAGCGGAATGAATGTGTTTATTCAAAGAGATCAGATGAAAATGTAAACAAGAATGCTTAGCGTGAATCAACGAATTATACTAAGTTTGTAATTCGAGTGTGTAGAGTGTATTCTTATCCGAATGATGAAATCAAACGAATGTTTTGCGTGCTTGATCAAAATGAATTTATAAAGTCTACATGGAAGATGAATTTGTCAAACTTATCACACGGCATTTTGTCGGCAGAACCATGCGCTTCGCTCTCATTGCGAAATCGGAAGTAAACACGGTTTTTGATTTCGAGTTTTACCTTGGCTTATTGTAGAAAAAACGAAAACTTGAATCAAAGCACCAACGGAGAACAATCTTCGATTACGATGGAAACAAAGCTAATGACAGTTCCAGTTTAGTTCAGGTTTTATTTATGAAATGTTTAATATTACAGAGACACACAGCGAAATGTGAATATAAATGAATAGACAGCGGCGCAGAGGGATCGAGACAAGAATAGTTCATTAGATGTTATTGTTGTCCCTCGAACCTTTACATGCAAATTTCAGTCACACGCTGATTCACTTGCAAAACATGTTATTGTGGTCAACAGGTCACTGAGACGAGAATACAGGCATCTTCTCTTAAAGTTACCCGCAATCATTTTTACCGTAACAGTTTTATGAAGTTTTATTCGGTTCCCATGGGCGTCTCACTTCCTCGAGGTCAACTCTCAATTATAGGTAAACAAGAGTCAGTTTACGTTGTTTCAAACGATCAATTGAAGCGCACGACTAATGATGATGAATTACACGGACTCAAAAATTAAACACACAATACGGAGACTTAAAATGCAGTGAATTTCAAATGAATAAAAGTCAACCGCATTTCTTTCAAGCAATTTCAAACGCTTTATTGCATTACCCAGGCCATAACTGAACGTGGGACCTCAACCACAGGTTGCAGTCTGGGTTGCTCACAATGCGCAAAGGTGCCCATCGTTAACTCTGTGTTGCTCTGAGCTGCTCTTTAATAGCTCAGAGTTGCTCTGTGTTGCTCTGAGCTGGTCTTTAATAGCTCAGAGTTGCCCTGTGTTGCTCTGAGCTGCTCTTTAATAGCTCAGAGTTGCCCTGTGTTGCTCTGAGCTGCTCTTTAATAGCTCAAAGTTGCCCTGTGTTGCTCTGAGCTGCTCTTTAATAGCTCAGAGTTGCTCTGAGTAAAATCATTTAATTGGTCGATGTGTCGACCGAACAACTCTATTGACTCACGGCAATGTTGCTCATTGATTGCCCAAAATTGCTCGCAACATTGTAGAGACGGTTGAGAATGATTCCAACAAATTGTAATTGAAAAGTAATTGATTCCCCTAGCAAGTCAGCTTGGGTACCCAGTGTAAAACGTAAGACCAATAAAAAGTCGCCATCATCAGTTCTCAACATAAGAATCATCATCTTTATTAAGTACAATGTTAGTTCGTATAACGTGCACTGAATTCATAAAGAAATCCCTATCGAAACCACAAAGCGGCTCTAAATCAGGAAAATCTACTGACTCTCCACATTGATCTTTCATCGATGTCTTAACAACTGAGTGAATACAGAAATTCACTCTTGACTCTCAGTAACACATGAACGGTCAGTCGCTGCAGATCTCATTTGATTTTTTTCATTTTGCTCAAGTGTAAAAACGTTCGTAAAACTTTCTCTTCCTTGCTTCAAATGTTACGTTGTCGTCATCAGTCAATGTTTCCTCAGTAATATCTTCCAAGTCAAACAGACTGTTCAACAGATACTTTCGCTTACTGACGGCAGCTTCTACAGCCTCCGTATATTCCATTTCATCGTCTTCCATAAAGTTCCGTAATGTTTTCATGACCTTTCTGTACACCGAGTCCGTTTTTAGGTTATGATACCACCTCAGGTAATGTAAATACAAGTGTCGTAGCTTTTTGCGGTAAACAGGAAGCAGAAGGTTAGACGCTTGAGCCTGAGCATCACCCTTTGACAAACCCTGGCGTAGATATTCTTCCACCTGTTCCTCCCGAGCTGTATTCAGGTCATTTATAACTTCTTCTCGTAGTTTTTCCCATGGATCAACTGTCTCATTTTCTGTATCACTATCTACATTTTGTTCGTCTTCGTCAGTTTCTTCGTTACTTTCGCCTTCGTTCTCATCATCATCATCATCATCATCATCATCGCCATCGTCCCCGTCCTCGTCAAGGTCTTCATTTACACCATTTTCTTGCGTATTGTCCGCTTCGTTGGTTTCAGTTCTTCGTTTCAAGTTTTCTTCCTCATCTGAAAGACTGGTCATTTCTTCTTCTTCGCCATCAAATCGTTTAGGACAACTCACTGCCTCGTGTCGAATTCTGTTGAACTTACGGCTAAATGCTCTCCGACAAAATTGACAAAAATGCATCATTCTCTCGCCGTCGTAACTCGATGGAGGTTTAATAAGAAATGAGTACAAAACATTCGTCCATTTAATTTATAAGGCTGAGTCACTCTTTTCGAGCTTTTCTCAGCCGACTGAGATTCAGTCGTTGCAGACACGCGCTCCTCCACGTCAGTTCTTTAGCGTTCCTAGACACTCGAAAAGAGTGACTCAGCCTTATAAATTAAATGGACGAATGTTTTGTACTCATTTCTTATTAAACCTCCATCGAGTTACGACGGCGAGAGAATGATGCATTTTTGTCAATTTTGTCGGAGAGCATTTAGCCGTAAGTTCAACAGAATTCGACACGAGGCAGTGAGTTGTCCTAAACGATTTGATGGCGAAGAAGAAGAAATGACCAGTCTTTCAGATGAGGAAGAAAACTTGAAACGAAGAACTGAAACCAACGAAGCGGACAATACGCAAGAAAATGGTGTAAATGAAGACCTTGACGAGGACGGGGACGATGGCGATGATGATGATGATGATGATGATGATGAGAACGAAGGCGAAAGTAACGAAGAAACTGACGAAGACGAACAAAATGTAGATAGTGATACAGAAAATGAGACAGTTGATCCATGGGAAAAACTACGAGAAGAAGTTATAAATGACCTGAATACAGCTCGGGAGGAACAGGTGGAAGAATATCTACGCCAGGGTTTGTCAAAGGGTGATGCTCAGGCTCAAGCGTCTAACCTTCTGCTTCCTGTTTACCGCAAAAAGCTACGACACTTGTATTTACATTACCTGAGGTGGTATCATAACCTAAAAACGGACTCGGTGTACAGAAAGGTCATGAAAACATTACGGAACTTTATGGAAGACGATGAAATGGAATATACGGAGGCTTTTTTCTAAAGGTGTACCTCAGGGATCGGTGTTAGGGCCCCTCCTTTTTAATATTTTCCTTAATGATTTGTTCTATTTTATTAATCGTGCTAATTTGTCCAACTATGCTGATGATAACCAAATTTATTTTAGTGATCGCGATCCTGAGGTGGTAAAGTCTGTAATCAATGGCGATCTCGCTGTTGCGAGTCGTTGGTTTGACGATAATAAGCTGGTGCTTAATCCCGAGAAATGTAAATGTATTATTCTTCCAAAAAACTATCCTTGCGATCTTTCCTTTAGCATTAGTGATGTACAGGTTCCTATCGTAGACCATTTAGAACTTTTAGGCGTAACTATCGATAACTCGCTAAATTTTAGTAAACACATTGGCAAGGTTACAAAGAAAGTTGGAAATCAGTTAGACGTTTTGAGCAGGCTAAAGAACACGCTTTCAATCTCTTCGAAGATGTGCCTCTACAACTCGTATGTAATGTCGTATTTTACTTACTGTTCAGCTATCTGGAATAATTGTAATGAGTCTGATAAGCAGAAGCTGGAAAGGCTTAATGTGAGAGCTCTAAGGTGTGTCTACAACAAACGGGTGCCCCTTCATGGTGATGATGACTATGGCTTAACTTTGTCCAATCGTCGCCTACAGGACATTGCCATATTAATTTTTAAAGCTGTAAACGGTATGTTACCGGGATATATAAGTGACTTGTTCGTCGTACGTAATAATGTGAAGTGCCTGAGAGGTACCAACAAGTTAGTCGTCCCACGCAAGAAAACTACAAACTTTGGCCTAAAATCTACAACTTTTATTGGTGCCAAAGTGTGGAATTCTTTACCGGATAAATTGCGTTCAACGAAAATCCTTAAGGAATTTAAGAAGGCTGTGAGAGAACTACATTTGTAACGTACAGATTTATATGATTCATTGTAATAATTTTAAGATTTAGGATTGTTTATTTATTGATATAGTTAGATTTTTAGTTACTAACTGATCATGTATGTATGTATTTATTTATTTTTTTATTTCACTTTTCTCGGCATATTAGCATGTATTTGCTAGGGGCCTAATCAGCCTCATCAACCCGAGTTGAAATAAAGTTATACTACTACTACTGTAGAAGCTGCCGTCAGTAAGCGAAAGTATCTGTTGAACAGTCTGTTTGACTTGGAAGATATTACTGAGGAAACATTGACTGATGACGACAACGTAACATTTGAAGCAAGGAAGAGAAAGTTTTACGAACGTTTTTACACTTGAGCAAAATGAAAAAAATCAAATGAGATCTGCAGCGACTGACCGTTCATGTGTTACTGAGAGTCAAGAGTGAATTTCTGTATTCACTCAGTTGTTAAGACATCGATGAAAGATCAATGTGGAGAGTCAGTAGATTTTCCTGATTTAGAGCCGCTTTGTGGTTTCGATAGGGATTTCTTTATGAATTCAGTGCACGTTATACGAACTAACATTGTACTTAATAAAGATGATGATTCTTATGTTGAGAACTGATGATGGCGACTTTTTATTGGTCTTACGTTTTACACTGGGTACCCAAGCTGACTTGCTAGGGGAATCAATTACTTTTCAATTACAATTTGTTGGAATCATTCTCAACCGTCTCTACAATGTTGCGAGCAATTTTGGGCAATCAATGAGCAACATTGCCGTGAGTCAATAGAGTTGTTCGGTCGACACATCGACCAATTAAATGATTTTACTCAGAGCAACTCTGAGCTATTAAAGAGCAGCTCAGAGCAACACAGGGCAACTCTGAGCTATTAAAGAGCAGCTCAGAGCAACACAGGGCAACTCTGAGCTATTAAAGACCAGCTCAGAGCAACACAGAGCAACTCTGAGCTATTAAAGAGCAGCTCAGAGCAACACAGAGTTAACGATGGGCACCTTTGCGCATTGTGAGCAACCCAGACTGCAAACTGTGGTTGAGGTCCCACGTTCAGTTATGGCCTGGGTAATGCAATAAAGCGTTTGAAATTGCTTGAAAGAAATGCGGTTGACTTTTATTCATTTGAAATTCACTGCATTTTAAGTCTCCGTATTGTGTGTTTAATTTTTGAGTCCGTGTAATTCATCATCATTAGTCGTGCGCTTCAATTGATCGTTTGAAACAACGTAAACTGACTCTTGTTTACCTATAATTGAGAGTTGACCTCGAGGAAGTGAGACGCCCATGGGAACCGAATAAAACTTCATAAAACTGTTACGGTAAAAATGATTGCGGGTAACTTTAAGAGAAGATGCCTGTATTCTCGTCTCAGTGACCTGTTGACCACAATAACATGTTTTGCAAGTGAATCAGCGTGTGACTGAAATTTGCATGTAAAGGTTCGAGGGACAACAATAACATCTAATGAACTATTCTTGTCTCGATCCCTCTGCGCCGCTGTCTATTCATTTATATTCACATTTCGCTGTGTGTCTCTGTAATATTAAACATTTCATAAATAAAACCTGAACTAAACTGGAACTGTCATTAGCTTTGTTTCCATCGTAATCGAAGATTGTTCTCCGTTGGTGCTTTGATTCAAGTTTTCGTTTTTTCTACAATAAGCCAAGGTAAAACTCGAAATCAAAAACCGTGTTTACTTCCGATTTCGCAATGAGAGCGAAGCGCATGGTTCTGCCGACAAAATGCCGTGTGATAAGTTTGACAAATTCATCTTCCATGTAGACTTTATAAATTCATTTTGATCAAGCACGCAAAACATTCGTTTGATTTCATCATTCGGATAAGAATACACTCTACACACTCGAATTACAAACTTAGTATAATTCGTTGATTCACGCTAAGCATTCTTGTTTACATTTTCATCTGATCTCTTTGAATAAACACATTCATTCCGCTAGTTTTTCGATTAGAATCAATTTTATTTTTCAAGACCTCATCACGCCAGTGTTTCTTGAAAAAAGAGCTGACGATGCGCGACAAGCGATGGAGTTGAGTAATCTCTTTCGCATACCTATGTGATGATGTCATTCCTTGATACCTACCCAACCCTATTGCGCCATCCTGGACTTTGACCCCTATGATGACGTCATTCCCTGCTTCCTGCCCTCGTGCTGTGCACGTGATAATTACCATATCCCCATTGTTCTCTGTCCCTAGGGAATACTCACCCCATTTCGCGTTCCAGCCTCGCTCCAAGTCAACTGACTATAACACGTGTTCAGCACCTTGACAATAAGGTCAAGGGTTTGAATCTCACTAGTGACGGACACACATTAATTTTTTGTTTTTATCATTTTGTTTTTAATTTCAATCAAAGCATAGAAAAAAAAATACATTACAAGTTTAATTTCACTTTGGCTTACATAATTTTCCTCACAATTCTTTCCGTTAATTTTTTTTTTTGGGCCAGGCAATCGGTTAATGGCGGTAATCATTTTTCTATCAGTTACATGTTTTTCTTTAAATTCTTGGCAGATGCATAGTCTATGTCATGCTGTCTGGCGATTCTATTTAAACGATTAATCCCGGCATCCCCTCGCCTTAAACGTTTCTCTACAAAGAATCAATTAATCAATTAACCAATCAGATAAGTGTACTTAATTAATATGCGTGCCGGGTCACTATCATGTGACCTGGTGTCACCTAAAATCAATTAACCAATCAGAAGCCTCCATTTCCCTAACCTGATATCAATTAACCAATCAGAAGGTTCTATTTCCCCTAACATGACCATATATGGTATTCCGGGTCGCTTTGCAGGTTGCTTTGTCCCAGAATGCCCACTTTTACACTACTCATGCTATTGTCAGCCAATTCTGTCCCTTTACTGTCAATGTTTGAGTTGTTTTTTAAGGGACCGCTAACATTTTGTAGCGGGAGTGGCCGTTGAAGCAAAGTTCACAGACAAAAACGTCGGAGGCAGTTTCAGCACAACGATTTTCAGAGAGTAAGGTGATGTATTTGAAGCAAACCGTTCTGATGAGCGAACGTAAACAAAAGCGAAAAGTAACGCACCACAAGTATGTTAAGTCCGATATCGGTTTGTTTCACTACTCCTTTTATCCATACGCTGGTGGGGTTTTTTCTTCCACTTGTTGGCCGAATTATTATTTTAACTGGTACGCTTCAAAACTGCTTCGATAAGCATGGTCGTCCGTCTCGTGTTCTCCACGGTTTTACTTCTGCTTTATCCTGGAGCAATGCTTATATTAACAGTTCTTGCAACACAGGAACCAGTTCATGGTCGGAATGATAAATAGCTCCATGGTCGGTAAAACATCAACTTCTGAACAGCTCCTTCACGAGTCTGACGGTTAATGTCACCGATCCGCAGATTCCATCGCCCGCCGTTTCACGCTTCGCGACCACTGAACGCTTTCTCATGTGGTCGCCATGCTTCCCTCGTTCTTGATCTCAATCCGGCAGCACAGCCGCAAAGAACGAGGCGACAAGCGAAGCCAACCGGTGGGGAAACTGAAGCGAGATTGAAACTTGCCTTTCACTCTACACCCCAGTCTCCTCACCAGCTCGCTCCGCTTCCCGCGTCGTTTTTCCCGACCTCGCCCCCGGCTTGAGATTCCAAACAAGTGAATCTGCCCGGCAACTGTTCCTCGAGTAACTTTCTCTTGTTCTTCAGCAATTTTCATGTCGTCCTCCACACATTTGATTTGAAGCTCGTTAATGTGCAGAAGGCACAGTGGATTACAATGCTGTTTTACTTCAGTACAGATGCTTGTTCTTCCAGCGTTACTTGTTTTAAAAATATACGCCTCGGCATCTGTTTCATCATCATCATCATCTTTTACAAAAATGTCGCTCCTGCTGAAAATGAGGAAAACAACACCCGTCAACTGAACAATATTTGAAAAACAGAGAGCCGGAATATAAAAAAACTGCTTCAGTTTTATTCAAAATTGATCGCATTATGGGCCGCACCATGTTGTTGAGATTAACAGGCAGGAAGCTTCCTCGTTTAGATTGAGTTTTTCGAATGTTTGCCTTTGTTTAGAATGCTAATGTTTGAAACTAAAATACAACAAAAACATCAAACGTTCATACTTACGTAGAAAAGTACAATTTTGAACATGAAGACAGTTCTCCATTGAAAGAGTGAAAACACGAGGTATCTTCAAGTGAATTATTCCTTCTGAAAACAATAATCATAAAAGTAAGTATTATCCTAGAAAAACTCTTAGGAAATCGTTAATGGTTTGAACCCAGGAGTCATATCATAACTAACTGGAGTATGATCGTCCGGGTGAGTGTAGTCCTGAGAAGGACTGTTTAAGGTGGCAATGACTGACGTTTCGACAACCTGAGCAGAAGTCATCATCAGAGTCAAGTGATTTGTGTAACGTCAGTAGGTGGTATAAATACTCTGGTCGTTGATGTGATAGGTCAACGAAGTCGTGATGTTATTGGTCGACTGTCAGTTAAGCCTAGTTGTCATTGGCTGTGAACACTGTACACAGTAATTGGTGCGTTTCGATCCGTCTTTTGCTAGTCTAATGTCTGTACGTGTATTAGCTTGTATTGTTAGTAAAATTAATCGGTTTGTAGTTTGTCTGTTGTAAACAGTGATTGGTGCATCTTATCTTATCATCGTCGTTAACACAATAATGTACTATGTCCGGATATAACTGCTTAATCATGAACTAAAACAAAATTTTCGCACCTGATTGGCTATCACCAGCTATGATTTTAGCACTAACAGGACAGTATAACTGGGCAGTACGCGCAATGTCTAAGTAATTGTTTCTCCTAAAAGTTCTTTTCTTATTTTTTTTCTATTCTCAGTAATTTTTTCATATTTTTCTTATTTCTTTCTCGGATTTTAGAATCGTTACGATTAATTGGTAACAGGACTTGGTGTCGTCCAATTTTGTTTATCACTCGACAGTGTAACTGGACAGTACACGTCATGTTTAAGTATTTTTTTTTCCCAAAAAGTTCTTTCCTTAAATTTCTTTCTCGGATTTTGGTATATTTAGGATTGATTGGCAACAGGACTTCGTGTCGTCCAATTTTTTTAATCACTCGTATGATAGCCGACCGAATTGGACGATACGAAGTGCCATTACCATTATTAATAAAACGTTTGATCTGAAATATCAGTGGCATCATCGTCAGTCCCTTGTCAAGCTCTCTCACGAAGTTTTGAGAATTGATTTAGCAGGTTCGTTCTCAGTTGTTTGTAAACCTAACTTCCAAACTGACTTAATAACAAATAAACATCAAACGTTTACACATACACAGAAAACACAAAGCCAGACATGAAGAACGGTTTCCATGGACACTGCGAACCCGCGAGGAGTTTTAAATGATTTATCCAGGCTGAAAACAAGAACCGTAAAGAAAAGTGTGATCGTGATATACTGCCTATAATGTATTAGTTTCCAGATCATCCTCGTCATCTACCTGACTTAAGCTCATTCGTAAAATTTGTTCGGCAGTTTTGACTGAAGCTAAGCTAATAAAAACTACAGGTAACTCAGATAAATATCAATGAGTTAAGAGTTGTATGGAAAAAAGCGCATCTCTTGTCAAGGTCGCTAAAAGAAACCCTGTTTCCAATCCATTATTTTCAATAAAACAATGGATCGAAATACAGGTTTTCTTTAAGCAACATTCTACAGTGCAACTTGCAATTAATGTACTTATTGGTCAGGTGTTATCATCGATCAGTATCACTTTCTTTCGAACTCACCAAACAGTATCTTACCGATTCTTCTCCAGTATTAGAACAGTCGAATGTAGTCTGACTTATAAGGTTTAGCTAAATATTTGGAATGGTTTCAAAAATTCAAATCTACTTTTAAAAACAAAAGGGGTATAGCACTAACGCAGAGAACTGAGTCAGGGCCCGCGAAGCAGTGTTTGAGTACGGGGCCTCTCCCGCTTCTTCAATTCAGGGGAGGTGACTAACTCTAAATTAGTTAAAACTCTTCTAACTCAGTTTTATTCATGCGTCTTATTCGGTCATAGTTAGAATCGAAATGGAACAATTGTAAGTAAGTTTTCCCGCGAGGTACTGCAGCTGGCCGACCATTATTGTCCAGTGAGAGAATTTTATTGAAAATGTCTTTTACTTAATTCATTTTTTTTTTTTTTCACAAAGGGGGTGGAGGCCCTGGCCCCACTTCTGCGCGGTCCCTTGAAATACAATACAATGCATGACTGAGTACTTTTTCCTTTTATAAACCTAGCGCACGACAATTTTAGACAAATCAGACGAGGAAACATCGACGTTTAAGATAATTAAAAGTCAATTCTTCCTCATCTGATTTGTCCACTAAGAATAAAAATGAAAAAGGTTTGAGCCTAGAGCATAACTGGCATCATCAACAAGTCTCATCGCTGAAATCATCGTTGCAAAAAGCAGAGTATATAACCCATACAAAGTTTTGATCTTTAGCGCTAGATTCTCTGATATAGTAAACACTAACTTAGCCTGCGAGCAAAACATGTAGCTGAGCGTCCAAACCTGTTAACAGCATTTATGCCTACAACTATATCAGGCGGAGATTTGTTCGGCTTTGTGGAAGACGCTAGGTCTTAGAACTCATCACTCCAGGGGGAATTCAAAGAAGGAGGGCGAAAACTTCGACCAACCAGTTGAACGAGTAGCGCAAAAACGTATTTACTGGGTAGTTTAGAGGTCAGGTGGAGAATACTTTGTTGACTTACACGGAGCTTTCCAACAGAACAGAAGACAAAAGTAAGTCTTCTGGCTCTACAAAAATAATAAGATCAACAGAAAACATTAGCAAGTCAGAACACACGATCTTATTTTAAATGAATGACATGTCCAAGAACCCAAAAACAACCTGTTAGAAAGAAATGTCAAAACAGATGAAGACGTTCACCTTCCATTGTAAACCAGGGATGCTTCAGAATCTGTCTCAGTGATGGCCTTTCAGCAGGTCTTGATTTTAACATGGATTTTATCAAAGCCGTCACTTCTGTTCAAAGCAGAAAAACAAATTTTGACATTAGCACTGTACGTATTACATAAAAACAGGTAATTGCATATAAAGTGTCATTTAAGAATTTTACTCTTCGTCAACTGATACCTGTCGATAAAGCTTCTGAATCTTCAGGTAACATTTCCTCTAAGATGATACCTAACTGCCAAACCGTGGCTTGGCAGCCATCATATCGCCCTGTTTTGATAAACTCAGGCGGCACTTATCTCTGATTCTTCTTCATCAATCATCTTTCTGAGCCAAGATCTTACCTAAAATTGGAATGGATGATAAATTTTCTTCTTCCGCCTTTCCGCAGTTAAATATGCCAAATGCGTGTCTTTGAAATGTAGAACATTACGTGCGCTAATGCCGGAAGAGAAGATGGAATAACTAACGCTCGCCATTTTATAGTATACATTTCTGTCTTTCAACGAAGCTGTCTCAGTACAAAGCTGCCCAGAAAGCTGTCGTTACTTCGTGTGGTAAAAATTAACTCCATGGTTTTATAGGAACATAAAAATTTTTGACGGCATAACTTGATTTAAAATATAAACATTATTGCTCCTAGCGTTAGTTTTAACTTCAGCGAACTTTTTCGCTGGCTGAGGCCTCGACTTTAAATGCCAAAAAAAAAACTTCCCTCTCCCGCCCCCCACCCCCGCCAACCTAAGACGCTAAATAAAGTCCGTCTAGTAACAAACCAGTCCTCTGCCTTTCCCTTGAATGTAAGCCCGTGGACTGTAAGGGTTAGCTGTTTCACTCAAAGAATTCAAGCTGTCTGTACTGAGGTCTTCCAAGGAGTGGTCTTGTGTCACCGACTTTGTCGCCTGTTTAAGACTCTGTCTGTCCGTTGCCTGTTTGGTTAGGGACAAATGGTACTGTCGCATAGAAACAAAGAGGAATTAAAACTGAATTATCCCTGTCGCAAACTGTCGCGCTTTTTGTGCCAGTTTCTGGTGTCGGTTGTCGCTGTTTTTGGTGAACATTGTCGCCTGCTTTAGATCAAGTCTTGCCGCTTGATGCTTGTCGCTTCTACCCCTTGGAAGGCCTCTGTAATACTGTTAAACTAAACTAATTTTGATTCGTCAAATTTCTCCCGATAAGGAGCTCTAACCCAAAAGTAAGCCTCATTTAAGAACGTCCTTTGACAAATATTACCTCTGGCATTTCTACGGTGTTATCGAAAAATGCCGCTAGGCTCGCGGATAAAAGTTGAACAAAAGTTGTGTTGAAATTAAAAACTTCGTTTGGCCTCATTCAGTAAGAAGAGTTGCATGTTCCAGCATTGTTTAGCCAACAAGTGACGTGCACTGAAAACACTGTGACATTTAAACAAAAACATTTCATTTAGTTATTGTTTTTGTTTTTAAGCATGCCTTACGAAACAGTTGTGTCATGGATACCGCCGGTACTTGAACACTATTCTTTGCTTCCGAAAGAGTTGCCGTGCAACATATGTCATGTTCAGGCTTTAAGTAACTACGTAAGTTAGGTGCACAGCTGTGATATTGTCTTCCAAATTCTCAATTTTTACTGGATACCAAAACAATATTTCAAAACTCACCATTTCAGACGCTTGACTGTCCTCGCTCAAACAAACGTCAATTACAGTTATGCCCTTTTCCGATCCGTATTTTTTTTCTTCCTCCAGCCCAATGGCTTCATGAAACTCCATTGAGCTCTTTTTCACGAGATTTTTTCTACTCGACTCTTTCACAAAAAAATACATTTCGAAGTTTTTTATAGACTGACCTGCAGTACACGAATGGAAATGCTTGACCAATCTAAATCTAATTTTACCATTGTGACGATTTCATTAACTTATGACGGCCATGCGCACGCGCTGGTTTTAAAAATAGGTACGCAATGTGTAAATGTGATTTTCCATTTTGATTACAGGATGCGAGCAAAGAATTTGTTCACTTGTTGCGCCTATTGGATGATACGTGTACGGTTGTAATCATCTCATAGTAAGAATATTTACCTCTTTATTTTAAGAACTTTGATAATGATACGTTCATCTATGACATTTTTAAAATCTAACCCACTGAAAACCTGGCTGAAAAACTAGCTGCGCAAGTCATCGGCGTCATCATTATTATGCAGCAGTTACAACATTTGTATGCTATATACAGTTAAAATAGTATGACAGGGAGCGTGAGCGTAGCTCGTTGACTATAGTGAAAACTTAGTATAAAAATATAAATTTAAAATTTAAAATAAAAATAAAAATTAGCACTATAAATAGTGCTCCGACAGAAAAAAAAAAAAGAAAAACCGATAAACTATTTAGGATATCTAGAGTCTAAAATGGTAATTATAAAATCTTTAAATAATAATTATTATTATTATTAATATTATTATTATTATTATTATTACTATCATCATTATTATTATTATCATTATCATTGTTTTTTAAATATATATCAGAGATCGATACTTTTCTTTTGCTATGTTTTAACCTAAAACACTAGATTGCCTGCAAGATATTAATCACATCTGACATGTACATGTTCTCAGTTTAGAAGGAAAACTTTTTTGTGGTATAGGGAAATTTATATAAATGTAGTATTTCATTATATATTGTAATTGTAGATATAGGATTTTATCATTGTAAATTTTAACAGTTGTTGCCATATATAAAGAGTCAGTTAAGTAGGTCCCTTGAGCCAACAGCGTATCACCTCCAGGAGGATCGCAAATGGATTCACAGTCAAAGTTGAGGACAAATTATGAAAGAGAGTTAAGGGAAACCCAACACTGGACAACTTCTGGAGAAATTGAAAGACTGTAATTGCCCTGAGCGGGATTTGAACCCACGTCCCCCTGATCGCTAGTCGGGTGTGATGACCACTACACTATCAGGACAACCCCGCTGGCAACGAGGCTGATAAATCACTTAATGTGTGGCATTCTCCGTGGTACTCCCTAAGGGCCAGTTTTTCTGTGTGATAACGCTGGATCAACATGTGATTCACAGGCGGACAAGGGTAATTAATGTAAAGAGTCAGTTAAGCCAACTTAAGCCTTGAGCCAACAGCGTATCACCTCCAGGAGGATCGCAAATGGATTCACAGTCCAAGTTGAGGACAAATTATGAAAGAGAGTTAAGGGAAACCCAACACTTAATGTAAAGAGTCAGTTAAGTCAGTTAAGTCCTGATAGTGTAGTGGTCATCACACCCGACTAGCGATCAGGGGGACGTGGGTTCAAATCCCGCTCAGGGCAATTACAGTTTTTCAATTTCTCCAGAAGTTGTCCAGTGTTGGGTTTCCCTTAACTCTCTTTCATAATTTGTCCTCAACTTGGACTGCGAATCCATTTGCGATCCTCCTGGAGGTGATACGCTGTTGGCTCAAGGGACCTACTTAACTGACTCTTTACATTAATTACCCTTGTCCGCCTGTGAATCACATGTTGATCCAGCGTTATCACACAGAAAAACTGGCCCTTAGGGAGTACCACGGAGAATGATTTATCAGCCTCGTTGCCAGCGGGGTTGTCCTGATAGTGTAGTGGTCATCACACCCGACTAGCGATCAGGGGGACGTGGGTTCAAATCCCGGTCAGGGCAATTACAGTTTTTCAATTTCTCCAGACGTTGTCCAGTGTTGGGTTTCCCTTAACTCTCTTATATATATATATTAGAAAACAGCCCTAACAAAATACGCGCGCTGATTGGTTAGAAATCGTGTTTCTATAACTCGATAGAAACACAGAACTAGCACGAGCTGTTGACGTAAAGATGACGCAAGCAAAGAGAATTTACGTTTTGATAATCAAAGTTAACAAGTTGTTTTCCTTTTTTTCGTCGCGGTGTTTTCTAAAAGAAATAGAAAACGTCTTCTCCGTGTTTCTATCGAGGTATAGAAACACGCGTGAAAGTTTGGGAGAACTCGAAAAAACTGTGGAACCACTCGCCTGCGGCTCGTGTTCCAACAGGATTTCTCGTTCTCCCAAACTTCCACTCGCGTTTCTAGAAACACGGTCATGTTTTCTATTTCTTTACGCGCCGGC
>OX419336.1:11581894-11586894 GCA_948470475.1 Galaxea fascicularis | reverse complement strand
GTGATAATTTGAGTCTCAGTTTCCACTTAAATTGAATGAAAACAATGGTTAATCGTTGTACCACACCGACACGTTGTAAAACATAAGTTACTAAGTTTAGTTGCCATTGATAACAGCTGCCATATGCTGGTTTAACATGTCCAATCACTATGTATACACTGCGTGAAAACCGAGGTACAAGAAACTCCCATATATATCTTGTTGTTTTGTACTGGTTCTAAACAGATCATTGAGATCCTATTGTTTCTTTTTACCTACTGATGCCAATCAACAGGAACTGAACTAAGAAGATTCTCGGCTATGTTTGAACCACTTGTGAGAAAGAAAAAAGTAGAGAAGGAATCTGACCCGTTGAAACACAGGTGCTATTACTGTCATCCAATCGATCCGTATCTCTAAAGCCAATAACCACTCCGGAAAACTCAACGGTTTCTTTCCCATTCACTCCATACAATGATGGAGGACCTTGGATAAGGGTCACTATCTCGTAGTAGTTGTTTGGCTTTAGACAAACAGGGTTATCAAACATCACAGCAAAGCCATAATACTCGTTGGCATCATGATCCATAGTTTCTGACCGGTATGATCCTGACTTCTCAGCAATACATGAGCCATTCGTGGTGTCATATATTCCAACGTTGACTGTGTGGCTGCACGCTTCAAACCCAAAGTGTTTGACACCGCATAGGAAGATATCCTTGCTGACAGTGATACAGAGACGGTCACTTTTGCCTCGTCCGTAACGCCATCCAATCCCGTCATTATTCTTAAATATGTCAAATCTACGGCATTCTTCAAGAATGGCACAAACGTTAACCCTTGGAGTTACTGAAAATGGTAAAGGGGAAGTGAGGACATCATTACTGTGTTTGATCAAGTCAATGATTTCTTTTTCCGTCAGAATGTTGCAATCAGGGACGACAGAAATAAACTCCTTCTGCGACATCAGTGGGAACCGGATTGCTGTAACAATCTCCTCTCCAAGAATTTCTCTTTTCACCTTCCCATCAAGGGTTATCCCTTGTCTTTCACATTCTTTTGTGGCCCAGCGATTCACAGCTTTGAACAATTCAATCTCCTTGACATTTAAACGTTCCCTTTTCACAACAGATTCCACCAAAGATAGCTCAAGCGAGACAAATTCATCTGACGTTACAGCTTCCTCCGTTTGCATCTCAATCACTTTCCAGCATCGATCTTCCAAATCTTTATCTTCAAATTTCTCAGCGTGCGGCAGAATGGAGAACACATTAGATGCTTGCAAGTTTTTTCGCAGAAATTCAGCGCACTCGTCAGCCAGAGGAGGCACCATGTATTTCTTTGCCAAGTACAGCACATGCATGACATTACTTCCGGTTAGCTTGACTTCGTCGCTGTAAAAGAAACGAAATAATTCCAGCAGACTCTCGTACTCACAGTCAGGCAGTTCAATTGAGTCAGAAGTCTCCGCCATTTGACCATACAACATGGCATAGAACACAGGACTGCTGATTCCAAGAACAAACTTGTGAGCTGGGATTACCTTAGTTTCACTTTCGCCATTCGACACAGCCGGAACAACAAACTTCACATCGCTTAACAACTCGTTGTTCCAAAGAAACGCCACTCTCTCCAAGACGCCTCTACGTTTCGTCTGCCAGTTCTCCTCCACCTCAGCAACTGCCATCATTCTGAGAAAAAGGAAAGATAGACTTCAACGACGAGAATAATTCCCTTGATTCGTTGATTTGTGTAGAGCTGCTAGTTTGGTCAGATGTGAGCTGGGTACTAGTCTAGCTGCTCGGAGCATGATAGTCTTGTGTTCGAGACAATTTGCCCCAAGTCTCCGGATCGACGCGCGGCCCTTGACTACGTATACATGGCGGCTGGCGTTTATGTTCGATGAAATACCGACTTACGAGGAGATTCTGATACATTCTGACGAAATATCATTGAAATGCCTGCTGTATGTCAGTAAAGGAAAACACGTTGCAGGAAGTTTGCATGGCACATGGCATTCACGGTTGTCGTTAACATACACAAACTTTCCTGTTGCTGTTGTTACTACTGCTGTTCGTCTTTGTGCCTCTTATCTCATCATCAACGGGTATCTTGTATTCGCCAGCACCTAAACTGTTCGTGTCAAAGTTCCACTCAAGTTCGTCAAGGAACATTTGTCATTGGTAGTCAAAGTTTGTGCACTTTTTGTACTCATTGGTAGCTCATTCAGCTCAGTTGCCTCTCATAATATTTCTCACATTTGCTTCGAGTTCACGGAACGACCCGTTTCGAAATGTACGCGCGCTCACCATCATCATTTAGGGTGGGTCTATCGCGAACGGCGTGTACGTTTGTAAGTGGTTTGATCCGCGTATTGGATACGACACCGTTTGCCATAGCTGTAGAAAGGTCAACCTTTTCCTTCGAAATCAGTCGAGGAATCCACAGTTGCTTTGTGCCTTGCTTTTCGACAGACAAGACAAGCGTAAACAAAATGTAAACAGGTTTTTACTGGGTTTTACAGGTTCATCGGTAGCGCCTGCGCAAATACGCCAGAAAGGAGATTTGTGGAAAACAACGAAAAAAAAAGAAAAGAAAAGAAAAGAAAACGGACGACAGATTTAGACTCGGGCCTTCCGCAGGAAGCCCGAGTAATGAACCGTCAGTCTGAAAGAAAGTTGCGTGCTATAGTTTTTAAAAAAGCTACCATATTTGAATAGTTTTTTTGTTTCGTATACAAATTTGCATATCTGGATTTCCATCGGGTTCCCAGACAACAAAAAGGTTTGGGGTATTTGGTCGCGTATATTATTTACGTTAATGCATATGACGTCTGAGGATCTTTAGGGATATTGCTGTAAATTGGCGTAGATTTACGGAAAATAGAAGCGTGTGAACGGTTACCTAGAGGTACACCTGACAAAGGTGCATTCACGAAACGATCTGGATTGTTGCCCATCAGTGTTTTTCTTTTTAATAAAGTTGTACTAAATATAAGGTGTTGTATTGTTCCTTATCCAAGAGCTGGCTCACAGGATATTTAAGCACGGCTGTGGAGACAAAAGTCAGACACTTCACTATGATAACGACCATTGAGAGTGTAAACTACTCTAGTCCGAACAACTGTAGGTCAAATTAGCAAAAAAAAATGCAAGAGCGTTTTCAAATAAATTGCAAATACTTTTTTCAGTTTACGGCTCGTTTTGTTCATTTCCGAATTTTTCTTCGAGCTTTTTGAGTGAATATGAAACTATTACACCATGTTTTCTCTGTTCATCACAGAAATTAAAATTCCTTAGTCAAGAGGAGGAACAGGAGAGAGCTGCAAATGGAGACATACGTCAGTCCCTTGTGGATATCATTGATATTCGATCTTTCTAATGATTAAGAGAAGTGCTTTCAATAAACTTTGTTTTTATTTGTAAAGTTATGATCTGGTAATTGTAAACAACATCTACAGTGTTAGTTTTACCATAAATCACATTTTCAGGTTGCATTGAATGTTGGATAACTTTTTACTCGGAAGGTCGGAGTCTAAAAATGTCCTCTGTTCTTCTTCTTCTTCGTCTTCGTCGTCGTTGTCGTCCTCGTTTTCCACAAAGCTCACTTCCGGCGTATTTGCGCGGGCGCGAAAATTATCACAAGGGATTACATCACGCACGCATCACCACAAAAAATTCGAAAGAAGCGGTGTCCCGAATGGAAACGAAGATGCAAGTAACGTCTTTACTTT
The DNA here is from genome assembly GCA_948470475.1 of Galaxea fascicularis. Lineage (NCBI taxonomy): Eukaryota > Metazoa > Cnidaria > Anthozoa > Scleractinia > Euphylliidae > Galaxea > Galaxea fascicularis. The sequence goes on along the minus strand of OX419336.1, from coordinate 11,583,182 downwards.
TATCACTATTATGCTCATTATTCCATATATTTTTTATACTTCACTTACTCAACGCCTTCAACGGGTAAAGGGAGAAGGCCAACGGCTTTTCTATCGCCTTCAACGCTTTCATCAACGCCTCCAATGGGGACCCAACAGCTAACAAACGGCTTTAGCCGTTCAACGGAAAACCGTTAGTGTAAGTTTTCGCTTGAGAGGTCACAAACACTTGACCTTCGCATGTTCAGTAACATAAATGTTTTATCAAACAAGTGATGTTGAATCGAAATGTACTTGAAAAATGTGATGTAGGTGTTAGGAATGTTGTGATACCATTACGCACGCCTTGCGTGCCTGTTTCGTTGAATGTTCTGGACATCATGGGATTGTAAGACATGTGCTCGCATTGTGTAGTTTTCGCTGCACAGAAGTGGATTAAATGTTGTTGAGTTTTTGATCGAATTTTGAGCCTGCAGTTCTCCTTACAGTGACCTAAACACCATTTAACTTTTCTAACAGTAGATCATTTATTAGAGAAGGCAATGCAATTTTCTGTACCGTGATATTCACTATTGATACCTTGGGGCCGAAATAAAATAAAGAGAGAAATTAAGATCTTGTTTTGCCAAGTTTTTGTATTTTTACGACAAATGTGTTGATTGTGATTGCCACGTGTGTCCAGACGTCGTGATCACGAACCTACTAGAATACCTGTGTAAAGCGAAAACGACTGTCGCAGAAAATCAGAAAACTAAGTGTGATTTATAAATGTTGCATGTTATATCACTGCTGTCTCAAAATTGCATGTCATTCATTTTAAAAGTACGATGTATTATTGCTGGCGTTATACAGATGTTTGATATATTGTCACGCTAGAGACGTGTGCGTATGGTAAATGCATAAAGCCATTCTCAGGGTACCTTTGTGCTATTAGAAATATTCAAAACGTTTTGCAGTATTTCGAACGAGTACACGCAAGTGGTGAGGTTTATGAACTCAAAGAATTACATCTTCTTTAATATGACAAATTAATTTAATTGCATTCATTTCACCTGGAAGTCCGAGTGAAGGCCAATATGGCCTCTAGTTTCCGTATTGAGATCACTGTAAATTAATTTGCAAGTAGGAAAACAATAAAAAGACGGAATAAATTACTGAAAGGTGAACATTTTAAGGCAGATCCAGTGTACAGACCTCATCCGTTCGTCGAAATATTCTGCTTGAAGAACAGCCGCCATACCAGAAAGCTTCCAAAATATATTTTTTTTCAAAACAAATTTGATAATACTTGTACAGACCTTCATTTATT
>OX419336.1:11516894-11574394 GCA_948470475.1 Galaxea fascicularis | reverse complement strand
GCCCTGCGAACGAGGTTGCGCTCACTTGAGCTCGGTTTGGGGACACTTGTAGAGAAGTTTGTCACAAAAATATAGCCATATTCTACGTTACTGAACCTCGCCTTTATGTTTATTTCCTAAAATTATCATTCTGTCAGCACTAGCCTACTCAAAACTTTTTAATCCGAAATATGAACAAGGTAAGGTTTAGTTTAAACTATCATGGGAACAATGCCGCACAAGTAAAGGGAACAATCACGAAACGATTCGCGGAGAGTTCTCGTGCTTGACTTTTACATCTTAAGCTGTGTCGATTACTCTCTCGTTTACTAAATGCAAGATGATGATTTTACCGATGGAATGCAGCCAGCTGTTTTCTTCTTCATCATCAGTTGAGGAACATGACTCACTTGATGCTGAGGATCCAGATTCACTTATCTCTGATTCTTCTTCATCAATCATCTTTCTGAGCCAAGATCTTACCTAAAATTGGAATGGATGATCAATTTCTTCCGCAGTTGAATATGTGAAATACGCGTCTTTGAAATGTGCCGGGGCCATTACATGTGCTCTGAAGAGAAGATGGAATAGCTAACGCTCGCCATTTTATAGTATTTGTATCTTTCACTTTTTATTTCAAAAAGCAGTTGCTAGTTGGTATGACAGAAACTCCACGGTTTCAGAACAATATAATTATTTTTAACGCATGACTTATTTGAAATGTATTAATGATTGCTCCTAGCGTTGGTTTTAACATCGGCTTATGTTTCGCTTCCTGGGGCTTCGACTTTAAATGCCAAAAAGAAATTTTGATTACAATTGCCCTTCCAGGGGGTATCGGGTACACGCCCTTTCAAAAAATACTAACTTCTCTCCCCAATCTAAGACGCTGAAATCCGTCTAACAAACCCGAGCTCTGCCGTTCCCTTGAATGTAAGCCCGTAGACTTTAAGGGATAGTTGTCTCACTCAGAGTTTCAAGTTGTCCGTATTGAGGCCTTCCAAGGAGTGGTCTGGTATCACTTCGCTTGTTTATGACTCTGTTGCTTCTTTGTTAGGGACAAATCGCATAGAAACAAAGAGGAGTTACAACTGAATTGTCCCTGTTACAAAGTATAGCGCTTTCTCATGGGCCAGTTTCTGGCCTGTCGGTTGCGCTGTTTTCGGAGAGGTTCAGTTGTCGCCTGCTTTCGGAGTCTTGTCGTTCGACGCTTGTCGCTTCTATCCCTCGGAAGGCCTCTGGCTTCTGTATTACTGTTAAGCCGAACTAATTTTGATTCGCCAGTTTTCTCCCGATAAGGAGTCCTAACGCAAAAATAAAGTCCTTTGGCGAATATTACCCCTGATATCTCCACAGTGTTGTTGGATAAAGGGGTTAGATTCGCGGGTCAAAGTTGGACAGAAAGTTGCGTTGAAATTAAAAAACCGGCCGCTTCCAGCGAAAGATTTTGTTAAGCCTCATTCCGGCAGTACGAAAAGTTGCATGTTCCAGCATTGTTTCGCCAACATGGGACGTCCAAAAACACTGTAACATTTACCCAAAACTTTTTTGTTTAGTTAAAACAACGCCGGTACTTAAACACACTTAAGTTTTTATGTTCTTTGCTCCCGACAGAGTTTCCGTGCAACATATATCATGTTCAGGCTTTACGCAACTACTAAGTCAGGTGCATAACTGTGATCGTGTCTTCAGAAATTCTCAATTTTTCCCAAAGACCAAAAATATTATGAAACTCACCATTTCAGACGCTTGACTGTCCTCGCTCAAATAAACGTCAATTTTAGGCACTGTTTACACGGACGCGGTTTCATTTGTAACCGCATCGGTTTCGATGCGGTTACACCTTTCGTTTACACGGAGCCGGCCGAGTTCGTTATCAAAACCGGGTCGTTTTGAAAACGCTTTCAAAAGTGGAGCGTTTTCAAAACGATACGGTTTCGAGGTCGTGTAAACGGCGAAAGCGCATCGATTTGAAAACGGTCTGGCTCGAAATTGGCTGGCTCGCGAAGTAAATATGGTAAATCTCGCACGGAGTGCAGCGCTTTGCTGCACAATCACAACTTTGATCTGTGGTTTAACTTCGCTTTTGCTGCTTTCGTGTATTTTACTATAAACCGAGAGCCATACCGCAATAACAGGCAGAGATGTCTTGAAATGTTGACTTTTTCGTCGATACGGTCCTGCAGAGTAACGAAGAGAAAAGCCAAACGACGATTCTGGATTCGGCTTCATGTCTGGTCAAATCTAGATCCAATTGACGAAGCACAAAGGCCTGAGAAAGAGATCGCCTTGACATAAACGGTTGGATTTAACGGTTGGATAGGTTCCGTGTAAACTCTTTGAAACCGTGTCGTTTTCGATGCGGTTTCCAGATCATGAAACCGTTTCGATTGGAAACCGCGTCCGTGTAAACGTAGCCTTAATTATGCTCTTTTCAGAGCTGTGTTTTTTCTCTTCCGCCAGCCCAATGCCCTCAAGCACCATTGAACTCTTTTCCACGAGACTTTTTCTTCTCGAATCTTTCACAAAGAAATACATTATGCAGCTTTTTTACAGAGTGACCTGCAATACACGAATGGAAATGCTTGACCAATCTGAATTGATTTAGCCATTGTGACGATTTTGTTGAATTATGACAATTATGCGCGCGCTTGTTTTAAAAATAAGTACGCCATATGTACATGTGATTTTCCATTTTGATTCTTAGTTTGTCAAATACAGGGTGCGAACCAATCATGAACTTTTCATCATGTAAAAAGTGCATGCGATGGCGCAATGGCAGCGGTCGTTTTCAGAGCTTCGATTATCACAGCGACCATGCAAAGGACTTGCTGTTGAAGCAAAACGAACATAAACATACCTTGTCCGGCACTTTCTCACGATTCCTTCACACGCTTCAAGTAGGCTTGAAACAAATACACTCAACCACAGCAGACTTTTCCTAGTTTTAACTGTAGAAATCTTCTCCAGCGCCGCCAGGCCCTCTTAACCCTGTTTTATAAATGGGCTCACAATTACTGGCTACCTGTTCATGTGGTCACCCTGCCTATGGCGAAGTTAATGAAAAAAAAAAAACGGCGTGATATGGAACCACGATCTTGATGGCGGGGATAGTGTCACAAAAAACAACAATTTTTGTCTCGCATGTATAGTTGAGACTTAGCTTCTTCGCTAAACTACGGCGGAATGGTGTTAACGCGGGCAGATCTTTAACTATGTACATGTCTTAGTTCGCAAAAAAAAGTTAGGGTAAAAAGATATTTCTCAGTTTTGACAACAATTACGACGAGATGGTTTCCTTCCAGGTTACGATACCATACCATACCATACTTTTTGTTTTAAGAGGGTATTTATAAACATGTTAACCCAATGAGAGTTTTCTCTAGGTTAGCACTAGGGGTGGTCACAGCCAGGGTTCATTACCTCCCTGGCTGTTCTTTTTCGTCCCAGAATCAATTGGTGAAGAGTTGTGAGACGGGATCTCCGATCCTTATCCGAGAAGACTAGAAAGTCTAACCATTTGCAGATGTCACTGCAAAGGAAGCACTTTCTCCTCAGTTATTTAAAGACCCTGAGTGTTGGTCCGACCGGGGCTTGAACCCACGACTTCCCGCACGGTTGTCCGGCACTCTACCAACTGAGCCATCTGGTCGGCGGTAAAAAGTTTATAAAGTTATCTTGATTAATCGATGCCTTTGTTATTTATACAAATCCCCTGCTAACATGTACATTTATTCCTTCCACCCCCGCCAATACCGTATCAAAATGGATCATATATACCATGGTGTTTACGAAGCGATTGCGAGCATAAGTAGTAAATGCTTAATCCTACGCAAGACGCCGAGTCTTCGATTGAACCTCTTCTTTCTCCCAAAATCAATGTGATCAGCTCAAGACAGATTTTCATTTATTACAACTCCAACATGCTTTTAACAAAGTTGATTCTCTATCAAAGGAACAGTCGGTTTCAAGCAATAAACTCAGAGTAGGTTTGTTTGCTTTTAGCCAGCCTGCCACATTCTAAAGGTTAATGTTTAACTTGAATTACGCTGCAAACCCAACGGCAGAGAAGAGTAAAAAATAACAAAGCTCCTAATATGGACCCCGGAAGTTAGTCGTCGGTTGTCATGAAGAGATTGACCCACCTTAAAACCTTTGGCTGCTTATATTTGACCTGGTTCAAACGAGTCACGGAAGTCATGGAAATTAGTTTTTCTTGATAAAATAAGTGTTATGGATAAAAAGTTTTGATGAGTAACTCAGTAGAACCATTAATTGCCGCCGAAAGAATTTGTACCATTTTAGGGATCTGCAGGACTGAGGTATCTTTGATAATCAGCTAATGCGTGCCGGCTAGCAGAGTCCAATACAATATTTACGTGTTATATCCAGAAAGAATGTCTTCCTCGCATATTTGGAGGACGTTTACCCCTAATTACAAAAAAGATGTCTCAGGCTCTGTTTCGTATACACTTTGTAAGAACCACGCCTGCTTTTCAGGAACGTAGCTCGCAAGCAAGCTCCTTCTCGGAAACTTTTCGGGCCCGAAAAGCAATTTCTAAAACTGCGATCCGCTTATTCTAAAAAGATGGTCTTAATTATGATTTCAAGAGACGAAAGGGTAAATTGTTGCAAAATTTCATGCCTGGAAACGTCTTCGTTTTTAAGATACAAAGGAAATTATGGCACCCGAAATGCGCCCGAAAAGTTTCGGGAGTTTCGAGAAACGCTCGCCGAGATCGAGATCGCGCGCGAAACTCGCGCGAGACGCCAATGGAGAGCTTCGGTTCGCAGGCTAATAGGAAAAGGTAGGCAGGCAGGTAGGAAGCATGAACAAGAACGAATTTCACTGGTGTTAGTCCCCAAAACTGAGTGCCCCCCCCCCTCTTTCCACCCCTCCTCATCCCCTCCCCCCGGAAAGAAAACAAACTTTAGTCTAAAAGAAACATCATTTGAATATTACCTTTTCCAGATTTAGACGGAAGCGATAATAAGACTTCCCGACGTTCGTACACACGTCACATCAGCTTTAGTTAACGCCATAAAATTACGTGAGGTCAGACATAACTACTGTGCGAACCAAAGTAACTAACTCTAGTCACCAATGTCTTTGGTGCAGTTACTCTTAGCCTATATGTGGTCACAACCACTGTTTTTTAAGCACGCTCCGAGCCTTAATTGATGAAGTTCTTGGCGGATTTTATGCGGCTCGACAAAGCGGCATCGCAGAAGTTCAATTTCTTAATTCAGACAATTTCAACATTTCTAATCGAAAAAATTGATCCAGAATGGCCTAAGACACAATACTCTCTCAATCCTTACGCTATATGCTTTGTTAATATTGATTTATTCATTTCTTTGTAAGCCACATCTGAAAACTCACGTTGAATTTGCGCGGTATAAATAAATAAATAAATATTTATTATTGTTTTTTTTTTTTTTTAACGGTTACGTACTTTTCATCAAGGGTTGTGCAAGCTACAAATATGTGACTAAATATGGTTGAAAGTCATTTTGATCGAAACGACCACCCACTAAAATGCAATATATATGTAGTCTTTTCTTCAGTTAAATATAACTACTCTTTCCGGAGAGATGAAAAGCATGAATGAGTAATAATAATAGTAGTTAACTTTTGATGATGTAGCCAACTTAAACAAGCTAAGTATGTTGACAGAAACACATTTTTATTATAAAAATCTGTATTGGTTACAAAACATGTATAGGAAATAAATTTTCTTTTCAAAAATCTGTATTGCCACACCGACACTTACAACAAAGAAGAGCTATTTCTGTCCCGAAATAAAGACAAATGACTTGTCGTCCACGCAAATGAAAGTATAGCTCGAGGCAAAGTAGCCGGTTGGTCTCTGCTTTGGAGCTTAGAGGTCACGCTTTAGTCACGCTACAAAATTTTTCATATAACTTATTTCATTTCTCACATTTCATCCAAAGAATGTTAAACATTCTTTGAAGATTACACTTTTAATCGCAATTATAGTACAGTGTCTTTGCTTTGTTTTTGCGTAAACACTGGATTAGGAATCTTGAGTTATTCGAAGAACGGGAAACACGTCACGATTCAACAACTGAATCACGTGATCGAGTTAGTACACCCGGAAGAACTCCATCCTAAGCCATGTTCAAGACGTGAAGGAAGTCAAAGTTTTTGTAAGGTAAAACTCCGAGACAAAGATGACGACCTTGTGTGAATCCACCTTTCACGACTGGGACGAGCAAAGGATGACCGAATGGTTGAGACAGGTGCGTAACTAAGCAGCCAAAATGGCTTTAACAATGGTGCGATATGTTGGCCCTCCAGTTCGTTCAGAAGACAGCTCTCCAATATCGTAGAGTATATGACTAAGTATTCGACAATCTTTTCGAAAATTTTTCGGTATTGAGGGCTAGAATCCATTGAAGTACGTTTTCTTTCACAAAGTTGGCAAACAGTTAACCATTCGCAAGGTTTTCTTTCGCAATATGCGAGAGAATTTGACGAGGTCGTGAAGACATCTTCGTGATCGATCACTGCCGACTGTGTGCCTAATCTGACCTCAAACCTCACTTGTAATAGAGAATGCATCGCCCAAGATCGCGATCGTGGTTTGGCCCCACTTGGCGGGTAGGTGTTTTCCTTTTTTCAAATTCCTTGCCTTCTCGGAAAAGCATGAACTAATAAGAAAGGAACTAAGTTCTTAATATGCTTGTAGCAATTACGCAGGTTTATACGTTCGTACATGGAGATCAATAGCTTTTATATATTCCAAGAGGCTTCTTGCTTTAGCAAACTGAAAGCTTAAACCAATATTCATTCAGTGCATGAAGCTACTCGATGTGGACAGCTTTAAACGATGAAAATGTTGACCTTACAACGATCCGAGGTAAACTGTACACTGTACGTAAAAAAAAAAACTGCCGTGGGCCTTTTCAATTATAACATTTTGACAGCTACATACTTAATTTTAAATAGTATCAGATCTCCAAATGAATGTTGAATGTGTTTCAGTTTCGTCGTTAAGTCGAGTCTTTGTTCCAGTTTAATCTGTACCAATTAAGAGATAGCGCTCTTATAAATTTGTTTACGGTAACTAAATCTGATCAAAGAAAAGACTGCTTGCTGATTTGCGCTCATAAGACTTACATGTATGATTTCGATTACTTATTATGCAAGAAATCCGAATTTTATGGACTCTAATCAATCCTATAACCATATTATAGGGCAATTACCCTAGCATGCAGCAGTATACAAACATGACGTGCAAGCAGTTTCATACAAAGTCATGTTTATCCAGGGCTGATCATGATCCAGTCAACAGCATTTTTCGGAAAGATTTTCACACAGCCCCATACATTATACATGCATCACTGTCATACTAACCCTGTTGCAAAAACCAGTAGACTTTGAGTCACAAAATGCATGGTATAACGGATGTAATGGCAAGATAGCTAGGGATCGAACCTCTTCCACATACAGGTATATACTTTCAGCACACTGTAGATGTACAGGCAGGTTTAGGATTATGAGGTCCCCAATTTGTTCTAACAGTGCATAGCTTTATAGAAATGTTTGATTTCATTAATTATTGACCTTCACCATAGCTATTATCTTTTGGACAACTTGATTTTCTTGGGTAAAATGTGATGCAACTTACTTACTGACAGTCATTTTTATATCTGCTGGATAGAAACATATCAGTTCTTACTTAAAAAATAATAAAAGTTATCTGTTCTTACTATGGACTGTTGGTCTCTACATGTAGCTTGTTCTTCAACCATGGTAGCCATGCAAATTTACCAGAGTTACCTACCAGGGATGTAAACAAAATTTTTAACAGACGGCAATTAACAGTTCACAGGCGGGCTCATAAGAATCCATTACTACGGATCTTTAAGACCCTAGAAAGTTTTTTAGCTGGGAAAATCAAGTTCACAGCCAGGTATTTTCTCCAGCTTCCGGCTATTATGTACCGGTACATCCCTGAGCTAGCTAAGCATAATATGTAACTATGGTTATTAAAGGAAAGATTCCCACATGCTGTAAAGAGTGATGCTGTGGTGTTAAGGTCTTCTCTGAAGAAATCAATAACATGGCTTGGTGTTGAGACTAAATTTTTTCTTAAAGAAGCACTGTCAGCATGAATTTTGCTATTTTCGGTTCAATTCTGAACAAACATGTTTTGAGTGAGTCTTGAAAACTCTTAGATTAAATGCAAAGACCACACTCCAGGGAACATGTTTGTGGTTTCACACCATACAAATTAAGGTTATAATTTTCCTCATTCTTTAGTGAATGTAACCTTCATGTGGCCTCCAGGGGTTATGATGACAAAGATTATATGACCCCAGGATGTAGCCCTGCAGGTGGGACTCTGTGAACTATAAACCTGTTTTAAATAAGATTTACTCTAAATGTGACCATGTACATCCTTTTTGTATGGAAACAGTGAGTGAGTGAGTGAGTGAAGTCTTTATTTATCGAGGGTAGCTCAAAATAGCATCTAAATGCTAATAAACTAGAGGCCCTCATTACAAGATCAAAATAGTTAAAATAGTTACAAATCAAAGCTTATCATAATATTATCAAGATCTAATAAAACTATGAAACAATTATCAGCATACAACACAGTGACACACAATATTTATATAGAGAAATGATTTAAAGATTGCTGGTCTTTAAAAATCCTATTCCAAAGAGAATTTTTGAAAGTCTTAAGAGTCTCTGCTTTCCTCATTTGAAGAGGTAGCTTATTCCATTCCCGAGAAGCAGTCACAGTAAAAGTTCTACCACCTTCTGTATTTCGATTTACTCGAGGGCAGGCTATATTAAATTTAGCATATCTAGTTTGCCGTGAATGGGTCTCACCGGTAAGTACTAATAAGTTAGTAAGATAACTAGGCACGCGACCTTGCAAACGCTTGTATATGATACAACACTTGGCTAATTTAGCATTCTCGAAGAAAGGTATCCATTTGAGTGTGTTAAATAACTGAACAGAGGGTGCATAACTGTCAGCACCAATGACAATTCTCGCTGCTCTCTTTTGCAGCTTCAAAACACGATCTAGACAATGTTTATCACAGTTTGACCAGATAACACTTACGTAATCCATTACTGGTCTAATAATAGCATTATAAAAGAGAACTCTATGCTTAATTTGCAGACAATGTTTAATCTTTTTTAAAATTCCGATACGCTGCGATAGTTTCTTGCATAACTTATCAACATGCGAATGAAATGCCAATTCCTTATCAATTTCTAAACCTAGGAGCTTTGCAGATTGTACATTTTCAAGTTGCGATCCATTAACAGTCTATCAAAAATTGAGAATCTGATAACTATAAATTGTCATAATCAGTGGACTCACTTGGATGTGCTTGGTGTTAACTGTGAAAGTACTAGTAAGTAGTTACTTACTTCATAAGCCAAGCTATTTTTTTGGAAATGTGGACTTAAATGTGCCAAAAAGTTTGAAGAAAGGGGTTTGGCTTTTAGCCAAGAGTTAAGTTTTTTTCTTGTACATGTAAGTGTCAAGAACAAAAGGAAATTTCACACAAATTAGGTGGTCTGCAGCTTGTAACCAAGTCAGAATTAATAAAGCAATAAATACAAGTTGAAATAATATTGTTGTTGGTCAGTGACCTTTTATAGAATTGGTGGCACCTAAAGGAGCTGTTTGGTAAAGGGGACTTTAAACTGACATCTGCATCGCCCTCGCCTTCACTGTCTGTCTCAAACTCATTGCCTTCCTTAATGTCTTCAATTTCCTGTGCGACTTCAGTGTAGATCTTGTCATCCTCTGTCGTGTCCAAAACAAAAAATTCATGTCATAAAAGAGATTTTCTAATAATCTAACTAAACTCTTCAACCCCTAAGAGTGACCAAAGTTTAATTTGTCGTAATATTGTATAAACACTGTTCAATCAAGAAGTAACAAAGGTCTTGGTTGTGTAACAAATTCTCCATAGAAAGGCATAGGTGGATGAATTCTTGTCATCTGATAGGCTATCAATGCAAGGTATTTATAGTGGAATTGAGACTTGAAAACAGGGTAAATCAGTGGTGTACATAATTAACAAGGCAGACAATTGGAAACAGTTAGATTTTAATTATGTTTTCAAAAGCATTGTCGATCAGCACATACCTGACCGAAGTGAGGAAATAAATGTAATTTCCTTGTTTTGATTTCAAATATGACTTTCTCAAGAGGTTTTATAAGAAGCCACTTGCACTTACAAACACAAGAAATCTGCTGAAGTCTATTGTGAACTAAAAGGTGGCCATGCAAACAGGAAGCTTGGATTTCTTTTTATAAATAAGAAGCTATAGCTAGCTGATTGAAGAAAAATAAATCACCTGTCTCGAGAATTCCATGAAGCAATGGTGATTAATTTTCCTATAATATTAAATTATTATTAAATATTATTATCAATGGTATAGAAAATGTACGAGAACGCAGCATGGAGAATAATATAAGTGTATCTACAGCTGTGTATCTTACATGTGCATCAACACCCTGTGATTATTTACCTTTTGAGGCAACCTAAAATAAAATTACAGTTATCAGATTCATGTACTGTACATAGAAAATATCAAAATTTAATTTGCCATTTTTGTGATGTTCATTTTACAGGAGAATCTTCATGATTGTGTGGGGCCATTCCTTCGGAAGAGAATAAATGGACTTTCTTTTTTGGTAAGGTCAACTGTTTTGTTTTCCTTAACAGCAATGTATGGGACTACAGTTGGGATTTAGTTGCTTGAAAAATCCAAAAGTCTTGTTTCCATGAGCAGAGACCCAAAACTAATGATTAAATGGTTTTGTTACACTGATATTTAACTACTGATCTTGTATTATGTAACCTGGGCATTCTTGGTTTCTGGCAACCTCATTAATATGTGCAATCAACTGTACAAAACATGTGCATTCATGTATTAACTTTGTGTGTCGCTCTGAACAATGATGTTATTATTATGGCGCAGAGTAATACAACTGTAATTATAATTATTATTGTAATTATATGTGTAACTGTTAAACGGCTGGAGGCTGTGTTCGACTTTGATATCCATCAGATTTAAAAGCAAATTTCGTTACTGATTGTGAGTATGGTATTGAAACACTAAAAGTAGGGCCAACATTTTCAATTTCTGTCTTAAGACTTGTTTAAATGAGTCTTAAGGTAACAGCTTAAATTAAAACTAACAAAACTGTTTTAATTGTCTTTGAGATTCTGCTTGAAAATTAATTGTTGGTAATTTATAGGTCAGCATGAATTTTGAGTGTACACAAGCAAAAAATGTTTTATGTCACAATTTTTGTATAGTAATAGTAACAGCCTTATTTATATGTAATTATTAAGTCCTTATTAAAATAGATTTGTTTTTCTCCAGACTGATCAACGTTATTAGTAGTGGTTTGAATTTGTTTTCGTCTAGAGATGAATTACATGACTGTATTTTATACCAGCCCATAATCTTTGTCAATTTTGCTAGTTTTTTTTAATATCTTGCAATAGTGTGGAACAAAGGAAACTAAGCCAGCTGAAATATTACATTTATCTGCTCAATGTACCTGTGTACAGGGTATCTTTTTTCATTAATTTTAAAATGCATGCATGACTTTTGGATGGGTGTATGGTCATTTCTGATATTGATTTTGATAGGCAAAACGTTTTAAGATATCTGACATTATGATAACATATTGCGTTAAATTAGTAAAATGTGATAGCTCATTACTGTTTGTCCTAAAGATGCAATAAAGAGCTTTTAGGCTCACATTAATATAGATCTATGTGGTGGCATTATCAGAAATTTCAACATCCACAGTTTATTTATTTTGGGCTTTTTGTTTGAAAGTTAAGTGGGAGCAATATTGTTAGTGAGCATTTTTTAGATATTAACTAAAGGTAATTTTTGTTGAACCCCAATTGTCACTGGGACTGGGACTAATACAACTCAAGGTGAAGTGGATTTGGAGATGTTTGTTGCAGCCACTGTATCTGTTTCTAGGAAACAGTGTAGTGAGTTATATTCAGGTAACAAAACTATTGAAATGTTCTCCATAATTTAAGGGGTATAAGGTGTTGAATAAATAAATGCTATTGAGTTTTATATTGGTACCAATTAATGAGTTGTGTTTTTGCACCTTGAACTTGTAGAATCTATCAGAGTTTGATATCAAAACCTTTCAGATATCACAAGAGAGTAAACGGTGAGTTTGGGTCCCTTTGTGGTCTTATATTGTAGGTTGCCTCGCCTCACCATAAATCTGGCTGAAAGAAAATGCCATGAAATTCCAAATACGAACCACCTGAAGCATAAACCCATCAAACAAAAACTTCTCCCCTCCCAAATGTTGCTATTCCTTTACAGCATACCAACATTCTTAGGAAAGTGCTCCAAAAGGTGAAACCGTGGGCAGCCGTAATAAATAATTATCACTACCTTGTTCCTATTTTACCCCATGGATTTTGAAAATATTAGCCCATTTTGTATTTAAGCCCTCTTCTAAAATAATTAAGTCTAAAGCATACAATTAGAATTTTTTCAACTCAGAACCAGTTAATGATAAGTTTTGAGTGACATATATTACTTTGAGGTTTTAACAAATGACACAAAATTATTCCTTTATGAGTATAATGAACTTATTTTAATAATAATGTAACAGGACTTAAAGGTCACATAATCAAAGCCCCATCACAATTAATTCTTTAGCTAATTGACTAGTGTGGGTTACAGCTTTAATCACGGTCCAACTGTAATAAATCTAGATACCTTAAACTAATTACTTATTGGTTTGGAATTGCATAGTATTCAAACAAATTACATGTAATATAATAGAGCATAGACCTCAAGGTTTATAATGTTGAATTCACCTAGACAGACACTACATGTATTTCTTTTAGTCCCAACTTTCATGAACATTAATTTTTTTAAACAGATTTGTAAGAAAGAGACAATGACGTGTGTTAATTTGTTGGGGTTTCAATTTGTTTTTGCTAAAGTGTGACGTCACAAAAAAATTATTTGTAAAATTATGGGGTTGGGCGTCATTTTCAAATGGAGTATCCTTTAAAAAGGGTCATCGCCAAAAATTAGCTCTTAATTGTAATTCCCAGCCGAAATATAAAGGATTGAAATTTGATACTGCCCCATATAAATCTCTCTAATTTCCAGTCAGTTCTAAACTGAAGGAACCGATGAAACAAATTTTGAAGGGTTTGTATGGGATGCCATCAAACTTTGTTCCCGTATATCTCTACTGGGAATTGCAATTCAGAGCTAATTTTTGGGATGAGGACGTCTTTTAGCATGTTCTATAAGAATATGGCATCATATTCCATAATTTCAAAAATTTTATTTTTGTGACGTCATCACTTAAAAACTCTATTTTCAAACCAAACTAGCTACACTATAACCATCTGAATCTAAGTCAAATTTGGAATTCTATTCTGCAGAAGGAAACATTTTTTAAACAACAAAAAAGTAAAACTAATACTCAATTTCTTTTCTGCAGGAAACTTACAAAAGTTCTCAAAAGGATAAAAGTAAAGAGAAGGAATCACTCCAGAGGGTAACTTGCTAAAATGTTGCTATATGGTTATTACTCAAATGAAGACTGATCCTTGCAGTTGTGTACACAAGTATATACGTACGCAATTATGTGCAGTTGTGTACACAAATATATGATTTTTTCAGGCTTCTTTACACAATTGCATATAATTGCGTACACAACTGCGAGGATCAGCTAGTCTTCATTTGATTTCATTTCCACAGTTCATATCTATAATGATTCATTTCATATACATCACTCACATGGTTATTACTGTACTATCAATGGCGAATTTGTTGTTCTTTTGCGTTTAATGGTGGCCACACAGTTTTTGTTCCCACTTTATTTCTTATTTTGTTTGCATGTATCATTGAAGGAAAAATGAGTCAATTTCAGCAAGCCGTGACTGGCAACCAAACAAAGAATTCCTGGTTGTTTATGTTTTTAGTCCTTTGATGCTGATTAAGGCTTTTTCATGTAGTGGTGTTGCTTGGCATATTGTCCTTTGTACAAAGAAGAACATCTCTGCTGGCTATATAAATCTCACATGTGGTTTGTCAGTGTGTCTTCGTTTGTTGCTGCTGTTAGTAAGTGTAGATATTGAGGTGATTCCTGGCAAGTGGAAGTTTCATTGTGGTATTTGTTTTAAGGTATCATGGTAGGTGGATTGACAGTGTTTGGAAATCGTGCCCTTACGCTGAAGCTTTGAAAGAAAACTTCATCAACCTATACATTTTCTGAAAGCTTAATAGTTATACAGTACAATCATATCTTTGAAATTTTCTAAAAAGTCAGTGTTGCAGTGATATTAAAAGAAATGCCCAGAAACACTGTTTCTCTTAAATTGGTTCGTTTCCGCGCGTGAATCATCGGATAGGCGCGATTAATATCGGAAATGTTTTCTCACACATCACCCTCAAAAACTGTGTCTGCGATTTTCCAGATGCGGTTTGGTTTTTTTTTTACAACCTCCTAAAGTTTGATATTGTCCATGCGGACATTCCTTTGTACAAAAGAGGCCATAACTCGGAAACGGAAGCGAAATTAAACAAAGCCCGGCATAGTTTTTTGAACAAAGTATCCTTGAACATGGCTGCCGATTTTCAGCTAATTCCGTCAGAAGACGCGCGTAAACGAACTAAAAATGTTCACCCTTATATGCAGTTTTCTGTTATCGAGAAAAAGACGAAAAACGTTTATGAGATTTCTGTGATTAGGTGGTAAAAATCCCAATAGTTTTCTCTTTATCTTAATAGTAAAGAAGCTTTTTTCCCATTCTTTTTGCAAAAAATGTTTATCTCAGTCTTCTCAATTTGAACAGCCAAAAAAAAATTTCTATTTTTCGTCAAAATCCACCTACCATGATACCTTAAGCCAAATTAAGCGGGGATCCAGTGCAAGAAGTGTGTTCAATGGTCCATGTGAGGCCAGGGTGTTTTGACATTTCATCTGAAGTGTATGCCTCTTTAGCAAATTCATCTTGCAGTTTATTGGTTGTGTCCCCAGTGAGGCTTGCAAACTCTTCTGACTGTAAATCTTCAGTATGCATTTTTATTTCTTTGCTTCTTCAGTTCTGGAAGTGACTCAGCTGAGATATTTAGAGAGCCAAAAAAGTCATCAGCAATTCCTGCTCATATAAATCATCATGATGAAGGTACTGAGTCAGGAATACAACTGTGTTTCTTTATTTAGCAGAGTGTTATGACAGCTGTACAAAAATTAATAAAGGATGCTTTATTTTGCATAAAGAAGTACAGTATGCTTGACAGTGGATATTTGGTGTCTAAATTAATTTGTTTTCTCCCCTGAAAGATTTGAATTAATTGCATGTGCGATACATCTGAGTTTACCATCTTGAACCTGAACAGTGTATATTATAAATATGAATCAATTATCCAAGAAAAATTGGTATGAGTAAATACACCTCAAGGAAGTGAAGAGATATATAAGAGATTTTAAGAGTAATTTTACCATCAGTCACCTATGGTTTGGTTATATCCATGAGCTGGAGAAGATATTAACGTACGTGCCGCAAAGACCATGGTATACACTTAGTGATCAGGTGCTACCCCAAAGCAACTGGTTTACCATTATTGGTAATTGTACAAATATAGATTACTTTCATTAGCACACAACTGTTTTAATTTATGACTTTTCACCTGTTGCTATTAAGCAGCTGTTTACAAAATATGATTGTTACCATGCAAAGCCAATGCTTTTTAGTACTTTTTAGGTCTTGCTTGAAGCAATAAATTTTTTTAAACTCAATTTCCTTTTTAAAGTGATACATGTACATTTGAAACAACTGTTGTTTTCATTAATGGTTTCCTCTGGTCCTAGTGAAGTACAAAACCTACTTAGCCAAAACATAATATTATATTAATTATTTTTACTATAATTTAATAGTTTTGGGCTAGTTGGCTACTGTTAGTCTCAAGCCTTGGTAAGCCTTCTTTTGTGACTGTGAATTGTATACACAATAATAATATCATTAAGTCTTCACTTGCATTTTGGTTAGTGGCAAGTTATAATGATCATCATATATTTTGTTAAATAAATGATTCAATGAAAGTGCAAGGAATATATCTGATGTCAAATCTGTTTGTTGTCAATAATATTTTCAGGCGATAGTGGAGATGACTGGGGCTCTGATTTTGACTCTGAAGATGAAGATGAGGTTGGTTTAAGTACGGTGCACACTTTCAAAAAATTAATTTTTACTAATTAAATAGCAAAAAGAGAGGTTGAGGGGGTATTGAATGTACATTTCTTGTATTTGAATATTAAACCGTGTTAAAGTTCACAGCTCAGAAATAATTTGTGTTGTGTAGATGTTAACTGAGGCATTTTTTAATTAGTTATGCCATAAGTGGAATTTTCTTATTTAAAAAAAGCAAAATAATGTGAATGTTCTTATATTTACCTTCACCAATGGCTGGCACTTAAAAAAGCTTCCATGAAATTAGCACTGATAATTTATTACTTTGTCAATAGTGTTTTTTTTTTACCACAATCGCTATTGATCTCACAATCTGGTTGGTTAATTTGCCAATGTTGATACGAGTCTTAAGACAATACTGCTTGCATTATGATCAACTTTAGCTGTCATGCACTGAAATAAACATTTTCTTTGACATTGATATTGTGGTAAGAAAAAAACAAATTGAAAGTGGTTTAGAGTTGTCTGATATATCAACAACAGTATTCATCATCACAGTTGTCAAAATTTGTTGTGGACTCTGATGGCGAACGTCATGGTTGATAAGAGTAGTGCAGACAATAATTATTAATGCTAAACAAAATTTGATATGTTAAGATGTTCTAAATCTTGTGGTTTCTGTTTCAGGAAGATGAATGTGAAAGTGATGGAGACTACATTGAACCAGAAGCAGATGGTAATTCCTGTCTGTCATTCTTTTGTGCAGCGTCAGTGAGCCAGGAAGTTGCACAAAAATTAGGTTTTATCACCAGAGTTGATAATGTAAATTGAAAACACTGTACAGGGATTCTAAAGGCTGATTTCTAGCAGTAGCCCTTCATCAGAGCAAATGTTACCACCAATAACATAGCTACATCTCCTCTGTATAAACCACACACAACCCATAATTCCTCGATTTTCTCTGACAAAAGGCTATTGCTTGAAACGTCAGCTTTTAGAATCCCTGTACAGTGGTGAATTTACATCATCAACAACTTAACTCTGTGTCAGTATTTGAACTTGTATTGGACTCAGGTGCTAAATTTTGAGGATGTGTCGGAAACGAAGACCCAGAAATGAAGACAGAAGACCCACTAGTCTAAAACAAAGACCCTTTGGTCTAAAGCGAAAACCTTTTTTTTTTCTCAGGGGAAGACTGTACACTAAGCTAAATTGCTCTCATTTCTGTAGTGCATAAATTAAAATGTCATCTGAGCACAGGACAAACATGACAGTTACATTATCTGACATGCACTGTACACAGCTTGTCTGCCATGTGCTTGTACACAACCTAGCTTCGTTCCTTATAGTATGTTTTTAATGTTTTTGCAATGGGCACTAGAAAGAGCAGCAGAACAACTAAGCCTCCGATTAAACTTACGGATTACAAGATGGACGACTTACATGTACTGGGAGATTCAGCAACACCTCAGCAAATTAGCAAAGCAGTCAAATGCGAACTGAGTCAGGTCAAGTCACTGATCAAAGATATTTCTTCGACGAATGGTAAAGCGGAGCAGTCCATGGTAAAACAAGACAGAATGATCGAATATCTCCGAAACTCCGAAACCACAACTTGCAGCTTGAACTAGATCTCACTTGCACCAAACTCGAGCTGTTGAAGCTACAACGAGAATCTGCGCAGAACAGCCCCCCCCCCCCCCCCCCTTAAGATGGTGGCAGCAGATCACTCAACAATGCCTGGTGCTAATCCTACCACAAACCCAACGTTAAAAGACCTTCACCAAGATCCCAACAGACAGTCTGAACTAAAATCTCTTATGGATTCTCTAGGAGAACCAGTGTTAGTAGGCTTGACCGAATTAATCAGAGCAAAATCCGGCATGCCAGCTGTGGGAACCCACCTCTTCTTGAGGTAAACGTCCATTACTTATACCTGATTTCATTAGTTCCCTCCCCATGCGTAATCCTTCAAGAGGACAGGGAGACTGTGCTTGGAACCTCGGGTGACACCAAAATCGTCTTAAAATCCTCTCAAGAACGGAAGCCCTCCCTTGACAAAATTTGATTTCCTCAGTGGTCAGAGGCATACATATTCGCATGAAGGATGGCCTCCGATCATCCACCCAGGACATCTTTGATTAAATTTATTCAGTTCAAAGATTTCTGAACACGCCAAATGCTATCCCCTGTCAAAAGTGATGCAGTATGATGATTTGTACCGCTGAATGCAGTTTGCCACGAACTGTACATGGGGAAATGACAGCCAATTCATATCTCGTCAAACACTTCATAGACCAGATAGCCACACTGCCACAACCACCCGCCCTGTACCCCCGCCCAGTCATAAATCCAGCGACTGGGAAACAAGTTTGCTACGACTTCCAACTGCGCGAGGGATGCTGCTTTTGCTCTTCATGTAGATATGACCATGTTTGCATCAAGCCACAATGTCTCGCAACCCATCCACAATGGCAGCACCATTCAAGACCCCCAGTTATCAACCAACACTCAACTGCAGAGATTTCTCCAAATTGCACCTTGTCTGAAGAACCAGCAGAGATATCTCACCCACATCAGTACATGCAGGGAACAATTCCCCCTTTAGAGCACATCATCCCGCAGAGTGTGGGGAAAGCCTACTTATTGAAGCAGGGCCCCTTTCAGGGTGTATACAGCAGCCCAAAGCAGCCAAGGTCTGCACAGACTTAATATTTGAGACCTGGACAAACGAACTCTCACATGGCATTTATATTAGATGGTGTTCAACATGACTTTCATTTACTTCCCCCATTGTTGTACATGCCTTTACACAAAACAATAAATCTGTCTTACGACCTGGAACTAAAGACCAAATTGAAGCGCAACTGGTTAAGGGTCTTCAACAGGACCACTTTGCAGTAGCAGACTTGGAGCTGTACGGAAAAAGAACTCAGATGAAGTATGCATGATCATGGATTGCAGCTGAGCACCCACAACAAACGCCAATTCGTACATAGATTTGGAACACTACAAGTATGTTACTGTTGATGACGTAGCAAAGCTCTGTCAGCCAGGCTGTTGGTTGGCAAAAGTTGATTTAAAAAACACTTACAGAAGTGTTGGTACACACCCTGACAGCTGGCGAGTTACTGGAAAGTCCTGGTGTTTCCATGGTTCTAAAGCCCCCACCTACTTTTATGATAAGCGCCTTCCTTTTGGAGCCAGGGCATCTCCAATTATTTTTCATCATCTCACACAAGCAGCCTGTCATATGATGGCCAACAGAGGGTATACTGTACAGGCCTATTGACTTCCTTATCATTGAACCAACTCAACTTTGCTGCCAGGCCGCCTTCGATATGCTAGTAAGCTTACTGGAGTCTCTTGGCTTTACCATCAACTGGACAAAAGTTGTTTATCCTGCCCAACGTCTAACCTTTCTCGGGGTTGAAATCAACACTCTTAAGTGCAAGGAGACAACCCTGAACCGCAAATGTTCCAAACTGCACCTTCAATGACTTCTTGGGAAACCTAATTGGGCAGCACGTGTTGTCCAAGGGGGCTGCATCTTTCTTAGGCATCTTATTACCTTGGCAAACTCTGTTGAATGTCCGCATCATTGCGTGTATTGAAACCTGAGTGCAAGAGCTGACCTTCTCTGGTGGACCTCACTCCTACCTGCACACAACCGTAAAACCTTGTTCCCCTCAGCAATCCCAGAGCTCCCTACACCTGTGCTTACTGACGCCTCAACATCTGGTGGGGGGTGCATGTGGGACACTGTATGCTAACTGGGCCTTGGACAGCCCTGCTGTCTACCCTCTCCACACTATTATAAGGAGACATTTACAATTGTTTTAGCAGCATACCGTTGGGCACCTTTCTGGTCAGGTTACCACATAGTTGTCAAGTCAGACAGCCAGGTGGCTGCTGCTATTCTAAATTTAGGTCCATCCCGCTTTCCAATCATCGTGGCCTGGGTTCATCACCTGTTTTGGCATGAGGAATATTTCAGCTTCAGCTTATTTGTCGAGCACATCGCAGGATCAATTAATATCTTAGCAGATAGTGTCTCGTGCCTTGATGATGTGCGTCACTAGTCAGAGTTCCAAGCATGGCTCTCCAAGTCCCCTACATCACACGACTTCAAACCTCACATGTCCGCATTATCTCTTGTACTCCTTAGATCCAAAGCATGAGCAGCAACTGGACTGGGAAGTTGTCAACTTCTCTCATCAAGCATATGCTCCCGCTACCAAGTCTACCTATATGAGTCAACCGTGTTCATACCTCTCCTTTTGTGTATGTTATGGCTACAAACCACTCCCAGCAGCAGGTTAACTTAATCATTATGCAGCTTTCCTGGCAAGATCACTCTCAGTGTCCTCAATCGTAGCTTATTTAAATGCAGTCCGCATCCTACATCTTGAACATGGTCTTGCTGATCCAACCAAAAACAACCTTCACCTGGCAACTACGCTTTGGGGGATTAAGCGTGCCAAAGGTTTGACAGTATTCCAAAAGAAACCTATGACTCCCCAAATCCTCTCGACCCTCAGGAACCAGCTAACCTGGGATGACCCTTGTCACGCAACATTCTGGGCGGTGTGTTTGGTAACGTTCTTTGGCCTTCTATGAAAAGCTAACCTACTGTGTAGAGGTCCAACTCAATTCAATCCATCAAAGCACCTGCACCAAGGGGACATCGTCTTCTTTGCCAACTGGGCCATTGTCATCAACAGATTGTCAAAGACAATCCAATTTAGCCAGTGCATTCTGACAATTCCTCTACCCCGCGTCGCTCAGCACCCACTCTGTCCCTACACAGCTCTTAAGCATGCTCTCAATTTAGTACCTGCCGTGTTGTCAGGCCCAGCCTTTGTCGTCCCAACATCAAGAGGCCTGATCCCTCTAACATATCAACAGTTTGACTCCATACTTAAATCATTGGCAGCAGGGATCAACTTGGACCCATCTCAAGTCAGTGGACATAGCTTTCGATCGGGTAGGTTTTGATATATGTCGAAAATGTCTCATCACCCCGTGGAGAAAAAAATCTTATTAATTTGACTTTTTACAAAGACTTGTGCTTATGGCTATCTGAGAATGCTTTCACATAGGTCAAAAGATGACTTACCTTTAAATTTCATTAAATGTGTTTATTTCAATGTGTCAGTCAATTTCTTGGTCCAGCACATGCAACATTTTCTTAACAACCACTGTTTTGACATTTCCCTCAGTTCCATATTCTGTGGTGTACACATCACCAAAGGCACCTTGCTTGAGCCGCTTTTTAACTTGCAGAGTGTTACATTCAAAGGCTTTTATGTTCACGATACTTTCTGCAGTAGATTGTTGCCTTTTTAAGATTTGGGGAGCTTCAAATGTTGAAAAAAAATGACATTCTCAACACAGTGAGAGTGATAAATATGTAATTTTCCCGGGAAAATCAAATTTCTGCAAAATGTGGTGAAAAAATTTATGAGGGGCACACAGTTGACCTTTGCGCCTCTCTATGATGAAGACAGTATAGCAAAGTAATGAAGTCACCTCACCATAATTTGCTCAATATAATTATGCATTCGAAAAATAGAATATTCACTTGTTGACTGCAAAATATACTAATAAAAATTGTCATTAAAACGTATATTTCTATACAGTTTTGGAATTGAATTGCGTTACACAATTTCTCATGTGTTGTGCCGACTGAGGTAAAGTAGCAATCAAGTTTGTCGTGCGCTCAGATGACAGTTTAATTTGTGCATGTGCTACGGAAATGAGAGCAATTTACCTTAGTGTATAGTCTTTTCCTGAAAAAAAAAAAAAAAGGTTTTAGACCAGTGGGTCTTCATTTTAGACCAGTGGGTCTTTGGTCTTCATTTTTGGGTCTTCATTTTCGACACAACCAAATTTTGATAACACTTTCGTTAAAACAGTGTATTCAGCATGTTTTTTTTTTTTCATTCCTTCCTCAATAGAGTCCCTACCTAAACAGGATTCAGTTGTTCCAACTGGCCTGGTAAGAAATTGCTTAAGAATCTATGAACAAAATAATTTAAAATCATGGTAACTAACATTTTTCACCATACATGAGGAGGGGTACACGGGACAGGAGAGGGGAGAGGGGAGGGCAGAAAGCAGAAATTCTAAAATAGTGGAGGCTGGACATAAACAATATTTATCGTGTTTGGGAACAATGAGTAAAAGGATATAGGAGCTTGGGAGGAAATGGTACATTTTATAGGCAGGAGAATAGGGTACATACAGGAAGTGGGAGATTTCCGGAGGGGAGAGGGGGACTTGCATATGAAACGGGCAGCGATGCTTGTCGGAAATTTTGAATTAAACCCCTAGAGGAGACCGATCTGGTTGTGGCCCAAGCTTTTTATGACCCCTAAAAGAGACCATGTTAAAACACAGACAAATGAAAATACACCATCAAAGGCATTATCATCGAATACTTTTACTCATTAGTAGTTTTTAAACACATTGTCATAAATCTTCAGTTTATCATATTGTTCACTCATTCGCGTGAAACCCTAAATGAAACCTTCACGGATGAATATGATGGCGTTTTTCCTAGAACACCCCAAGTGAGACCAATATCCAAAATACACACCCCTAAGTGAGGTAGCAAACATCCCCGCCCCTTTCATATGCAAGTCCCCCCCTTTCCTGGGATTTTGACCCCCTCCACCCTATGTACACCGGTAACTATTACTATGTAGTTATTGACTGAGTGGGAGGGCTGGATGGGAAAATATTTGGCTCAAACTCATGGCTGATACGGAGCTCGCTGCACTCAGTCCATGTGCCTTGACCAAGAGCCAAATATTTTCACGTCTGCCCCAACCTAACTCAGTCAATAAGCATTTTATCATATGTCCTCCTTAGACTCTTCATGAGCGCCTAAAAGATGAAGATTTTACAACTAGAGGCCATACTGGCCTTCACTCAGGCTTTTCGAGTGGCAAATGGATGTTGTGGATGATTTCCGCACAGCCTAATATATAAAATTATACATGTATTTTGTGACTCAAACTCTATTCGTTAAAGCATTGGGCTACCTGTGTGAGTGTGTGCCAGCGAAAATAAACATGACAGGACCGTGGGAACACAAACAATCTTAGTTTTCTGCTTTTCTGTGACAGACTTTTTAGCTTTTTCACTGGTATCCTACTGGGCTCGCGATCACAACGTCTTGATGGCACATGGCATTTCAGTTGTCGTTAAAATACACAAACTTAGCATAACGAAATCTGAATTCCTTTCTATATTTTATTTTCAGTAAGGCTTCACGTTGATCATGTACAGATAACTGCGTTGCCTTCTCAAATACCTCACATTTTTCAAGTACATCCGACATTTGTGTTGATAAAACTGATAATCTTATCACATTCATGTAGAACACGCGAAGGTACAAGATTACACATAAAACTTAACACACTACACGGACTTGATACAGCTGATAATCCACAATCTAAAGTATACAAAAGAAATGAAATACCGGTGACAATAGCCATAAAAGTAAAAACGTTACTTGCATCTTCACTTCTATACGTGGGTTCTTCATCACCCAACATGAACGCTTTCCTGTTGCTGTTGTTACTACTGCTGTTCATCTTTGTACCTCTAATCTCATCATCAACGGGTATCTTGTTTCGCCAGCACCTAAACTGTTCGTGTAAAAGTTTCCACTCAAGTCAAAGCCTTTGTGCACTTTTTGAACTCAATGATAGCTCACGGCTCATTTGATCTCAAAATATTTTTCACATTTGCTTCGAGTTCGCGGAACGAACCGTTTTGAAATGTACGCTCACCATCATCATTTAGTGTGGGTCTACCGCGAACGGCGTGTGCTTTTGTAAGTGGTTTGAACGTATTGGATACGACACCGTTTGCCATAGCTGTAGACATGTCAACTTTTTCCTTTGAAAATCCGTCAAGGAATCCACAGTTGCTTTGTGCCTTGCTTTTCAACAGACAGGACAAGCATAAACAAAGTGTAAACAGGTTTTTACTGGGTTTTACAGATTCATCGTTAGCACCTGCGCAAATACGGCGGAAATGAGGTTTGTGGAAAACAACAGAAAAAAAAAAAAAGAAAAAGAAAAACGGACGACAGATTTAGACTCGGGCCTTCCACAGGAAGCCCGAGTAAAAAGCGACTAATTTGCACATAAAATTGATTTAATATGTTGTTTGTATTTGCTCTCTGGTTGTAAAACAAAATTACATGGTTAGCTGCAACGTATGGCTTTTTCCGGCCCTGCTCGTGCTAATGCATGCAGCCCTCAGATGGGGATTTTTTCAATAGTTTTAGAATGAAAGCGCGCACTGGGCCATACAGGTCATATGATAATAGGGCTTGTGGAGTGAGGCAGCTAAAAATCAGGAGCAGGGCTGTCATTAAGGGCTGGGGGCCAGGGATTTTCCCCCCTTTTTTGAGGTATATCCCCAGCTACTTTGATATAAAACCAGCATGTTGACTTCACTACAGCAACTCGAATCCCCGGCTATTTTTTGTATATCCACACCTACTTCAAAAATTAGTGACAGCCCTGCAGGAGGACATCTCATTATGTCTTCTGGGTTAATTATATTAGGCATAATTAAGATGAGTAGCACAATCATGACTCCATTTTGCGTTACATAAGCGAAAAACCTTTAAAATGCTAAAATGCTTTATTCATTGTTTCTCTGTGTCTACTTTAGCTTTTAATGTTTGCTTCAAGCAATATTCATGAAAAACTACAGTTATTTGATATAAAAAGCAGTTTTTCTATTTACCCATAATCCTTTGTGGGCGTGGTCAATTCTTAGATTCTGGCCTTTTTTCTAAAATAAAGCATTATTTACAAGCAAAAAAGTTATAATTCTACATATTTAGGGTAAATACATGTTTGTTTTGATATTTAGGGCTGCTATGTTCTGATTCTGAGCAAATGTTTCTACATCTTTTTTGTTCAACCCTCAGCTGTCTTACAACGAAGCAATGATTTCTTCATGCTGAATAAGGGAGAGTTTGTAGATTGGCTTCTTGTTGCACTTTTTTTTACTGTAAGGTCACTACAGATATGTCTCACAGTTGCTGGAAACACTGCTGCAACTCTTTTAGTATCTAGCGTGTAAGTCATGTCATGAATGTTATCACGCCAATAGAAGTGGCCTTTCAACACCTCGCTTCCCTTATATTAGGCCAGGTTTTTCATATCTTCTTTCCTTCACTCTTTCGATTATTTTCTGCTTATTTTTTTTGGTAATGAAGCCTATTCCTTTCTCTCTTTTCAACCTCTCTTCGCTCCTGGGCCGCTTTCTTGCGCGAAACCGTAGACCGACTTTTTTTCTTTTGTCTCCATACTTGATTTGTTAACCTCCGCATTCACTCAAAACACGTGCTTTGGTCACGCTGATTCTAGCCCTTAAGAATCCCTTTAGACCCCCCGATTGTTTGTCACAAGAACGAAGCAAAACGTTTCAACTGCACCGGAGTTATGGCCGATCTTCGACGGGAGATTTTCAAGGGTAGCGTGCTTCGCTACGCTCAATGAGCACAGCATCATCGCGCAAAATGTTTCAGCATCGCTCAAAGCTAAAAATCTCCGGCTTCAGCGAATGAAAATGGCTTAAAATGCTCACAGTTGTCGGTTATTACAAGCCCACGATACGTTGCCCAATCAAAGTGCAATACTCGCTTCAGAAACAGCAAAATATTAAATATTGAAAGGAAGTGGTGAGTCCGTTGCTGATTTGGACGTTACCAGTGCAGTGCAGAAAGTGTTTCAGTCTTTTTCAATTTGTTCTAAATTGCTTCTCGATTTGTATTTTGACTTTAAACTTTGACATATCGTCGATCACATACAGCCCATTCATTTCACATGTTTTATTTTGTATTTTGAGACATGTGCCGAGCGGTATCGAGCAATTTTAGAAAATGCCTTTCAAAAAAATGTGCAGCGTTACAACGAAGGGTCGGTATAAACATGTAGTTTTTCAAGAACTTCTAATAAAGAAAAGTATCTGGAAGTTATTGTGTGTGTGCCTTTGTTATTCCGATTTGTAACCAGAATTTGGTAAGATTTGTGTGTTTGTAAGTGGAGAAATTATTCAAAATACACTCCCGCAGCTATTGTCTGTGTAACGCGTTACACGTACATTTAGTCATATTTTTTGGAAACATAAATTTTTTCCAGGTTTATTTTGAAGCGGATACAACTTTTTATTATTTGTACATCAAGAAGACCTATTTGCATGATATGGGAAACATTTTCAGGGTGAAATAGCCTTTACAAGCCGAGATATTGCAATTAATAAGAAAGTATCCCTAGAATGTAGTCATGACCGTGCTACTCATCTAAGGTGTGAGGTTGTTCTCAAAGTTATGCATTTTTTTGTCAGAGGTCACTGTATTAAGCAATAATTATTTTCCTCTTTTAAGACTGGAAGGTGAATATTAATATTGACCACATTTTCATCACCTGAAATGTAACAATCACTATACTCAACATAACAGCATACAGCAACATCTTTGAAAAAGCTAAATGTTCTCTTACCTAGACACTCGTGTAACATAACAGTCACCAGCTCCAAACTTGCAAAGCTTCCAGATACAGTGCTCTGTAAACATGGCAGTTGCCATTCCTGTTGTTTTTGTCATTCTGTCTGACACATTTCAAGAAACCTTTCCATGGTCCAAAACCCATGGGTCAGATTCATGAAGCCCTCCAAAGTTAAGACATCTCCTAAGATGTCTCTGGATATTTCTATTGCTACTCTTTTAGTTATTCTCCTTGTGACCATGCAATACATGCAGTGGTAGTAATGTTAAAGCTAAAATTGTCTTCAATGGAATCAAATTCAGTGTGCATGTAAATGCTCAAACATCGATCTGCTTGAAATTTTGGTCCATCCATCTTGGACAATTACTGAAATAACACAAGTTTTTACAAAATGTTCATCCATTTTAACAGTGAAGCTTCTTTGTTTTCTTTGGAATGGTTTCATTGAATTCAACTTTGACAAGAAATCTTGCACACCTTAATTGTCATGTTCAATTGAGGGTTTTATGTAGATATATTTGACTGTATTATTACTTTAAACAATCAAGGAAGTAAATTCTGAGTGGTTGTGCATCTCATCACCTGAGAAGTCTGAATGTTTGATATTGCTGTGAAATGCATGTATATTGTTGACAATATTGTCATTGGACCAGTGAAGCCAATATGTTGGAAATGACTTAAATTCAGAAAAACTTTAGTTTGTTTCAACAACTGTGAGTGAGATGATTTGTTTCTTTTTAAAAAGCATGTTTCTTAAAGGTTGTTGCACTCTTTCTGGATATTCATGCAATCAAGAACACAAAATTTGTTTACATGTACTCAGCTAGCCTGTTTCAGTTTCTTGGGTTTGATCTTTCCTTTCATTTTTCTTACTCTGATTCAGAACTATCATGATTTGTTTTGTAGATATGACTGGGTGCCTGGAAAAAAGCCTTAAGTGACTTCTGATAAATAATTGTCAGATTATCCTGGCTTTCCAGTTACCTTGTATTGGCTCTGAATCACACTTGGAGAACTTGATATTACATCAAAAGTCACTCACAGCTAGGGGGCCCTATTCTGCACATCCCTTCAGATAGTCATAAGCTAGTTATTTGTCAGCTCATAATTGTGAGAGTGTGTTGGAATAAATTAATAATAATATAATAATATTGATAATTCAACATAACTTTTTAAATGTGTCTCTCAAAGAAAGCTTTAAAATTCTTTATAAT
The DNA here is from genome assembly GCA_948470475.1 of Galaxea fascicularis. Lineage (NCBI taxonomy): Eukaryota > Metazoa > Cnidaria > Anthozoa > Scleractinia > Euphylliidae > Galaxea > Galaxea fascicularis. Next base: position 11,546,448 of record OX419336.1, on the reverse strand, counting down.
TTTCATATCAAATCAAATCAAATGTTGGTGTTTGGAGAAAGGGGAAAGCCGGAGTACCCAGAGAAAAACCTCTTGGAGCAGGGTAGAGAACCAACAAACTCAGCTCACTTATGATGCCGCATCAGGGAATTGAATCCTGGACACATCAGTGGAAGCCAAGTGGTCTCACCACTGCACACCAACCCTACCCCACTTCCTCAATAATAACAATAATATTAATTTAATTAATGTTTGGAAATAATGTACAAGGAGTATAAGCTCATGCTATGCGAGCAGATACGTCTTCATTAAGTCACACAAATCCTTTATCTGGGCCTTGAAAGAGGGAGGCAACTGCAACTACTGACCAGATAATTTCATGTTTTTACATTATCATGTTGATACCCGAAGATATAGAGGGATATTATACATTTGAGTATTAATGCTAAGGATGCTTTGTGGCATTCATATTAATGTCAACTGCTAACCAGGTTTGATCAGTTGCTTGATTGGTTGAGATATATTTATTAATGATATATTTATCTGTTGCGTTGTAAGGTTGCACAATTACGAGCAGGTCTAAATAATGGAAGCTTCCGCAAGCATCCGTTTGCTGGTACGCCGTCTGGTCACTCACATACCCAGGTTAGTTCTACATTGCAAATACTTTATTCAAATCAGTCATTTGGTAATAATAATAATATTAATAATAATAATAACAGCAACAACAACCTTACAGTAGAAATCACAATATTTAACTAGGTAACCAAAAACGGAAAGGCCAAACAGCAGATTTCATTGGGGCCTGTCCAAATGCAGTGTAACAATGAAATTAAAATCAAATATGCAAATTGACCATATTACACATTAAGAATATTAGTTAATCAGTGTTTTTTTTTAATATTGGTAACTACTGAATCAAGCTTGCAGAAACTTATTTTAAGTCACTTTTAAATCCAAATACTTGAATGTGATGCTTGTGCTGTCCATTGTGTTTCAAAATTCAGGAACGTAATTCTGCAAGTGCCTTCAAACTCTCCACTTTGCTAGTTAAAACATACTCATTGAGAAACATTCCATGTACTATTTATCTCTTTGAATAACTGTTTGCCTTATAATTTTATGATGTGACCTTGCACTTTAAAGTGCAATTCCTTACTAATTCCTCACTTTTCCAGGACAAATTTATTATATACCCACAAGAGATAACTTTGTGATATTATTTTCATACTTGGTGGTCATTCTTCTTACTCTAATGTGGCTTACAGTCAACGCACTTCACGCATGAACGCACAACTTCAAACATTCATAAAATATTTCAAAAATCAAATTAAAAGTAGTAAAAAACTCGTCAGGTAAAATTGAAAATAAGAAATCTGCAGTTATTACAGATGAAAACTATTTTCAAATTATTTTTTTTTTTCAAATTGTTTTCGCACGGGAACACAAATGAGCGACTGTGTCGCCGCGGCGTTGCGTTTTTAAAATATGCGCTCGATCGCTCGTGGTTTCCTGTACCAGGATGTCTAGAAATTTCCTTGGTGGAAATTTCCCGAGAATCCTTCTTTTCATTTCCTTCTTTGCCGCTCTCTTCCTCTCCTATGCACTTTTGAAGATGCAGTTTTTCTTCTTGGATAGCGCTCACTGGAATTCCCATTCGAACAAACTTAAAATTTTGAGGCAACAATTCTCCTACTTCGGAAATGATGTCCTGTCTTATTTCTTTAAGCGTTTTGCTTAGATAAGGTTGTGTTCGCTCAACAAACACAAGAGCGTTGCTGTTGCCCTCAATCTTTATCTTTATAAGAATTTCCGCCATTTTCAATCGTTTGAGTGCGAAATCTTCAACTGGATGATTCGATTATTTGAAACGTGATCATTATCTTTCAATCTCGTGGCGAAGGCATGTCAATCAAATTCATTCACGAAGCATTCACGTGAATATTGGAACCTTACGTCACCGGGCATTCATTCGTGAAGCACGTTGACTGTAATAATAACCTCAACACATATTTTTGATCAGTAGATATTGGTGACATGTTTTATGAAGAAGTTAAACTAGTTGAAGGTCATCAGTTAGTCTTGTTAAGGCTTGAGGTATTTTGAGATGTTCTTGCAGTTGGCCATTAGATAACTGGAGCTAGATCTATTATGTCAATTCCTAACAGCACACTACATCTCGATCAGGAGCAAAATTTTATTCTGAAAATTGTGCCTCCTTCTCCCCCCCCCCCCCCCCTCCCCCTATCTGCAACACAAATTTAACATCTTACAAAGGCTGAATGGCATGTTGTAGTGTACTTAAGTTTTGCTTTCATTGAGGAAGTAAACTCTGATTGGTTTAGCATATGTATTGTCATTGCATAAGGAAACTAAAACTGCAGGAAGTGTATTGTTGTTAATATTGACACTGACCTTAAGTATAGAGTCAATAATTCCAATTCAGATCTTCTAATTGCCATGAATGGCCAATCCAACCAAAGTTGTTTTTTTACAGCTGTAAGTGTGTCGATCTGTTTTTTTCTCTGGACATGAAAGTATATATCTGCTGTAAGCTCAATTGATATGTTCTAAAAATCATTCCTTTTTAATATGTAACCTGATAATTATAAAGTTTTTGCAGAGCAAGAATTTTGTTACTCCTGGATCAATATCATTATCACCGCGGGTAGGTTCATTAGGTTCCTTTCAGGAAATAAAAGAGCATTAATCAAGCTTCCTTGTGCCTTAAGTGGAAGAGAAGGTACATGTTAATGTTATTTTCACTTGTAGAATTCACAAGCTGAAGATTCTGAGGACATTTATGACGTGCCTCCAGAAGATGAAGCTCAACAAGAAGGTATTTTTAGTAGTATTAATTTGTATGCTTTCAAATACATGTATGTGTTTACTTATATGGTAGACAACAGTTCTAGTGCTTTAAGCCATTTGCAACCAAAATGTGTGCCTTTGCTTCACACCAAATGGTGAATTATGTGGACAGGAAATTATGAGATTTAATTGATGTCCAGCAACTTACAGAATTTCTTCTATGACAGCATGATTGTGTTTTTTCCTGTATGCGAATTTATTGCTACATAAATAAAACATTTCATTTATTAAACATTTCAATTGAATTCTAAGTGATACATGAACAGGACCTGCATGTATATCCAAACAAGTCCTTGCATCTTAAACACTCAATGAGGGTAACATTTCATTCAGAAAGTAAACTGAGAACATAACATTTCCGAAAGCAAACTTGCCAAACCTTAAAGGTGATAAATTTATAGCTTCAGTGTTTCCTGACAGAGGTATAACCATGGCTTGAGTTGGTCAGCTGGCGGCTAAATCATCACCACCACACACCTTAATAACTTGAAGGTGATTAAAATAGCCCATGCACTGATTGCAAAGGTTAGGGAATGTGTCTTGGTGTAAATTTTCACTTTCAAACTTAAAAAAATTATACAACAATGAGCCATTATTTTCATAGGCTGCTGTGGATTTGATCATATGTGTTGTTTTTGCATTTGTTTTGTGCGTAGAATTTTATGAGGAGCCAAGTGATGATTCCGGATCAGGTAAACATTCAGTTAGTCCATCCATCCATCAGCCAGTCCATCTGTCTGGTGCTGTGAGTCAGTCAGTCAGTCAGTCAGTCAAATCTGTCATGGGTTAAGGCTGGTTGACATGGTGACATAAGCATAAACATAAGCATGAGTAAATGCAGTGTAAACTTGGAGTAACTTAAGAATAAGCATAACCACAAGAAAAAGGAATCATTTCCATTTTCTTATGCTTACGCTTATGTTGCATTTGAAACAAGTGTGTAAACTGTGTGTAAGCACAAGCAACAGTGCAAACATCATTGTGCTTATGCTCATGTCACTGTGTAGACCAGCCTTAACTGATCACCTCGCATTGTAACCCCTTTTGCTCCTTTTGGTCAATCAGAATGCTTGCACCGTATACATTCTATTCTCTGCTTTCCATGATACAGATTTGCTGATCACTTCCCTTTGCCTAATTGCATGTTAGTTGGTGGTCACTGTTGCATAGGTTAAAGGGGTTTTTAATAATTATTTTTAAAGTGATGCATTATCAATAATAAAGTAATTAATCTTTAGTGAGGATAGTAAATAAAATGTTTTGTTATTCTGTTACTTCACCTGCCAATGTATCGTTTACTTAATATTTAATAGTCAACTTCTTTTTGCTTGACAATTTTGGTATTATCAACAGAGTTGATAAATGTAAATTGACCACCGTACAGGGATTCTAAAAGCTGACGTTTCGAGCGCTAGCCCTTCGTCAGAGTGAATCGAGGAATTATGGGTTGTGTGTAGTTTTTATAGTGGAATAGGAGCTACGCTATTGGTGGTAACATGGCAACATGAAAATAGGAATACATTAGTTAAATGAAAAGCGTTCGTTAATACCGTGGGGATTAAGGGTGCCGATTTGGAAGATGAATTTTTGTTCCAGATTCTTGCGGCTTTCCGTCATACCTTGATGTTGGGAAAGGCCGCAGATAGCCATGTGTTGTTTGGAGTGGTTAGGGAGATTAAAATGACGAGCGACTGGCTTAGATGCATCCTTGTCATTCTTCTTTAGAAACTACCCCCTTTATCTTTTTGCTTGGACACATTTTTATATTATTTTGAAAAATCATTAAATTTATAATTATGCAGATGATCTTTTTTCCTGTAACTGATTTACTTGGGGGTGGTTAAATTTCCAGGAATTGTAGTCCGCCCCATGGATAAAAAGAAGGTAATAAGATGCCCGCCATCATCCGAGCAAGGAGAATACATTGATGCCAGGGTATGTTCCTGATGTTTGTCTCCTAAAATGTCTGTGTTAAACTATAACATGTTTTATGCATTGTTATGGGGCTTTGAATTTGTAAAGTAATGATTATAGCGTAAGGGTAATTTTTCTGAGAAACTAACCTTTTGTGGAAAAACAGGCTCCTCAGTCAGCAAATCTCACTGTTAGTTTGTTATTGCTGTTGTTGTTGTTGTTGTCTGTCCGGATAGAAGGTGTCCCTACAGTGTATAACCCCTTTAGATCATTAAGCCCTAAAAGATCAAAATTTAAATTCTCATTATTTTATTGCCCCAGAGTACTCATTCCCTATAGAACTATTAGGAAGGAGTTGTTTAAATATCAAGCAAGTCGATCCTGTGTGATCCTAGCTGTCCTTACTTCTCGTGACCACTCTGTTTTATAAAGCTTATTGAATATATATATATAATTATTACAAAGAGAAATTTGATGGTGATCACTTGCTAAGAATTAACTGTCACTGCCCAGCTACTCACAAAATATACATTATTCCATCCAATTGTATGAAATTGTCTTTTTCTGTCTTTTTTAGTGCAAATCTATTAACCTTGCAACGTTGTAAAAAGTATAGTTATTGAACACAAAATACGAGTGATACATATGAAATAAATCATATATGAACTGTGGAAGCGAAATCAGAAGAATGATCCTTGTAGTTGTGAATGCAATTCATGCGATCAGACTGACTTTATGCAATTGCATATAAAGATTGCGTTCACAACTGTGCATGTAAGGATCATTTTTTATGTGAAGTGCTGGACACAAAATATTTAATGAGACTCAAGAAATTAAAGAGACATACACTGGTTTGGTTTTATTTGTGCTTGGTTCTGAGGACCCAAGAAAATGTGAAACTGAATTTCATGTCCACAAAATTAATGAGTTTTTTTTATTGTGCTACAACCAGTTGCAAAATGGTTCAGAGATTTGCAATCCAAAATATCTTTTCTTTCTCTAAAATGCTGCAGCAATGAAATCTGTGAGATGCAACAAACACGCCCTCCCTCTCCCCCTTTCAAAGTTGTTCCTCAAAGTTTTGAGCATGGTGTTGCAATGTTAACTTTGATAAGAGGAGGAGGGGGGGGGGGAGAGGAAGATCATGGAAACATCATTGAAGGCCAAATGGCGTACAGTGTCTCAAGTATTTTTGCAACTCATTGTAGCTGCGTGCACAGTACAGTTTTGCAGCATCTGCATTAGTTTCCATGTGTTTGTTTATAATAATACTAATACTACCAATAATAATAATGATAATGAAAATCGGGTTTAACAGTGGACATCCACATAGTAGCTCTTATCAACCACTGTTTCTGGATTGAATTGGAATTTGGAAAGTGTTGGTTTTTCCGGAGAGGAGAAAACTGGAATACCTGGAGAAAAAACTCTCAGAGCAAACCCACATATGACGCTGAGACCAGTTTGTTTTTATATGACATGGGAATTTGTGGTTTCATGAAATATCCATAGCCCCCACAGAAGGTTTTTTTTAAAATTTGGTTGGGCACCCCCCCCCCCCCTCTCCACCCCAGAAATTCCAATTTAGCTCCATACTTTTCTTTAAGGGCTTTTGATTTTGCAACCCCTCTCCCCCTTGGAATCTCCTTGACTTTCTTTGGGGGGGAGGGGTATGAATATTTTCTGGAACTGTACAGTTGGGCTTGGCAACTTGATTGAAGCCGATGGAGAATAGCATTTGATACATGTACACCCAGGGAGAGGTTTTCTAAGTTTACTGTATTTTGTTTCCTCATTAGGCTCCAAGGTACTGTGACAAGCAAGATACAGGTATTGTCTCCAAATTATAATCTGACAAAAGACAATCAGCACAACCAGATGCCTGTAACACATAATAATTTGGCTATAGGGACAAGAATTTGATGTTTTCACATTTTACTACAATCTTGGACAAAACTGTTTGGCAAAATGCATTCTTGGCAAGTTCGAGTCACAATTAAACCAAACAGTGATAGACATTGCTGGACCCCCTTCCTGCAAATCAAGGCTGTATTAGTCTAGAATGTTTTTTTACAATGGCAGGTTCCCTTAAATCAACCTTTTTGATAACAAGTGTGCTATTTTGTGAAGACATTTTGTCCAAGACTGAAGCTTCATGGAGGTCTCCATGCTTTGCTGTCTAGAGAAGAATGAACTTTTAGGGGTGGTGAGTACCTCTAAAATCATGGGTCCTGTAATCTTTTCAAACAATCTCGAAATCTCAACAGCCTTTGCAAAGAGTCTCAAAGTCTTGTGTATAGTCTCAGTCTCCACAGATTTTCAAACAAGGGTCTCACTGAGTCTCTGATTTTACCATTCACCAGCCCTACTTTTTCTGGGCCATGGAATTTATGCTCGCTTGAATTCATTTTGATTTTTTGAATGAAATATGGCATGAAATTTTATCTGATGCAATCATTCACTGATGTAGCAATGAACTCCAGTCAGCTTGCCTTTGCTTCAGACAATTTGACCTGCAAGCCAAAAGCGACTTAAGCACAAAGTAAGCAGCTATAAATCCCAAAGTAAGTGGTGATCAATTGTCGGGTGCCGCCTTCTATTGAGAACCCTGGACTGGTGGGTCACTATCTCAGTTAAAAATTAAAAGAGAAATAATGAAAAATGTTTCAGTTCATTGTATTATTCACATTTAACAGCAGTATGATTAACATTTTACATTTCAGTTCCCTGTCCCCCCACACCCAGTCGGCCTCCTAAGCCAGGCAAAGGACTGATCAAGCGTCCTCCTCCCGTGCAACAGCCATCACCTGCTCCAGAACCAGTAGTAAGATGTTCTCAGAAATTGATATTTTTGTGGAGTACTGTAGCTATAGTGTCATTACACCATCATGTGGGTTAATGACTTTTTAATCAAGGTTTTTGCTGTGCGACCAATAAATTGGCAGGGTTCGCACGTGCCTTGAAAGTCCTTGAAGTCCAGTGATAGTTTTGCATTTTAGTAAAACATGCAACATGGTATTTTAGGAAATTTACGATGAAGTACCAGAAGGTGAACAACCTGGCTGCTCAGAAGTTGTTTGCGAAGCCCCAGGAGGCGTTGAGGTGTATGAGCCATGGGAGGATGGCCCTGTTGGTATGCAAGACACATACGAGATTCCAGATAATACACCTCCACAAGACACTTATGAGATTCCAGATCCCCAGCAGGACCAGGATACATATGAAATACCTGAACCTGAAGAAGGTAAACTTGGTGTTGCCATGTGGATACATAGAGGACATTACATGGCTGTGCAAGATACAAAATTTCTCTTCCAGTGTTGCCATGAGAAGAGAAATTTCGTATCACCAAGTGGTCATGTAATGTTGTGTTTATTACACGAATGCCAATATAATACCAAACCATTTGCAATGTCGCTATTTGTTATGTAATCATAGCAACAGTGATCTTTTCACCTGTGAAGGTATCATGTTTTCATGTGAAAGCTCTCCTGGTGTTTCATTGGTGTTTATATAATAAAATGATGTATCTACTGCCGTGTTGAGAAGGCTGATTTTTGATGGCATTTGCTGTTGTATCTCAGATTTGTTTGAATACTGGGAACACTTGGTCACCTTGCACTGCTCCACAATACTGGACAGTATCCTCACTGTGACAAAGCAGAATGAACAGTATACAAAATATGTTAGGATGATTGTGATCCTTCAGATGATCAGTGGCGATCTTCTTCAAATACTTTTTGTGTTTTGAAATAAATGTGAAATTAAAAAAAAAAATTTTTGTCAAGTGATCAAGAATTATCAGAGCAAAAGCATTTATCCTGACTTATCTAAACTGGGTTGCCCTTCTTGGCTCTGAGATTCGTTGAGTTGACTAACATTTTATAAGAAGTTGGAACCAGCAAAAGAAAACACCCCAATTTATCAGAGAGCCTGAAGCAGTCTATTGGAGAGAATTTTGACAGGGTTTTCAATGTTGGAAGTAAAAAAACAATGAAATATTTGCATGTAGATGTGACATATTTCCCAAAGAGAAATAATAATTATTATCATTCGATAGATTTTTCCCCCATTTTCATTGGCTGGGAGCCCACCACGTGACCTGCAAATAATGGTCTGCTCATGCGTAATACCGTCTAAATCAGCTTTTGCTGCAAATAACATTCTGCTCATGCGCAATAGTAACCAAGCGCGTTCTTGTGGTCGCTCTTGTGTGAAATGGCAGATCGCGATCGCTTCCCCGAGCCGTCAGAGAGTGAATAAAGGGGGTAGTTTCTAAAGAAACTGTGGTGCTGCGTCGGTGGGGAAGTAGTACACAAAGATTTTGTTATTATCAACTCTGTTGATAGTACCAAAATCTTTGCGTCAGAGAGTGAGTTGACATCATTGCTAGATCAAAAGAACATCGGTTATCGAATGATAAAACAATTATTGAACTCGGTTGTCGCAAAATATCGTGATTTGTTAGTGTCTTGTCTCTGCTGGCCACTGACAAATCACGATATTTTGCTCAACTTCGTCCAATAATAATTATTGTTAATTATTGTTGTGTTATGTTGTCATGGCTGCAAATTAATTTAATTGTTGTTTTCAGCTGCAGCTCCTCCAGAACGGCCACCACCAAGAGGAACTGGATGGAACCCTCCCAAACCAACTCCAATCAAAGAAAAGAAAAAGTCTTTATTTTCTAAAAAACCAGGAGAGCAAAAACTAGGTAATACACATCATTTGACTGGTTTGTTGATTCACTGCTTTTCCTGTTTTTAAGAATTTATTGATCACACTTCATGTTGCAATGAACATTTCTTATAATAATTATTCTTATGACCTGTGTATTTACTTAAGTGATGCTGGTAATATACGAGGAAATTAGTCCACAATCACGGTTACGCTGTGGCTTAAAGGGCTGATTAATTCCTGAACCTTGTTGAACCTCTGGATTGTATCTCTCTGCAACTTGGTTTTACCAAACATAGAAATGATCAAACATGATAACTGACACGATGAGAAATCTTGGAGCCTGTAGAGTTGATTTTATGGCAATTTGTTAACCCCTGCATTAACCAAGATTTGGCAATGAATGAGTCATGAAAGTTTGAAAAGAAAGTTATTAACAAGCTTCTGAGGTCACGTTAGTTTTCAGTAAAATACTACTAAACGTGACTTCTGAGTTTTACTCACTTACTATAAAATGACAAACTGTGATTATTTTTTTATTTTTTTTTTTATTGTATTCTTTTAGCGAAACCTGTGCCAGCGTCCAAGCCCCAAATCAGTGCCAAGCCAACTCCTCCAAATCCTGCTCCTGCTCCAGAAACAAGATCCTCTCGCCTGTATCCAAACCTCGGCAATAAAGGTTAGAGTGATATTGTTGTTCATTTGAGCTAATACTTTGCTACAACTTTAGTAGTAGTGAAGGGAACTGCCATTCAAATCTATCTCTCAACGACAGGAGGGCAACTTGCAGATGGTGTACTGAAATCCTGACAGACAAGTGGCCAATAAAAATGTTTACTATTAAGGGAAACTATTATGCATTGATGACTGTGTAATCTCAATTTCGATTGGCTACAAGTTTTTGTTACATTATACTTCAAGACATGCTAGACTATAGATTATTTTACATTTGTAGACAAGGCGACATATTTAATGCATGTAGAAGTGATGTCATTTTGCAATAGTTTACACACGTTTATTTTGGTGAAGCTTTCCAAAAGTTCTTTCCAATCTTGTAGCACCCTTGAAACAGTCAGACTCTATCAAAAGAAACTCATCAGGTTTGCCTCCACCTCCTCAAAAACAAGTTGCATCACCTCCCCCTCAACCAAACATGCCATCAAGGAAGGAGGAAAACAACAATGAGAGGAAAATCACCAATGAGATTCTCAACAACTTAAATTCAAGGTATAAAAGTTTTAACATCCTCACACTTTTTTCCCTCAACTATTCTTGTTTATACTTGATAGGAAGCAGGATGACCGAGTGGTTTAGGGCGCTGGATTTCAATGTGGTGACCCGGGTTTAAATCCCGCTCTAGCCACTAGCTGGTGTTGTTCTGGGTTCATGCTTGGATCAACTCCTCGGTCATCCTTGTAAATAGCCAACTGGTGTGCCTCCCGCCAGTTGGGATTCTTAACTCTGTTGGGTTCATTTGTATTATTTGTTTCATTGTCCCTGAAGAGCCCCTCTAGGGGAGTGGTCAATTAAGTATTTATTTATTATTTATTTATACTTTGAAGTGGATGGTAATGTGCAAATAGTAGACTGGAATCCAGCCCTTGCGGTATGGTCATTACGTGGTTGTCTATCAGAGTAGTACAAAATCCCCGGATCCTGGCAATTGTTTATGTTCGTGCCTGACTGAGTGGGCTCATAGAGTCTGTTATTAATGCAAGCAGTCAAAGGAGGTTAGGGTATTTCCTAGAAGTGCTCAATTCAAGGGAAAAAATGTTGTTTTAAGCCATTTGTCAAAGATACATGCAGGCCAACCCGCTGCTAAGTCGACTGATGTGAGCACCGAAGTTTCCAGATGAACTTCAGACATATTTTCCACCACAAATAAAAAGCAAAAACAACTGACTTTGAGAAAGTGTAAGGCCAATCAGAAGAAAGTAGAAAAGGTCGTAAATCTCGACTTTTGTTTTGTTTGTTGCACGTTCTGGTTGGTTTATTGTACCGATAAACTCGTACTTTCCCGTTTAACTCCTTGTCCTACTTGGGATGTGGGTTACTACGCCTGGAGACCATAGAAAATGCGTTCCATTGCGTAAATAAGTTATACATTACAATTCATTTATTGTCTCTCAGTTAGTACGCGCGCTGTGATTGGTCAATTTTGCGGGCCGTACTTCGCTGTACGACCCGCTAAATTTGAAAGTTCCCTTTCCCGCGGTCCTGATTAACCTCAGCGATATAATAAATATCTTAATAACCTCGTTTTCTTGGTCCGTCCTGTAAGTTACGGTTCCTCGTTTTTTCCCGTGGATTTATGGCCCGCGCGCAAAATGAGTGAACAGGAAAAAAAACTCGGTCCGTAACTTACTATTTATTAATTCACTACTCCCCAGGCTTCCACCACCAAGGAAGCAGCCACCGGTTTCTCCAATTGATGATTCGCCCCCACTCCCACCACGGCCGGGCGCAAAGGTATGTTGAAGCTTTGATAATGGTAACTGTAGCAAGAATACCATTCTCTCCGTGATTGCTGGGGCTTTTGAGGTTTACTAGAGAATTGAGACACCGAGCTAGCTTTGCCAAAAATTTGAGACTGCAAAGACCAGTGAAATTTGCGAGAGGCTTAGTTTAAGTTTGTGTTTGAAAGTCGATCCACATTCTCTCTTTTAATAATAATACTCTATTTATATAGCGCTGATTACATAACAGTGTCCAAGAGCGCTTTACAAGTTCCAAAAATAATGATAGTAATAGTGATAATAATAAGATTTGTATACTAATATATACAAATAAAAGAATAGGATAATACAAAATATAAAATAATAAAAATCAATAATTAATAATATTTAAATATGTACTCATAGCTAACAAGAAAAAGAACTCTTAAAAAGATGTCTTAAGTTTCCTCTTAAAAGTTTCAATAGAGTCACACTTCCAAATTTCTAAAGGAAGACTATTCCATAATCGAGGTGCACAAACGGAGAAGACACGTGAGCCATACGTCTTAAGATTAAATTTGGGCTCAAGCAGGAGCAATTACGTAGACGATCCAAATATACAATTCACTTAAATAACTAGGTGCTAAACCATTAACTACTTTAAATGTAAATAATAAAATCTTAAATATTATCCTCTGCTCTACGTACAGGTAAACAATGTAATTCTTTCAGTAACGGTGTGATATGATCAAATTTCCGAGAACGAGCAATAACTCAAGCAGCAGAGTTTAAAACACATTTCAATTTGCAAATTATTAGGAATTAACTTAAGGTCACAGAACAAACACAAATGATACTAGTGGCTGTAGAGGTGGGAGTCAAACTAATGAGACCTACGGCTGGCAAGCCGGTGGACCGGCGGACCAATTTTTGGTGATACCGTCAACAAGGAGATTGGCTGTGGGTGTTTCGAGTTACTTAATTTTTGGTTTAGAGGTATGCCCTTAGCCATTAGAGAAAGAATAATTAGTGAAAAGCAAAACTCTGAAACGATAAAGTATTCGGATTTTGAGAGCCAGCTTTTCACTAAAAAAACATGGGCTTGTCTTTAACTAGCCCGATCTTTTCATGGTTTCTTACTTTTCTTTTTGTTATCTAACAGCCTTCTTCCAGGCCAAACAGAACCAGGTTTGTTTCTCATATTTACAAACAATCTTAATATTAAAATATTAATACAGGGTATTTCGTTTGCAATAGCTGCAGTCTTAAATAAACAGTAGACATCCCAAATGATGGGGATTTTTTGTCATTTGACAGTGTTTGCCAGAGTGAAAGTTGGCGATGAATTTGCTTGTTACATGTGATCAGCTTTCCATCATTTATGATTCATTAAAGGAAGCTGTGACCAGCAAAGAGCTGACCGACAAGTGTCTAAGTTTTGTCCCCAATTTTTGCTTGCGACCAAATGTTGCTTCCTCTATTGGTCCGGCATTAAAATTATGGTTACTTGAATTATAATTCTTAGACGTTTTCTTCCCTTTTTGCCCATCCTTCAAGAATTAAGAACGCTCATTAAGTGTGATTTTCATGCTTTCGAAAAGTTGTTACATTCAGTCACTGTTTATTTATTTTTTATCCTTTTTATTGCAGTGATGCTGATATCCCAGGTAAGGTGAAATTTTAACGGTTTAATTGTAAGACGGTGCTTGCCCTAAGGGAGAACTTGTAGATTTTTTCACCATATGATACTAGAAGATAATTCAGTTGGCTACTTGTTTCCAGTCAAGTCACAACTAGTTTCCTCGATGAATGCTGAGTTAGCTCGCTTCTGAGAATTCCAGTCTGTCAAGTAAAGGGTTGACTCTGTGAGATAAACCGACTTTCATGATCTTAAATAACTTTGCTACGGTATCATTAACCCATTAAACCCTAAGGTCAATATTTCAATTCTCATTTGCCGCCTCTACACATTTCCCATAGAAGTAGTGGGGAGAAGTTGTAAAAATATCAACAGGGTTGGCACGCGCCTTGAAAGTCCTTGAAAGTCCTTGAATTTGAAAATAAAAATTTAAGGCCTTAAAAGTCCTTGAAAATTGCGGTCGGTGCTGGAACGTCCTTGAAATTTGTCGCCAATTTTATCCAACGAAGCTTCTCAAGCGTCTCAGACGAAAATCGGCGCACTCCCTGCTTTGAGCATCTGATGTGGCATTATATTCGCTTGATTTTGCACCCTCTTGTAGTCCTTGAAAAATGGGAAAATGTGTCCTTGAAAGGCCTTAAAAAATACTTGAATTTTTGGTGCACGAACCCTGTATCAAGCATATTTATCTTGTGTGATCCTGTTCTTAATTCTCATGACCACTCTGTTTTGTAAAGGGTTGATATTACAAGGAGAAATTTGATGCTGATCACTCCTAAGGTTTAAAGGGTCAAGTGCCAGTTTACATTGATTTCACACATGTAGAAGTGCTGGTATGACAAGGTTGCTTACGCATGTAGTAAGCACAAGTCTTAATTGGCATAAATAGGAACAATGCCACTAGACCTTGCCCTTCCTTCTCAGTCATTACTGATTGACTGTTTTGTTTGTTTTGGTTGTAGAGTCTTTTGAACCAACGAGTCCCGTGCAGATGAAATCACCACTTCCACCGCTCCCAACCCAACCAAAGGTAAAGCTGTCATCAGTTTTACGACATAGAAGGCTAAAACTAGATGTGAAAACTTTAAAACAGTCAAAAATAGCCATGAAAGAAGTACATCTAGTAACATCGATATAAGTTCCGAGGTTTAAGCCTTCCTTGGGGAGATTTTGAGATACAATGCAGGGGTACTTTTTTTATTACTTTCTTTAATAGAGTGGTGTCGTTAAACTAAACCAAACCAATTACTCTGACCAATCACAAGAGACGAAGACAACTCACTGAACCAATCAGAAACTGAAGTAATTACATGCAACTGGCGCCAAGCGCGAGAAAATGCGCGCGTGCAACTTGCGATTGGTTTTGGTTTTGCCTCGCATTAGTAGGGAAAGTGGCGTGCGCTTTTTCAATAGAAACCTTACGTAGCTACGACAGCGACGGAAACGAGAACGTCATTTAAAAATGTAACTTCTCGTTTTTGTAACTCTTTCGCATTCATTCCAATTTGTTTAACTTGGAAAATGCTGGCGAACTCTACAGGAACGAAGTTGCTATGAACGACGTCAAAGTAAGGAAAAGAAAGAAGATTTTGCCGTCATACGCCCACGTTCCCGAGAAAACCTAAAATTTGGTCATTTCACGTTGTTGTTTTGCAGAGGACGCTAAAGAAATGAACCAAAATGTAAAACGCACGTGCAAAGCGACTGTTTTTGCTGATTAAGCCCATTGTTTTGTGGCGTTCTCGTTGTCGTCGTCGTCGTCGTTGCGAAAGGTCCCTATCACAGAGCAAAGTAAAGTTTGGTTCACATGTGCGACGTAAATGCAAGCGTAAATGCAAAACGGTGTTCATACGTCCAACGGAAACACAAGGAAGGTAAAATACGCAAGCGCAGTCGAAGTCCTTTGCGAAGATGGCGAACGAGGCTGACGTATTTACCTTGAGTTTGCATTTGCGTTTTGCGTTGACCTCGTTCACACGTATGAAATGCAAACGCATACGCAATTGCAAGTACAAGAAAAGCGAAAAATTCCTGATTTCTTGCATCGGCGGTTCCGCTTGGTTTGCATTTGCGTCGCACGTGTGAACCAGACTTAAAGCAAAACCACAGCAAACGCGAATTACTTTGAATTCGACACAATTGAAAACCGTTCTGTATTTAAATGCACGTTTGCCCCAAGAGCTCGATAAACTCATCTGGGGGGACTTACAGGTAGACAATAACAACAACAATGTGAGTTTAAGGTAGACACGAGACGAGTATAGATACACAAAATTCTGAGAAAAATGTAAGACGATTGTGAAAGAAGAGAAAGCGGGTAGAGGAAAAAGAAAATGTTACCTTTTTGTTGGTCAAGGTATCTTGGCTGCCTGCTGGAGTAAGAATAGTAGTAAGAATACAAACTGTTGCAGCAGTAGAATGCAAATCAGATCTAAGGGCAGCATAATTCGACACTCGCTTCGGTAAAAAGAAATGTTGCGACTTCGCTTGCAAGCAAAAGGCGTGCGTTTTGTTATGTGTAATTCTTGCGTTCGACGAAGGGAAACGCATACTGATCATGTCGTTTGTCGAAATCAGTCACGTGGGTTTCGGTCGAATGCCGTTTCAGTTCCCACATTTTGGTCCCCATGTATGTATCTGAAGCACTCAATCACCTTGATTCAAGAGAGGACGAGTAGCTCTGAGAATAAGTGTATGCGAGTCGAACGCCGGCACTTGTCTGATCTATGATTAATTCTTGTCTTATGTTTATTTTATTCCTAGCATCCCGCGGACTCGCTCAAGAAATTTCCCTGGTTTCACGGGGCTTTGGACAAAGAGATAGCAGCAAGTGCCTTGAAGTCCTTCAAAAAGGTTCGCCATTTGTCATGAGTCGTGGTTGGTGATTTTATATCCAGTACCATTACAATTGAGTTTCTTTTAATTGACCGCTAGAAGTGTTTGGCCTTTTCCAATCGTTCAGGGGTCGGTTGTTAAAAATTCGATTAACGCTAATCCTTGTCCAAGATTACAAATTAACCATGGAGTCCATTTCTTTATTACCAAACGTTGTTCAACGCTGATATTCTGCAAAATTTTAAGTTAAAAAATAACTGATACCAAATTTTACGCCAATCCTGGATCAAGTTAATCGGCTTTCAAATAACCGTGTTCAGGGCGCGTATGTTTCGGACTTTTCTGGTATTCTAAATTCGGTTTAGGACGAGATCAAACGAAACATGTCTTTCCAAAGGAATACAATGCGTGCATTTTTTTTGTTTTTACTATTCCGTGATAGGAATGCTCGGAATAGGCGGTACTCGAATGAACAGAATATGATTTACTAGGAACGCTGAATAGGTCTGAATAGCCGCTTAACATACGTTTCTTTGGGGAAACGTTTGGCGGGAAAACGTACGCAGCTCACCAAGCTCTCGACGTGGCACCGGAAGTCAGGTTCAAGTGCTTGGCCCCGAGAGTTATGCGCGCTGTTCTCAGGTCAGTTCCACCAACGGTGTTCTGTATTCAGATATACTTTTGGAAAACCTTATTCAACTTAATCTCTCATTCCTAACCGGAATATGAATAAGAAGGATAGTCCCAAGAAAAAATGCGCCCATAGTTTGAGGACAGAATAGTTATGTAACCGGCGCGTCCAGAATACTCTTGACCAAGCAGTTGAATGTTTAATTCCACGTCGAGGGTTTGACGAGCCGCGCACGCGTTTCGCGCCAAAACTTTGATTAACCAGTGTACTTCGCATCTTAATTGTCTTATGGAATTTGTAATTTCTTTACTCCATAGGAAGGGGCCTTCATTGTGCGAAACAGCTCCGAAGATGCTAACAAATATTCCATGTCCCTCTTTTTCAACGGAAAAGCGAGACATCTCAGGTTAGAAGAGTTATCCTTGTTTGAGTGGAGGTGGGTAGGGTGGGGCAGAGATAGGGGTGGGGTGGGGATAAGAGCCTTGGTTGAGGGAAGGGATTCTTGTTCACCTGATCATAATTAAATTGAAAGTCATTCACCGCATCATCTGTTCAAGCCTTTTTCTCCTTCGGTTCAGTGTGCTGCTGTACGCTCTACAGAAATGCTTTAACAGCGCAGGTGGTTGATCAAACTGTGTTTTATAAAAAGTAAACCTCCAAACAACGAACTCTCAAATGAAGTCACACTTTTTATAATAACCTTCCTTTAGGTGATATCAACTTTTGAACGAGTTCTCCTTTTTATTGTTATTCACCCTTGTATTACGTTTTTGTCGTCTATCTTCTCAAACTGCGATTGTGAATCTATTCATTCGAAAGATTTTTTTTTTGCTTTCTTTCGTTCAGTGCACTGCTATCACCTATAATACATGCCCCGCTCTGCGCTGACCAGACACTAAATTTGTTGATCCGTGTATTGTGTACACAATTCGTTTCATACGAAAATGTTAAAACAGATTTACGCTCAAATGACATTTCACATGAATAACTTCTGGTCGAATTAGTTTTTTTATATTTATCTTCAGGGATTATTTTAACTATCTTTGTTTTTTGTATCTTCACAGAATGCCGCAAACCAATGGCAAATATGTCCTCGGTGATAGTGGAAAAGTGGTAAGGTGTTACTCAAAATACATGGAGACCTTATTCGAAATATTTTAATGATGACAAACAGTTTTGATTGGATCGTGTAACTGATGAGGAAAACGATTGACAGACAAGTTAAGTGCTTAATTATTGATTGAGGACCAACAACACGCATACGTGTTAAATTGTTTGTGTTTGAAACCAAAGATTTTAAAAATGTTTTTCATTTAAAGGGATCCGCTATCCACTCATGAACTGTTTAAAAGCGGTCAAGAACTTTTCTTCCTAGTGACCTCCATTGATGCTGTCCCTTATCATATATGACAATCGTGTAAGCGGCTTGTAAACGATCTCGACTTTAGGTATCTAAAGTCCTAAATGTTTTTCAGCCTTCTTTACGCATTTGCGTATCATGAACAGGGTTGGACGTTAGCACTCGCCCGTTCGCCCAGGCGAGTGTCTAAAGTGACGGGCGATCGCCATTTTGCCGAGAAAATCCCTAAACATAAACTTTCCATTTCTATTTTGCAAAGTTTTACATTCCGAACTGTCGAAAGGCAACATAATATGGCCTCCTCCTAGTGATAATTACATAACACATGTACTTGTACAAAGTGATACTGCTGGTCACTATCGAGCCATCAGTGATCACCGCTCCCGAGGAGAACAGACACGTTTACTCGCAAACTACAGGGATTCATCAATAACATACATTGTGTTTTCTTGGGGTTTAAGGTCTTTAAATAGAATTTTTCATTGAAGAAATAATCCTCGGTCTGCCACGTGCGACGATTCCCGTCTTTTGCAGTTCGTGTGCCAAAGTTGTTCCTTCGTGTCCTTTCTTGTTCGATGAAATAAACAGATTCACTGTGACAATGGATTTCCATGAATCGCCGTAACGTACTTTCAATTAAACTTTGCAACATCTGCAGTAATCGTAAGGACTTTCGGGGTTTGGTTGTCGCCCTAAATATTTCTTTCTTGGAGTATGTTATAGCAACGACGGTTGGCAGGAAAATTGTTATTCTCGTGTTTAAATGGTATTTCCGGTTTACGCCGACTGGCCAAATTTTGACATCTCGGGCAGCCGGAAGCCACAGGGAACACAGGGGCGGAATTCAAATCGCAGAGAGATCGTTGCAAGCTCTCTCTCCATTTTTCTCCTCCCTTCCCCCCCCCCCCCTACCCCCTGAGAGAACGTACTCGCAGGCTAACTGCCTGTCTGTCTGACGGACTGATTGGCTGTCTAGGCGGATGCAGCTTATGTTTCATCACTACTAAGGTAGAAAAATGTTCTTAACAACTTTATTGCTGTGTTGACGAATTCATTCTGATAACTTGACTGCCTGACTGTTGTGTGCTGAACGAGTTCATCCCTGGTTTCGATAAGTGCTGATATTGTCTGTTCTTTTCAGCAATTCACCACCATCGTGGAGCTGGTTGATTACTACAGCCAACACAAAGTTGATCTCAAATCGGGGGGCTCTACAACGCTCACAGCTGCCTGTCCTGTGAAGTAACGACTGAGCTTCAGTGATGGTATCAATATGGTGCAGTGCCTCCTCACTACCAAACGCCTTGTTTATAGATGACCTCCGCTGATTTCATGAATCAAGACCGTGGGATGAAAAGTAAACAAAATCATCCGTTTTTCCTGTTGAAAAGCTTTGTACAGTACATCCTGAAAGCAGGCCAGACTAAAATAGTCAGAGTAGAAAAGGTACAGGGAACCACGTCATTGAATTGAACTACAAGCCTTAATTCTAAACGGTCACTAAAAGTTGGTTAAGCTGAATTCTCCTTTGAGCAGCTGCCTCTTGAAAACATAACATGTTGCAAGTAATTAAATTGTGGGTAAAGGTAGTAAGGCTACAGTTAATCATAGTTGGGGTTTAAAAGTTTGCAAAGTACAAGCTAGTTTGTTCTCACTGTTCATTTGAGCATGCAATCAACTACACTTTTGTCTATGAGGGTATGCAAAGGAGGCGAAAGGCCCCGTGTCACAGTTTCCGTGTTGAAGCCGCTGATGCCAACAGTGGCAGTTATTATAACTCACAGTGCTTCATTTTTTATTTTCATGTTTTTTTTTTTTTTTTTTTTTGACCAAAGCTTCGGCCTTGCGGGCCTCGGAGAGTAAAAGCCGCGAAAGGGCCAAAAATTTGTGAGAGCCCTCCCCCCTATGTCTTGGTTTAATTTTTTATTTTCATGTTTTATTTTTTGACCAAAGCCTCGGCCTTGCGGGCCTCGGAGAGTAAAAGCCGCGAAAGGGCCAAAGATTTGTGAGAGCTCTCCCCCTATTTCTTGGTCTGGATTCGCCACTGCAGTGGTCCGCTTCTTCTTCCATTTAAGGTTTCACCTTTAAAATAGGAGTCCCCGGTTGGTCTACGAATTAAGTGCAGGCCAAACTACTCTGTAAATTGTTTTATAATTAATGGTTTTATTAGTTGGTTAGCATTTGTTACTTGCACAAAGTGCTTCATGGATCTCTCACTTTGGAGTTGTGTGATTTTTCAATGAGCATACATGTAGCTAATCAACAGAGTGTACAGAATGGGTTCTTGTGTCTTTTCACTTTCAAGTAATTAAGTGGTTTTTTATCACTCTAATCTAGAAAAAAAGACGACATGAATCAATTTTGTGACCATGACGTCCCCTTATTTTTATATATTAGTGGAATACGTGGAATTCCGAGAAAAGTTCTTTTTTATTAGTATTTGTAAGATGGCAAAATATTTTTAACATTTAGAGTTTGAAAAGTAGTATTGATAAGGCAAGATTCAGTAGTTGTGGGTACGTAGATTATTTCCTCGCTTAGCCGGTTTTTAATGGGAGAAAATATTTTGCGCCTTGTACTGAGCTAAAACATTATTTCGCAGCTTTGTACAGGCTAGCTAGTCTATTTAAATACGCGGTAAGTTAAACTATGGGTAGCCTTACGTAACGATGAAACGCTTGTTTTTGAGTAAATAATGAATTTATAATTTTTGTATGCACGCTACTGGTGTACACCACCAAAAATTGCACTTTATTCCCCTCTTGTCCATTTATTCAATCTCAGATCATGATGAAAATTTACACAAACTTCAGGAAGCTAAACCTCTTCTGAACTGAGTTATTTTTTGAGTGGTAAAAAAAGCGCACATCTCGCGTAACATTTGCAGTCTGATCGGCACATTTTCGGATTTCTCTGCCCCAGATAAATAAAAGGACTTCTATTCTCTGAAAAAGAAAAAATTACTTATGAGTACTCTGTATCTCAAAAATTTTCGCCTCAGCGAAAGCAATAACGAAGTTACGGTAATGAACAACAAGGGGGCCGATAATTTTTACACCGTCCTTAGTGAAATGGTCAAATGTTTTACGACTGACCTTTTTACACTGTCGATGGTTCATATGATCCCAACAAAAGATATTCCGAATGCTTATAAGTTAAGCTTATTTCCTGCGGTAATTTCTTTAGTTAGATAGGCCCAGCTGTTAAGTTAGAGATTGAAGGTATCAAATGAACGAAATAGGACGTGTGGAAATATTTAGATGAAGTCATTGTGTCATCAAATTTTGGCCTGCTGATCATTGTAAACAAGCATCTGTTTTTCGTTGTGTCAAATGTAATTTGCATACTGAAAAAATAAGCTAAAATTCTAAATTCAGAGATTGAAGGCATCAAGGAAATTTAGAAATGGGTCGTGTGTGTATATTTTGATGAAATTTTCTTGTTGTTTCTAATTTTGGGTTCACCTTTTATTTAACTGACAAATCGAGTAAACATAAGATCATCGGCGAACCAAACCGCTTAAAATGAAGTGTGCCAAGGCTGCCAAGACTATGCCTGAGAATGTTTTTCCCATGATATGCACGAAAATCATGCATTTTAGCGAAGCACAAATTTCGTGCACATGCACGGTGTTGCGCTCATGTGCACCAGTAGCGTGCGCGAGGCCAATTTTAATTATGTTAGTTAGTGCCTTTACCTGTAGGCTGTTAGGCCCTAACCTGGCTTGATCGATGATTGTAATGATTTTTGAAAACCTCAGATAGTTTTCGTTTCGGTTACTTGGAGAGACGCTGCATCAGGTGAAACAAATGTAGATATATTTTGCATACCTATATATATTTCATATATTTTGAATAATAAAGATGCAGATATTTTTAGTGAAATACTGACCAAGCAAATTCCCTTTATCTTTGCCTTGATTTTATTCATTTGCACACCGGTTAACGCTACTCTCTTCCATTTACCCCTTGTTTGGGTTGTCAGGTTTTCATGGTAGTTTGCGGCACCCCTTGTCGATCCCCGAAAAAAGCGGGCAGGGTCCACAACCTTGAGCATGCAACTGCCATAAATTCGTGTAATGGCGTTTTTTTCAAGTATGTTTTTTTCCCCTTGATGACCCCATTCCATAATCCCCAGAGTACCCTTGCACCCTTGACAATGCGTACCCTTACATCCACGCACCCGTTCCGTATTGGCGTCTTGCATCTCAGGTCTTTAAATTGGTAGGGTGGACGTGCTCCAGGACCCTGACAATTGACTTGAATTGATTTTTATGGTGCTCCACTCGTGCGGGCGTTTACGCCTTACAAAGGCGCTCCGCTGCTGTATAATGCTCCTCTAACCATGACCATGTCCAAAGCGAGAGCGGGAAGACCCGTGGGACAAACCGTCAACGGGTCTCGGGCAGGGTCTCGGGTCGATAACTGCTTCCTTGAACCCAATGTCTCTCGGCTTTCTTTGCGGAAAGAAAATCAAGATGGCGGTCGTGCATCCAGCTGTTATATGGCTTATTATAGCCGCAGTTGTGGGAATAATTTTACTCATTGCCACTATTGTTGCGAACAGAAACCAAAAGAAGAAGAAAAAGGGTAAGTTGGTTGTTCATTTTCTGAGATAGTTCCACAGTGATGGAAAAAAATGTCTTGTTCTTGTTATTGCTACGTCGGCCTGATCGAGCTTAACCAATTCAAACGATGGGAGAGAAGAGAGAAGAGAGAAGAGAGAATCCTAAAAAATGCGTTTCTTAGTTTTGCTTTTAATTGTTGCACTTCATGTTTTTAATCAACGGTTCAAATGGTATAAAATTAATAAAGTTGTTGTTGTTTCTAAATGGTATATCACTGTATTTGCTCGTTTAATTGACACGAGGTATCATACACCATGATAAGCTTACTACACGTATCTACGTAAGGTATAAATAAACTAAAGCTTATATCTGGTGGCGACTGGTAATAAAAAGTATAAACATATTTCTACAGTTTTCCCCAGGTAACCTGAAACCGAGAAAACTTCTCTTGAATCTTCTGTCATTACTATTTTAATACTGCATAAGTAAATTTATGGTTCTAGAACATTAACGCGAACATCACCAATTTATCCAATTTGGCCAACACTCAGTTTCAGTTTTCAGCAGTGTATAGAAGTACTTTATATATCAGATGAGTATCAGTACAGGGTAGGGGAAGATTTCCACACAGCCCCATACATTTAATTATACATGCATCACTACCATACTAACCCTGTTCTAAAAACGAATAGAGTTTGAATCACAAAATGCTAAATAAAGGTAAAGGTAAAGAAACTTTATTTATACACAGTTTATAATTTAAAGCTGTAAGTTTGTGGAGGGCTCAAAGTTTATTTTTGGCTTTGGGAGCACTTGTGCGACCAGGTGTAAATTTTTAGGCGCACAGCTTCAAATACTACCTACTCCAAGAATACTTAACGCTCCAAAAAGAGCGACTCAGGCTTCGTATTGCAATATGTGCCTATTCTAGCAGTATTGAACACAACGAAAACAAATAAAAGAATCAGGATATTTCATACAAGAGTTAAGCTTAGATATTAACTACTGAAGTCGTTTCGTTGAGTATCCTCACTATCCATTTTCTTGTTGTTTGCCTCACCTTTGAAAATCCTGTTGATGAAGATTTTTTATTTTTTCAACATCTGGGTATTCGTGAGAACTAGCATGAACTTTGCTCATTTGGCTAGTTTTCTAGCCATAGAATTCGTGGACCGGCTCGTTCCGAAAACGCTGGGCATTTTTGTATGTCACACAAGCAAAAACAAAGCTTTCCTTTCAAAACGCAGCACACGATTTAATTCTCATCCCCAGTTTCCACGCTTTCCCCTAGGACCGCCTGGAACTATGACCCCCATTCGGCAACCAAGGAATAAGAACAGTCCACATTTTCTGACTCAGGCTAGCTTTACGGAAGCTAAAACGAATAGAACATACACCGATGAAGGGAAAATGGTGCAACTTTATTATTTGGTGCTTGGTTGTGTTATATCTATGTTTACATTTATATTTATCATTCAGAGTATGTTCAGTACGGTCAGGTGAGTGAGCACTTGAGAAGTCGCACTGTACTTTGGCTTTTAAGGCGCGGCGGTGCGACCACAGATGATTTTTTAGGCGCACAGCAAAAAATCTAGTCGCATATGCGACCAGTTGATCATTAACTTTGAGCCCTGCATTGTGGGACCATGTGGGAGAAATGTTGATTTTTGGGGAGAGGGAAAAACCGGCGTACCTGGAGAAAAACCTCTTGGAGCAGGAAAGAGAACCAACAAACTCAGCCCGCATGAGACACTGGATGGGAGAGTTGAACCTGGGCCACAGTGGTGGGAGGCGAGTGCTCTCACTACTACACCATCCCTGCTTGTACAATAATAATATGGCACTGTGTGGAAATCTTAATCCCAGTCTAGTTTTCACTTTGGTTTTACAACAAAAGCGTAAATTATTTTACATTGCTTTTTAATCCAGCACTGTGACGCAGGTCACCAAAACAAAACAAATGAATGCTACACAAACACTCCTTCCCACAAATGCACAACACACAACCATGATATTTCTAAAGTAAAACAAACAAATGATTTAATTTAAAAATAAAAAGGAAAAAAAACTCCTAATATTACAGAAAATAGTAATTCCTAAAACTTGCCTAATTTTCAATCTAATTTAGGTATTAAACTAACCTTACTTAAATAATATCTATTCCTGTACTTAACTTAAATGATAATACTAAATTTACTAATTACTTTACTCTTACATTTGCAATCAGACAGTTCAGTTCCTTTCCATTCTTTAAGTTCCTCGGAAACACCACACAAGTGCTCCACCAACCTTACTCCTGTTCTCCCAAAATTCCTCCCTTTTCAATGTCACTTTTACTTTCCTACTGCTTCTTTGCTTTTACAGCTGGGTCCACAGTCAACGCGACTCTCTGTTTCTCTCCATAAAACTTCTCTTCTTCCTCTTCCTTCTGCCCTCAGGCCCACGAACACTGCCAATGACAAATGGGTTTTGTCCTTGAACCTTGGTCGGCATCTGCTAATGTCTTTTAGCAAGGAAAGGCTGTTCAGCTCCTGTTCTCAATTCTTTCGTCAACTTTCCAACAACCAACTGTTTGCCACTTCAATAACCGACAACTAAACAACTACACCATGAAACTTAGATTTATTTATAGGCATAATTAGTTTAGCAATTAACACTTTACATACATACTTATTGTAAAACGCGGTACCTTACACTCCTATGTCCTAAACACGATACCTTACACTCCCATGATAACAACGCTTTACTAAATCAACACTTAAGAACAATATATATGTTGTGCCGCGTAGCACTATAAACACAAGTGGTGAAACAGAGAATTAACTCTGCAGTGTAAATTAAAGTGCTAGAAAAACCCATGAAAAACCCACTGGGCGTTAGCCCTAGTAAAGGGTATCAGGGAACCACACGAGGCAAAGAAAAAATTCTTATGACCTCGGTGGGAATCGAACCCACGACCTCCGGATTAGATCTGCCGTTGCTCTGCCGACTAAGCTACGAGGTCGGACAGAGAAAGTCGGGGACGATTAAGGTGGTGAATCGCGGCGAAGAGAAAGTAAGGGTACATATATATGTTGTGCCGCGTAGCACTATAAACACAAGTGGTGAAACAGAGAATTAACTCTGCAGTGTAAATTAAAGTGCTAGAAAAACCCATGAAAAACCCACTGGGCGTTAGCCCTAGTAAAGGGTATCAGGGAACCACACGAGGCAAAGAAAAAATTCTTATGACCTCGGTGGGAATCGAACCCACGACTTCCGGATTAGATCTGCCGTTGCTCTGCCAACTAAGCTACGAGGTCGGACAGAGAAAAAAGTCGGGGACGATTAAGGTGGTGAATTACAAGCTTTTAATTACAGACTAAGTTACAATACATTTCTAATTACAAACCACACTACAACATTGAATTAACACTAGTTAATTAACACTCGGACCATACGAAATACTAAGACTGAAAAACTGAAACAAAAAGCTAAATTAAAACATGACAAAAAATAGAAAATTTTGTGACAAGCACCTACTAGCTCTGATCCAGGGTGGTTACTAGAAGCCAGGACCCAGGTACTGGCACCTGTATACAGCACAGTATCCACCTTTGTTTTGAGGTACTGAGAAGGGCAAGCCGAAGAAATCTTAGGAGTATCCGCCTATTGAGAATCCCATACCCTCCTATTTCTTCAATTATTAATGAAACCCCTGCTGACCAATTCGAATTTTCTATTGATGTCCATTGGAAAATGAAACAACATTATAAATTCCTTTATTGTTGCTCTCATTTTAAGAAGGATCAAGACAACAAGAACAGGCAGACAACACAGGAGAAGTTGGTGGAGCTAGGAGACGCTTGAGAAATGCTCGGTCAAGAATGGTTGTCAGAAGAGCAGACTATGACGATGATGACGACGATGATGATGATGATTATGATGGTGTGTTCTTAGTTCAAATGTAATAGTGCTTAACTTTATAGAACTTTATACAGTTTGCCATACAAACATGTTGAATTTCTTGATATCCAGTCATCCAAAATGACCAAATTAATAATCAGCAGGTTGATTATAATGATAATGTTATTAATACAGGGGAACCCCAATATAACAACCCTGACATGATGAAGCCTCCATTATATTGAACATCATGATCCATCAAATATTTTTGCTCACAAACAATTGGTCTAAATGCATCATGTGACTGAATAATTATGTCTTAGGTAAAACCAGGGAATATCCAGTCACCATGTTGTTATATACCTAGACTTTCACTCAACAAAACGAGCACTGTGATTGGTTGATTCTTGGTGACGTGCTACTGATCAAATTCAAATGTATCCCGACTGGGATACAATTGTGTGGTTGTTGCCTGCATGCCAAATACAACACCAAGTGGTCAGTGCATGACTAAAAAAAAATGGCACATGCTCACATGCTTATTCATTCAGAAGGATTGACGATTGTGAATAAAGACGTTGTGCCATCTTTGTTTGTTTGTTTTTGCTATATGATTGTTTAAAGGAAAGCCTAAATATATAACAAAGCAGTTAATGTATGTTCCCTCAGGAAACTAGTTAGTTTTGTTTTTCCTCAAGTCCTGATGTTTCCCTTGACTTCGTCTCAGGAAACATCAGGACTCTTAAGTGTATAATATTCCCCAAATGCATGTTGCAATACATATTTGAAGGGTAATAACTGCAATAGCCTCCATTTGGTTCAGATATTTGTCCTTGGACATTATCAGTTCCTCGGAGCTCACAGTTTTCTTCGAGCTTGGCTCTCAAAAAACTGTTCACTTCTTGGAACAGATAATGTCTGCAGACAAATATCCAAGCTTATTTTCATACCAAAGTGAGTCTATTGTTTATATAATATTATTCTTCAGCCTGGCCAATGCATGAAACAAACCCATTTGAGTGAAGTCCCCATTACACCAATCACAAGATTTCCAGAACTGAAAACTGAACTTTCACCCCAATGTGTTTCCTTAATATGTTTAATCATTCATTACCTATACTTTTTTATGCATTTACTTTTTTTTGTTGTTTCCATTGTAGGTGCTGGTGATGATGGCCACTCCATGGGACTTGAGAATCAGAGGCCTGTAGGTAAAATTGGAGCTAAAAAACAGAGAAGACTTGAAATGAAAGAGGAGAGGAAATTGATGAGAGAGGTATGGAATTTTTCACTCTGCATTCAGACTATGGGCAGGGTCATGTACCTTACTTTGACTAATGTCCTGGGAAAATAGTGGGTCAAGTCTCTGAACTGAGCTACTCAATGTTGTCTACCAAAAATAGGAACAGTAAGCATGTAAGCAGGCTAGTTTAACAACCAAGCATTTTGGTTCTCTTCTCTGCTTTTTTTCAGTGTATCTCATTTTAGAGTTACAAGTGGGTTTAGTGATCAGGTCTTTGAGTAGAAGTGAGGCTAGGGGTGACCTTGTTTTAATTAATACAAACTTCTGTCTTTCTCATGTAAATGTGGACTAGTTAGCATAAGAGCAACATGATTTTTGTGAGAATTAGGCAGTGAGGTCTGTATCAAAACAAGGTCACCGCCAGCTTTGTTTTGACATCACGGAGTGGTGGCCAAGTATTTTTGGTATCTGGCCCATGTCCACAGGTGTTTATATGACAAGACTAATTCCTGGATAACCAAGCTGAAATGTGCCACAGGTTCTTTAATATACTCAAGTCAATTAATTTATATATAAAAAATATCGACCAATCATAGAGCTCAGGGTCCAACTGTTAGAAAACAGTTTTACACTAATCCACCATAAAAAGTTAGCCCAGGTTTTCACCTCATTTATTGTGAATACTGTTAAAGGCAAATTTTGAGCTCAAAGTAAAAGAAAATGCATGTGTTAAAACTTGAGGGCCAGATTTTTAGGGAAAGATCTTTCAGATTTTGACGAGTACTTGAAAACAGTTCCCAAGGTTTAACCAGGGTAATAATTATTGTGCTTTGATTAACTGGAGCCTGATGAATGTAACATTTTAAACCGTCACTTATAGAAATATATTGTTTAACTATTCATTGATCAGAGCTGATATTGAAAACAACCTTTTTGGCATAACTAAGGAGGAGATGTCCTTTTCCTAGACATAACACATTCTTACTTTACTTCTGGTGACTTTCCTTGTGGAAGCATCATTTTCAAAACTATCTTATTAAAAGATGTGTAACAAGATCTGTTCTTATTTTAGCAAATGGAAGCTGAAAGAGAAGATAGAAAACAGCGGGAGGTGTTAAGAGAAGAGGAGAGGAAGAGACTGGAGGCACAGCGCCAAAGAGAGCAAGAAAGACTGGTTTGTATTCTCAATCTTTACTACTGGGATTGGGGTCTGTATTGTTGACTAAATGAGGAAAGATCCCTGAGTAGGAAGTTAGAAATACAATGATAATAATGGTTAATGAACTTCATGTATGCAAAGTCCTCTACATGTATGGGGCTGTGAGTTGAGGAATTCTGCGCTGATGCAGGATTGTCAAAAGTAGCAGACAGGTAGTGAAAATCACCACTAATGTTGTGTTCCTGGCCGGCTACTTTGCTCGGATATTCCTCTGTTTCTATAGTCCTGGTGTAGTATAAGATGGCAAGAATTATAGCGACTTACACTTCAACAATAAACCTTCCTATTTCAAAACTTTT
>OX419336.1:11494394-11511894 GCA_948470475.1 Galaxea fascicularis | reverse complement strand
AACATTTCTTGATCAACAAAAGTTGAACGATGTTGAACCGTGTATCATTCGCTTTCGTCCGCACAGACCAGGGCTGTAGCTACCAGACTCCCCCTAGCGACTCGCGCCTTCGGCGCTCGAAACTTGCCTCGTCTTGTTCTTAAGTCTAGCTTCGGCCCTGCAGACTGCTGGTAAAACTCTAGTTGCAATCTGATTAGCTACCGAAACCGCCCTAGTCCGTGATTGAACGTTACGATTTTCGAGGACCTGGAAGCCAAAAAGAGTGGCTAAGAAAATTTTTCAATAAAAATTTTTGGGGAGAGTTGAATTAGAAAAAATGGAAACTATTTTGATTTTTAACTTTCAGCCTTTGTTAACTCTGATTTAACTCGGGGTTCCTGTCTCATTATCGCCCAAACTATAACGTTGTATGTTGTATGTCTCCAATTTACCTCAAAATCCAAACAATTAAGAGTTTAAGCTTACGTTGAAGGAGATCAACTCGTGCTTCATCCAGTTTCCTCTTGTTTCTCTTCCCATCCAAGTTGGATGCGGCCATTTCCTCTCGAGTGAATAAGAGGTCCATGCCACAACGGACATATTGACTTCTGTCCCTTGCCTCTATTTTTTTTACTTTTCTGGCTGTCTCTTGTGGCAGCCTAAACACTAGTGGGGAAATGGAGGTACTAGTGGCAGCGGTGTGTTTAGAGTTTGGTGGTGTTGTCTGAATTTCCCTTTGGGGCATTGCAACTGTGTGGTCTTCACAACGGAACCGTTTTGGTCCCAGTCTATGACTGGGTGGCATTTCTTGAACCATATTTTAAAAAAATTCCTGGAATAAGCACTTATCATCATTTTCGTTTTTCGAACGATCACCCAGGTGTGGTTTTTTGTCGCACTCTTGTAGATTCCCCCGAAATTGAATTCCAAATTCTCAAAAACCTTGAAATAAGGCCTCCAAACCAGCTACCTCCAAAAATAATTCCTTCGGGCTTGGGCGAAGAAAGAAAACGATACTTGTATAGAGAGATCAGGGAGTTTTGTCGACCTGGGACTGAAGATTTGGTTGCACCTGCACCTTAAAGAACAACTTAAGAGAAAAAAATTAACTTGTTTTCAATCTCCTACATTCCTCAGGTATCTTACTAGATTAACTGCCTATGAAATCTGAAAACAGTTCGATTAATAAAGGCTCTTATATTGGAGAAGTGCTTTCTTTCTGTGTATCGCGGATAGGCCACGCAAGAATATCCGTCAGGAAAGTCGATGACCTTACAAGCCCTTGGCCGCGGGGCCGAGAGTGGAGGGCGTCACGCATCACCCCTTTCATCTGTCACCTTTGACATCCTCATGACAGATCGACGGATACAGATGAAATCCATGATTACGATAAGTGTTGTTTTTTGGAAAGAAGAATGTGGCGTTTTGGCCTTTCTAACCTTCGTTCTCACCTCGTTGCGGCCTGTTTTCGCTTCTTCGCTGGAAAAACTAAGAAAAACCTCCATGTGACCAGGGTATAACCTTAAAATTTTCAGTATTTTCTAGATGCTATTATTTGAATTCTCGTTGCGTTTCGCACTAAGTTGGCGAAGAAAATGGATGGCGAATTTAGGTCAGCCTTTGCCTTTGACATCATCCAAGTGTTAAGCAAAATATCATGTGGGTGGAATCCTTTCGGTAAATCCTTAAAAAGTCGCGCTGTAGGTTTGGCGCGGCCGTTTATCGCGGAGTAAACAATTCCCTGCACTAAACTTAGGAAGAAGGAAAGCCGGTTGACACGAGGGAAACTCTGCAGATGGAACAAAGCTGAAGGAAGTCTTAAGCTTATAGCAATCTATCTCTTAATTTCAAATAAGGTAAGATATTTAGTCACAAACACGTGCACACACGTACACGGCCGTAATGCCCTCTGATAGAAGAGCGTAACATACTGGGGTGACACTCGAGGTCCCGTCGACCTCGTGGTTTCAAATTTATTCTTCAGGGCACATCTGGCGTCTTTTTATTAAGACTTACAAAATGAAACAAACCGTAACCCGAACAGTTTTCGGATTCCTCGGATCTAATTCAATAACAGTTTTACATGTTACAATAGAGAGTTGTTAAACGTTTCATTTTTATCTACGCCTCAATGTAAGCTTGTTAAGCTTATAAAGTTGTCGAAAGACGGCTTAGAGTTCCGGTAATTGGGCAATGTTTTGTGAATGCTTCCCAACGTAGCGAAATCATGTTTCATTGAAACGCATTGTCAACGTTTGAAAATGTTTTCCGAATGTTTTGAAATGATTTTCAAACGGTTTTGAACGTTTCTCGGTTCCGTTGAAGAACATTGTCAATGTTCTAAAATGCATTGAAATGTTCTTCAATGCATTCTAACGTTTCAAAATGCATTGCGGTGAAAAACGATTCAACGCAATTTTCGTTAAGCCCGTTTCTCCCAAATAGGGTCACCTTTTACTTTTACAAGTTCCGAATGTCATGACAGCCACTTATGGTCAAAGAACATTCTCTTATTGCGCCCCGAAACTTTGGAACAGTCTGCCTAAATTTTTGAAAGAGTCTGAGACTGTGACTATTTTTAAGAAGAAACTTAAAACATTTCTCTTTCGCGATTATTTTAACTTTTAGATAGCGATACGATTTTATCTACTTATTTATTTATTTTTCTTTGTTACCTAAGATTATATAAATGATTGAGAGTTTTCGCTTCTCGCTGTAAGCGCATTGAGAATTTTAAATGCGCCGACAAATGCCTTGCTATTATTATTATTATTAACTTCTCCTATTTCCACCCAAGATGACCAAGTACCCCAAATGAGACCAAGATGTTGTGGACTTAGTAAAAGTGCTTCTTTTTGCATCATACCACCAATGTCACCTTCGTGTATTCCACACCCAAAAATGACACAAAAATGCAAACCTCAGGGGCTGTACATAGACCCAGGCTGGGTTCCCCATATTTGAAGTGGCAAGGACAATCAAAGGATTTGGGGGGTTGAAAATTTTGATTCCGGGACCTTTTGGTAGGGAAATTTGGCAAGTATTTTTTTGTTTGGCTTGATTTACTTGTAAGTAAGCATTTTTGGGTATTCAAAACAATCTGAAGAATTGTTTGCAGTAGTGCCTGCCTAGTTCTGTGCATAACGTACAGTCCTCTCTAGAAATTTTTAAGGCTCGCAGATTTGGCATAAGATTTTTGGGGGGTTAATTTTTGGTCCAGGAATTTGTTGGGGGGGCATTTTAGCCTGTATTCAATCATCTCCATCACTATTAATAAAACCAGAATTACCTCCCCCCACCCCCTTCCTGTGAAAACTGTGCATAATTGATCAAAATTACTTACCTAATAAAGCAAGCACACCACTCTTTACCCTAATCCATTCATCTTTCAGGAGTAACAGATGACCGTGGAAAGTTCATTTACATCTCACCTGAGGAACTTGAGGCTGTGGCCAAGTTCATCAAGCAGCGTGGACGAGTTACAATCAGTGAACTCGCAGAAAGTAGCAACATACTTATTAACCTACAGACAGCTAAGGCACAAGTGTCTGCATAAAAACTTATTAGTTTTCTCCCAAAACAAACATAGCAGATGTTTTAACTGTAAAATAACTATCAACATGAGATATTTATTTTAAGAATGGTGTCGGTACATCAACTGCAAATACATTGTGGTATTCAGACTAAACAAAAACTAACTAGTAAGAAATTTGCTTAGACAAAGGGCAAGCAGGTGATGTTTAGGGCCATATTATACCAGGAAGTCAACATTGTTTTTACAAAGCAGCCACATAAACATGATTTTTGTTTCCAATGAAACTAAGACAAAATTCTAAAAGGTTAACTTCTCCGACTTCCCTTGGCATTTGTGACCATGTTCTATCTGTCCAGTATTTTTTAACAGTTTCGAGCTTCTTGTGAAGGTAAATGATTGGAAATGGTCACTAAGAGCTTGAAGAAAAACATGAACAGCAACAAAAGTGATCAATCAAGCTTTCTATTCTAGTTTATTCACAAGTGGATTTGACAACTCCCTGTAATAATTTATGGAGCAGAATGCATCTTATGTGGGGAAAACTAAAAGTGCCTATGAAGTAAAAAAAAAACAAGTTTGGTTTATGTGTATGTATGTTTGGTTTATGTTTATGGAGTAGTATACAGGGCTCAAGTGGCCTAGAGTGGAAATATAGGGCTTAATATAAGGGTGATTTCAAAAAATCAAAATTTCCTCACATCAAATGTATTCTGAATACATCTGATGGGAGGAAACTTTTCTGAGAAGACTGTCGCAGCAACAATTATTATTGATGGCCAGCAACAATTATTATTGATGGCACATGTGCCTTTGTTCTCCATGTTACAAACTCGATGACAATGACAACTTCAACTCTTATGAAAATCATTTAATTCATGGATTCTTCATGGTTCATATTTTCATATTTGTACATGTTGTTCACGTGCTTGACAGCATTTTAAATAAAACATTACCTGCAAAGAAAATGGTGTCCTACTATTGCATCAACTTTTAACAATAAATTACACTTCTTACTCTTACTAATACAAATTTGCAGAATAGCAAATTGCCAAGTAATTTATATTACATACATTGTATGTAATATACATGGTTCATCATTGTCTTTTACCCTCTTACTTCCCATGAAAATGTTTTTTGCATGTATGAAGAATGTAATCCAGGGGTTTCATTAAGGTTTTGAGCAGGAAGACAATAACTCTTCACAGGTGGACAAATATGTTTGGTTGTAACTTACCTGTCACAAAAACTTACCTTGATGTGCTCATGGCAGGCAGTCTAAACTATGGTTACAGCCAGCCAATTTGCCCAGTGCTTGACCCTCAACAAAACCCCTTCAAAAAACACTACCTAATTTTCCCCGAACATTTAAAAATTGAAGCCTGATTTTAACATTGAGTTATTTCTTCTAGAAGTTGAAACAGAACTTCAAATGCCTCGTTACTGTTTGGAAATTACTTAAAATAAACTGAAAGTTGTTGCAAATTTTTGAAAAGGCTTACTCTGTTTTCAGACGGCCAAGAAATTAAAGACGGCCATGAAGAGAAGTTAAATTTACCAGACAATAACTTTTTTTAACTGAAAATGATAACTTGGTAAAAGAATAAGATGTATTTCATTCCCAATAAATTTAAATAAAGCCTTACATGATGTTAGAAGTCCTTGTAACCAAGAGTATCACCTCTCATAATAAATAATTAAAAGAGATAAAATTCTAAAAGCAGCTGTATGTGGCCTTTGACAATGTAACATCACAGCTGTAAATTATTAAGATTATTTTATAAAATCTGATGTGTTAGACATAAATTTAATGGCAAAAGCCCATAAAAGAAGACATTAATTCTTTGATTTTTGATTGAAAGACTTGAAATTTTCAAGATATTTAATTTTTTTTATTCTTTGCAGGAAAGTTATCAGTTGCCTGTCAGAATAATTCTGTAAACTTCCAATATGTCATCCTGGTTTTAGCAAAACACAGATCTACAAAACATTCAGATATGCAATGTTCACCGACATGTCCTACATAAAGAGTTCCATGTGCACACAGTATTTCAGCAAGATGAAGGCCATTCTTGGCAAAACTTCTGAAGTCTTGTGAACTTTCATGAGAGTTTAAAGCATTGAATACTCCACTGCTGGTGTCTTTTCACGACTCAAAAGACTAGGAATCTTACCACATCAGCTAGTTTGCAAAGATGTTGCTTTAAGGCTGTCATTCTGCATGGATGAGCAGACTTGTATCACTCTGTTTCTCTTGTGTATGACAAGTTCTCTGTTCACCCCTAACTGAATTCTGGCCTGTTGCTGTCAGGATAACCATCTAAATGTCGCACATCAACAAATTTAGCAAAACCAGCTCTTTGTATTGCTTCTATGCCAATATCTCTATGAAATGAAATCAACAGTTGCAATCAGAGGAAGAAGGTGTTGTCAGTTTTTAAACAGAAATTGTTACTCAAAATAATTGAGTTACTCTAATGTACATCTCAGAGCAAACATTTATTTCAAAGAATTTTTTAACCCTTCCTCCATTTTGAATCATTTCCACAAAGCAGAAGCTAAAGTCCGATATCAGGGGAATTAACTTTCAAAATTTAGAGATCATATGGTAGAGCCTTCCCTCAGCAGAGACTGGAGAGAAAGTTAAATGATCAACCAAACCAAAACCACAGACTTCAAATGGATTTCATAAGACCTTAACAATATTTATGTAATACTTGATTTGTAAGATGGTCTTAATTCTGCTAAAAAAATTGAAACCAAACCACACACTTGTTATGCTTTCTCCACCCTGAGTTCCTTCTTTTTCATGTAACAAGTTAGTAATTAAATATGGAAGTCATGTATCATCAGATGAATGACTAACACCAACTAAATGCCTCTTGAATAGAAATGTTTACTAAAAGTCAAATATTATTACAGTCAACTTGAACGACATTCTAAGCAGTACTGATAATCCAGCTACAATGGCAATAAAGGCCCTTTATTATTGATTGATTGATTGATTTTTATTAGCCCTCCTCAAGGGGCTTTTCAATTTCCTTATTCCCTGTGAATTTCTTGTTCACACAAGACAAGCTGCAAGAAACACTGATTCAAGTCAGCAACACTCTTGGCTGTTATAAAATGTGCAGAAAGTTGTGCAACTTTTAAGCTTTCAGCTATCTGGAATAATTGTGGGACTTTGGTCATCCAAAGCATTCTTTCTATGTTGATGTAACCTTAGGTGTATAATATTTTCATATTTCACATTGTTTCCTCATTCATGATGAACAAAATGGGTAAACATGACAATATCTAGGGAATCTCAGTCAACTACATTATACATGTATATTGAAACTCAAGCCAACAGGATAAATATCATAATCCTATGTATAAATTATGGTAATAGGACTGAGTGTAGTCCAATTCACTCACACGGTTGTCCAATATTTGGTTCATCACAAGTATGATTACAGAATTGGATGACATGAAGTCCTGTTACCAATATTATTATTCTTACTATTCATATCCATAACAAAATTTGAGAAAGAAATGAGTTGGAAAAAAAGACAACTTACAGTTTTGCACTGCAAGATGCATAAAAAGGAATGTATTAGTGCAACTACCAGGGTCCAACATTGCGACTGACTGGTGGCCAATACGACCAAAAATTGAGCGTTGGCGACCAGAAATTTAGAACTGGTCGCCAGCAGGCGACTAACCTTTTGTCCCCTCGGCATTTGGAATTCCAAGGTAAATGGGCTTTTTTTAAAAGAAAACATATAGCTGCCGTGGAGAATTGTAGTAAAACAAAGCGACGATTTTACGATCGCCATAATTACCCGGCGCCATATTGTTTCAACGGCTTCTCGCAATTCTGATATCGCGGGCGAAAACGTGACGTGGCGAAAATCGTAACGAGTCGTGATGAATAAAGCATCAGCCGAAACATGCGCACTTAATTAATCTTTTAATACTTTACCTAAATGGAAATAATAAGAAAAAGAAATCCGAAGCCTTTGCATGAACGTTGACAAACACGCTCATTGAGATGTAGGACTATATTATCGTTACACGGCTGTTGTGAGTCTCTCCTTTAATAGCTGTATGTAATAATATTGTGTTAAATGGAAACATTTTGTTTAATTATAGTGAAAGAAAGTTTAAATTTTGTGCTTTTACTATAAATTAACGTAAATTAAAACTATTGGAGTAACACGAAAAATTAATACAACCAAACCGAAAAAACTAACACTTGTCTTTGGCGACCAAACCCTTCCATTTGGCGACCAAAATTTTTAGGTTAGTCGCCCATTGGCTCCCTTAGAAAAAAGTTAATTTCGGACCCTGACTACCCTCTTGCTGCATGGCACATTCTGTCCATAAACACTGTCCAATTGCACTGTTCTATTAGTGCTAAAGGCGTAGCTGGTGATAGCCACTCAGATTCAAGAATTTTGTTATAGTTATGATGAAGTTTTATCATTTGATTTTGTTCAGGAGAGAAAACACTTACGAGTCCTCAAATGCCCAACAGTCTTGTGGGGACACACCCAGTCTGTCAGCCGCTGTCAGAAATGCATCAGGGCTGGGTTTAGCATTCTCATAGTCTTCATTTCCAATTATTACATCAAACAAGTCACGGATACCAGTTTCTGACAATGCTGTGTAGATTAAAGAAAAATAAATTTTCAATGAATGATCTGAATTAAAATTGACATGTGTGTTTCGTGAAAATATCCAAACCCCCTCCCCACCCCTGTATGGAGGGTTTTTGGGTTTGCACCCCCACCCCTCTGGAAATTCCATTTATTTAAAAAAACTTGCTTTTGTCACCCCCTCCCCCTTGGAAGTTCTAATGACCCTCTGTGGGGGAGGTAAGGATGTTTTTTTAATTGTTGGGTGCTTTCCATTCACCAAAAATTTTCGGTCTCGAATGGAACGGCTTATTCTCGGTCGTCACTTCCACTTTTCAGGAACACTGAAAAGGTTGTCCTAAATTTTCGAAAATCTTTTCCAGAAAAGATCCTGTTCCATAATTTCGATTCCTACCCGAGATTTTCGAAAATTTCGTCGAATGGAAAGCGCCCATTAGATTTTATTCACACTTCCAGTTATGAGTAGAAGTAACAACGACCAAAGAGTTTAAATACATCATATCATTGCAATTTGAAAGTTGACTCGATTGAAAGGTCAAAATTGATGCTTTACGTAGAAATGACAATAATGGACTTTGACCCGCACCAATGATCACAGAAGATGAAAGCGGGCAAAAGAAACTGTTATTTTAGGATTTATTCAATATTAGTCAAACGAAGACCTACAATGATATTTTAATAACACCTAAGCCTCACTGAAATTAGTTTACCTAGCTCGACTTGACCACGAGAACTCCCAGACGCCACCGCTGTAGGAATTCCAGTTTGCCGAGCTTCCAGTGCGAACCGAACAACACATGGTATAACTTTGACGGATGGAAGTCCTTTGAGAAAGAGAGCCCGTTTTCGAGCGTACACTTCAATGAGATCTAGAGAGATCCCTTGTTCGTTTGCTAGTTCTCGGATGATTTCTCTGCCCGGTACCCCCGCTAAAGCGAAGAAACTTTCTTTGTTGAACTTCAAACCAGTCTCGCTACAAATAGCACACCAAGCGTTCCAGTGAAGCGGCATTGTGTCCAGCAATGTTCCATCACAATCAAAGATCAGCGCTTTTGCTTCCAAAGATAACGGCATACTTGGCATATTAATCTTCAAAGTTGAATTGTTCTTGCTCCGTAATTTAGCCCTCCCGCCAAAAAAATTGAAACGTGCCCCAAATAAGCTTTGGACTTGTGATCTGGATGGCACGATTTTTCAGTTCAACAAAGAAGGAACCTGAGATTTTTCACTAAGAAAACAGATCTGATAGTCAACTGAGAACATCGTTTCAAAGGGAAAAACAATTCTCAGTGAAGTTTGTTCTGTTTGTTTACGCCAGCTCTTGCTGTCCTTTTGTATTCCCAATTCTGACTCAGTTGAGCCCTGTTGTTGTCCGCGTTATTCGCGATAAGAGTCAACCAGCAAACCTATCTACATGTCAGAAGTGCCCCAGATCATGTCTTGGAAAGGAAACTGTCATCAGTGAGCAATCTTGAACATTCCGTTCACGAATGACCTTCAGATGAATGAATGAACGCGTGTTTCCCGTCACACATTTGTTGTCAAGAAACAAGAAAAGGAGGATTAGCAAAGTAATCGTTGGACTTGCGTACTTGGATTCTGGACTGGGTCCGTATTGGTCAGTTTGTACGGGCCCTCTGTAGACACTGGTAGAGAGGTATCAGCGTGGATTTTACATTGCGTGGATTTTCCAATGCAGATAATTAAATTTATGTTAGGTATAGCCCACCTTATAAGAATGTCTGAAATTTCCAGAACATTTTTAAAATAATAAATCCGAGGCTCTCGGACTCCCGTCAACTCCCGTCAACAATGCACGCGCGTGACGTAAAGGACGAAGGACGATATCGATATCGACCAATCATAGCACGCGTAACCCTTCCAAACACTACAGCAAGCAGCGACGGAGTACGTGCACAACTGGCCGTTCCGAAATTCAAAAGAGAACTGGGGCGAGTTTCAAATTTGAAGTAATCGATAAATTGACACCATCACATGAAAGATAACATTGAGATTGGTCGTTTGACCAAGTTTGATTCTTTTAAGTTGAACAGAGACCAAGTTACGGACAAATGTCTAATTTTGTGACAGCGGCCCCCCAAACCATACAAACTTGGCAAATATATTGATTTTCACCTGAGTTATTTTCAAATAGTAGGTGGATGACGAGATTTTACAGTTGTCAGAAAACTGAATAATATTTTTAAGAGTTTATATGGTTTTGGGAGAGGCAGCCTCAAAATCAGTAGAGACATTTGTATGGATTTTGAGCTATGTATCAAGGTCCATAACTTGGTCTCTGTTCAACCTAAAAGAATCAAACTTGGTCAAACGACCAATCTCAATGTTATCTTTCATGTGATGGTGTCAATTTATCGATTACTTCAAATTTGAAACTCGCCCCTGTTCCCTTTTGAATTTCGGAACGGCCAATGTAACTGACACAATACGGAAACTTATAACGTACAAAAACTTGCCTTTGCGTTGCCTGCATTTCCATGGCTATGATCCAAGATCACATGAAGACGTTATGAAGAGTTCGTTTCCTGATCGCTTGCTTAATAAACAGTAATGATCGTGAGGCTGGACACATCCGTGTTATTAGTCATTTTCCTGATCAAAGGAAGGGTGTAAAAGCTGGCATAGGTTTCCAGTATCAGATCCTGATATAATTTTTATGCGATTCGACAGTGATTCTAGGAAATTTCTGGTAGAATATGCGTTTGGGCTTTTCATGGTTTGCAGAATGTAAGGGGTCAAAGTACAGGATTTCGAGCGGCTGATCCTCTCTGAAAAGACGTCAAAAGATTTTTTCCCCAGAATATTGTCAACATACCCCGAACAGTCTGAACAGTGAACGGCGAATGAAATACTTCATTTAATTCTTACTTGTCCTGTTTATTCACCTTATGAAAAACGTATAATGATGCACTTTTAAGCGGCGTCTGGGCTACTGAAAATCCTCAATTTTGCCAGGACACTTCAGAACTAAAGACGCGAGCGCACATGAAAACTATTTTCCGTACTTTGCGTTTTATCACGGGAAGCAATTTTCGTGCGCGCTTGCGAGTTTCTCTTGTTAGGCTGTAGCCTCGCAATACAGCCGCCTCTCATCGCTCCCGGCCCTCGTGAAACGCACCTCGGGGGCCGAGAGCCGGCTGTATTCGCAGGCAAGTCAGGCTAGGCTTAGATACAAAATTCCCGAAAAATGGGCTAAAATCCTTTCCGGAATTCAGTCTCCAAAAAAGCTCTAAAATTCCTTCAAACATTTAACATTTTGAAATTCTTGAAAATTTTTAAAACAGAGAATAAATGTTTTCGTTGTACAGCAAATGTGTGAAGATAGAAATAGAGATTGACTGATAGCCATTCCCTTTTCCGTTTTCAACTTAGAGATGTGCACCAAGACCGGAATCTCAGGTTTTCTTAGAATAAAAAAAATCATTATCCGGCGAGAGTCTCTCCTGGCGACTACCCACTGGCCAAAGAGCCAGAGGGATTGTAGCATAAATTGCATACCTGAAAATACTATATTTCAACACGCTACACTAGCCACTGTATGCCCTCAAGTTGGTCGACACAAAACAAAGGTTGCGACCTTTAGATACAAAATTGCGGAATAAAAGAACTTTAGAATATCTTGAGACAATTAGACAAGAAGTAAAAGTTGGCAGAATTTTAAAGAACTTTTAGATTCCAAGTGACATTTGGACAATTTTACACAAGGACAAAACAAAGGTTTTGCGACCTTAAGATACAAAATTGCGGAATAAAAGAACTTTAGAATATCTTGAGACAATTAGACAAGAAGTTATTTAAAAAATTATTATTGTTATTGGAGAAGCATTTGTCAAATAATGATTATGATTAAGAATTTTTACAAGTAGTTTTTACATTTTTTTAATAGTATTTATCCTTGTAAATGGTGTTGGTTTGATATTCTTAAATAAAGATGAGTAAAAGTTGGCAGAATTTTAAAGAACTTTTAGATTCCAAGTGACATTTGGACAATTTTACACAAGGAATTCCTTGTGTAAAATTGTCCAAATGTCACTTGGAATCTAAAAGTTCTTTAAAATTCTGCCAACTTTTACTTCTTGTCTAATTGTTAAGTCTGCGTCAGGCGACTGCGAGCATCTACTGGGGTCTTGCGCAAGATTTATTTCGGGCATAAGTTGTCGATGCAAGTGGCCGGCGAATTAAGCGAGCCGTGACTAGGATTTTCACTTGTAGGGGAAAAAAATGGAAAGCCGTCCCCGGTTTCTGAAGATCTACCCCAAAGCAATTGAATGCAAAAACGGTATCAACGTCCAGTTTAGTTGATTTTATTTTCCATTGTTTGTTTAATTTTATAAACACTATACCTCAAGTAAGCCTGGCATAGTCTAGCCACAATATGGGGTGTTTTATTAAAGCATTCTTAAAATTCTACTAATTTAGAAATCCCTCCATAAAAATTATTCATTTTACCGCATCTTCCCTTTGGCAGTCTTAAATAATCCTAATTTAATGAATGTTGCTGTACATGTATACAGGGATTGCTTGTTGAACATACTTTTTTTAAACATAAGTTGTTAAAACTTTATGTTTGTTGCTTGTTAAACCTTAAATGCTGCCTTTCAATGTTCTTAAGATTCACTTCTGTTTGCAATGAGGGTCAAGTTTAAGAGACTCAACCTTCCCCTAAATTAAATCCCTCCTCTCAACTTTACAACAGATGTCCTGGATGTAAATGTATGGATGTACTCACAACGTCCTTCGTGGAGAGGTATTGAGAATTTCAAGGAGGAAGGAGGAGTTTCAAAAGCCCATGTTTTGATAATAGATTGACATTTCTAAAGTCATTGGACATGGGAATCCATTCCAAAATCTCCCTTTGTCCAGGAAGGGCATACTGAGATTTCTGAAACTGCATAACTTTTACATTTCCAGAACTGTGCCAATATGACAATCATTGATATTTTCATCCCAAAAAAATTTGGGCCTAATAACTTGAAATTAAATACTTTAACAAAAGATAAATCCTCCTCTTCCAAGTTTTCAGCAATGTTCAAGTATATACATAAGCTGCACTGAATCATAATAATTATTATTTAAAACAAAAAAATATTGTGGCCATTTTTTTCAAGTCAGCATGTGCATATCTTTAAAATCATCACAAAATTTACATGCATGGAGTACTAAAAGCAATAACCTTTGCGTGATTTGTTTTCTAATTTACAGAACTGTACAATGCATGGATAAAAAAATCATATATACAGAAATTCAGTGCAAACTCAATATGGTGACATTTTTGCAAATTCATCTGAGCATGCAACCTCTGGAAATTTCCATAGACTACATGGGATGTTTGATGAGACTAATTCAGTCTTTGGAGAATCTGCCTAATGCAAGTAATAAAAATTCAAACCAAATTAAAGCTCCTTGTATTAATGATTGCTGGCAGTTCAACCAATAGTAGATATCATGTAATTTAAAGAGCCAAATCAGCTAAAAAAAATATGCAAAAAAATAGCAATGAGCTTTCAACTTTTGTCACCATGTTAGATTTGCATTAAGCAATAACAAAAATGTTTTTGAGAGAACTATGACATATAACTTTACATAGTAAAGGCTCGATATCTGGTGCTATGAAATTCTGGAGTAGCATGAGTGATTTCTAATCCATTCTCATCAGTTCTCATAGGGTATCCCTCCATTTGTCGCACATCTATACTTTGGTGAAACCCTGCCTGTCTGATAGCCTCAAGGCCAATGTCACTAGAAAAAAAATACAAAATTTAGTCTTGTTTCGCGACAGCTTTTCAATAGTAATTATCTTTGCTCTGTGGACTTAATACATTACTTTGTCCAATACACACGAGTAAATTATGTATGAGATTTTATAACATGGTAGAAATAAAAACACCTTGAAATTTTAGCGTCCTCAAAACTTCAACATTTCAAAGCTGCAAGCTCTCTAAGATCACTAAAACTTTGAAGCAACTCAAACAAGATTTCTTTTTCTATCAATAAAGCTTAACTTACGTGTCCTCAAACCCCCAACAATCTTCCGGGCTCACACCAAGTTGATTAGCAGCTGTGATAAAAGCATCTGGTTTGGGCTTGTGTTCCTTGTAATCTTCATTGCCCAGTATTACATCAAAGATGTGGTCAATTCCAGCTAACTTGAGGGCTGTAATTAATGAGTAAACACAAGAATTATTCATCTCTAAACTGTGCAAATATTTTCACGAAATATACCCAACTTAGTGACATTCATCACATGTCAGGTTTCAACCACAATGAGTTTATCAAAGCTAATCGGCTGACACCCTGCTCAATCCACTTAGAATATTGACGTCTGCAAAGG
The DNA here is from genome assembly GCA_948470475.1 of Galaxea fascicularis. Classification (NCBI taxonomy): domain Eukaryota; kingdom Metazoa; phylum Cnidaria; class Anthozoa; order Scleractinia; family Euphylliidae; genus Galaxea; species Galaxea fascicularis. The sequence continues at coordinate 11,497,391 of OX419336.1, read as the reverse complement.
GTGTATTTTAGACATAAAAATGTCATTTTAGTGTTTCTGACCACGTTAAAAGGGTTTGCTACTTGAATAATTCATGAACTGATATGTTTTCGGACCTTTGGATCCCTCGAGTAAAGTGGAAATTTTCGTCAAGTTTTATATTAAACTACCGTCGAAAAGACGCAATCTGGGATGCATATTACAAACGGTTTAATATAGCGCATTTTTAGCGCAATTTTACAGCGTTTTATTCACCTTACGAAACTACGTGCTCGCTTTCTCCCCGTGTTTACAACATGTCGATACCACCTGGGAAACAGACCAATCAGAATCGCGCACACCCTCGCACACACCTCCAAACGTTTCCGCTCCAATCGTCACGAAATTCAAGCAACTCTGAATCATGTGAATACGTCGTTTCGTGAAAGACTCACAGGACGATTACCAAATCATCACAAATCAAAGGAAAATAAAGTTCTGTTCGACAATTTTCGATTTGTTTACAGAGAGCAATGCAAAATGTCCACTGGAAATGAACACGTACAAAACAATAGTATTCGCGTGGACTTTGAACCCCTTTGAACTCGCAATTAGCAGAATATTTTCTTCGTTATACATACTCAGCAGATCATGGCTATAACTTGTTCTAACGTGATGACCGCTTAGCTAAGAGCCCCATAACATGTATATCGTATATCGTAGACAAAGCGCTACAACTTTTATGCATTCAAAACAATTTCTTTCTGGGTATGTTGGGGGCGTCGGCTTGGGCGCGAACAACAAACCAACCTGAATTGTTGTAAGAACGCAACGAATGAGAAGCTGTTATATAAATCCAAACGACAAGAAGTAAAATCAAAAACATTCCCGAAAGAGCACTTTGTATACACTTTTATTTATACTGAATTTAAGGCCACTATCCCTCCTGGAATATCTAGTAACGGTACGATATAAATTACAATATTTGTTGTACCTTTGAGAACTTGAGTTCGTGAGCTTCCCGAAGCCACGGCCGTTGGAAGTCCAATTTTATGGGCCTCTTGCGCGAACCGCACAACACACTGGATAGCTGTAACAGTTTTTAAGCCTTCAAGGAAGTATTCTCTTTTTCTGTTGTAAGTGTCGGATGGATCTAGCTTGATTCCTTGTTGTTTAGCGAGCACGTTGATAATTTTCTTGCCTGGCACGCCTGCAAGCGTGTAGAAGTCCGTCTTGCGAAACACAAGCCCAGTTTCTTTGCAGATTTTACACCATGCTCTCCAATGGATCGGCATCGTATCTACAAGTGTCCCATCGCAGTCGAACACCAAAGCTTTAACCTCTCGAGGTATTAAACGTGAATCAGGAATCATTCTTGAGACTGATTTGTTGCTTACAATATCAGTGTAGCTAATATAAATGGTCTCACAAAAGCTAAGGTCTGTGAGGTACTTGAATTAGGTCGTTCGGCCCTTCCTTTCGGCAGTGAAAACTCAAGGGATCTCTCTCAACCCCTGGTTGGGGCTCTAGATGGACCAGATCGGTGCAATTGCGCACAACAAACAACAACAAAGTCCGTCTTTCACTGCCTCCGGAAAAGCCTCAACAACCACAAGTACTTTTCCCTTTTGTCAAAAATTTACATGTGCAAAACCCTGACGTCATTAGCTTTTGTCCTATTGGCCAATCCGCTTGCGATACTATTTTTATGGCAAAATGTTTCCCTGACCTTCCGTCCGAATTACCGTGACAATGCAGAAAGAAATGATCTGAAAACTTTTAAACAGGAACTTAACGTTCTTTCATCGCTTTTTCGTTTTCCTTGGTGTATTCGTATCTCGCTCAGTTGAAGGAGTCGGTGTTTTGACGCGTAAACAAATAGAACTCAACATACAAAGAGTAATTCAATACGGCAGGGCCCAGCAGGGAATCAGTCCTTTGTTTTTCATGTCGAATGCTACGTTTGATATTGCATCATCTCTATTAAGCGATCTGCAGATACAATAAAAAAAAAATTCGTTTCCCTCAAACTCTTAAATTGCCTCGCATCACTAATTTTTTTTTTTATTATTGGCAGTTAAAGTTGTACAGAATATTCACTGATTCACAAGATACCAGTTATTGATTGTCCTTTTGACTTTCTTACAGTTTGCTATCGTTGAATAAATTTTACTTATCGCAGGTTTTGTATACTTCGGTAACACTTCGGTAACTAATCTTTATCTTGCGTACCTTTCAAAAATTGATAACAGTAGAGGCTGTCCAGAACTCACAGAAATTAACGCCTTAAAGCTCGGTCCTCACTTGCGACGCAAGCATAAGCTTATGCACTAGTGAGGATGGCCGTGACATAAGCATAAGAATATCAAATCTTTGCGTTCTTCTTATGCTTATGCTTACGCTTGTGTCGCTGTTATTTCCAGTGAGGACATGATTGACATAAGCATAAGCATAAACGTCATATGCTTGTCCGGGCTTAAGACCCAGTGAAATAAGACATGGGCACCTTTTTGTTTTGCGTAAGGTTTCGGAAAACCCTAATTCGGCTTACAGAATAAAGCAAGTGCTTCGTCAATTGGACTGCCTTCAGTACCTCGTCTAGCTCCGTGTTGAGTTGTTTGTTTTCTTATTAAAATGAAAGATTTTCAAAAATTGGAAAAATTCTGTACTTTGAACATTGCACTGTAAATCAGTGAAATACATCCCATCCACTTCAAAAAACGAATTTAATTGTGCGAAGTTGTTCATCTTATATTTATATCAATACATGTAAATCTTCGTGCCACTGCTTACATGTAAGCTATTCTTTAAATTCCTTGATAAACTCGTCTTAGATTCGACAATTTCTGTACTTTGAACCCCCGTCAGCTCCTTGATTTACAAATTATCACTCAGACGTCATTGAAATATTTAAATGTCGAACCCCTATTGTCCCTATTAAGCTGTCATCTAGTAAACGATATGTACAACGATCTGCAATATATAATTTTATGGTTGCCGTAGAAATGTCTGTAAAGGTGAAAATTAAATCGTGAGTTG
>OX419336.1:11416894-11489394 GCA_948470475.1 Galaxea fascicularis | reverse complement strand
TTATGACGCCGAGTCCGCGAATCGAACCCGGGACATGTTGGTTGAAGACGAGCGCTCTCACCACTGCGCCAACCCTGTTTTGCGTCAGAATGATCTGCATTTCTTAAGTCTGTATGGCGATTTGTTGTTTGTTTTGTTTTTGTTGTTACTGCTGCTGTTGTGGCGTTTGTTTGCTTACCAACATGCTCTAAGAGAGTTTTGGCACAGACTAGACTACTAATATACATGAGTTGACTACGGAGCACCCTGGGCCCGGTTGTTCGAAAGCCGATTAATACTAATCCAAGGTTAAAAGTTAATCAAGGAGGTTATTTCTCTATCCCCAAACGTTGTTCAATGCTGATATTCTGCAAAATTTTAGATTAGGGGAAGTCAATCCTGAAAAACAAAAAGCAGCGGAAACGAGTTTCATCCAAAAGTTAAAACCGCAACCAAAGTTTACGCTAATCCTGGATTAGGTTAATCGGCTTTCGAACAACCGGGCCCAGATCCCTGTGTCTGAGCAGGACTGGGTAGCGGTGAAGTTTATTCACTTGTATCCATGGAAACAAACCATAAAACGTCCGCCATCTTGCCTAAAGAAAAGACTCAGAAAGTAGTGGCAATAGAAACACAAGATTCATAGCCTGTGATCGGACGCGTAGTCCGTAATAATATAGCGAACAAATGGAGGTAAATAAATTTTTTTTCAAATGATTATGTTTAAGATAAGGTATCCTTGTTTCTACTTAAATGAAATCTTCTAGAGCTTCGTGAGGTTAATGGCAGTTTACTTTTGCAGACGGACAAAAAATCGCAGGAGCTCAAAGAAAAACCTGCCATAGAAGAAAATGCTTTCGAAGCCCTTGAAAGAGATTTCCAGGAGGTAAAATAATTTTAATGTCGTTGAATAACAACCTTATCGTGTTGAATATGCCCTTATTAACCTCTTATTTCGCGTTCTTGTTGCAAGGTAAGCTTACGTACTGTAAATATAGACTTCAAGCGACTTTCCCTTCAAGCTACCCGAATAAAGTCTATCGCTAACTACGTATCGCGTTTTACAGGTTCTTGGGGAGCTTATGGGAGACAAGAGTCTTGAGAAATTTCGTGTGGAGTATGAAAAGTTGCATAGAGCGTTGAAAAAGTCCCATGAAAGTGAAAAGCGGTTGATGCAGAAATGTCGAGAGTTGAATGCAGAGATTGTAGCAAACGCCTCCAAAGTTCAGACGGCTTTGAAACTCTCCCAGGAAGATCAGACCACGATTGCTTCACTCAAAAAGGTAACTCAAACTGAACTTCTGCAAAATGTATCATTGTTTCATGAATGCCTAGTTCTTGGTAGTGTAAGAGGGTGTTTATATGATACTGGGACTTATTATTATTATTATTATTGTTATCGTCCCGGAGCGAGTTCACTCCAGTTCCCTCTTGTGGCTCTGTATTGGTTTACATGATACCATCAGAAAATGTCATACAGAACAAGTCATTCCAGCACGAGTTCACCCCAGTTGCTGTACTGGGGCAAGAATTTCATTCCAATACGAAATCTCGCAATGGTATCATGTAAAGGAAGAACAACCACTCGTTTTGGTATGAAATCAGTCTCTCTGTAAGAGCAGGTAGCACATGTGTAATTTTCCTCAATCAACGACGATGAGGAGAAATGTGGCCCATTTCTTCTAGCTGCATTAATCAATGATGTTAAGGCGATACAAAATCAGGTAGTCATCCCGGTGTGAAACTGGTACTAGTGCGAGTTTTCTCATGTAAACACCCCCTAAGAAAGGACAGCATGACGGTGACATAGAGGATAAATCAGTTTTTCCCTTACATCGTGATCGTCATAGTCATCTTTGCTCTGTGTCTATAATATTGTGTTTACACATGACCCCTCTGTTATGTCATTTCCACTCTTATTTCACTATTGTGAATCAGGCTTCAATGATTTAAGGACCCAGAAAGGGGGGTGTTAAGGTGGCTTACTACGGTCTTGTTCTGCTACTTGCCGCTTGTACATACTTGAATCTGGTAAATACTACATACTAGTGAGCTAATAAGAGTAACTTAAGCTAACCAAGGAAACATCTGTTTGATAAAATAAAACATAGCATCTGTGGAAAAAATGTGTTTTATAGGATGTACAAGTGGTTTATTAAGTGGTAGGGAAGTGGGTACCTACCTGGACCCTTCAGGGGTGTTTTTCCTAAAATCTAGCCATAGACCCCATCATGTTTTTTCAGTGGGGAAAAATCCAAATTACCGGTATCAAAGACAAAAAATCTGTTCTCAGATTCTCCCAAAAAAACGTACTGTTAGTCCAATAAAAGGAGCCAAGTGATTGGTGGAAATTGTGTGAAAATTGTTAACATGAACCTCTGCAAGAAAATGAAAGCAGCAGAATGATTGGTTTATTTCGAGAAGGGAATGTATGTCGGTTTGAAGCAGCCATATGAGGGCAAGGAGCGTTGTGTGATTTGGCCCAAGCAGCTGCAAAGGAGACTAACATTTATAGAGAAGAACACAAAAATATGTAAGGCACAATTTTTGCCATTATGGTGTATTTTGGCAGCTGCCAAAAGTTTAACATAGCTAGCTCTTTGAGAAATTCTCGTCTCGCGAGAGGGTGGTAACTTACTTTTGAGCGGTACTGTAGGTACATTATGTCAACAGTCCATGTAAATCCTTCAAGTTGTGATGAGCAGATCCTTATTACAGGCTGTGTATTTCATAACGTTTTTATGTGTCCAGGTAACTCTTGATGTGGTCTCTTTAGCCATGGGAATTGCCAATGTTGTTATTTATTATTTGATGCTTGGATAATATATTTTCAACCTTAACTCTGCTTGTAAGGAAAAAAAGGCTTTTTAGATCATTATTGTTTCCTTGCTCACTCACAAAGTACTTACTCTTGGCTCTGTCCACGCCATGAGGCACATAAGGCTACAGCCCTCTAAAAGTTGCAGTTTCTGTAATCTGCTGCTTTTTTTCTATGAGCAGGTGAATATCCTACTGCCCAATCCCCAACCTGGCTAGTGTTACTCTAATAAATGATATTACCTACTCTAGATAATATTATTTTTCTCATTTTTCCTTCTTTTTTGTGCTGTGTTTCTCTCAAAATAGGAAATTGAAAAAGCATGGAAGATGGTTGATGCCGCGCATGATAAAGAACAGAGAGCAAGAGAAACTATTCAGTCTTTGAAACTTGAGATAGCAAACCTTAGTAAATTGGTTGAGCAAGGTGCTGGCTTGACCATGGGCCAGGATCATAGGTAATGGCTCCAACAGCTATGAAGTACATGTACTTATTAAACTTGCATTGACTCCTGTTAATTACTGCTTTTATATTTTGGGATCAAAAAAATTATAATACACCAGGACATATGGCATTTTGTTTGTTTCTCCTTGCCCAATTAGTGTCAATGAGCTATTGAAAATCAAAGATGAATTGACTAAGGACAGAGATGAAAAATTGTCGGAGATTGCAAAGGTTTGCATCTTATTATCGTCATTGTTATTGTCGTCATTAGCACATGTCATTATTATTATTATTATTGTTTAATTGTTATTTTTTGTACAAGTTTCCTTACCAAGGTGCTTTTACTCATCATCAAGAGGTTGTTAATAAAAATGACTTGTAAATTGTAGATGAGAGATGAGCTCTCCAGAGCAACTTCAAAACAACAGAAGGCAGAGCAAGATAGGGAAGAAGCAGAGATGAAAATTGCTGAGGTAATTACATTTTGAAAGGTTTATTTGAATTGTTATGAGCAGGAGACCGATTAGTATTATCCATTCTTATTCAAATCTATTTCACCACAGCTAAAAGAAGATATTCAAGTGCGCAGCAATGAGGCACAGCGAGAAGCAAGGAAAAAAGAAAAAATTGAAAAGGAATTGAAACAATCCAAGAATGACCTAGAAACCAGAACTGCTGAGCTTAAAACAAAAGCAAGCAATCTTCAGCGTGCACAGGAAGACATCACAAAGCTAGAGCAGCAGTTAAAGGAGCAGAGGGTTAGTATTTTGTGACTCAGCTAAAATTCTAAGATTCTCAGCTAATCTACATGTATGGTAACCAATATTTCCCACATCACATATTACTGCTGAAATGTTGAGCACCTCAATGTCAAACATTTACCTGAGATATTGCATGTCGTGACAGTTCATAAAAAGATCGTTGACATAACCTCACCAATGTTCTTGTCCAAGTAGTGTGGTTGCTTATATGGCAAATTATTGTGCCACAAATTGCAGGGAACATTAAAATGATATACATATTCCTGTTCTGCAATAAAGCTAATTTTTCAGGGAAAATATTGTCACAAAATGTAGGGGCTCAGTTTTCACCATAGTTATTGCTGTAACCACTGCCACAGCTGCAATATAAATTCTAACTGATCTTGTCTGTAAAGTCATTGCTACTGTGCAAGCGGATTCATACCACTCCATTTTTCAGTCAAACTTCGTCCCATCCAAAGTCACACTTGTTATGGGCTTTCACCAAGTTGGACTGAGCTGTTGCTCTGGTGTAACTGTCCCTCACTGAGTATGTCTCTTTCCTTTCAATTGCTGTGTTTTGAATTTGTTTTACTTTGTGGAAGTTTAAGAAAGTAAATAAATAGATCAATAAATAAACTTCAGGGTTGTAGATGAACCAACTTTTGGCATAGATGGCAATATACCAAAAATCGCTGTCACTGTAGCGAAGTCAACATGCCATTTTACTATCAAAACATTTGGAGATAACAATATCAAGGGAAATCCTTAGTTCCTGATCCTTAAGGGCAGTTTTGCACTTAATTTGATCTTTCCAGCTCACCAACCTTTTCTTTTTATTTTAGATACTGAACGAAAAAGCCATGAAGGATACAGACCTGCTGAATGCTAGATTAACCAAGGTCCAGCAGGATTTTGACCAGCAGCTGCTGAACTGTGACCAGTTAGCAACAGAAAACACGCAGAAAGCTGCCGAGCTCAAGCAGAAAGAAGATGAAATCAATGGCCTCAAACAGGACACAGTCCGATTGACAAAAATGAGAGAAGCAATCCAAAGGAAGCTGAGAACTATTGAAGATCAGAAGATGGAAGTTGAGCAGCAAAAGGAGACACTCAAAGGGCAGATTGCAGGACTGGAAAAAGGTACAGCTGTGCCTGTAATGTTGCTCAGAATTGCCAAGTCCTCTAGAAGTCCTCAATTTATCGCAAATAAACGTTGCGGTGACAATTTTTCCCACTGGCTTTGTTGCAGCGTTATTAAGCTTCGCATCAGTGCCTCAGTCAAGAATTGTAAAACTCAACTCGAATGATATATTTTGGTGACTTCTCTTTCACAATTTTTCATTTGGAGTTTACAGGCGGCCCTCGTAGTTCCTTTGAAAACCGTGTACCCGATTTAAGATCATAATGGTCAAAAAGGTTTAAAAAAACCATACCCTTTGGGTCGGCACGTACCTATATAGCTTATATAGTGGATTGACCCCTCCCCCACCCCCACGGTTCTTACAAGCCTCACTTGTTGTCCCCTTGGTAAACTGGTTTCAGTTAGTGGCATGACAATGTAATTTCAGTATAACTTTTTACATTAGAACTTGAATCAAGCAAGAAACAAGCTGAAGCTGACAAGAAAGCCATTGATGATCTTGTTCGTGAGCGAGATATCCTCAACAAGGTATAATGTCACGCGATTACAACGATGTTTATTCTGGGTCGGTGTGGTCATTTCTCGCCCAAAAATATCAACTAATCTTTGCTTGTTTATTTTTAATGCAGAATTTACTCAAGGCAGCCGGTGCCACACAAAAGCAGCTTGGCCTTGTGCGGTTACATGAGCAAACAAAGAAGAACTTGGAGCAAGAAATTCAGGTTAGAATACTTGACACTGTAGGGACCAGTTCCTTCAGTGACGCTTGCGTCGCAAAATTAGTTCGCACTCTTCCTTTTTGGCGGTAGAGTTTCATTTTATCAAAATAACTTTAGTTTCTTTTTCAATGACAAGACTTTCGTAATAAACAACGGCAGCAACTTCGTTGACCAGGGATAAAGTTGAGGTATTCCATTCTGGTGTTTTTATACTTGGACTGGAATTCTCTACACCAAACAATGTTATAGAAACATTTGTTTCATTCATAAAACTTTCCACAGTCAGAGAGAACGTTTGTGTTCACTGAAACTTGGGAATCGAATTTTGTGGTTTCTGTAGGCCATTGTTCCAGACAACGTTCAGAGTCCGGGGATCATGGAAGATTTTTAGGGAGTCAGTAGGCATGTAGCCTGCGAGGGCAGACGTATTTCCGGTTGTCGCTTCTCTTAGCCCGAAAAGTAGTTACTTTTCGGGCGAAGAGAAGCGATAACCGGAAATACGTCTGCCCTCGCAGGCTAGTAGGCATGAATCTTTTCAAAGTTTCTTACTCGACAAGTCAGTGTATTGGGTCAGGGAGGCAGCTTTAAAAACCCGAGAACCCGCTTTTATCTGGAACCCTGTAAGCGCGCGACGTTTCCTATAAACTAGCCAGTTTAAGGTGGCCGAACACAGTTTTTCGCGCGCGCTCTTGCTGATGCGATTCAGCGCGCGCACAAGGATTGCAAAAACAAACATGCTGTTGATGCAGCGATCATTTTATTTGCTCAATGTCCGCTCTATCTTTGCTATTTTCTTTACAATTGACCGCAGTGCACTGATGGCTTTAGTCTTTTATAACAAAGGTATGTTAGAAAAGGTAACGATGCAAAGTACCCAGCAATTCTCGGATTTTTCCGAATCGAAAGAACCCAGTTAAATGCAGCGCATGCGCAGTTGCTCAAAACATTGAGACCGATTGCTTTTGCACAAACTTGCCGATTTCTAACAATCCAGTCGTTAGAATTTCAAGAAATTTGGCAAGAAAATAGTTCATCAACCAAGTGAATGATCTATCAAGAAAAATAGGAATTTTGACATAGGAAATTTTTAATAATACAGAAAACGATTTACAGCGAATTACGAAAATCGCCTATGTCAAAATTTTATTAGAACAGTGTTGACAGACGGGATTTAATGTCAATTCGTTGGGGGCAAACGATGAAAACAATCAAACGACTGGATTTTTTTAAAATAAACAAAAACTATTTTTTAAGCCTTATTTTAACCAGCTCTGTTGCCATGGCAACAGCACACGCCCTGGCCAAAATGCGAGAATAGATACTTCCGTAGTTAAACTTGGCTCTTGCAAAAAATGGGCGCCAAAGCATAAATGGTTTTAAAGTAATGGTGTGTTAGGCATAGGCACTTGAAAACTGTGTTCGGCCACCTTAACCAGTATTTAATACTGAGCGTCGTTGTAGCTATTTTATCATTTTTTTATCGACACTGGTTTAATTATACCTGCAGAACTACAAAGATGAAGCTCAAAAGCAGCGTAAGATTATCTACCAGCTTGAGAAGGAGCGAGATCGGTACATCAACGAAGCCAGTGAACTCACACAGAAGGTTCTGCAGCACATGGAAGATGTGAAAGTTCGTGAGATGCAGATCTTTGACTACAAGAAGAAAATCGCCGAAGCTGAAACGAAACTGAAACAACAGCAGGTGGGTTTCCTTCCGTGCAAAATGCTGAACGTTGCTGCTGAGAAAGAAAAGTTTTTAGCTACAGCAAGTTTACAAGATTTCGAATGAAACCTTTAAACCTAATAGTGACCAATGCGTAATTTCCCCTTAAAGTAACATTGCTTAATCAAACATAAAGGTTTTGAGAAAAGAGGAAGTGATTATCAAGTAACAAAGGTTTTGATTGTTTAACAAATTCTCCTTATCGTCACCATAGAAAATGTATGCAGATCAGTGTGGAGAATATACATGCTGATATTAGAGTTAATTATTACACCCATTTTGAAATTACTCGTCATTCATGAAATCTGATTGGCTCTCAACAACGCAATTTATTCCCAAATTGCACCATTTTTTTCTCTAAATCACATCCTTTTTTAAGCTCATCAAAATTTAAAACTAGTTTTCCTGAAGTGCACATTAAATAAATATTATTGACAAAAACCTGTGTGATTTCAAAATGGGTGTAATAAAGTGGTAATTGAACTTCGTGTCGTGCAATTTTGGACTAAAATCATACTTATGATTTCAAATCAAACTCGCGCGCGATTTTGAAAACACGCGTATGATTTCAGACCAAATTGCACTCCACTCAGTTTAATTACCATTGTAAATCTTTGTTTGGTTTCTAGAATCTCTACGAAGCTGTTCGCAGCGACCGTAACTTGTACAGCAAGAACCTAATCGAGTCACAGGACGAGATCACGGAGATGAAACGCAAACTGAAGATCATGAATCATCAGATCGACCAATTGAAGGAAGAGATAATGGCGAAAGAAGCGGCTCTAGTCAAAGAGCATTTGGAACATCAGCGGGTGGAGAAGGAGAAGGACGCACTGAAGGCGGAGCTACAGCGGATGAAACAACAGGCTGCGGAGTCCAAGGCGTACATTGAACAACAGGAGGTGGAGGAGAGAAAGCTGCTGAAGATAATCTCTGAAGCTGATGCGGAGAGGCTCAGGCAGAAGAAGGAGCTTGATCAGGTGGGGCTGTTATAGTAGGAGCATTATAATGTAAGCAAAGAGGAAGTTCTACTTGGGGCAGTCCCGGAAAAAGGGTCCTTGTTTGTAGGGTTTACTGTGTGGTTGTTTGATCAATTCTTGTAAATTAGGGACTCAGAACCAGCTTATCAACTCTTCCCGTCTTTTCTTTGCATTTCTTTTCTCTTTTGTCTTTCGTTTCATTTAATTTCTTTCTTTTCCCTTCTTTTCTTTTCTTTTCTTTTCTTTGTTGCTGCGTTACGGCTTCTGATTTATTTATCGTTTTCAGAACCAGTTGAAATAAAATAGCAAGGACCACGGTTTTTCTTTTCACCAATAAAACAGACTCTCAGAGAAGCACAAGCAAAACGAACAAAGACGTTTTTCGTGAACGTTTTCATTTTCTGTTCGCTTATTCGTGGATTTTACTTCGTAGTTTTACTCGCGGTTCCTTTTTGTGTTCTCATAACAAGTCCTGTAACTAGTTACTGCTTTATCACTCAGTGAAAAATATGTTTTGTATTTAATGTGAACATGGTCCTTGCAGTTTCTGTCAGTTTTAACGGGCAGTGATGATAACTCTTTGTATTCGTTTGAATTTTAGGTGATCAGTGAAAGAGATATACTTGGAACACAGCTGGTGCGAAGAAACGACGAACTTGCCTTGTTGTACGAAAAGATTAAGATTCAACAGTCAACTCTCAACAAGGGTCAGTGGTGTGTTTATTTTACGTGTATAAATGATTCGCTTTTCACTGTAGCACGAAGCTTATGTTTCCTTCCTCCAACAGTGCTAGTACCAGCGCCTACCGATTTTGTGTGCCCTCTTTACTCAAGCAAAATCTTTAAATGTTACTTTTATTAAATTTTGGTTTTGTTTTTGTGCAGGCGAGATACAGTATCGACAGAGGCTAGAAGATATTCGGCTGCTGAAGCTTGAAATCAAGAAACTTCGTCGAGAGAAGAACATTCTTACAAAGAGTGTGGCTAACGTGGAAGACTTAAGGTATGAAGCACCTTTTCCTGCGGGATGTAACATGTTGTCGTTCCTTGGTAAAATATATATCAATGTAACCAAAGAATTTGTGATGCTTAACGGATCAATCAAATTAAATGTAACAAACGCAGTGAAGCAATAAGAATTCGCATTGAAATTCTGCGAGAGCGCGGGAAAACTCGCGTCAACCACGTCGTGACTAGTAATGACTTGTTCCTGGTAGGTGGAAAAATAATCAAGTTAGCTGTGATTGGTTATCAGGGATGTCACTAGGATTTTAAGTAGATGGAAGTAAATGGATGAGTGGATGCACGGGTTGAAGTAGGTAGCGAAAGGTTATAATAAGCGTGAAGCCCACAGATGCGATTTCTGCATTCTGGGGCCGGCGCACCGATGACTGAACAGCCGGCCGGTACTGGCTCCCAATAACAACCCTGGCCGTAAGACATGATTTGTGACATTGCTATATATCGGACAAAACTGGCGGGTTTGTTTCCCATTGAAAATGATGATTGCATCTTTGCTGTTTGTGCAGGCGCGAAGTTTATCACACGCAACGTGAACTTCTCAGAGAACGCACCCGATGCAAGGCGCTTGAAGAGGAACTCGAAAACCCGATGAACATTCACAGATGGAGAAAACTCGAGGTACAGTGATTTTCATGGAATTGAAGTTTCTTTAACGGAAATCCGTGCTGAATGGTTTTTATCTTTTTTGCAGGGAAGCGACCCCAGCACGTACGAAATGATCCAAAAGATTCAGACTTTACAAAGACGACTAATACAAAAGACCGAAGAGGTTTGTTCGGCATTTATCACGCATGTGTTGCTCACATCGCGCCAGTTCAGTACAAAATGACCGCATGCAGTCGAGCCTTTATGACGTCATAGTGGAGGAAGAAGACGACCCAATCTTGCTCCCAGGCTCCTCTCTTTTTTCTCCCTTTCTCTCGGGAGTGTAGATGAGGGACCCCTGGAAAAGATTTAACTTGAGCTTTAAACCTTCATATCCCCCATACCATCTCCTTGGGTAAAACCCCACAGGATACCGAAAATGTTATCGTCTGGCGGCGAAACCAACTGTACTAACATACAATTTAACCACTCTTGCGCATGGGGAAGCGAATACCACAAAGTGCTTTTGAAAGTAAAGTCAAAAACCAAATTCTCAGAACTAGCGTTATAAGCAATGTATGGCAGACTTTAAGGAGAATTAATATTGAGGTCGTTGGGAGTGAAAGGGTTAAGAAAGTAAAGTAGTAAAGTTGTCAACTGAGAGTTTCTCTTTCATTGTTTTTGACTTGAGTTGTTTGACTGCGTCAGGTTGTTGAAAAAGAACTTCTCATCCAAGAGAAAGAAAAACTGTACATGGAACTCAAGCAAATCCTCGCTCGACAGCCAGGACCAGAAGTCGCCGAACAACTTAGTATTTATCAACAAACACTCAAAGAAAAAACCAAGCAAATGAAAGGGATGTCATCCGAACTGAATATGTATGAGGCGCAAGTCAAAGAATACAAATACGAGATCGAGAGATTAGCGAAAGAACTTCAAGAAGTTAAGAAGAAGTTTTATATGCAGAAAAGAAAAGATCAACAAGCAAGGTGGGTGAATTATGACATCTGTAAGTCATCTACAAAATGATTAGACTTCCTGGTCTTCTCGAATAAGGATGATAAATCATAGGCCCCGTGTCACAGTACTTGTTCATTAATTCTGTGGGACGTTAAAGAACCCACACGTTGATCGCAAAGAGTAGAGAACGTTGTTACCGCCGTTGTAGTCCGCCTATTCTAATCAGCCTTAGCATGTTGTCTCAAAAAGCTTATAGTGTATGAGACCACATAAAAACAGACATCCATAAGTCAAAGGGACGAGTCAGCTCTAACAAAGCAGGGGCACCCAACGAGCAAAGGTTCCTTGTAATGTTTAAAGACCATTTTAAGAGTTGTTCGGATTTCGTAGCTCAAAATTGAAGTGCCCGAAAATTTTTTTTTCACTTGCTAGCTGAATGTTACCTTCGAAGAACTTCTCTGCGAACTATTTGCTTACCCGAAAATGCTAGGCGACCTTTTTAAGAGCGAAAAATTGCAAAAATATCCCTTCCGAAAATCTAAGGGACTATTTTCCCCTGGATTTCCCTGGTTGCGAATCTTTTAGGTGAAGTTTTAATGAGGAATCAGTAGCTTCTTGGCAATGCATTATCCGAAAGTCTTAGAACGAGTAGACTCTCCCGAACAGATATTTCATCGAAGTCTCTAGTTGGGTGCCCCTGACAAATGGAAAGCTAACCTTGTTCCTAAGGTCTCTCTTCTTCCCGTTCCCTGGAGTGAGGGGAGGGCGCTTAATGAATGCGGACGGCAAAGGCAACAACAATCGCTCTGCCCGTGCCTTTCACAGTTTTCTACATTTCTTTGCCGTCATCTGCAAAACAACAACGTGAAATGGCCATTCTGTCAATCAAGTAGTCGAGGCTCAACATTCATAGAAAACAAGACAGCTTACTTTTGTTTGTTTCCATCCACAGGGAGCGTGACCGAGCTTACCAGCAAGCTGCGGGTCCTTCTTTTTCTCCGCAGAGAACAGATGGACCAAGATTTACGGGTGGAGGGTTCAATTTGAAGCCTCCTGCAAAAGCTGTCGCCTAAACACTGAATTATTACTCTGTAAATAGTGCAAATAGATCGTCTCGAAGTGTATATATAGCTTTAACAATTACCTTAAAGGACATGAAATACTCAAACTTGTGGAGTGTGTGCTCGTACTTTGAATTACCTTAAGATACCTTAAGATGGTGAATAGAAAAATGGGCCAAGCTAAGAACAGAACTATACTGTAACATTTTGAAGCTTTTATAAGTGAAGATTTTTTATGGATGTACCACCGAATGTTGTGTTCTTTTATTTTGATTTTAAAATGGTTTGAGTAAAGTATTTTAAAATAGAAACTCTCTTGTGTGTGTTACATTAGTCTCACTGGTGATCAGTAAAAAAAAATCGTACGGTCAAGTGCAACCCAATCGTTTCTGGATGAGTGAAACTGTAGTCACCTGGCGTGTGTTTTTTCGAAACCCCCGAAACTTTTCGGGCCTATTTCGGGTGCCACAATTTCTTACGTATCTTAAAAACGAAGACGTTTCCAGGCATAAAATTTTGCAACAAATTTGCCTTTTCCTATCTTAAAAACATAGTAAGACCAGCTTTTTAGAATGAGCGGATCGCAGTTTTAGAAATGGCTTTTCGGGACTTTCGAGAAACGGACCCTGGATTTCAACCATTTCCGAGTTGTACACCCGCTGAGCAGTGTACAAATCCAACGATGAAACTGTATAACCAAATTCTGATCATGAAGACGGTCAAACGAAAAACCAACGAAAGACGCAATAAAAGAGGAACTTGCTTTTGATACGTGTTTTTGAACAGGACTGCTTAACACTATAAAACACCGAAGGCTTGTCACGCAAGTGTCACGCTTCTCTTTCGGAGCTTCCAGTCACGTTTCCTAAAAAAGGAATAAAAACGTTATACTTCGTAATGGTTTATGATTCATTTTCCGAGTTCAATGGCTCATAGCCACTTTGATTGATAACTGGTCTGAAAATTGAAATCATAATCATCTACAACAATACTTTGAAGATGTATAATAACAGCATCTTGAACGAAGGGAAAGGTATGAGGGTGGAGGGAGGGGGGGGGGGCAATAACATTATATTCTAGTTTTAAGTTATGTAACTTATCATATTTCACTATTTTAGTAGGTAGGTGTCCCCAGTTAGTTTGCACTTAGTGTAAGCTAGGTAATTATTGAAAAGTTAAAAATAGGTTTTACTTAGCATTTACTATTGACAGAAGTGAAGAAACTAACCAACGGGTCATTTGAAGGAAGAATAAAGTTCTTTATTAAACTATTTTCAAACAATTGATATTGTATCCTACCTTAAAATTCTACTTTTATAAACTTTCAATACAATTCAGTTGAAAAATAAACATGGCCAGAAAAACGGGCATTTGTTTGAAAAGTATAAATACATGATGTCCGAAACAGAATCATGCAACCTTAAAACTAACGCATTCATGAGTTGTCGTAGAATTTCACGAATTGCATAAATCTCCGTCCTATGAAGAACGGACTCTTAAAGAAGTCCTAAACTTTCTAAACTACTTGTATCCCGAAAATATATTGCAGAATAGAAAATTGAGAACCAAAAACTTTACAATTCTAGCAAACTAAAGGATTTAGAGCTGCATGGCTCAAGCTTTCCAGGACACTAGGACGAAACTACGGGCTTCAAAACTAAACTGCATTGCTCCACAGCGAAAGGGAACCGGGAGGAGCGTTTTTAACCAAAAGCCTTACGCTTCCGTGCACCACAGCCCAATGGACCTTCACCTCTCACAGTTTTACTACTTGATGTCCTTAATGAAAAGAGTTTAGCTTATATTTGATAACCTCTGTCTTCACCATCAAAAAATGAGTGAAGCAAGAATATTTTGATGATGTCTGTTTTAAAAACATTAATCCAGTCGAAAAATTCCAAAGTATTCATATTAAAATCCATATTAAAAGTGCTGCACTTTCGGCATGCAGTGACATCCAAGATTAATCTCGAAAAGGTTTGCGAGGCTGCAAACCATTACTATCCTTTCTGACAAGCCAAGAGAAAACGAGACTTTGTCGGAGGTCTGCATATGAAGTGTAGTTTTCAGTTGAATATCCTAAAATCAAATGTTGACCTTGCCCAATGACAGAGAGACAGATATGGTGCAATGAAACATACGGAAGAGCTAACTAACGAAGAGGGGACAACATAGCGACAGTTCATTTTGACATTTTAAATCAGATGTAACTCACTGATGACCTCGTTTGAGGAAAACAGAGAAGGAGAATCTATATTAAACTGGTTGATCAATGTGACGCGATAAGTTTCTTTTTTGAACTCAAACAGCACGCGAAGTCACCTTGGACCAAAGCCAACGTAAATTGCAACACTCAATCGAATCCTACTGCATTCAAGGAAGACAGCTTGTCTGTTACAGCCACCACAGGAAAAAAAAACAAACAACGCCTAATCAAGCAATTATTAGGTTGGACATGTCCATGTCTTTTGGTCGATATTTGCTGAAGATCATCTGAACGTAGCATTGTACGCTACGCGGCTCGGGTTTTTTAAGGCGAACCATATCTTCTACGTCAAGCAGAGCCGGTATTCCAACAGACCTGCAAAGAATT
This sequence comes from Galaxea fascicularis, assembly GCA_948470475.1. Lineage (NCBI taxonomy): Eukaryota > Metazoa > Cnidaria > Anthozoa > Scleractinia > Euphylliidae > Galaxea > Galaxea fascicularis. Next base: position 11,474,622 of record OX419336.1, on the reverse strand, counting down.
AAAGACAGACAAAACTAAATCAGTTTAAACTGAAGAAATAAAGGTAAGATTTCCGCACAGTATGCATACATGCGTTTTGTGACTTAAACTATTCGTTTTTAGAACAGGGTTAGTGTGACAGTAACGCAGGTATTATTAATGTATGGGGCTGTGCGAAAATCTTTCCCTTTCATCCACCACGGTGAATAGTACTTGCCGTAGCAAATCAACTCTCGGTAAATCAGAGTTTAAGTTTCGTTTGAATGCTGTTCTTTGCAGTTTTGAAAAACCAAGATAAACACTTCAAACATGTCTGTGTTTTTGTCTCATCGAGAACCGAATATCGTGATTGGTTCGCTTGCCAGGGTATCTAAACAACCCCAGTTTTTGCCTCAGCAAGTTTTTATTCTTTTTCGTGTATCCATGCTACGTAAGCCCATAAGGGACACCCCTTTTCAAGTAATTTAGCTACATGTTACAAAAAAGTCACTCATCTCGCAAAACGGAATCCACTGCAAACAAAATAAATTGACGTCCTGTAAACAAAATACATTCGGCACTACAAACAACCTATATCAGCATACTGCAAACAAAATACATTCGGCACTACAAACAACCTATATCAGCATACTGCAAACAAAATACACAGAGCACTGCAAACGAAATACATTCGAGCACTACAAACAAAATACATTCGCACACTACAAACAAAATAAATTAGCGCATTGCAAAGAAAAACTGTTGCACACGGCCACCAAACATCGGACACTGACACTGCAAACTATCGCTGGTAAATGCACGCTGCAAACAAAAAATGCTGCACGCTGCAAACAAAAGGAAAAGTTGTGCGCGCGCAGCCAGATGCGAAGAACTGGAACCAAGCGATTTTTCGGAATTATCAACATGGCTTCCAGCGAGAGCGATTTGAGCGATGTTGAGGTTGACAAGAGAGTCGCACATGATGGTTTGCCAACTGGATCAGAAAGAGAGATTATTGAATATTATTTTAACAGAGACTTTACGTACAGGCATGTAACGCTGATGTTACGAAAACACCGGCATACAGATATAAATGAACGTACATTGAAACGAAGGCTACAAGACTACGGGCTAAGAAGAAGGCATGTTGTAAATGATGATCTTGTTGAACGCGTTAGAGACTTGATTAAGCTTGAAATTTGCACCGGTCCAAACACAGGCAGCCGAAGCTCACTGTGAGAGGCGGTCATATGTGGTACCAACATGGCTATAAATATAAGGATTTGTATCGGAATCCAGGAAAAAGATTCGAGAAGAAAATTATACGTAAAAAAATTCTCAGTAAAAAGCCTTATCTTATTGTGATGGTTTGTTTCTTGCTTCCTGTGTGGTTTTTTTCACAATCTGTTGCGATTGAAGCGGTTTCATTGGTTTAAGATGTTTCAGAGTGGAAACTGAGACGGGAAACAATGGAACCTCTGTACAAATGCGAGCTTCGGTTGCCTGTGTTTGGACCAGTGCAAATTTCAAGCTTAATCAAGTCTCTAACGCTTTCAACAAGATCATCATTTACAACATTCCTTCTTCTTAGCCCGTAGTCTTTTAGCCGTCGTAGTTCAAAGCGATTGTTTTTGCTCATTAAGCCCATTGTTTTGTGGCGTTCTCATTGCCGTCGTCGTCGTCGTTGCTTAAGCTCCCTAGCAATTATCTTGTGAAACCTTCAAACTTAAATTGGGTTTCCTGGCATCTGTGACAACTGAGAAGGAAACTAAAGACTCCAGCTTAGCCCTAACAACAACTTATGCAGCGCTTTCACATTTCGATGCAGTGCTTTTGACGGGAAAAAGCGAATAACCAGTTCAGTAATTACTGATGAATGAGAACATTTCGCTGCCCAAAACCTTACATTACTTGAAACCAAGTGACAAAGAAATGACAAATACTACTTACGTTCCAGTTTCAAACGCTAGTTTAAAGTTGTGTTCCCTGTTTTCTGCTGATAGGGTCTTGTAGTCAAACTTGTCTGGATTGAATTTATGAATTAAAGCACAGAAAGCTAAGCCACTGCTGAAACTGCCGCTGAAATTTGTGATATTTACTCCCTGTTAAAAGAAGACAAAAATAAAGCTGTTATTGTGAGACTTGCATACGAACTTCAGTCATACCTCTGGCCCCAACTGTTCAAAGAGAGGATAGTTTTACTCAGCGGAAAAGTACTATCCCGTGGATAAAATTTGTTAAAACTAACGCACCTTCATCCGCTTTTTATTAGTGACTTATCTATAGGTGGTTTTCACGTTACGTCATCGCGGCCATGCTGGTGGACGATAAACAATAGATCTCTCGTTAGCTTGTTTTGTTCGTCCACCAACATTTGTCCATTTCACCACCGTTATCTCTGTCTCTAGAGATTGGCTGCAAACCACCTATTGGATGTGACGTTATCCGCTCTGTGAACAATAGGGCCTCGTAATCGAGTTGTTTCCCAAAAGCACGATTTGTAGCGATGCAGGTTACCGTGACAACGTTAGGTATCGTTCAAAGGATTTTCCAAAGGTTAATTTTCTGGACTTCTGCGCAGAAATGTGCGTTAACTCTACATTTAGGTGTTTCGTACCGTTTACTCTGAGCTATTTACGATTACCATATACTTCAAATTTGGTCGAATTGTTTATGTTTTGGTGGAAATTAAGGGTACTGAGGTGGAAACTGTAAATATTATCATAAAAACACTGAAAATCCTATGATCGTTCACTAGTTCTGGATACATCTTACTGAAGTCTACACCGTCACATGCATAATCCGAGAAAATATTTCAGGTCTCCCAACAGGAGTGGAATCTCAGCGACCGGCTTACGATCGGAAGTTCTACCATTAAACCTAAGGCTCGTGGGAAGGGGGCCAATAGCCCCTAACTCTCAAGATCAGATTATTAATTCTCCTTTCTAGCTGCTATTCAGTTCGTTGTATTAGGGTTATATCAAAATAACATTCTCTGGCTGATAAGTTTGTGTATTCCCATCACCTGTCTGCTGGACAATGCATTGATGTTATAATGAGAAGTTACATGCTAATCACATCTAGGAGTTGAAGGGTTAAACTAGATTCACGTGACAAAAGAGTTGGGTACTGTCAGGATCGGAATGTTGACGCACCAGACAACCGTTCATGCACCGTTCAACGCCATACAATACACGGAAGAGAAATCAGCGTCGAATGACCTGTCGCTGACAAATCTCTCTTTTTCCGTTGCCATAGGAAGCTTCGTCAAAAGAAGAAAAATGTTGATGTTCTACTTCAGAACAAAGTTGTCAACCAAACCGAGATGCCGGAAATGTCAGTTTGGCTATCATTAAGCTGAATTTCGGGGCAACGTTTTCTTACAATTTTGTGACAAAAAATGATTCTCGAAACTTCGATGGTCAGAAAGAGACAAGTGCTTAAAAATATCGTAACAATTCTAAAATTGAGTCCCCAGACACTTAAGATAAACAAGTGAAAAAATGTTTTCACCCCATTTATTCGTTTTGCTGTATTCTTCCTCACAAGCGAGAAATGCTTACATTAGAAGACACCAAGTTACCACACCTTACCTCGTATTCTTGTGTGACATCTTTACACCACGTCAGTATCAGCGAAGATACAGACATCTGTCTCTTGAGCTGCGGTTTCTTTTTCAGATCTCTCGGACTGTGAATAAAAGCAATACTACTGTAATCATACTTCCAGCTTGATATTTCCTTGCGGTTTCTTCGTCACAAAGTATCAAGCTGGATGTAAGAGCCAACAGGTGCAAATCTAGTAACGGCACTTTCCCTTGGATGTGATTTCGGTTTAATATATAATGAGATTTAAATATTTATTACACCCATTTTGAAACCACTGGCTATTATTGCAATCTGATTGGCTCTAAACAATGCAATTTATTATTTTTTTTGCTCTCTCTAAATCACATCCTTTGTTAAGCCTTTCAAAATTCAAAACCGGTTTCCTGAAGTGAACGTGAGGCAAATATTAATATTGACAAAAAACTGTGTGATTTCAAAATGGGTGTAAGAAAGAGGTAATTGAACTTCGTGTCATGCAATTTTGATCTGAAATCACACGGATTTCAAATCAAACTCGCGCGATGATTTCAGACCAAATTGCACTCCTTTCAGTTCAATTCCAATTATTAAATATGTAAATCCATTCTGTGAATTTGGTAAGAGGATACTGAAGGGGTAAAACGAAAACTGGGATTTGCCCGCTTTGGGACTGGGAAAATGAGATTTGGATCACTAGGATGGGGAGTAAAAGTCACAAAAATGGGAAAGGAAATAGGCTCTTACCGATAGCGCTCGTAAAAAAAGCATTAAATGCTTAAAGCAGTGCCAAACAAAGTGCTAAAATAATGCTAATTTTTTAAAAAAGTTCTCGTGGGTTACATAAAAATGCTCACTCTTTTCCGATTTTTTTTTAAACATAGAATATTACATCTTTCAGATTTTCTTATGTTTTTTTGCATCACAGTTCCCCCAAGTCTTATTTTTTTCCACTGATTGATGGCAGAGTACGCTCTCGAGCTATCTCTACCTTGGCTGGCTGACTTCCATTGTTCCTCGATGACAACGTGGATGACGCCATCTTGGAACGAGTGTGAATGACTGGGTTTCTAGAAGGCAACCGCTGACCTATGAGGGCAAAATGCGGCTTTGGACGACAATAATAAATTCAGATTGTGCTTTTAAACACAAAATTATACAAATAATCAGTCGAAAATCCAAAATAATGCTCGCGAAGCCAAACAATGCCAAAAAAAAAAAAATGCTAGCACTATCGGTAAGAGCCTACATGGAAAACACGACTGCTAATAAAAAGACAGTAATAGTTGGACATTTTCCGAGTTCAGTAGCTATAAAAAAGATAGGGGAGGAGTTTTGATGGAGGAAAAGTCAAATACAAACCAGAGACCTGCACTCAGTGCCCACTGATTCAGTGCAACATACCATTCAAACACGAAAATAAAAAGCATTTATACTTATTACTCGGGAAAACTAGTTATATAAGGAGCAGTAGAACCCAGAATTACGTTTCTAAACTCGACGCAAAGTTGAAAAACTTGCTCTGGGATTGGTCTAAACCGAAAAACTGGGAAATGGGATTGTCACTTACCCCCAACCCCCACTTTACCCCACCACTTACCACCTTTCAAGACCCTCTGTTAATCTCTACCAAGTTGTAACGTTATTTACAGTATTAAATATTACAAAACTGTTGTGTAAATGTAATGCCTATTTTGTCACCGGGCGGTGATAAGAAAAAATGGAATAAGTGCAACAAAAATTGTTGCAGTAGAATAATGGAAAGAGGGGATTCACGATGTTTCAGGAATAATGAAATAATCAGTAACTTTAAGGAATAATGGAATTATGTAATTTGGATTTGAGTGAGGGATGAAAACGCTTCCAATAACCAATAATGAAATACTTCATTCATTACGACTCTGACAAGCAGACAATAATAGAAAGCCATTTAACTACAGTGTGTCCAATTAACGCTAGCTGATATTATATTAATATATACTATATTGACCGGCTCGAAAAAGGTTCATTGACCGCCGGAAAGGTTGTTTGGCGAAGGTGTAATGCAATCTTGGAAGGGGCATGTAGCAGCTCTCGTAAGGTCTCACGAGATTGCCTTGCAACCCTTCAGGCGAACAAAAGAACAAACAACACAAACAATGGACCCTATCCCTAAAACAATAGAGGTGCTACACTATGCCTGCCAATGAAATTTAGAGCTTATGAGAGCTGCTACAGTACCCTCTTGGAAATTCACACTTACGTTTTATTTGGATCCGGCGCTTTCTTTAACGATACTCTCTCAGTCGGACTTGTTGGACTCGCCACACCTGTTGAAGTCGTTGGACTTGCTGGAACAGCTGGACTGCTCGGTGTGGAGGCGTTGAACCTGTTTATAGGTGTGGGTGCGCTCGTCCTTTTTTGTACAAACTGCTTGTCCTTCGCTTTTTGCTCGTCTTCCGCAGCCTTTTTGAAGAAGGCCATGCGATCCTTTACAGAACCCATGCCTCCGTTCTGACCAAATTTAGGACCCTGCCAAGGAATAGATTAATGTGAAGCCGGTCAGTTCCTTCGTCTGATGGGCTAAGCACCACAAATCATAATTAGTTTGAAGATGGGAGTGCCGGACCATTACAGTTATGACGACTAGTTAGGCCGTAGTGAGACTATAGCCTTGTGCGGGAGTCGAACCTATAGCCTCTACGATACCGATATAGTGTCCAAGCTTAATTTTCACTGTTGCCTATGGCTAAGTCGTGTTCATAACTGCGATGATCACTCTTGTCTTCACTCTTTTCATAACACGCGCATAATTGTAGACCTCTGAATTCCATTGATTCCTACCACTTGGTCTCGACAAAGCTACTCTACTTACCTCATTTTTTGGAGGTAAGAATGAGTTCGGTCTGGGAGGGCCAGGTCGTTTAGGGCCTGGATCCGACCACTGTCTCCCTGTTACAGGCCTGGGTGCTTCAGCCTTTGGTGGAGGCTGCCATATCCTAGTTTTCGGAGGTTCCTCTTTCTTAGGAGGCTCCACATCAGTGAATCCAAACCGCTGTGGGCCTTTCGGTGACCTAGGGCTTTCCTGAATCGCCGCGAGATCAGTCTCACTGTGGTGACTGATCGTGTTGCCTTCAATCTTGAGCTTCTCGTGGCTTTCCTTGCGGGAGGAGCGTCGTATTTTCCTCTGCTCCTTCACCTGTTCGTCTCCTCCCGAGGTGCTCACCAGCTTCACCGTATCACCACTCTTAACGTACATCAGCCCCTCCAATTCTTCCTTCCTCTCAATCTCACGGACAGACCGTCTCCTGCCTCGCAACCGACCCAGATTCTGCAACAAGTCTTGTTTGGTCTTCATATCTTTATGGGTCTCCATGGGTTGCCGATGCTGAATAGGCGGTGAGGATGAAATCTTTACCTGCGGTGCTGGAGTAGACGCATGCTCTCGACCCTTCTGTAAAGCTTCCTGGTCAATCTTGAACAATTCTGCCAACGAAGTTCTTCGGGACATTCGCTTGGGCGCCGCGTCTTCCTTTTCTTTCTCTTTCTTCCCGTCAACTGCGTTGTTGTTCGGGTCTTGATTCTTTCTCGGCTTGTCCTCCATGTTGGATTTGGAATGATTGGTCTGACGTCGCAAAGAACTGCTCTCGGGAGTTTTCTCCTCTGTGTTGGACATTTTAAAACTAAACGTGCTTCGTGTGCTTTTGTTTTTTTGAGGTGCTACATTCTCCTTCCTGGCTGGACTTTCTTCTCTGTTGATGCGGTTAGTTCGTTCTTGGTATCTTTCTTTCTCTGAACTGCCAACAGACATAGTGAATTTGGACGCCATGGAGGGTGCTTTGGTTTGATTTCCATTTTCATCTGTCAGCTTTTCTTTCTTCTCCTTCAATTCTCGCAGTTCAGCGCGGAGTTTTCTTCGTTCCGCAATATTTTTGGTACTCTCGAGCTGCGAAATTAATAAAAAAAATGGTAGTGTCAATTAAATCACGGTAGTAAACTTCGAACCTCGTGTAGACAGGAAGATTAATGTCAACGTATATGTACTGTGAAAATGACCTTCTACAATAAAAAAAAGTGTTTTTTTTATACACCATCGGATTAACTGGCTGTTGTCGAGTGGATACTTTGGCAGTTGGGACGCGCTTTAGTGGCCATTGCCGTTGTGGACAGGTGACCATGGTAGAGAGGTTAAAATAAGGGGGAATGTATGGACTGTCCGCCGGGACTAAAATAAATGGCCGTTATACAGAGGTGACCGTTGTAGAGAGGTGGCCATTAGTAGAGGTTCAACTGTAATCGATTACGAGTACAAGCTACGAGGACGTGGGAAGCGATCACCAAAGCAGAACTGACATGATGTTTAATCAACTTATCTTGCAAATAGTACTACGCGAAATATAAGGGGAGGTGTGAGGAAAAAATAAATGCTGATTATATATATTGAGGATCGACGTCAAAAATGAGCCACTCGAGGTACATGATATAAGCGACTGACTAAGACGTCACTGTTGCGGAAGACGAAGTGGATACAAGCTGATGTACTTACTTTTACCTCGTTTTGTTTTGTTAACATTTTTCTCCTGAACATTAATTTTTGGGATCTGCTATTTTGAGTGTGTTACGTATTTATATGCTACAATCAGCACCCTCACCTCCCCCCCCCCCAGCCCCCACCATATCCTCACAAAATAACAAAAACAGGCGTCATATTACACCCCACCTCCCCATAACGGGAACCTCTCAATAACGGCCACTTGCCTCTGTCCCCAAGGTGGCCGTTGAGGAGAGGTTTGACTGTAGTTACTTAAGCGACAATCTAGATGTTCGGCAATGTTATAGTATCGTGCTAAGAAGTGAAATATAGAAGGAAGCCATCACGCGTGTGTACATACTGCGGCTAGTTTAGCTCTTATGTCGTTCAAAAAGTATTGACAAAATCAGGGATATGGAAGGTATGGTCTGCATTGACCGTCTTTTTTTCTCCGTTCTCTTCCTTTTCTTCCTCTTTCTGTCTCTTTCCTGTGACTTTGAGTCTTGTCGGTCTAAGAACTCATCATCACTGACCTGTAATAGTCCAGAACGCACAAATTTCACCGCGAAACGAAGCCAATCCATAATTTACATACGTACCTAAATACATACATAGATAGTTACTAAATCTAGCAGTCAGAAGACTGTACAGCATGTGAAGAACGTTAAGAAACGACCGGCGGTACTTACGCCTAGATTACATTACCTACAACAATACAGAGAAAAAAACAACTATTAGAGCTTCACATCACTGCACAAAATTGCCTTATGGTCCGTAAGCATTCCTTTTGAAAGCAGCAGTAGACTCGGCATTTACAGCAGACATAGGAAGGCTATTCCACAGGGAAATAGTACCAGGAAAAAAGGAGAACTTATATACATTACTATACGGATAGTTCGAGCGAGTGCTACTATGAACTAATTCATGGATGTTGGAACTACGTAGTTTACAAGACCTGGTCTCGAACTACGGAATCGTATGTAAAACCATGAACTCTGGAAAACGAGACCTGGCATAAGAACGTGAAAGACTGTTTCTAAGTGACTAATACTCCGTTCACACCAAAGCTTAAACATGTTTAAAAGCTGTTTAGTTAAACACGGTTTACAATTATTTTCTTTATAAAAGCTGCTTACTGATGTTTTTTGACTACAAATTCAGCGCAAATTAAAGAACATGTTTAAATTCATCTAAATCCTGCATAAAAGCCTGAGTTCCAGTTTTTCTTTAACGGTTTTCATTTTTCTAAACCTGGTTTAATCAGTAAACATGTTTAGTTGGGGTGCGTGGTTTACGGTGCAGTTGAACATGTTCTTGGGTTGGGTAAGGATTTCTGGAGTTTTTCAGCGACTTGCCCCGCTCAAGTTTACGACTTATCTTCATAATTCAATTAGCATCTGGAGTTATGAAAATTTGGTGTCTGAGCTTGTGACCCAAGAAAAGCTCACATAGTACACCTGTAAATATTTGTTCACGATAAGGTAATTCCTTCTGTAGAGTATTCAAGCGTTGACTTCCGTTTTATCGAATGTGTTAAATTGGTGCTATTTTTGAATTTTTTGATGAGATCCAGTTTCAAAGTGTTATCTAAGGAGCTGTTAAGTAAAAGTTAATCGCTTTTCACAGCAAAATCTGATCCGTGTTATTTGGTCTATCGCATCTGCTTCAGAGTGGCGAATTTGCTCATGTCCTCACCTTCAGATGTTAAATAATGCTGGCAAAACAAATTTATCGTAAAACAAAATAAATGAGCATAGATTTTGCTGCAAAAAAACAGCACCAAACCGAAGGAAAGTTAGCAGAACACGATAAAATCGTTGACTTTAGTATGAGAATTGTCTTCACACCATACTGGACAACTTCAAAACGCTCAGTTTGGCGTACTTTGCCAGACAAGTCGCGTGTTGAAATTGAAACAGAGAACCTTATTTAAGGAAGGGATGTTTTGGCCGACTTAATTTAGGGATCTATTCACAGACAACCTTTATAATGATACGGTTTCAAGGGTCCCATGAAGGAAGCACGCAAGACTTTCATCTGATGAATGAATTGCTTATCATTCGCATTTTAACCTTAAACTACTGATCCCATTGGCATATTAGTTTTAAAAGAGTTACAGAATCAGGGGCACCCAACGAGCAAATAAAGCAAAAATCCCTTTCAGGGATATTTCTAGGCTCCTTGTAATGTTTAAAGACTGTTTAAAGAGTTGTTTTAATCAGCTAGAAAAATTTGATCTGTTCGGATTTCTTAGCTGAAAATTGAAGTGCCCGAAAATTTTAGGGAATGAAATCTTCATTTCAGAAATTGCTAGCTGAATGTCACCTTCGAAGAACTTCTCTGTGAACTATTTGCTTGCCCGAAAATGCTAGGCGACCTTTTCAAGAGTCAAAAATTGCAAAAATATCCCTTCCGAAAATCTAAGGGAGTATTTTCCCCTAGATTTCCCTGGTTGCGAATATTTTAGGTGATGTTTTAGTTAAGAAATCAGTAGCTTTTGGCAATGCATTATACGAAAGTCTTAGAACGGGTAGACTCTCCCGAACAGATATTTCATCGAAGTTTCTCGCTGGGTGCCCCTGACAGAATGTATTCGGTCTCCCATAAATAGCTGCAAACGAGATCAAATTAAACAGTCATAACAAGCTAGTACACAGGCAGTTTCGAGAAATTTTCTGACCGCAAAACCAGAAAGCGGGCGATGTAGTCTCAAACTGAAAGATACTGACAATAATATCAACTTGCCGAGCAAACAAGGAAATAAAAACATAAAACAGTTATGATGGGGTCTGAAGACGAATGCGATTCGAGGAGAGTTTCTGGCAAAAGCTTTATTCTCGCGCCCTCGTTGGTTTCGCGCATTTGGAAACTTGTTCGTCTCCAGATAGCACTTGACTGTACTTCATTTTTCGCATAACTAGAAAAACATTTCATTCCGTATATTCATCCAGAGTCAGTCAAGCTCCTCGTATCTGTTCGGGAGACACCTCAACTCGAATTTTACTGCGATGAAAATACAACATTTTGAAACTTTCGTAACATCAAATATTTCTAAAGGTGCGAAATAACGCCAGCAAGCACTTGATCAACATTTGTCAGACACTTCACTGAAGAATCACATTGAAAAAAAATGGCAAAGTAGACTGATACGATCGTCTCAAATTTGTTGCAACTGAAATTGTCAGCTTGAGGAATTCTATCAGAACAGTCTGGCTCAGCCTTCTCAAATACGGTATGCCTTTACAAGGCCACCATGAAAATGACCTGGGAACACACCCCTATGGCATACTCAAGTTTTCGCGGAAGGCCCATCAAACTCTGTCCCGCATTTGCCCTTCACATGTTCTTGTTCCCGAATGCCTTCTTCAAATAAGGTTCTTTTAAGCTTCAACCCAGGGGAACCGATGAAAGCAGCGATGAGCCTTGGTTTCAAAACTTACGTCGTCAGTCAAGTTGTGAAAATCCAAGGAATGACTATGGCCATAAATGACCTTTGCGTAGCTGGCGACGAAAGATGAACATATTTCAAGTGAACTTATGCGCGAGCGACAAAACAACACTTAGAATAATATGCATGGTGAATTTTGAGTAATGTGTAGTGTTGACAGTTAAAACGTTTCGATATACCAATATTAATTTTGTTGCAGAAGAAGAAAAGCATAACAAATTGACAAAATTAATTTAAGAATCCATGCACAACGTTGAAAAGATTAGAGCCACATCACGCAACATAATCGATAGGAAAGCACTGGTCAAAAACTTTCCTTTGAAAACTCAAAACATATGTACAGGCGAGGGAAATTAGAGCCACCTTGGCGCTACTCATAGTTTTTACTCGTTAAGTCAATCTGTTTTCTTCATCTTTCGTTCAGTGCAAATAAAAGATCTCTTTGAAATGGATACACATATATTGTTCTTATTTTAAGGTCAAATTCTCAGATAGTTCTAGACTCAATTCATCACTTCGTATCGCTGCCTGACAGTTTCCATAAGAATTTCAATCACGAGCCTGTTCAAACCAAATCCCAATAATTCTGACAAAGTCTGCCAAGAGGTTGCGACAAACGATTTTGTTTTCTAATGTTAAGGTTTCTGAGACCGAGTTAACAGTGGGGTCCCTGTTCAGACGAAACGTATTTGATAAGATGCCCCTCCTGTTGTACAGCTTTTTATGGCGTGCAGAATAGTTCAAGCTTCAGGCTTTCTTGATGAAATCCTGAGGTACTGTGGCAAATTAAATAAAAAAGTCTCAGCAGTTGTTTATTTTGATTCGGTTGTTATGCTGCAAAACGTACTTTTTCTATTCACCTGAATTTGTGGTTAAACTCTTGAAACTGACCAGTAAGATAAAACATGTTACGCACTGTTTTCTGTGTGAATAGTTCACGCAAATTAATTTCTTTAATGTTTCAACTTCAAAGTTTGCGGCATTTTGAATCACTATTGTGCACCGTCCACAGAGTGACCCTTTGTCAATTTAGGTCATCGAAGGGAAGCACAATTGAATGCGTCTGGTTTGGTTATACACTTGATAAAAAGTTGCGATCAGTTATGACGTGTCCCTTTACAAAAGGAAACCTACAAGCATCGGATTTTGTAGATCTTTTCAGTTTTTCGCTAGTTTTCTTTAAAAATAACCTCAAAATAGTACAGGTATTTTGTCCGCCGAGACAAAGCGCTATTTATAAGAAATAGCAGCAAATTGTTCGCGAAAAAGTTAAGCTAAAATGGATAAGACGGAGGTAACTATGCGAAATTTAATATCATAACCAGCTTTATCATGAAACTCAATAGGGTTACTTTTAATGGAGGAATTTAATTTTTATTCCTTTTGACAATTTAAATTTCATTTTCAATTTCAATTTCGAAATTAACCAGGACTTCCAAGATTACCGAAAACCGGTTTTACTAACACTAATTTCGGAAAAGACACAGAGAGAATAGTTCACCATGAGAGGGAAAAAACCCGGCGTTCAGGATAACAGCGAACGGCCGTCGAATTGTCGTACAAACAAAGCGTATCATTGAAACGTTGCTGAACAAATAGAGACAAGAAACAGGATAAGCGGGGTTTTGAGGAGCTTCTAAACAGACTCAGCAGTGGTAAATGAAAGAACCACCTCTTCATTTATCTCAGTTTGATATTAGCCCTCATTGCGCGCAGCACTTGCTGTTATAAAAAGGGCTTTACCGAACAGGGTCACCAGGCCGTGCTGGGAGAAACAGGTATTCCTTGTAAATGCCTCCGCAGGCATCCCAGCACTTGCACGCGAGAGTAAACATTTTTCACCGAAATATAAACAGATTAAGAAAATACAGATGACTCCTTTATTTTCATATTGGCCCGATACTGATAACGTTGATGGCAAGAACTATCCGCTGCATGTTTTTAGGCAATTAAGACGATCTGCTGAACTTGCATTGCACCCTTTAGCCCCTGAAGGATTCAGCGCCACAACGTTTATGAAAATCGAATAGCATTTCAAGCATTTGTACTCGCCAAAAGTCCGTCTTCCAAAAGACAGGAAATGCAAAGCTCTATTGTTTCTTTCGGCGCGCGCAGTTCAGAAAATACATTTTAATTGAGAACTTCTGGCGAAAGGTACATACACCTTATGAAAAACCTCTGCAGATACGTTTTAATAATAAACCTACCTCTATTAAGAATCACCAGATAACTAAAGGTGTTAATTAATCATGAAGCATGAGGTATTTGAGTTACGTATCGACTACATCTCGGAGTACACAATCGTGTTTATGGTCGACATTTTTGAGTGACACTTGCAATGTTGCTACGAGTCATGTTGGAGTCTTTTATGAACAAATGGGCTTTAAATAACTTGAGGACAAAAACTCTGTAGTTATTACAAAGCACTGTATCCCTTCAACTACTCTCAGTCGTCCTACAACGAAGGTTCCCGACAATAAATCGAATTTCACGAGCAAACAAAACTCAATTCTCAAAGGCAGAATAAAAAAAAAGCTAAGTGATCAAGCAACGTTTAAACAATTACTTTGACATAGAGCTAATTAAGTGTTGTAAACTTTCATGTATATGAATGAAGAACAACGACTAACACGTACAATATATCTCGAGCCTGATATAAGCCGATATTAACTCACAACTCTGAAATTGTGGAAATCACACCATAACGTTAAAGCATTGGTGTAGTCTTGTGTATTAGCTGTCTAAAATTTTAAATTGTGCGGCTGGTGTGTAAAGGCGAATAAACTTCGCTCCAGGTCAAGACTTTATGCATTTGGTCATTCTCCTGCTCAAACCACACAGTCGAGATAAACTCGAATGGAATCTGGGCCAATTAAAGGCACACAAACATATTTCTTAGCTAGACCGAATAATTTCGTGCATGTCTCGTCCAACCTTCAGTAATCCAGAACTCTAGCAGCACTGTACATTATATTCAAAGCAAATAACGGTGAAACAACAAATAATTTGGGCACACCGCATGATAGTTCTGTTGCTTCTAAAGTTAGGTACGGGATATTCACTTGAAATATTTTGAAATGGTGGCGTGTTTTGGTGTCGTGCAACCAAGCTAATACAGCCCCCATTAACAAACAGCAGTCAGGTATAACTTAGCGATGAAGTATTGTACAATATCGATCGAGTACTCAACATTCTTGACCATCCTGAATAATGTTGCCCGTGCGCGATCTATCAAAATGACGTCTTGTGAAATAAACTAAAAGCTTCACAAACGCCAATCTCTTGTCATTTACCATCGACAACTTGGCGGTGAAAAAAATTTGGAAGCCGCATGAAGGTTCGGTTTATCTTGGTACAAAAGAATTTCACTTACCTTTTGCTTGAGCGCTGATTCTTGGTGATGAATTTCCTCGAGTGTGGTCATGTTGACGTTCTTCAAAGCTTGACCCCTGCACGAGAAAGAAGAGAATTCGAAACAGCTGTTGCTTGAGCAGAGTCAGCCGGGCAGGCTTCGCACGCACTTGCTCCCTCTAAGCTATTATCAGATGGAGAAAAGAATTTTAAAGCTATTGCCGGAATGCAAATCAAGAAGCTTGTTTGTTTTTTTATTCTCGTTTGACTTGGCGAACAAAAGAATATAACGCCGGGACACAAATTAACACACAATGACGTGCGCGTGACGTCAAAAATTGAACCAAATCTTTCATCTTGTTTTGTGACATTGTATTGCTTGCTAAAGCGATTGGTAAAAGCTCTTGTGATGCCTGTTATTCTCAAAGCGCTCGTTTTTTGGATAGACGTTTGTGTACCTCTTAAACTCGACTTAAGGTCATTCCACTTGGTGACTTCGTTTTGGCGGATAAAACGAAAGAATGCTATTTGCGGTGGGGAGCTCGAAATTAGCATTCGTCCACTCGAGTTTGGGCACCTGCCTTGTGAAATCAAGACAGCTGTATGCGACCTTAACGCTCCGTTTGTTGTCTGAAAACTACAACAGAAAGACTCACGCCACCTCTCATTCTACACCCAGAGTGACTGCAGAACGTTTTTCGTTGTCACTCGAGGGCGATGCATCAAAAGCCAGCTTACAGGTTTCTGTCAAGTTCTTTTCTGGTCGATTTGGTGGTGTGTCACGGAATAACGTTACAAATGATAACAAGGAAGAGGTCATGACACGGTCATTTAAAAAAAACCTCGGCCCACCCAATCACGTCAGTTCCACAGACCAACATATATTGCCCACGCGTTAGAGAGGTACAGTTATCATAGTGACTTGTTCGCCTTCAGACATGGACACCTACCCTGCTTCTTGATATTGTAACTTCACGCCTTGTCGAAGTCATTCAAAATTCTCAAAAAATCAGCCTTTTTCAGGCCAATATGCGAACGTAAAAATTATAAAGATAGCAAGAGTGTGACTGTTATTCGATGTAGATTCAACAACATTTTTTGTCGTTCTTGTCCAGGTGTTAAGATCAAGTGTCAGAAAAAACACATTCTGCGTAACAAAAACCCTTTCCCTTTTTCCAATAACAGAAAATTTTCTGGACTATTCTTCTGAAACTTTGACATAGATGATGGGCACCTCCTCAAGCCTTGCACAACCTATGAGCTGGAACGTTAGCTGTGTTGTGACAATCAGTATTAATCTTGATCCTTTTGGAGGGACCGACGAAGAGTGCCAAAACGTTCAGCATAATTCCACACGATTTATGTTTTGTCCCTCTTCACAGTGCGCGAGTTTTTCAGCGTTAAAGAAAGCTATAATTTTGTGGGGAATTTTATAACAGAACGACATTAATTCATTGGAGGAGGTTGCTGGTACTTTTCTTCCCTCTTAAAAAATGTAGAACCGCTTAAGTCTTAACCAGAACGTTGTCGCTTGCTGACCGAATGCATTAAGCTTGTCTACGATAGGGTCCTAGCTTACTTGTGTGCAAGTTTAGCATTAATGTCAGATAACTGAATAGGTTTTAAAATAATATGTTGTAGGTAATGATTAAAATAAGACAGTCCCCTTCCTATGCCTATATTTTTTCGGTAACTCCCCTCTTGATTACTGAATTTCTCTTCACCCCTCCCCTCCTTCCTTGCCAGTTCCACTTCCCACCCACCCCACCCCCCTCTTTGGCATAAATAATGAACACTCCCTCAGTAGCAAGGTCAACGATGAAGTTCGACTGGATAGAAATCTGCTCGATCGTACTCTTAAAAATACTGGTTGAATTCACCGGAAAGATTGAATGACAAGACGCCCGACCAACAAATCTAAGTAAGAGGAAGGAAGGCAATTATGTGATAAAAGAGATAATTACATGATAAAATAGTGATGAAACTTGCTGTTAAAACTTGTGCCACGACGGTAGAATCCTTTGAAATGATAACGCTGCCATGGCTTGCTTGGAAAGATAACCTTATTTAGACTCGCGGCAACGTGTAATTGTGCTAGAAAACATTTGTAGTACTCCAGAACTTCGGCAGTTGTCTACCCGGACTGCCGCATTGTTCGAGAGAAAACTGTCCTTTGTAGAGAGATTAGCTTAGATAAACACTACTTATCTTGCTCAAAACGTGCGGCGTCCGCAGTTAGATTCTTCTTACTTCAATGTCTTTGAACAGTTGCTACTTGTCGAGTCTGATTGCGCAATTTTACTTTCCAAGAAGCAAAGGTGCATGCTAATTTCATATCATAGTTTTCTGTATCGGCTTAATCTCTTGTAAACCGGTTTTCCTCATACTCCTAATTTTAGCCATCCTTGTTTATTTTTCGGTTTATTTTGTGAGACCGTCATTTATGAGATCTCATAAAGTAAGGTAAACCATAAGCCAGTGACACACGGCTCAACATCGTGCAACATATTTGTTGGGCAGCAACTTGTTGAGCCGACTACTAGTGACTACTGGCTCGACTCTATTCTCAACTTCGTTCAAGAACGTCCAACATGTCGAATGGCCTATTTAAACATTCAACATGTTGAAATTCATACACTGTTCAATATTTGTCAAACAAGTTGCAACATTTGTTGAACCATAGTAACTGGCTTTACAAATTCACGTCATTCAGTAATAACGATAAATAAGGAACAAAAGTCTAAAGCATCATTAAGGTATTTTTCATTTCTAAGGTTTTTAAAGAACATCACAGAGCTATTTGTGTCCTCATGACTGTGCCAAAAAGTCGACATGTTACCATATTTTGTTAAACGCTTAAGGTCCTTGAGGCAATACTACATTTAACTCGACTCAAAACAGAGGTAATGTTGACAATTCCAGCTTTAGAACTTCACTCAGGATGTCAAGAGCCTATTATTTGAATTGTCATAGTTACTGATTTTGGCCACTAGCTCCCACTCACAAGCTCCCTGTAACTTTTGTAAGATCCATCGCCGAACCAACCACAGTGAAAGTTTAATTAATATTCCATCCACCTGGTTCAATGAAGGTATCAATTAACAGCTGCGATTTGAGTGGTCTCACTTGGACTCAACAGTTAGAACAACATGAAACACTAATCAGACAGGAAGGTACCGTTCATTATGCGTAGCGTTTATTTAAATTTCAATCCTTACACTTTTAAGGTTGTCATCCACCCATGCATTTTAAAGCATAGAGCCGTTTTGCACATCATGCTGGGCAGAAAAAAATACTTCTCAACTGTTTTCGTTTGCATGTTCTCCAATTCAAAATTTCATCCACAAACTCTGAGAACTTCAAATAATTTGGACTACATAATAAAAGTAATAAACAGTACCATATAAAAGAGACCTTATTGCGTCTCCAAGTCTGGATCCGCATCTGGGTGTACAGCACAAGAAGCCGCCTAAGTGTTTGTCATGAGTTTAATCAGAATCGATTTAGAAACTGCTCCTTAAAGCAAACAAACCAAATGGTAATACCTCAGCTGTGAGTTAAAGAATCACTCCTGTAGAATTTATCCACAGACCAGAAAGTCAAAAGCAGACCGGACGTTTGTCTCAAAAGTCGTGGTGTTTTTCTCGTTACGTCTTCATCCTAACAGATTTATGACAGATGAAAAGGAAATCCTTCAACAGCTTACCAAGTGCCAGCAGAAACAGACCCACTTACCTTGCAGACCAACTTTGAAATTTGGTTTTGTCAAATCAGTGAAATCAGTATATCTTCCGTGATACAAGAAAGGTTGCGGCTTTCGGTACGCTAAACAAAACTGTCAACTTTTTCACCCTCTAAATTCATTTTTTTTGTTGTCCATATCCTTGAAGACGATGAACGAATTTGCTAGGAATATAAACTTCAGACAAACTTCTCAGCCGTTGCATATTTTTTATTCGTGATGTCAAGCTGTTGTTTTGGGCGTATTTAGCTAATCTGAGCTGATCGTGTTTTTGAAAAACGAGAGTGCTCTAACTTGTGGGCGAGAACCAGCTTAAAAAAAACTGAAAGAAAATCTTTTCGCGTGCTCCGATTCAAGGCAAATTGTTTGCGCGGAACTCAAACAGAAAAGTGTAAAGATCTCTTATCACAGGAAGTGAAACCGGAATGACAAATCATCTGTTTAATAAAAGAATTATGAAGATACTACTTACTAGACTGAATTTATTGGCTCTGTGACCGCAAATTTACGATAGAGATGCGATACAAGCGGTGTCTACCCCTACGTCCGGCCCGCCAGTCACCAAATAAGCAAGTAGTACTGTAGATGCGCGTACCGTATTTACGTGTTTTGCAGTGGTTATTGCATGGTGTGTATCATAAAGAGGAAAAACAAAATCGATATTCATCTGGCCGGTGGATATGCATTGTTATATGTAGGATCAAGAGAATCACGTGCCCGGTAACAACGGGATGGATACCCGAGTTTTTGTCCCATGTAGCTCTCTTGTTTTGTTTTTCAGTTATATCCTATTTGTTCTGACATTTTTTTTTTTAAACGAAGATTTACGAATGTAGCCTAGAACTTCCACCACTTGCTGACTCGGCGTCATCTGTGCGCCATGCAAATGCAGAAGACGAAATTTCTAAACGCGAGTTTTCGATGAGATTAATCATAGTTAGTGCACGGAAATCTAAACCACCATAATCAGATACCTCGTTTATCTACCAGTTGGAATGCAAAGTCCAAGTTGAATTTCCAAAGGCTCTGACTTAGTTCATTGGAGACACTGATTTAATGAATAATCCGACATGAAATCCAACTAATTTTAAAAATTACACTTGCAAGCAGCTTACCTTAAAATTTCAGGCTTTACGCAGTTGCCCAAGAAATCAATTAAACTGCAGCCTGTTTAGTGAACGGAAGATTTTACTGAGCCTTTCGAGCTGAGCGGTCAAGTCAGTGAACTAAAAGGCGGCCCACGGAACAATGGCAAATCTCAGCCGTGCATTTACGTATTAAGTCGGAAATGCGGGTGGCGGCTATTTCCTGACAGTTTGGCAAGCAATGAATAAACTCACCTCAAAACCGGAATGTCACGTCCGCAATTTTAAAAGCTCTACGCTATTTAAAAACACACAACAAAGCGGTAGAGCGTGGGTATTGAATTCAAGGATAACTTTTGAGACTGACCGCAAGAAAAGTTCGTTTTTTGTAGATAAACTGTGAGAAAACAAAGGCTACAAAGAAACTCGATATTGGCATAACAATGTCTGGCTCAGAAGTGATCTGGACACTGGCGATAGCGGGGAATATTTAATCTGTTTTGAAACTCTGATCTTTCCAGTACCGTGACGAATTTTTCAAAGGTGTCGAGAGAATAACTAAGCTTTGCGTTTCCTTATTATGTGCCAAAATGTAAAGTAAACAAACTATAAAGAGATGAACGTATTTGCATGCGCGTTTAAGAGAGCTGGTAAAATTGACATGCAATGCAATTCAGGCGATAATACGGCCAGTCAGCAGCTGATAATTATATTAACAACCCTGGCCAAATCTCGCCTGTACACGGCTTATCGCATGGCAAAGAAGACAAAAAAAATGGATGGTGATCATTTGTTTTAAAGAGCTTATTAGGTCCTCGATTTAAGTTTCTTTGTTATTTTTACTCCGCAGGCAGAAGTAGGAATGAATCCTTTGATAGCCAGGGGCTACATCAGAAATAATTCCAATATCTGTAGGCCTGTACGGAGAAGATCTTGACACAGGAAAACTTAACACTCTCGAAAGAATCACTTGCTAGCTAGCTGATGAGCAGTTGTTTCAATAACCGGCTATCTAGACCTCACACAATCTAGAACAAATTTTTTGTCTGGTACTAGATAATGATAGTCTGGAGGTAATTAAAATCCAATTTTACGTTTCAGCTTGAGCTCTGTGATTAGAGCTGATCTCGGTAGCAGAAGCTTTCAGCCATAGCTCTATGTTTCGTTAGATTAAATTTACAATCAAACTTTGTTTGTTAGTGCACTCGGTTCAGGATTTCATCCATGTGTATTGTTTTCGACTGACGAAACATTTGTGAAATCTACATATTCTTTGGCCACGAATCGTTTATGGATGCCAAAACAATACTGAAGGGTCAGAGTTTAGGATTCCAAACTGAAGCAAAATTGCCAATAGGATTTTAAGGTCAATTTTTCAGTGTGAGCGCTCAACCCGGCGGAAAAAAAGGAAATGTTAGAACTTAACCCTAAAATGAAAAATAAATTTCAAAGCTTTCGACAAAATGGACAAACAGTTTACTGAAATTTCTCAGACAGACTCAAATAGAAACTTTCCTGAAATCGGGAAGCGATGAGAAACAAACACATCCATTGGAATGTTCTGCTCCAAGCTTCCAACAGTGAATTTTATATGGCCGTTAACTGTTGGATGTCACTCAAGGACTTTACGTTGTAGTTGCTAAGAACAGATTCGAAAACGAGCTTAAAGAGTAGCGTATGGAGTATAAAATGAAAAATGCTACATCGACGGTACTGCAAATAATATTCATATCAGTGACTTCGTTAAGTTGCCTGATTCACCAGTAAACCGCAGTAACTAGCAAGCATATTCAGTTGTCTCGTCTTTTGCAATTAGAATACTTCAGAATCCAACTAGAAATGCCAATAGTATATTTGGCCCAAGGGCACGTTTCTCGAAAGTCCCGAATACCTTTCAGGCCCTAAGAGCCGTTACTAAAACTGCGATCCGCTTGTTCTAAAAAGCTGTTTTTTAATACTACGATTTTAAGGTGCGAAAGGGCAAATTTGTTGCAAAATTCCCTGCCTGAAAACGCCTTCGTTTTTGGGATATATAGGAAATTATGGCACCCGGAATAGGCCCGAAAAGTTTCGGAGGTTTAGAGAAAAGCCGCCAGGGACTTTAGATCTGAATACAGGGACCTATGAGCACCGGAGCGAGTTCGCATGTAGGAGTTGACGGCCGTCAAAGCCACTTCCCCCAAAACACCTGACTCTTCATTAATGCCAGTTACCAGCAGATAAAGAAACTAACTGGGCTTATATCACACGTGTTAAAATTGCGAGCAAGACTCTGCTGGGGTCTCACGTGAGATGCCAATTACAACCACTGAGAACTGATTAAAGCCTTTTCCAGGCCTTTAGCTTCAGTTGTCGGTGGTGAAAAGCCAGGAAACTTTGAAATTTTGCCCAGGTTACTCCCGTTAAAAAACTGCAATGTAGGTCCTCAAGACCGTTTTATGCCTCTTGGGGTCCTGTAGACGAAATTTTCTTTTCTATTTACCTTTTTTTCAGCGAAATGTAACTAACCTCCCACAAGGCCGTATCACTATCCTTATTATTAATCAGATTGCATTGTTGACTACCAGGTTCAAAGAGCTGCGGGATAACTCTATCGAGCGGACCAGAGTCGCGAGTCATCCGCTCTTTGAACAACAGGAGACAGGAACGGATCAGAATTGTTCTTTGTAAATTAAATGAATTCTCTCTATCCATCACTTAAAATGCTTGAGTGTTACTGACTTTCAAACTTTTAAACAATTTGGTAATCTTTTCGCAGTCCTCGTCGGCAATAAAGAATCCCCTGATGCCTCGAAAGCAATCTTATTTCGACCGACAGAAACAATCTGATTGGTTCCCGTCTCAGGGTGCTGAGCGATGCAATAAACCGTTAAATCCTTATTTGGAAATCCCAGAATTAGGAACAAGAAGGACAAGAATAGTTCCAAAAAAGCACGCCCTCAGAAATTTGTGGGCCAAGTTTTAAGTTGAATTTATGAGTACATCACCAAACCACGCGAAAATCATCATCAAATCTCTTGGCAGACGGAAAAATCAAGTCTGTATACGTTCAGCGTTTAGGACTCGTTCACACGAGGAGACATAGGACAAACATAAGACGGAATCACCAGCGAAAGAATTGTACGCATTGTACGTGTCTAATTGCTCATACTTATGCTTACGTCGGTCCGATTCACAGATACAATGCGTACAATTCTGAAGCTCATACATAGTCACTCGGGGGAGTTATCTGTAATGTCCGCCCCCGAGCTTATCCTTATATGTCATTGTATGAACAAGCCCTAAGTGTACAGAGCAAACGAACAAATACACGTCCAAGTTTTTTTTTGTCAAGAGAGCAAACGACGTCGCTTTAGGAGCACTTTTAGAAGTGTTTTCATTATTATCGATCTCCGGAAGTGGACAATTAAAATTCTTTCAATTTCAAATGTAAGGTGTAAAATCGCGTTTGAATGCTTTAAGAAATCTTATTTCTAGAGCTATTGATAACATATGGCTGTATCTGACATCGGGTTAAATATAAAATTAAAAAGCCCGAGGGACGAAACAAAAACAAATTACAACCAAAATTACGATCAACATATTTCGGCACTTGAGATCAAAGCTTTCGAGCTAACGGTATAAATTAGTTTCCAGACCGTTTCCAAGTCATTTTGTTTTCTTTTCTCAATCACTCTTTTTTCGGATTCATTTCGAAGGCTGTCAGCAACTGATCGCCAGCTTGAATTAAATATAAGAACATTTCGGTCTTAGGTGAATATAGCCTTCAGGCGAAGTTTATAAATAATCAAATGCGACAGTCTTCGCTTTTCACACCGATACTTGTGAATATTTGCGTTAAAGGATACCGCTATGCTTTTGAAATCACTCGTATAAACAAATACTCTGTTGTGAACTGGTTCTTGTTTAAAATCATCAGTGCAGAACTGAATTATTTCCCAAAAAATAGCAGGATAGACTGAACAAAGCAAGAAAACACGAAACCATCGGTGACTGTCGTGTTTGGACCGAAATACCGCCGCAGAACTATTTCCTTGTTTCGAAAGGCCCTCAGTAATTACAATATTACTTTAGCTGTATCAACTTTTTTCTAGAGAGATCGATCAATTAATATCGCATCGTATCAAATCCAGTTTTACAAAGTCTACTGAAGCAAACATAAAACTGTGAGCTACGTGTAAACAGTTCATCATGTGTCAATGTCTTGAAGGGGTTTAATAAAACATATACAAACAAGTTGAATTACCAAAAACCACAACAGAGAAAATGACAGCTCTTGAATTCAGAATGAAGGTAAGGAGATTCGTATTGTTGAGCAACGTCATTAGCAATCAATTCGCTGTTTTGTATTTTGATGGTACACTGATGTAATACTTTTCTATTGTTACATTAGTTTAACACCTACAGAAAAATAATAAAGCTTACGTCGAATGATGATTTTTTGCTTGATGTTTTACTTTCTTAGATTGTGATAGATAAGCGTTTGATCGGTAAACCCTTATGGATGATGCACTTCAGTTTTGTCATAATTTGGACATTTATACTTTGAATGCAATACGTTTTGTCTTATCAAATATCATACCAACCTGGATTGATAAAGAAACCAAAAGTAAATATCTCTGAAGCTCAGCCGATGAAGGCTTCCTCACACAGTCCCGAGCTGTTCTTTCCCTGACCTTCCCTGAGCGAATGATATAAAAAATTGCCAGAAGTCTGGAATAAACAATCGATTGCAAGAGAAGTACTGGGCTCATTACACCAAAGAGCGTGGCCAATCAAAACAAAGGGATTGAATCAATGTTCGACTGAAAGAGCAGGAGACCGCTGCGCATCCGAGGCCTTTTGTTTTCCGTTTTTGGCTCTTAATACCGGGCAGGCCATCTTCTTAAAAAAGCCTGAGACATACAGAGAGACTGGTTCTAGGTGATGCATTATGCGATCCGTTTGCCGATTGAGTGGACCTTCGCTCTGAAATAAATTTTGTTAAATTTCTCCTTGTAATATCAAGCTTTATAAAACAGCACAGTGATACCGAGAATTTAAGAAAACGATCGCACGAAATGAACTTGCGTGATATTTTAACAAATTCTCCCCACTTCTTTTTGGACAAACTAGCTCTATTAAAAAAATATTAGAAATATTAGAAATCGAATATACCCGTTGCGTTACGATTGTAAGGTTGCGATATTTTCTTACTTAGTGAAATGCAGTTTTCCTAAAAACGTCCAGATGATGATGTAATGCGACTGAGGCCTAACGTACATCCTCAGGGGCGGCGGACCCGTACCGGGTTTACAATGGTTTGAAGAAAAATTAAAGGATTTGTGCGGGAAAAGTTGCTTGGAAGAATTCTTCCGGCATAAACACCCTTCGGCGTCGGCGAACTGAAACTCTCAGTGATTGCGCTAACTTCAGCATCCACGACTACATCATACCTACAGTAGCATGTGTCAGTGCAATTCTAGCAATCTTGAAGCCACAGCCCTTACATGACACCAAAACGTTCGCACGCAAATTACCTCAGTATAAGACGCTGGCTGCCGGTAGAGGGCCCATTGATCTAAGAGTCCCTCTGTGTTGTTCAAGGTAAACGTAGTGCTTTGCGCAGTTCAGCTTGAGCCGCCTATTCGCTATTCGAGAGCAGCCTCGAAAAGAAACTGCAAGTGAACATAGCAAAGCAATAACCAAAGCAGAGCCGTTCCCAAAATGGCTGTTTACCCGAGGTAATTTTGCCAGATGTAACAGCACCACTTGCAAGTGGTATTTGAAAATTTCTTTTCGTCTCAACCCTACGAAACTACGAAACCTCTCTGGGGATAAAAAATTATTAAATGTGAAGTATAAAGTCAAGGAAAAACAATGGTATCCAGAGCACGGTTTTTCCTAAAACATCATTGGGGAGAGGGCCAGGAGAGGATGAAGATCTAGCGAGGATCTGAACATGTTTGGTAATACGTCACCTTACTTCAACTACTCCTGGATGCCTTTTAGGGGTCTTGAAACTTGATAGAAACTGTACACAACACAGACTTGTCGAATTCTCGTTAAAGTTTTAAAGTAAGTTAAAAGGTATTTAACGACACTCACAACGAAGCCGGCAATTTTCACACTGTGATTAGCTGGAGCACAAACCAAGTTCATAGACAGGGGCCATTTTCGCGGACGCTTGGGTGTTGCGCTCGTTTTGTCATTTTTATTTATTTATTTATTTATTTATTTATTTATTTATTTATTTAATACAATTCAACAAAACGGAAAAAGGGTAAAAAGCCATTCGACGTACGCCGAAGAGCCAAGGACCCCACGCAAGGAGAACCACCACAAATTCATAAAAACATAAAATGCATGTGTAAAAAACATAGATATACAAAATCAAAGAATTAAAATCTAAAATAGTGGTGGTACGGGATAGAAACAACTTATTGAATAAGCAGTCTGCAAACTCATTCCAAGTCATGCATAGCAAAACGTCCGTGGAGATTTCTACCGCTGCGATAGTTTTGAAAGCATTTCAGAGTCAGAAACAAGCGAATAATCTTAAGCAATGCTAAAAATTCTACAAAGCGTTTTCCACGAAAACACGATGACAACGTAATGAAAACGATTGTATGTGACAGTTGGATTGGGTTACCTGTGGCCACGTTCGTGGGAACTCAATGGACGGTGCAAAAATTTGGTCTCCTGCAAGGCTGGCAAAATGTGGCAAACATACTTATCGCCTTTTTATTACAGCTTTGACTATATATAATCTTCAAACAATTGTTTGTAATCCCTATGAAACGTTTAAAGACATTTTCTTATGTACAAATTAAACTCATAAATAAATTTCAAGATTGTCCATGACGTAGACTCGTCACCGACATCGCTACAAAATTTTCTTTGCCATAGATTAGAACTAAACAACAGCCATGAGGGGACGCAGCAGACGTGTGCCGTAAGTACTGCAAAGGAATGCTAGGAAAATTTCCTAGCATTCCTGACATACCTCAACTTAACGCCCACTGGGTTTCTTTTCATCTGAGACCGGCAAGGCGTCATAATCTGTTTTAATGTCATGGAAGTTGTCGTTGTTTTAGAAATGAACCAGAAGGGTAGAACATATTGATTCACTCATGATAAATAAAAACGCCTTGTGAAATTAGATCGTCAGTTGAAAAACAGTGACTTCGAGTGAATATATTTTAGACGCACAGCGAGATGGCGGACTCCGCCAGTGAATGTAATTCGCAAAAGCAGAATTTGAAGCGAGTGCGGGTCACTTACTCTCGTGCAAAGAAAAAGAAAGCGGGAGCGGCGAAGAGCAGCCAAGCTAACCGTAAGAAGGCGCGGAGAAGGAAATGAAAACCCAAATACACCAACGTGTGATACAAGAACGGATCAAAAGAAGCGTTCTTCTCCTCCTCCAGAAGCAACTGGTTCCCGAGCAATGCCAGGCAACCGCAAAAATCCTTTTCAAGAGGAGCTCTGATGTTGCAAGCAGCACGGGGCGGAAAAGTTGGGTTGTGGTATCAACATTGGAAGGTATATGGAAACATATTAATAGCGCATACATTTATATTTCAGTATTGTTTTTGAGAATTAATTGCATGCTCTTTTTCTCACACTTTTTAAAAAGAGTCAACATGATTTAACTGATGGCTGTGAAAGAGTTGCTTTAAATTCATACACGTTACGCCTATGTAGTCTAATATATAGGTTTGTGTTGTGGTGGTTGAGTAGTTAGCATGTACTAATATTTATCACAAACTTGTAATATTTATTAATCTGTTGGATTCTAAAATGCTTCTTCTTATTCAAATTTATTCAAGTGTTGACAGTGTTTTGCAGATAATTTATTAATAATTATAGTAGTTGAGAGCAATATCCAGGTTGAATTGGGATTTTGGAAATGTCGGTTTGTAAGAAACGAGAAAATCAGGATAATTATGTAGTGAAAAACCTCTTGGAACAATCCCCAATGACAAAATAAACCCACATTTTGCCAGCTTGCACTTAACTTTGTCATCAGAACTGGCAGGTCGCACGCCTCAAACAGATCAATGTAACATAAAAGTATACTAATCATATTGCCAGTTTGCACTAAACTTGTATTTATCATTAGAACTGGTGGGTGACACGCCTCAAACAGTTTGATGTAACATAAAAGCATGCTAATCATTTTTGCCAGTTTGCCCTAAACTAACTGTTTTTATCATCAGAACTGGCGGGTGGCACACCTCAAACAGTTTGATGTAACATAAAAGTACACTAATCATTTTTGCCAGTTTGCCCTAAACTAACTGTTTTTATCATCAGAACTGGCAGGCGGCACACCTCAAACAGTTTGATGTAACATAAAAGTATACTAATCATATTGCCAGTTTGCACTAAACTTGTATTTATCATCAGAACTGGTGGGTGACATACCTCAAACAGTTTGATGTAACATAAAAGCATGCTAATCATTTTTGCCAGTTTGCCCTAAACTAACTGTTTTTATCATCAGAACTGGCGGGTGGCACACCTCAAACAGTTTGATGTAACATAAAAGTACACTAATCATTTTTGCCAGTTTGCCCTAAACTAACTGTTTTTATCATCAGAACTGGCGGGTGGCACACCTCAAACAGTTTGATGTAACATAAAAGTATACTAATCGTTTTTACCAGTTTGCACTTAACTAACTGTTTTTATCATCAGAACTGGCAGGTGGCACACCTCAAACAGTTTGATGTAACATAAAAGTATACTAATCGTTTTTGCCAGTTTGCACTTAACTAACTGTTTTTATCATCAGAACTGGCGGGTGGCACACCTCAAACAGTTTGATGTAACATAAAAGTATACTAATCGTTTTTACCAGTTTGCACTTAACTAACTGTTTTTATCATTAGAACTGGCGGGTGGCACACCTCAAACAGTTTGATGTAACATAAAAGTATACTAATCGTTTTTGCCAGTTTGCACTTAACTAACTGTTTTTATCATCAGAACTGGCGGGTGGCACACCTCAAACAGTTTGATGTAACATAAAAGTACACTAATCATATTGCCAGTTTGCACTAAACTTGTATTTATCATCAGAACTGGCAGGTGGCACACCTCAAACAGTTTGATGTAACATAAAAGTATACTAATCGTTTTTGCCAGTTTGCACTTAACTAACTGTTTTTATCATCAGAACTGGCGGGTGGCACACCTCAAACAGTTTGATGTAACATAAAAGTATACTAATCGTTTTTACCAGTTTGCACTTAACTAACTGTTTTTATCATCAGAACTGGCGGGTGGCACACCTCAAACAGTTTGATGTAACATAAAAGTATACTAATCGTTTTTGCCAGTTTGCACTTAACTAACTGTTTTTATCATCAGAACTGGCGGGTGGCACACCTCAAACAGTTTGATGTAACATAAAAGTATACTAATCATATTGCCAGTTTGCACTAAACTTGTATTTATCATCAGAACTGGCAGGTGGCACACCTCAAACAGTTTGATGTAACATAAAAGTATACTAATCGTTTTTGCCAGTTTGCACTTAACTAACTGTTTTTATCATCAGAACTGGCGGGTGGCACACCTCAAACAGTTTGATGTAACATAAAAGTACACTAATCATTTTTGCCAGTTTGCCCTAAACTAACTGTTTTTATCATCAGAACTGGCGGGTGGCACACCTCAAACAGTTTGATGTAACATAAAAGTATACTAATCGTTTTTACGAGTTTGCACTTAACTAACTGTTTTTATCATCAGAACTGGCAGGTGGCACACCTCAAACAGTTTGATGTAACATAAAAGTATACTAATCGTTTTTGCCAGTTTGCACTTAACTAACTGTTTTTATCATCAGAACTGGCGGGTGGCACACCTCAAACAGTTTGATGTAACATAAAAGTATACTAATCGTTTTTACCAGTTTGCACTTAACTAACTGTTTTTATCATCAGAACTGGCGGGTGGCACACCTCAAACAGTTTGATGTAACATAAAAGTATACTAATCGTTTTTGCCAGTTTGCACTTAACTTTGTACTTATCATCAGAACTGGCGGGTGACACGCCTCAAACAGTTTGATGTAACATAAAAGTGTAGTAATCATTTTTGCCAGGTTGCCCTTAACTTTGCATCATCAGAACTGGCGGGTGACACGCCTCAAACAGTTTGATGTAACATAAAAGTATACTTGTTAAAACTTAGTATTTTGATGTAATAGAGAAGCAGTCTAAGCATATGAAACTGCCGGTAGCCAGCACAATGAGTGTTGTTCAGTTGAATAATTTGACACGTGCATTTTATTATTCTTTTAAGCTTCCTTATCACTTTTAGTACTGTTACATGTATAAGGCCTTCGGCGCCCAGATGATTCGTCGGAGTGCGCTTTAAGTTGGTCTGGGAACAGTAAGTACCGCTTAACTTGTATAAGAACTAAAAGGGATCAAAATTTCAAGTAATACAATGCTTGAGAAAAGGTGCAGCTTCTGAAAATGGACAGTGTACCCTTGTATTTTTTTTTCTCTTTTGCTCATTACTACTTGCCACAACTTCAAGATTGTTTAAGTGTGCCTGTGTATCGCCTAAAAAATGAAAGCACTGTTGACAGCGATTCTCTGTGCCTTAAGTACACACTTCATTGATATCGCCGATCACGACTTTTCCTTGTTTCTCTACCATCATGGCCTTTTCTGGTGTATCGATGTCAGTGTTTTTGCAAATTTCTGTTAAATTTGCTGAGCTTTTGACCGGCATTGCAAGGCCGCTGGATGACGGTGTCCTCTGATTCGTTTGCATCTGAACGGGATTTGCAGAAGTTATCTCGTTGCTGGCATCAAGCACTTGTGTAGAGGGCATCGCCAAACGGCGTGCAGCTCGAGGACGATCGCTGTCATGGCCAGCTTGCCGAGCGCATTCGCTAAAATCAATAGCGTTGACAAGCTTTTTTAACTGACTGAGTGTTCCATCCTCCTTAGGGTACTTTTGTTTAAATTTTGCCGTAGTATCACCGCTAGCAATCCGAACGATGACGCTACTCCAGTTTCGCGTTCGGAAGAAGCTTTTCCGTGATACGGACTTCCATTCGCAAGCCGCAATGAGTCCATTTCTGCTTGAACAAACTCCTTTGGAAAACTACAGTCGAACCCCGCTATTTTGAACTCGGTTAATTCGAAGTCCCGGCTATTTCGAACTAAGATCGAATTACCTTGGATTTACCCTTATGTTTTCAGTCATTTACTGTCAGCTATTTCGAACTCGGTTATTTCGAATTCCCCGCTATTTCGAAATCATCGTTCTTCCTTTACACCTTAAGTCGACCCCGTTATTTCGAACTTGTCAAAAACAGAGCACGTACATAAGATCACAGCTGGAAATGTATAGCATTTTATTCGAGCTGGGAGTGTAATTAACATTGCTTAACAATGCTTAACTCACGTGCAGTGTCCCGCTAAGAAATTCGATTACAAACTGACAAAACGCACTGTTACTGATCTGTTCTTCCGGCTGAAATACCTCATGTATTCTGATCATTCGACATTTTACAGTAATGTTCTGAATTTTCTTTGGCCGTGATTACAAAGGTCCTTTGATATCTCCTTGATGATTCATCTCTAAGCCATCTCAGTTTGTTTGCTGTCGAGGGAGCCGAGATTCGACGGCAAACAAGCCAGTTGTCAATTACAATCGACATGAGTATTAAAAAAAACAAAAACAACAGAACATTCAAAGATTTTTCAATGTAACAGCATCTGCTGATTTTTCCGACATTTAGTTGCAGTATCGTTATTAAATCAGTGTCTTTCTTTATAATGTACTGTATTTTATTAAAAGATGATTCACTGTTACGAATTTTACGCTTCCCCGGTTATTTCGAAACCCCGCTATTTCGAACTTTTTTCCATTTCCCTTGGGACTTCGAAATAGCGGGGTTCGACTATAGTAACTACCACGCTTCTTTTAAAAAACTGGTTCGGGCTCATAGCACAAATGCTCCTGCTTAGCACATACCATTTTTTTTTCTGGACAAAGTAACTCCGGATTGATTACCCGAGTGAAAGGAGTAAAGCCCTTCCTCGGCGTCATAACATTGCGTTCTGGAGTTCTGGTCTGACCACGAGGTACAATAAAGAACCTTTGTCCTTTGTGAAACAAAAAACCATTGCTTCAAGGTAAAATACGAAACTACAACAATAGATTCAAAGAAAAACTTTTTCCAGATGCCACAGACAGGACAGTTGACAGATGAACGTCACAGAGTGTTACAGATTATGACGCCTTCACCGACCACAAGAAAAATTCTCTGCGTGAAACGATACTTACAGTAAAGGTCCGCTGCGTCCCCTCATGGTCCCAGTCATTGCTAGACAGAAAATTTCCCTCTTGTATTTCTTCCCCTCTAAAAACCAAACTAAAATAACAGACTACCCCTGAAAATGATGCATCCTAAGGTGTAACCATACCG
This sequence comes from Galaxea fascicularis, assembly GCA_948470475.1. Lineage (NCBI taxonomy): Eukaryota > Metazoa > Cnidaria > Anthozoa > Scleractinia > Euphylliidae > Galaxea > Galaxea fascicularis. The sequence goes on along the minus strand of OX419336.1, from coordinate 11,442,505 downwards.
ATCTGTAAAAACTGGCCGGACTGTAATTTATCATAACTATATATTAATTACCTTAACTGCAAACGTCTAGCATTCTACAGCTTTAACCCTTTCACTCCCTCGATCTCAATATTAATTCTCCTTACTGTCTGCCATACATTACTTATAACGTTAGTTCTGAGAATCTGGTGTTAAATCAAACAATATCCCCGAATTGGATTCGCTCATACGAAGGGCTAACGCTCGAAATGTCAGGTTTTAGAATCACTGTACGGTGGTCAATTTACATCATCAACTCCCTTGATAAAACCAAAGTTTTGTAGTTACAATATCCCTTAATTGATTGTTTTCTTTATTCTCGTCACCTGTCTGCTAGACAATGTAAAGATATTGTAAGGCGAAATTACTTATTGGTCACTCCTGGTAGTGAAAGGGTTAAGAGACACTTTGTCAGATCTTTGTGGGCGTGACTACTGATAACTGGTTTTCACAGATACCACTTGAAATAAGCCATGGTACTTACAACTAACGATGAAATGAACTTACAAAAGATAAGCTCTTGTCTTGTTAATTGAAGAATATTTCATGCCCTGCAATCAGGCATCAGAGAAGATTTGTTTTGGGGGCTTATCACCAAAGGGCAAAATTACTGAAAGCTGATTGGCTGAGACAGAGGGCATTTTTTTTTTCTTAATCAAGGGCATTTTTAGTAATTAAGAGGGCCGATTAGTATGTTTTTTGTAAATCAGTTCAAACAAACTTTACACTGGCCAACGTGATTCAGTTGAAACGAAATTTGTTTTTTTGGCCAGGACTTTTCAGAGGCTTTGGTTAAATCTCATTGAATCGATCGATTTGTTAGATTTGGTTCAAATTTGTGAGAAATGAATACATCGCATGCACCACTCTCCAATTAATTTTGCCTTTTTAGTGATAAACAAGTAATTAATCCTTAATTTTACTCGGCCCCATGCGATTACCTATACTTATTGGAGAGATCAATAATGAAGAATTATGATATGTTTTAAAATTGATCAGGCTAGAATATGGAAATACAATAATGATAGCTTAAGTCAGTACCTACATACATACGAAGTTGTAAAGTAGTAGATGCTTGACACTATACTTGGCAGGAGGGGGGAAAGAAAGGGAAAACTTATATATTATAAGTTACATGTGCGTATCTTAGATTTTAAGTGAGGGCAGGGGCTCATTTACTCTGAAGGAGAAGGTGACTTCTTTTTTAAGAATGGCTGGTCTTTTGTATTTTATTGTCCAAAGTGGCATCAGAAGTACAAACTATCGACTAGCAGCAACTGATGGGAAAGCAGGAATATCAGGCATCAAGAGTTGACTGCTTGTAGTCAATAGCTTTTTTCTTTGATTACAGGGAGCAAAGTTGGATTATGTGAGGGGGGGAGTAATGATATTTTATTATAATATTTATTATTTACATTGCGCATATAAAAGAGGGGAAAGAGGGCAGTTAAGTAGGATACATGTACCTTCTGGAATCTATAAAACCTGAACCCGTGTGCCAAAACCCTCACTAAATTATACAATTACTTGGAAGTGAACCCCAGTTAAGCTGATTTAGATGCTACAACATCTGCTTATGACTGAAATATCCAACATCTATAGCAAAAAATTCTCAAAGTTCCACAACGTTTTTGTTTGTAGCATACCCCATGAGCAAGCTCTCTATTAGGATCTTGCACAAGATTTATTTTGGGTGCAAGTGAAGCAAGCTGTGAGAGAATTGGGGTCTAGCTCTCACACCGAGCTCCCATCCTCTCACGGTTTGCTTCACACGACACTCACACCCGAAACAGATCTTGTGAAAGATCCCAATAGAGAGCTTGCTTTCATGAAAGTTGTTGTGTATGAGTGTATTTACCTGTTACTGTACTACACATCTGAAAAAGCCTTGAAATTTGTGCAATAGCAATGTTAAGGATTGCAATCAGCTTGTCACCTCCTACAAAGTTGTACCATCTACATCAGCAAGAGGAACCGTTCACAACCCTTCCACTTAACCCTACCCTGTGAGAATGAAAACTTGCTGTCTGGGTCAATCATTCCAAATATCAGAGGACTTCTTCATTTTCATGTTCTCAGCAAATGTACCAACATATGGGCCAAGCGTCTTCACTTAACACTATTTCAAACTTGCTGCCTGCATCAATCATATATGATTCCAATAACAGACAAGTTCTTTCACCATTCTTTGTTCCATTTTGAGGCCTGCTGTTACACTGGCATAAACGATCAGCATCTTCAGCTTACAAATTTTAACCTTTCTACCAAGGTGAATCATATGTCCAAAAGCAAAGGAGTTCTTTCCCCATTCGCTGCACCATTTTTATGCCTACAATTACGTTGACATATGGGACAAGTCTCTTTAATTTCCATCCACTTCATGATGCACCTGCAGTTTAATGACAAAGCTCAATTTTACCTACTGAGATAGGTTTTAGATTGCAGTAAGTTACAGACTTATTTTGTGTAATTACAACATGCATCAGATGCTGAGTCAATCATGGATAAGGTGGCTGGTTTCTTAAGAAACTGTGGCCCTGTTGGTGGATTAACATACCACCCTATGAATACTCCAAATTCCCATACAATTATTACAGCCAATGCAAAGCCCAAAGGGCCATACCATGTGCTCCTTTGGTAAAACCCCAGTGACACTGCCTATCATTAGAAATCTCACAGGAATTCCTATACAATTATTTCAGCCACTACAAAGCCCAATTGGGCCAGATCGTGTCCTCCTTGAGTCAGTATTAGCGAGCTGTACAACACAATTAGCAGTACTAACTTGACTAAGTTTATCAGTGGTGGCCATTCACTGCAACATGATGATCACATAACAACTCTTCTTTCATTGAACATGATAGTTTTATAATCAGTTGTTTTGGTAAAAACAAGATTTGCGATGCCATTTCCATTAAAAATGATCAGAAGTAATCAATGAAATGAAAAAGATCAACTCACTTGTGGTGATAAGCATGCCCACATTTACAAATACTTATTTCCTCTTTGGTTTGGAAATCATCCAAGCAAATTGCACATGTCTGCACAAAACAAAGATAAAATTAAAACAGCTGAATGACACTAAAGACAACTACATTAGAGAATATAAGGGTGGTATTATTTAGCCTGTGAAACAAATCAATATTATGCAACATTTAATATAGCATAAAAGTCAAATATACACAAAAGAATACAAAGGAAATAGTGTGTCATAGTTGCTAGTAGTAAGTTACTATAATTACACTAACTTCTGTTTCATGGGTTAACTAAAATCTCTCTTTAAAAACAGACAAGAACATCATGGGATAATTTTATGAATAGAAAACAAAGGAAGTCCCTACCATAAAGGACGTTTGGATAATTATGTGATTCTAATATTAACAAATGCAAGAATAAAGACTTTCACAGAATATCCATCTCTGACTTTATGCTCTGATCGAGCAGCATACTTATCATACTCGTAGTGCATTATCTGATCATCTAGTTATTGAATCGTTCCATACAAACCTAACTGAGGAAATTTTCTCCAAGTATAAGTGGTAAACATGTCAAGGTTGGTTCTAAAAAATTATCTGCACCTCAACTTTTAAATATCCAGCCCTCTGTGTTTAAAGATCTGTTGAACACTCTTGTTGATACAGAGCAGCTTTCACTTGAGTGTTAAAAGTTATTCTTGTTGGCCTTGGGTTTGCTTTACTTCATGGCTTGTGTAAACTGCAGCTTATTGAAGCTGGGCACATGATAAATGTCCCATTTATACGGGCAGTTGGTGTTTTATGTAATCCACAGTTTATGCTTTTAGCTAGCCATGGAAACTCTTCTCATACAAATGGCCCTTGATAAATATGCTAATAGGGGACATCATACACATCAAATTAGAATTTGAACATGTTGGTTTCTGAAGAGAAGGGAAAGACAGAGTACCTCTCGGAACAAGAATGAGAACCAACAACTCTCTTATAAATGCAGCTGGTCATGTTCTGTATCACTGATAGACTAGTAACATGGTGAGGACAAGTTACATGGTGGTCACTGTTCAGATTTAAAAGCATTCAGTGTTCAGTAGGTAACATTTTTGGTACTCACATCACTCTTCAAAGAAAAGCTTGCTAGCCATTTCTTCTTGTAGCATGTCTGAACATGAACAGAAAACACCATATTTTAGGGAAAAAGATAAATTAAATTAACAAAATGTAGCTGTAGCAATTTGAAGCTTATGTACTTAATTTAAATAATGGAGGCATCTTCCTGCACTTCCTGTATCTTTGACTCTTGTTTTGCACTTGTTCCAAAATCATTCCCACCTCTTCTCCCTTAGATCAAGTCTAGATAAGCCAAACTGCTATGAATGAAATGAAGTCAAATTATTTTTCCTGCTGTGCGTTCCTCAAAAAACCCGAATATTTGGGGCCTATTTCAGGTGCCATAATTTCCTACATATCTTAAAAATGGAGATGTTTCTGGGCATGAAATTTTGCAGCAAATAAAGCCCTTTTGTATCTTGAAATCATAGAAAAGACCAGCCTTGAGAAAAAGTGTAACGCAGTTTTAGAAATGGCTTTTCAGGCCATAAAAATTTTCAGAATTTTCAAGAAACGGGTTCCTGGTTACCTTCACCATCAAAACTCAGATTCCCACTTCCCATCACCTTTGCTCCCATGTTTACCCCTGCTTTTCTTATACCCCACTCAAAGACACTAACTGTGTCCTCTTTTCGATGCCAAGTGGAATATAATTTTTCAGTTGAAGTCTTAAACTTTACCTTTAACTTAAAATTATTTTGTATAGGTAAATGCATGGGGCCGAGTAAAATTAAGGATTAATCATCACACGTGTTTTCAGAAGTTGCTGCTTTGAGCAACTTCTCAAAAACAAGTGATGATTAATCCTTAATTTTACAAGGAAACATGCAATTACTTGTTTATCATTAAAAAGGCAAAATTAATTAGGGAATCATGCATTTCTCGTTGGAATCCCACTTAACATGCGCACAAATTTACGAACCATTGATTCAATGAGATTTCACCAAAGTCTCTGAAAAGTCCTGGCCAAAAAAACAAATTTAATTTCAACTGAATCATGTTGGCCATTGTAAGGTTTGTTTGAACTGATTTACAAAAAACATAGTAATCGGTCCTCTTGATAACTAAAAATGCCCTTGATTAAGAAAAAAAATAAATGCCCTGTCTCAGCCAATCAGCTTTCAGTAATTTTGCCTTTTAGTGATAAGCTTTTATAACTCTTTCTCAATGATCAAGATAAAAAATTGGTTTATAGTCTATGGCTTTCAAACATTACTTGGCTAAAGAGTTTGAAAATGGCAACTGAAAAAAACAGCACTCAAAACTTTCTTTTTGTTTCTAAACAACTTCATATTTCATATGCAGCCGGCTTCTCCAAAACGTTACAACTGGAAACACCGGAAGAATAAACCTTGGTTTACTTTAATTAATTCACAAGTTATACTGTTCACCAGTTTTTGAACAGGTGGGTCCTCTTGTTTTCTAATCTAGTAGTTCCATTAGTATAGGAAATGACAAGACCACACATACAATATTCATGATGAATAGGTATGAGTGATTTGAATCACAAGTACCTATTTATCATTAATTATAAGGAAAGGTCGTGCATTTTTGCAACTACAAATAATTTGTATGAGGTTGCAAAACAAATGTAATGTAATGTAAATTCATGTAAACAGTGCAAAATAAAAGATAATCCTAATCCTAATCCTATTGAAATCATTGTGTATTCTTGTAAGTTAGTCCGAGAAACAATTTTAGGGAAGGGCAACTTCAGTTTCTGCGCCTTTCCGTCCGGTTTCACCAGTTAAAACATCCAAAATTGCAATGTTTGGCTGTGCTGATATGCTGTTGCCATGGAATTTTAATGGGTACTACTTCAGAGTACAATTTGAGATTAATCGTACTGCCCTTGACCAATCAAAATTGAGTGCTTTTGTTCAGTGTACTATAAAGTAAATAAAAATTGGTTCATATTAAGAAGGTACCTTTCTCAGACCATCATAACGTACTCTTCTTTGAGATTCGACATTAGAGTGTAGATCATCGCTGGCCCTTGAAAAAATACATGACAACATATAACAATATTAATATTATTTGTGTTTATACAATGGACAGTACAATCCTTACATTTTATTGGTCTACAGGAGTTTGCAATAGTCTAGACGCATAAACAACATCATGACCTTTAACAGAGTTACTTTCAAGACATGCAATAAATTATTTAATGCTTACCTCAAAAGATAGCAACAGAATGCAATACACAGACCAACAACAAGGAAACCAATGAAGACGATTGGTAACAAGAACAAAATTGGATCACCCAGATTGGAACCTCTATCAGTCATGGCCGGTAAACATTGAATATGTACATTACCCTGAAAGAGACCAAAAGTAAGCATAGTCTAAACAAAAATGTAATATCCAGTTCCAGATAATATCCATTCATCCCTTATGGAATATAAATGAAAATCCTAAGGGGAGGGGGGGGGGGGTGGCAAATGCACAGGTTTTTAAAGAAAAGTATGGAGCTAACTTGGAATTTCCAGAGGGGTGGGGGATGCAAAGCAAAAACCTTCTGTTGGTAGGCCTGCTGTAATTGGTCAGCAGTGTTGCGCATGCAAGTGTGTGTGTGTGATGGGTGTAAAAAGCATGGCTGACAGCCTGAATAAAGTATACTCGTTGTGTTAGCCCAGTTGTTCCTGTTCGTGCCTGTACCTACTGGTCAACACTTCCATGGGAGAGATATGGCAATTTTCTGGAACCACACAATCTAACTTTTTTTTTATCTTAATGGGTATGTGACCTTGGCAGGCAGCCCTGCTGAGTGGTTAAAGTGCTGGACTCACAATCCAGAGACTCTGTGTTGAAGTCCTTCTCAAGTTTAGGCTCTCAGGTGTTTCCTTGGCTGGTTTAAGTGATTCTAGCTTGCGTACAATGTCTACTGAACTTCAAGTGCGCATATGTTGCTGGTAGCAGAAAAAAACTGTAGTAAGCCACCTTAACCTTGTTATTTGAAACATTTTTTTAAAGCATCTGCTTAGCTCATCTTGTTACTGTTGTTAATACCTTTGTCCCAAAAGCAAATCCCTGCTTCAAGGTGGCTTACTACTACAGTTTTCTTTGCTACCAGAGGGTTGCGTGTACTTGAAGTTCAGTATTACACGTGAGCTATAGTCACTTGAACTGACCAAGGAAACACCTGGGAACAAAAATAAACATGGTGTCTGTGGTAAAAAATATATGTATGGAATGTTCAAGAGACCTGTTTAATTAATAGGGAGAGGGGGTACAAAATAGACCGTTCAGGGGTGTTTTTCTCATAATCTAGCCATACAGCCCGACCTGAAAATTTGCAACACAACTGCAGGATCACAAACAATATTGTAGAAGTGTGTTTCCATATGCCTGCAGACCTTTTTGTAATCTGCAACATGCAATAGTCTGCCAACATGTAAAGACCACTTTAACATTATTGGGACAAGTCTACTCTTTGCTCAAAATGGTGCCACAATCCCAGGGGGCAGGCGTATTCCCTACAATGGCCTATATGTGAAGGCTCCACCTGAAAAGAGTACCTTTTTTGTGCTTCATGAAAGGGTAGGAATTTCTCGAGCCAAAGTACATGAAAGGGTAGGGAAATCTGTCATTTAGGTACTTAAAAGGGCCTTTCAATAAAATATTTTGAACACACCCTATGACTGTACTTTTTTAATTTATTGAATGCTGCATGAAAACGACAAGAAAACTTCACTCTAAGGGCTAGAAAGGGGATGCAGTGTTCTTAAGTAGGTTTGTGAAAGGGGTAATATTTTCCAATGGAAGGTATATGAAAGGGGTACCATTTGTCAATTTATAGAAGGTATACGAAAGGCGTACCTTTTCTGTCAAAAATGGTCTATAGAAGGGTAAGGGGCTGGACCTTAGGGCAGAGCCTCCCCATTTTAAATTTTTTTAGAACCCACTGGGGGCCACAATGGTGTCCCTTCCAGTCCAGAATCATGATGGCACCCTATATCTATATGGTCGACATAAACAGCACTTCAGTCTGTTTTTGTTGTTGTTCAGATATATAACACAATTTAATTATTGGGCTAAAAACGTAAACCTGAAAGACATACTACTTTTTCGATAGATCTTCTCGTCTAATTTAATATGAAGTAGGGGATCCGACTCACGCATGGAAACTAAATAAAACGGAAGGAGAAACGTTCATTTTATATCAAAAAGCTCATTTTTCTATCCTGTCGATAGATCTGAAAGGAACTGTCGCTTAACACTCTCGATTTAAACAACTATAATACAAAATTTCTATTACCTATTTGCGATAATACTGTTGTGCTTTTTCAACTAGGACATCGACGAAAGCAAACGATTTCCGATCGCTAGAAAATTGCTTTCTCTTTCAACGATGAGTAAAATTCCAAGCAGGTAATTTTTCATAAATTTCAGCTCATTCGCTCTGCCATTCCACAACTTCTCCGCCCTCCATTGCTGTATGTCAACTAATTGATCTTAACTGATAAAGCTGAGTGTTCAAGGCACACGTTTACATCAGAATTGACGGTATGATTTCCTAATTACAGCATAACGCTGCTGTTGCATCGAAGCGATCAACATGATGTCCAGCGACCAGATGCAGCCATTGATGAAAACAACACACTTACATTAAATCTGGATGAACAAGGTCAAACGAAAAACGAAGTAATGGAAATTTAAGCAACGAACTAACCTGGTTTTACTAACGTGATTGACATTACATCCTCTTCTTTGAGCTCGCAAAAAGCTACGACACCATGTTCATGCATCTGCACGACCACGATATAGCTTAAGCGGGGAGGGCTGGGGGTAAAACAAATGGCCTGGAAAACTGGGAACAAACCCCAGTAAGAAATAGATTTAATCATTGCTTTTCTGCGACGGAATTTTATCTGAAAAGACCTGGCAATTCTGTTTTTGAATATTGTAGAATTCCTTCCTAAGGAATTCTACAATATTCAAAAACAGAATTGCAAGGTCTTTTCAGATAAAATTCCGTCGCAGAAAAGCAATGATTTAAATCTATTTCTTACTGGGGTTTGTTCCCAGTTTTCCAGGCCATTTGGGCTCCTGACTATACAAAAAGTAAGTTCTGGCTCGTGCAATTTCAAGCCTTCAAATTGCGTAGTCTACGTTTTGTTTTTCTTTTTAGAAAATCACCATCATTTGATATCTTCCTACGATGTTTTATCGCACTCGAGAAAAGATTGTCACTTTTTCCAAAGTTTTTTTTTTTTGAACAATTGAAGGAGTTGATCAAAATTCTCATGTCGATTTATTTATAGCATCGCGTGACTTAGGTTTCCTGTCACGCGACAAAGTACAAACGGCCCTCGTTGAACGATCTCACGTTTTTGTTGGTATCAGCAGTGTGAGAGCGTTTAAGTGGTTTGATCCACTTTTTTTTCGAAGATAAGTACAAACATTTCGTTACCATTTCGACTAAGCATTGAGCTCAGACATCCTACAAAACTGTTAATTCAACTGTTTGATCTTCTCAGACGAGTAGCCCGCTTTTTCGTAATTTTGTCGAATGAATGTTTTTCTTTCGATCAAACAACTGTTCAGAGTGCAAGTATTCTCTTTATTTTTCTAAGTTTATTCTATCACTATAGGGCCTCTGAAATTTGCGCTCACGTGGTACCAAATAAACGGTATATACACGTATACTTTTGGAGGAAATCGCGCACTTGGACACCCAAAACAAAATTTCTTTCGTTGTCTCCGTCGCAACTGTCGTTTGGGCTCTGAAATCTGTTATTTGTACTTCATGAAAACAATCAAGTACAAGTGTCTTTTCAGGGGCACAAAACGACCAATTTGTTGAAAAATGTATAATTACACCTCAGTTAATGAAAATAAATGTTATTAAGGCATTTTCAGGGGTTTTTCAATTTTGCTGCGAAAAAATTATCTCTCCCTTTTTCCCAGCAAGACACACAAGCGATTTCCCAGCCAGCTAGATAAAATTACACTATAGTTGGTTTCCCACCAGGTGTAAAGTGAACAGCCCACACCACAACAAAAACGAAAATTTCCTATATCGTACCGGACGCCAAAATGGGCGTGGTAAAAGGCCTCAGATCTAGCCTTCATTGGGGGAGGGGGGTTGCTAGATTTCATGAGAGATGTAAGAGTTTCTCCAGCCAGCTAGACTCCAAATCCTACAAAAACTCAGCTATTCCCAGCCGACACCATCAACAATAATACATTTCCTTACCACCTAAGGGAAACAAGATATTTTGCCAGCCAGCAAGATTCCTCGGAGGAACAGATAAAGTCAGGAACAGATTCATTTTGTGCCCCTGTCTTTTAAAAGACCAGGAGCCCAGAGACATTTTCGCTGTGGAAATCCGCCTTTTTGTAGTGGCGTTACAGCGGTTCAAAGTTGGCCAAAATCCCGTGTAGTCGTATTTGCCCTTAGTCAAGATGGCGTCAAAAACCGAGGAAAAGTCTATTCTAATAAAAGCATCATCAGTTTTCTCGTGTTTGGAAACCCTGATGAAACACGCAAGTGTTTCATCAGGGTTTCCAAACACGAGAAAACTGATGATGCTTTTATTGTTTTCGAGTGTAACGCCATTACAAAAAGCCGGATTTCCACAGAGAAAATGTCTCTGGGGTCCTGGTCTTTTAAAAGTCAGTTGTACTTGATTATTTTCATGAGGTATAAATAACAGATTCAGGCTACAACGACCGTAAACGAATTTTTAAGACTTCATGCAAACACTTTTAATCAAAATTATGCAAATTGCCGCAAACAAGCCACATGAGACGATATATAATTCAATTTACGAACGTCGAACCTTCTCTAGTGACCTAATTTTCTGTTGGATGAAAGATATCAGTAAAACCATTTAAAACAGTGACAAATGTTGGAAAACCGCCTCTTTCTTGCAGCATTGCAGCGATTTAATTATTAAAGTTGGCCAAAATCGTGACTGCCAGAGAAACAGTTTCAGAGACGCCATAATGATGAGTTTATCGTTTAAGTAACCAGGCCTTCCCGCCTTTACTGGAATAAATTACTATTTGGCGCGCTCTTGACGGAATAAATTTACGCGCGCTGGGCCAATGGGCCGCTAGAGCAGTCGAATAGGATTTGCGCCGCGCCGCTAAAATCATGATATATAAATCATGGAATTTGCCGAATGCCGCTAAATTCATGAAATTTGCCCAGCACCGCCAAAGTCATGAAATCAGTATTAATCATAGAATTCAACCAGCTCGACAAAAGTCAAGGCGTTATATATATGAATCACAGCCTGAAATTTCATTATTTGCAAATAATGCATTTACACGCCAGGCGAAATTCATTGTTTATAAACAATAAATGTAAATACATTTGTAAGACACAGCCTGGTTTATAAATAAGGAAAAAAAGGCATAAATTTAGTCTAAATAATAAATTTACAAACGGCGCCCCATAGAACGCCAAGTACTTTCCACGATCGTAAATTATTGTCCTTTGTACGCACGTGAGCTATGCTCACTGTATGCTGAACAAAACTTGAACCTTATCTTGAAAGTGAAAATACTAACATACATGAAGTTCGTGAATGATGTATATGAAATAATCATATATGAACTAAGGAAATTAATAAAGTGAAATGAAGAATGATCATAGTAAGGAGTTGTGAACGCAATTCATTTATGCAATGGTGTACAGAAGCCTGAAAATACAATTCAGGACGGCCACATGAAGTTTATTGCGATCGAGCTTCGATTAATAAAGAAAATTTTCAATATTTGGTTAAATTTGAAAAACACAATATTTTGTGACCGTAAGTATTAGCAGTTGATTTAAAGCTGCATTTGTGAAGTTGGACTGAAAAGGAAAAAAAATTTAATTGATAAATGTACCGACAAACAGAATTATATGGAATTGGAGAAAAGAATTAATATTGTGTTTTACACCACCGCACATCTTAACCCGTTACTCGCACTCTCTTTATAAAATATGCAAAAATAAATTAGCGAGGTGCAATCGTACATCCAAACTTTGACTGATGCGTGGAAGTAAGAGCACAATAATCGAAGCTCTCAGTTTCAAGAGGTATCTTACCAAGTCCCAGCTTCACCCTCCGTTGGACAGCTGATTTTTTTCGACGTGGATACTGCTGTGTAGAATGGTTGGGTACTATGTTCAATGGTACAATCGACAGGAAGAAGGGCGTGTAAAGATGATTTTTCAACTTTCCCTCTCGCAGTGAGCGACAATAATTCTTTGGAGTTCATTCTAATCATATGACTGCCACATCTCTTTCACGCGTCTTTGGGATCACGTATGCTTTACATAACAACCAGACGCCTTTCTCACGTGCATGAGTTTTATGTTTTCTCTATCAGCAAGGATTTGCCATACGTTTTGCGAAGTGTAATGAACGGAAAAGAAATACTCGTTTGCCTCAAGACAAGCAGTCGTCTAATGATGGCCCTTTACTGCATCTTTGCTCATGGCTTTATGGAGAGACGGAAATTTAATATTTTTATATGAAGCGGGGTACATAAAAATAGATATGTGGATTGAGTGATCTGGGGGTACACATGATTCAGGTTTCAGGGTTAAGTTTATTTGTCTCAGTTTTTATGAATCTCTCTTCACGGATTTTGACTGAATCTTGTGCATTTTGTAGCTCTTAACTTGAAATGCTCGTCAGTCGCGGAATTTCAAGTGATGACACTGCCGTAGTCTGCGAGAGCATCCGGTTTTTTCGGCTCAAGTTCCAAGTTTCACCCGCCGAGAGGTAGAGAAGCGACGACCGGAAATACGTCTGCTGGTCGCAAGGCTAACACTGCCGTGGAAAGTTGCACGTATTTTGGCAAATACTAGTCACTGAGGATTTACCGAATGTACAGATTGCCCAAGTTGTATGTGAGGTCACCACAGTAATGATCCTGTTCCTGTGCTGTAAGTGTTAGTATCGGGAATTGATTCACATCGAAAACGGTATTGAATTAGAACTGAGCTCTATCACGTTTCAAAGGTCAACGTTAACCCTTTGATTCCCAGTATCAACACGTATATTCTCCTTAAATTTATCAACTGTTGCGTACGTTACATGTAGGGAGGATTTGTGTGAGCGTCAATTCAGCTGACCCCTGGCGATTATTTTTAAATTGCATGTAACGTCATGGCGGCCATGTTGACCACCAACATGACCGCCTTGTCACGTGAGTGAAATCAAGCAATATGGCAAGTGATATCTTGTAAGGAGAGGTTAGATTGTGGTCACAATGGAGATGTTATGGGTTATTGGTATATATTTTTTTTGTATTTGTAACATCCCTTTCTTAACCCAAGAGCTACCATTGTGCTATCATTGCTACCATTTTGTCCGATTATTTGTATCACTTCTTGCCATACACACTTAACACTTAATGACTGGTCCCTTGGGGAACAGTGAATTTTGTTTCCCGAGAATCTCAATGTTTCCCTCAACATTGAGATTTCGAGGGAAACAAAATTCACTGTTCCCCAAGGGACCAGTCATTTTAAAGTGATTTGTTCATAACAAAACAAATGGATCAAACCGGTGGAAAACAAAAACAAATTAAAACCAAATTTTGAAAAACGCGCTGAGATTCGAGTGACACTGCATGCTCTGCTCATGTGCAACAGCGGTCAACATTTCGCGGATAACAGTGAACCGTTTCCCGTTTGACGTCACTGTTTTCGCAATGTTGCCTGCTTATGACATTTGGCGGTAAACAGTTTCATTTTTAGATGTCATGTGACCATGAACTAGCCAAAGAATGGGCGCGATGTAGTGGGAAAAACGCCAGCAAAATAACAATCTTTTTTATAAGAATACATTTCATAAGAATATCGAGGCTGAAATTTTAAGAGATTTGGAAAAGAATATAATTCTGTGTGGTGCAAATTTGGGAATACGATACAATCATAGTAAGTGAATAATGCATATGAAAGAAATCATATGTGAACTGCGGATATATGAAATGAAGAATGATCAGTCGTCGTCGCAGTTGTGATCGCAATTTTTGCAATTGCGTAAAGAAGCCTGAAAAAATTCAGGACTTCAACGGGGAAAACAAAAACAAATTAAAACCAAATTTTGAAAAACGCGCTGAGATTCCAGTGACACTGCACGCTCTTGAACCCGTGACCTCGCGATTCCGGGTGCGATGCTCTACCAGCTGAGCTATGAAGCCACTGACGTTGGGAGCTGGTCAATTTTGGGTACATATGTTCCCATGAAAGATATGTGCGACTGCGACGATCATTCTTCATTTGATTTCATATCCGCAGTTCACATATGATTTCTTTCATATGTATTATTCACTTACATAGCTTTCATGGGAACATATGTACCCAAAATTGACCAGCTCCCAGTGGCTTCATAACTCAGTTGGTAGAGCATCGCACCCGGAATCGCGAGGTCACTGGTTCAATCCCCGTTGAAGTCCTGAATTTTTTCAGGCTTCTTTACGCAATTGCAAAAATTGCGATCACAACTGCGACGATCATTCTTCATTTGACAATCATAGTAAGTTTTTAACTAAACCGTATAAAATTCTTCCTATTTGTAAACGGCAAAACTTGCCAAAAAACAGCACTAGCATTAACTGAATGTTCAATACTAATAACATTTCTGCAAGACACCAAACCACTGTAATTGATACATACCTACGCCCAATACTGTACATTGTAAAACGGAAATGTCATACGCCGTAATCTAAGAATATACACAAGAATATTTTCAACCTAAAATCGGCAGAAAAATAAGAATATTCAGCCTGGGCCGAGGAAACAATATTCTTATAAAAATGCGTGTATTATGGCAAGAAGTGGTCAGACTCCACCATTCACCCCTGATAACGTATGATTCCCACCAAACGCGCGATTAAAGTGCATGACTCTCACAATTACCTTTCGACATGTTTTGGCTGTCACACACTCATTCATAGCCTTGTACGAATTAAATCAGTATTTGACTGCCATCTTACAAAATATGGTGGGTGACATCTATTGACAGCAGACCAACCTGCCATCAAGCAACAGAGAGGAAAGCGAAGAAGAAAGAAAGGATTGAATTAAGGAATACTCTTTTTTATAAGAAAATTGTTTTTTTCTGGCCAAGGCTGAATATTCTTATTTTTCTGTCGATTTTAGGCTGAAAATTATATTCTTAGATTAGAGCTAGACTGCAGCCAATAAATACCTCTTACTAACCGAGTTCAAGGTCTGTACTGTAAGTTACGGACCGAGTTTTTTCCCGTTCGTTTATGACCCAAGCACTAAGCGCGCGGGCCATAAATCAATGGGAAAAAAACGAGGATCCGTAACTTTCAGTACGGACCGAGAAAACGAGGTTAGTAAGATATTTATTATATTTCTGAGGTTAGTGGAGCGCACGGGAAAATAATCTTTCAAAATTCAGTGGGCCGTACAAGAGAATACGGCTCGCAAAATTGACCAATCACAGCGCGGGTACTGACTGAGATATAATAGAGCCTGATATGACACACCTAACATACGGCTGATACTAGCACTGTTTTTGTTTTGGCTAGGTTTATAAAAAGGAAGAATTTTATGCGGTTTAGTTAAAAACATATAATAGTATTGTATTTACAAATTTGCACTACACAAAATTATATTATTTTCCAAATCTCAGCCTCGGGTTTAAGATTTCGCATATTTCAGCCTCGATATCATTCTAATCTTAACGTCTTCACCAACGGCAAGCCACACAAAGCACGCGAACATGACATGATTATCCTTGGAAATCATGCACCTATACATGACAAGATTACCAGTGACCTTAAGTGTCCTCGACATGATTATTGTATAATCTGCAGCTAGATGACATCACAAGCGCTGATTTCGAAAATTCACTGTACGCTTTCGGTCAACCAGAAAAGATATAGCGAGTTCAATGTATAATAATTGTTTATTATTGAACAAAAGTCGGTGTTTAGCCTTGTTTCATGTTCGGAAACTAAAATAGTTTATTCCACACGCAACGTCGGCACAAAGTACTCAGTAAAATTCTGTATCCCTATGGTCGCTGGGAATGTTTGTGGAACTAGTGCTTACGTAAAGGCGAGCAATCCCTCAAGAGGGCGGGACTGGAACGAGGACGAGAAAGGAGACTGAGGGAGGCTCTCTCTCCCAAGGCCCGTCGGCTCGCTCTTCTTTCGGAGTTTTCGCGCGCCCACTCGCCTGCCCAGAATGCAGCTGCTAGCACTCTTGAGTTTGGTCTGCCTGTATGCCAATCAACATACCTTCCTCTCGAATGTTTACATTTACCGTGACAACCTGTGAGATCTAATACCTTATGGGGTTTTCGGGTGCAAATATCTCGTTTGGAAGCCACAAATGAATTCACAAGGACGCAGCACGTTGAGCGCTATATTTAATTGTCTTTTTGTAGAAACGTACATTACGTAAACAACAACAGCAACTTAAAGAGGGTGCTAATGGGGTTAACAGTTAACTGACAACTGGCCCAAAAATTAGTAGTTAACTGATAAATGAAAAGTTAACAGTTAAGTGACATTCTATTATTATACTGAATACGATTGTTGTTGTTAATAAAAGCAACAAAGGTTTTTTCCTAGCGGCGAAGCTATTTCGTGACCTTTACCTGTCCCGCTGCGTAAATTGACAATTTATACCTTGGTTTTAGTAAAGTCCGACCCCCAAGACTGATTGGCGTGCTGAAGTAAAGAAAATTCGGGTCATGATGCAATATTTTTCGCTGTAAGAAAATGAACGTTAATAGTTAACAAAAATTAGTAGTTAACTGACAATTGGCCAAAAAAATATAGTAGTTAACTGACAATTGGCCGAAAAATTAGTAGTTAACTGATAACTAGGTAACCCCATTAGCACCCTCCTTAAACAGTAAGAACATCTAACGATAGTTAACATATTTCCGTCATTACTCCGGCTATTATGAGATTTCTCTCCCTCAATCTACTCTTTTTTCTCTAGTAATTCGGTAATTTATGAATTTAAAACTGAATCTATCGATGAAACTACTTGTCAATAACCGTTTATTGTTTAAGATGTATTTTTAATTGTAAGCACAACCCGCCTCGACTAGCTTAAGCTACCTGGGAGTTGTAGAGAAATGCAAAGTATTGACTCATTCTAATAAGATAAATTGTTGTTGTTGTTGTTATCTTCGAGTCTTCATTATAGTCCACAGCTTTGACAAGCTGTTTTCAGTAAGGGAATCACGCGATGGCGCTTAAATCGATTCATTACGTTATCGTTTATGAGAACGGGCAAACTCTGAGGCGAAAAAAAGACGTTTCAATGCCACTGCGAAAATATGTTTTTAAATGTTACACAATTCCCTGCAGTTCGGGCAAATGGGCAGAAAGAAGTGTAGAAGTGTAGGAATACGACCACGCGAAGCCTGGAAAAGTTTCAAATAAAGAAGGAGCAAAAGCCTCTTGTCAGGTTTGCTTTAAGTCGTTCGCTGGGTTTTACGCCTCTTTTAACTCCCCGAAAAAGAAAACCTCTAAGCTAGCCTAGTAGCCAAGCCTAGCTGTTCCCCCACTTTAATTCTACCCGCGGTTTAATTTCAAGCTCCCAAGTACTCGAACAAAAACGTCATCCAAAGCTCGCGCGAAGCGAGAGGAGGGCGCGTTGTAACAGCTCTCTTGGCGCCCGATCCTCCTCGTTTATTCCTCTTTGCTCCGCCTTCCACGAATGTGGTGTTCCTAATGAAGTAGATCCTCTGCTACTGTCGTCACATCATTGACAGCAGAATGTCGACATTCTTAGCATATTCTTTACTCTGAGAACCAACTCCTGCCAGTTTTACCGGTTTCAATGTCTCGTGTGGCGGAGTGAGTTGGCCTGGGCAGTGTAAGTCATTTAAGCTCAGCCAGATCAGGTCAGGTTCCACGGATGCAAAGTCTTTAAATGCATCTACAGCCACCTGGGATAATAGAAAACGAGGAAAAACGCATGTCCTTTAAACAATGCCACCTGATGATTTTGAAGCAGGCCTCAAACTCCCAAACCGCTTTTTCCCTTATCTCCCCTTGCCAGCTTTGAAAGCATACCCAGACCAGTAGAAGGTAGTTTTAACATTATCAAACAGTGAATGATCAAAAGGGGAAAGTGATGGGGTGGGGGTGGCGGAGAGAAGAAAGGGAGGGAATGTCACCTTATTTGTAAATCTTACTTCTCAAGAAAGAATTAAATTTTGTGTGTGTTGTAATGACATACAGGATACCGTAAGTTTTAATTTTTAGTTCACCAAATTTCATACGCTGACTTTCAGACACATCAAGGGTTGGTCGTCAGCTGTGCAGTGGATCAAATATTGAATTCTAACCAGGAGCCCATCACCGGGAGCGTACAACTCCCATACTAAGGGCCCGATTACATGGCGAATTTCAGCCCGGCTTCTGAAACAAATCCTCCTAAAATCAAATTGTCGATTACACGTAGAGTGATTCAGCCCGGGGCGCATTTCAGCCCGGGCTGAAAATTCTAGCGCGGTTTGCTCAAACCGGGCTAGGATTTTCAGCCCGGGCAAACGGGCCAGAAAATCTGAAAAAATCTCATGTAATCGAAACGGAATTTCAGCCCGGGCTGAATAGTGAGCTCGGACATGCGCAGTGATTTTGTTTTCCAGGAAACAAGATGGCTGCTGCTAGTAGGAAGGAAAAGTTAATATTTCAGCCCAGGCTGAAGTTCGTCATGTAATCGCAACAAAATTTCAGCCCGGTTGACCGGGCTGAAATTCGCCATGTAATCGGGCCCTAAGCCTATGTCAAGGCACTGTTACAGACCGATTTATTTTTAGACTATCTTTTTCCGCGAAAAGGGAAATTTCGGTGCACGTGATACCGCATCATCATCACCTTTCTTTTGTTCTAAAGTTTCTCAGCTTCGCAGACAAACTGTAGAACAAAAGAAAGTCCAAGAAAAAGTTTCGCACGAGAGAATGGGGACAATGGAGCATTGTGATTGGTCATTGGGGCTCCTGCGGGAGTCCCATATTCGCGGCAAATTCAATCTAAAAATAGATCGGTCTGTGAAAACGCCGTGACACGAATACAGGGCAGTTGTACGCTCCTAGTGATAGGCTCCTGATTCTAACTCAGTGAAAACAAAGTCAGACTTTATTACTTTTGCAATCCCCTCGTTCTGTTCCTGGAAAAAACGGCTGCTACCTATGTAACACCTATTTTTATTTCACTAACCTGTTGCAATTCACTGGGTTGCCGACAGCTGAGATACTGACTACAGACCCACACCACAGAGCTAAGGTTTGCATCACTAATCTCCAACTGTCTGCACAGGCGACCCAAGCTCTTCAACATAGTCAGTTGCAGTTTGAAGGCCTGGGAATGAGAATAGACTGGGCCTGCTTTGATACTGACTGGTGCCTGCTTTTCCAGGAACTTAGTCATGGAAGGAATTACATCTTTTATAACACGACGCTGCATGAAACTACCCGATGCTTCAGCCATTGTACAAAGCACATTCACAGCTTTAATGGCTACCACCTGTGTGATGAACAAACAGATAAAGAAAAACAAAATCTCAGATTCGTTCTGAGGCAGGAATTACTACAGTTTTTAATGGGCGTGGTTTCCATTTTAAGAAAATGCTCCTCAACACCAACATTGTTTCCATGCTGTTTTTAACATGTACTAGAATAAAGGGTTTTACTTACTGTACAAAAAAGTTTGTCAGATAATTCACCATTGAAGCTCTAATATCAAAGGCTATATTCCCCTCACTGCTTGACATACATTTGTTATCACAATCATGGAGAGATTTTTTTAATTATTTGGCATTTTGTCTTTGGTGATTATTTGCCTCTTTCTCATAATGTGTATAGTTAATTAAGCAGTTACACCAGAAGGAGAAAATAATGAGATGGTGGTCATGTCAAGGGTTGGTCGTGGGTATGATTACTTGTTCATCATCTGTGAATCTCTTGACCATTGGCGGCCACAATCTGTGAATCTCTGGAAGAAGCTGGTCCTCTGATTGGCTGATAGCTTGGACACCAGTCTCAATAGTGTCTAGCACAAGGAGCCGTAGCGATGGAGACTTTGATGACAGGAAATGAACACATTTTTCCAGTACCTATAAACACACATTACCAAATTAGTAACACAACCTCATTTCAAAAATAACATTGCAGCTTTTCCCTTTGAACAGAATTCCAATAAAAATTATTATGATTGATTATGATGATTGAAAATGAACATTGTGTGGTTCCAGATAATACCCATGATATACCCCCCACAGAAGGTTTTTGTTCGGGGCTTAAACCCCCCCACCCCTACAGAAATTCCAGTTTTGCTCCATATTTTTCTTTTAAAACTTGCTTTTGCCATCCCCTCCCCCGTGGAATTTCCAATGACCTTCCATGGGGAAGGTACCGGAATGGATATTTTCTGGAACAGCTCATTGCAGTAGAATCCACAGTTGAAGAATACTGGGGGAACTTTTTGTTTTCTGAAAACACAAGAAGCAATTTTTTATAATTTTTTTCAAGGATTAAGGTGGCTTACTACAGTTTTTTTTGCTATGCAAGCTATATTATAACTCAACACACAGGGTTGTGGAGTGGAGAGTGTGCGTATGCCCTCAGAGCAGTTGGGTCTTCTCTGGCAAATGCATGCACAATGCCTTTCACAATGGAGGTCACATAAATACTGAAAAAATCCATTTTCCTAGCCGTGCAACCTATGTTCAAATTTTTGTACCTGCCAAAATACGCCAAAATGGAGATGTACACTTTTTTCCAACAATTTCTGTCAGCTGGAGATGTACATTTTTTTTTCCAAAAAAATCTGTCAGACAGAATTTTATTACTTTTAAAAATAGACAAAATTCAACATTTTTGCCAATTGCCATAATTCTGCCCAACAGATTTTTGTGTTCTTCTCTATAAATGCTTCTTTTTATCCATATTTTAAATCCTGAAATTTTTAGATGGGGTAGTATGGCTAGATTTTGAGGAAAACACCACAGATCGGTCTATTTTCTACCCCTCCCCCTATTACTTAAAAACGCTTCTTGAACATCCCATAATACATATTTTGGCAATGGATGCGACGTTTTAAAAAGTCTACGTTCTGTTTTTGAAAAAGGT
The DNA here is from genome assembly GCA_948470475.1 of Galaxea fascicularis. Taxonomy (NCBI): domain Eukaryota; kingdom Metazoa; phylum Cnidaria; class Anthozoa; order Scleractinia; family Euphylliidae; genus Galaxea; species Galaxea fascicularis. Next base: position 11,421,324 of record OX419336.1, on the reverse strand, counting down.
GTTTCCATGATTGGTTCAAACGGCTCTACCTTGAACTTCAAGTGCGCGTAAACCGCTGGTAGCAGAAAAAAACTGTAGTCATCCACCTTAAATATACTTTTTAGATGTGATAATTAAAATTGCTTACAACATATTGTTTACTTTTTTCAGACTGTACATTTTTTCTGATTTCCTACCCTTAAAAAATTCACCAACTTGAGAGAACAAAGAATTATTAACTCCAGAAAATTTTCTACAAGTCGTACCATTATTATTACACAAGACTCACTAACCTGTGTGACATACTTCACATGTCTGGGTATTTCGGGTTTCTTGTCTGGCTCAAATGCTTGCTCCTCGCCACCCCAATCAGGTTCTTTTGTCACCTCCCCAGAATCATCAGCATCCAGATATCCTAAGGACTGTTGCTTTCGTTTGTGATAATCCAAGAAAAATTGCTGGATCTCTTCTGCTGAGAGATTTGCCTCTTTTCCATCTTGTTCAGATTGTGTCCCACCTGGATAGAAGCTGATTGGTTTCTAGGTGAAATGGTGCAAATAGAAATTAAGCAACTTCTCGCTTAACACGAAACATTTTCTTTCCGAATTGATTCCAGCTGTCAACATGCTAGAAGTAATGTAGAACTGAAAGCTTCTGAAAATGATGTGTCTTTGGGATGAGTGAACGCTAAAATTTTAAGCTGCCATGTTCATTCAATAAATGGAAGGCAAGTTGGTGTTAAAGAAGAATAAAACCAGGAGTGTTGTAGCTGACTGCTGGCATGAACAATACTGTGATGCAGTCCTAGCATTTTCCCACTTTGGTTACACACAGACCCAGCTGGGACTGTACGTGTAACACTTTGTCATCTACAGAGTGAGGTGGAATCATTAATATGTTGATCAATGGTCGGCCAACATGACTCACCCAGAGTTAAGAGTGAGAGTACTATGTATCCATAACTAAAAGGAGCTACTTGTTGAAGTTAGGGCTTTCGCTAACTTTTGAAGTACAATACAAAGGGAAATTACTCCTTAATTTTGGCACGAAATTTCAGAGTTAATTTATAATTTCACATGTGAAATTACAAAATTGCCATGGCAACGTTTTGTGTCATGATGGCGCTCCAGGTTCAAAGATGTTATGGATATGCTTACAAGCTCTTGTACATTTTCACTTGAATTTCATCTAGCCCAGTTTGCTTTGGCCATATAATATACTTTTAACAACAATTTATATTCAAAATGTGTTCACACAGAGACAAATACACAGATGACCGCGAACAGATTTTAGGAGCATTTTACACGGGTGCCGTTTTCAGTTCATTCATGACGAATTATAGCAAAACATGTAACAAAGATTTGACAGTTGACTCAACTTTGAAATATTTTGTAAACAGCAAGAAGGATTTCAAAGGGCTTTTTGTCAAAAAATTCAAACAATTGTGAACTTCTAGCCAAAAGTATGCTTTAAACATTTCAATGTGTGGAGTTCTTGATACAATAAACAAGTAAAAAACCCATGATTGTGAGTGTAGGAATAATTTCACTTGCGTTATGTCAAAATTCTAATAATTTCCCTCGCCTAAAGGCTCAAGAAATTATTAGAATTTGGACAAAACATGCGTGAAATTACTCCCTAATTTCACTTGTCACCATTTGATTACACATTCTAACATTGTGGTAAAATAGTACTGAACAACCCACCAGCAAGCTACTAATTATAAATATTATACCCCTTGTCCCTGGACCTTTAGGTAAAAGCAAGAAAATTAATAATAGACATGTACCTCAGCTTTAGCCTCTTCAGTACAAGTAATTGTTTCTCTGACTGGCACTGGAAACCACTTCTTGATCATCTGGACCAGTACATTCAGTACCTTGATTAAGACGTACAATAGCTCATTGGGATAAAGATCAATCACAGAAAACATATCCATAAGAGTGTCCTCAATAATGGACAGGATACCAGAGTTACTATACTGTATCATCACCCTCAACACACACGGCGCTCTGTGATTCATGAACACATACTTGAAATCCAATGATATTGAATTCACTAAGTAGTCAGCATTTCTTGCAATGAGTTCATCCACTGATGCATAATTGCAGCTCTGACAAATGTTAACCAGAGTCTCATAAGCAGAGCAACTGATGGCAGCATTTTCATCACCCAGCTTCACCATTACAGGGTACAGAACTTTTATCAAGTGACAATCAAACTGTGATGAGCTCACTTTTGAAAACACACCAATTGCTTCCAGCAGCAAGCAACTGAGTTGAATATTGCTGTTCAAGACTTCAAAGGGAACTGCTTTGACCTGCTTGGTTTCCATCTTCCTTGAGAGGAAATCTTGAGGATTTGATGACATGGCTTTGTGTGAGGCTGGAGGATTTGATGTGATGAGGTTCCAGTTAGCATCAGAAATATACTCCATGATCAAAAGATCAACAATGTTCTGCACCACCTCAATTTTTGCACCTTCATTTCTGAATTCACTGTTTGCTGTTTCAGCACCTTTAACCAAAGACATTAAGTAATAAAAATCACAAATTATAATCCTCTTGCAGTACACTACAAAATCACTACTTTAATTTTAGGTATTTTGCTTTACCTCTCAAGCGATAAGGGTTGTCAAGTGTTCCTCTAGAAAAGCCCACAACAATTTCACTCAGGATATAAACAGCTTGCTTCTGGTAAAGCTTAGACTCACGAAACAAGTCCAGGAAGTGGTCTGTCAGAAGAGAAAGGTTTCCATAGTAACCAAGTGTGTGACAGATTTGGTTAATGGCCACCTTAACTTTCTCATCTGTGAAATGCTTGAAGCGGTACTTTGGATACCTGCTGGCGGCAAACTGTTTTGCTGGATAGGACATCGGATTTTCTCCCTGTGTTTCAGAGGGCGGCATGGCTGTTTCAGATAAAGATGGGGTGCGTTCTTCGACAATTCCCACATCACCAACTTCAAACTCTAGAACCTACAACAAACAGATCCATGAAAATAAGTGACACTCCATTTTGCTTCAGATATCCTGTGATGGGTTAAGTCCAACCATAAAAAATGTGATGTACTGAGAAGCTGACAAAATAAAAGACAGCCAGCAAAACCTTTGTGTACAGTGCAACACTAACCCATAACTACGTAAACACACTGGAAATTTGCAATGTGACAACTAACACAACAAAGACCATTTCTTGACTTGTGGCCTTATGGCCTGAGTAAAAATCTTCGATTCAAGCAGCACCCCACAGGACATGGTGGTTAAAGGGTGGTACCATGCCTGTACCACTCAAAGGCAAGTTGTCACTACTACCCTCATGTGAGATGCTAATAGCGAAGCGCACTATTACTAAAAATAGATTTGTCAATGTGAGATCCCATCAGACCCCCCGCACAGAGTCAGACAAACATTGCGACTAAAACAAAGCAAATGTAAGAGCGGGAGCTGCGGTTGTGATCCTAAAAGCGAAAATTTTAGTCAACTCTTCGGTTTATCAGTCTAGAAACAAGAGAAATGGTAGGCACCAGACACTGCTGTTGGGGTGAGTGCAAAACAGACTCAAGATATCCAGAAAAATGGCCGGAATCACTAAAAGAGATGGAGAAATCGAGGCAGAAAGTATTCATACCTTTCCCGAGACCGGCAAAGTGCAAGCGTTGGTTAGTGGCGTGTTCACGGGAATTCTTAACGGAGAAAAACGTCAACAAAAACACGTACATTTGTGCTCTTCACTGGCCCGGAGGAAAAGGTCCCTCAGATGAGTTTCCAGACCCGCTCAAAGCAAATCTCACACCGAAACAAGCAGGACGAGCGGCCTGCGCGACTCTCACGTGCGTGTTTTAGCCGACGATAGAGTTTTGCTCTCACGAGTATATCTTTAAGGGACCTGCCTCTTTTGTAGGAGCAATGGTTGTCGTTCTATTAAATGCCAGTTTTCCATTAGTCTTTGTTAGTAACTGATGGGTGATATTGCGTGACAAAAGGCAAGATTCTTTTGTTTTCGTGAGGTTTTTGTTGGAGGGCCTGTTTTCTATTCGCAAAGATCACTTCTGAGAAAATTCTCTGCACTAGATTTTTTGGGTAGCCTCTCTCAATAAGTCGTGATTCGAAATGTTTGATTTTTTCTTCGAATGTTGCTTTTGTAGAGTTTCTACAGAGAAGCCTGAGGGCCTCTCCTTTGATGACATCTCTTTTTACTCCTGGTGGGTTGCACGAGGAGAAATGTGTGTACTGGGGTGTCTCTGTAGCTTTGTAGTGAGTGTGTATATCGAGCACTGATTCAGTGGCGAATCTGTTGCCTTTATAGACTACAGTATCCAGGAATGTAGTTTCTGTTTCTGAATATCCGGCCGTGATGATTCCCGCTTTTGATACAGTTGCTCACACGTTTCAGTAGCTCATGTCTTTTTCCGCTCAATTGCAATCCCCTGCACTTTAACCACCGCTTCA
>OX419336.1:11286894-11409394 GCA_948470475.1 Galaxea fascicularis | reverse complement strand
ATTATTATTATTATTATTATTATAACCTTTTAAACATGACAAATTCCTTCTCTCAATTTTTCATTAGAAAGCGCTCTGTGACTAAATCAAAGAACCACAAAGCACTTTGTGACTTAATCAAAACACCACAAAGCACTTTGTGAGCCAATCAAAAGACCACAAAGCGCTATGTGACTCAACATCACAGTGAAAACTCTGTTACGGATTCAACTATCAAAACATCACTGAGCGCTCTGACTCAATCAAAGCACCATAAAGTGCCAAACTGAAATACAACAAAATGCTTTGAGATGATTTATCAGAATTAGCTGTCGCGCCACAAAGCACTTTGTTGCACCAAAAAATCAAATGAGAACTCCTTTATAGCGGTACTACATTTGCTGCCCAAATCAAATAGTGAATAGTGAATCACTGAGTGCAATTTGTTTTAAGTTTGTTCCGCACGGCACTCCAACTGAGATCAGTGAGAAAGTGACTTACTTATATCAGTTGAAGTACGTCCCGTTAAAGGGTATCCAGCTGGGTACATCCCGTTAAAGGGAGAGGTGAAAGGTGGACCCTATTAGTTGCACCACGGCTAATATTCATAGAAACAAGAAACGGGAAGAAGAATTATGAAACTGCACTGCCTAAGTTCAGTTAAGATCCACAGCTGACTACTGAAGTCATGTACACTGTTCTGTAGTTGGTACAGAACGGAACATATCCAAGCACACCCCTGCGTCCCCCGTATAACAGACCCAGTAGCAATGGGCCAAAAGAAATGAAAAATATAAAATAAAAATTGGGATCATAACTGCGACGATCATTCTACAATTGATTTCACATCCGCAGTTCACATATGATTTCTTTCATATGCATTGTTCACTTTCATATCTTTCACGGGAACATATGAACCCAAAATTGACCTGCTCCCAACGTCAGTGGCTTCATAGCGCAGTTGATAGAGCATCGCACCGGAATCGCGAGGTCACGGGTTCAAGCCCCGTTGAGGTCCAGAATGTTTTTTTCAGGCTTCTTTACGCAATTGTAAAAATTGCGATCATAACTGCGACCATCATTCTTCATTTGATTTCACATCCGCAGTTCACATATGATTTCTTAATTCATCTGCATCATTCAGTTTATTTATTCATAGCTAATAAGCAAGTTAGCAAGCAGGGAGGGGTGGGCATAGCACAAGAAATCGTGTTGTTGCTGGTTTGCATGTGACGTCACGGCGGCCATGTTGGTGCCCAAGGCTAACCCTCTGGGAGTTGAACTCTATTTTTATGCAAATACTTTCTTTTGTTTCATTAAACCAATATGGCCGCTGGTCACACAGCCACGTAGAAAAAGTGCTTGGTTTGTAAGTGGTCAGTTGTACAACCTTAACTTATAAACCAGGCCAGGCCCAAAAAGGCCCTCATACCGCTGTATGAGTTCGTCCGACATCTGAACAATATAGGATCCTCGAAAATCCCATGAGGAAGAAAAGTTGTGCATAGTAATCTATTCAACAACACTCCCATTCAGGCTCAATTGAATTAAGGAATTGGGTGAAATATCAATCAGCGGTCTAAGCCAAGCTGGGACAGCTTAGCTTAGGGCTGGCCAGAAGAAATACGACCCACGGGAATCGGTAGGGATAAGGGGGGGGGGGAAACCAGTGTTCCGCTGGAAACTGAGCAAAAAGGGAGTACACCTCAACCAAAGCGTATTTATAGTCATCCTGTAGTGTCATGCATGTCTAACCAGTAGCATGCTGGTATTCCGTGTTATTCCATTTCGCATATCATTAGGAGTGTTATGAATCGTTTGTAACTTCATGACTTATTCCATTCAATTTTGATCACATGTGCTTGTGTGACTGACACAGTGAATTTGAAAAAAGGAAATATCATATAATTCCCAAGCTTACATTCAGTACTCACTTCACTTCCCCAAATCTCTAAATCAAACTAAGAAAACGCTTCACAGACCCACCAGTCAACCCACCTACAGCTTCCCTACCCTAGTTAAGAAGTCACAAGCAAAAGACCCGATCACCACGAATTTTGATTGGGAGAAGTAAAAATCCATACTATTGGTCGATAGGTGTGAACCTCGTTCCCAGGTATGGCACTTTATTAGGGTCAAAATTCAGACAAGTCAATTCTTCACTTACTGAAATTTGTTGTGTCTCAATTTCATCTCTTAGTCAAATTGACCATTCCTTGGATTCAGCAAATAGCTGAATTTATCGCATTGCAAATTCATGTTATACCTAAATTCCGCTTTATTAGGGTCAACTTCCTCTCAAACGAGGGGATTGGAAACTAGTTTGATTTTTCCCATGACCCTTTTCATTCTCTCTCTCGTACTTTGCTCTCATTGCTTGACTTAGCAAGATGAATCGAACATGCCGGCTTCAATTACCGATGAAGTAGAATATGTTATTGTCAGGCTGCGACAAATTTCTCGGCATTTACTGCGTCTTGAAGGAGCGGAAGGCCTAACTGAAGTGGTGCACAACTCTCTTGTAACCATATCGTCAATGTTGTTCCAGGTTGAAAAACAACAACAACAACAACAGCAGAGCCGAAAGAATATTGTTGCAGCAGAAGGGAATGGATGTGTAGGACGTCCACGGCTCGAAATAACAGCAGAGCAGTTGGAGTATCTTTTCGGTTATGACCTCACCTTCCGAGATGTTGCTGAGGCATTGGGGTTATCAGAAAGCACTGTCAAGAGGCGTGCTCGAGAGCACGAGAGCACGAGAGCACGGTATTTCAGTTAGAGATAGCAGATCAACCATGACGGATCACGAAGTGGATGAAGTGTTAAGACAAATTAAGACAGAATTTCCAAATGCGGAATACCGTAGAGTCCACTCTCAACTTGTCTCAAGGGGCATCAGAGTTTCACACCAAAGAGTGCGGGAAGCAATGCATAGATATGACCCTGAGGGCACTGCTATGCGGTGGTTGACTATTACACCTTTAGAGCCAAGTACTGCGTCAGTGGGCCATTGGTCCTCTGGCACATATATAGATGGTAACCACAAACTGAGTAGGTATGTCAGACTTCTTCATTACTAACTACTTGTTAACCAACAGTGACGTTGGAAAGTGTCAAACTGACTCCTGGGCAAACTGAGTGTATGTGTAGCAAGACCAAACATTTGAGGTTAATACGATACGGTTACAAGAGAGTTTCGAACCTCTTCAGTTAGGGCTTCCGCTCCTTCAAGACGCAGTAAATGCCGAGAAATTTGTCGTAGCCTGACATTAATATATTCTACTTCACATCTTCTATTCGTCTTGCTAAGTCAAGCAATGAGAGCCTTATACTTCGGACAAAATCGTGCCTCTCTTGTTCCGTCATTGCAACGAGAGAGAGAATGAAAAGGGTCATGGGAAAAATCAAACTAGTTTCCAATCCCCTCGTTCGAGAGAAATTTAGGTAAAAGATGAATTAATTCAGCTGTTTGCTGAATAGGCCATATTCATAGGTTACGTATCAATACAAACACGTTCGTTCAAATCGCCCTACAATGCAACGCGGCCTCTTATGGTATGTCAAAACTCATGTATGTATCAATGCTGTTTACCTTGCGTGCATTTGCGTTGCTAAACCAATAAGAAGTAACTAAGCTAAACATATGCAAAAACAGCCAATCAGATGTGTTGTTTATTTAACGAATGGGCTTATTGTTATTGTTTACTTGATCCGATGATAGCATATAAAAGGCCTTTAGTTAAAAGAGTTATTATCATTACGACGTAGTTCGCAAACAACATGTCTCAGAGAAGCTGCAGTTGCGTATTTAGAGAAAACATTTAGGTTTGTGTTAACGTTTCACCGACAAGCTACCGACAGGTTACCGACACATTACCAACTGTCGGCCGACTATCGGCCGACTGTCGGCCGACAGGTAGCCTATATTTCGGGCAAAACCTGTCAGCCGTCTGTCGGCCGTTTGTCGGCCGACAGGTTTTTTGGGGAGCTCTTCTTCACAATTACCCGTATTCTCGGTATTGAACTGGATCTAGCATGAAGTGGAGGCTCTTGCGGGGGAATCTTTTCATATGCAAATGTATTCCCCCGCAAGAGCCTCCACTTCATGCTAGATCCAGTTCAAAACTGAGAATACGAATATGGCCTATTCAAGGATGGGTCATTTCGACTAAGAGGTGAAATTGTGATACAACAAATTTTACTTAGTAGCGAATTCACATGTCTAAATGTTGACCCTAATAAAGCGGAATTTAGGTATAACATGAATTTGCAGTGCGATAAATTCAGCTATTTGCCTGAATTCAAGGAATGGTCAATAGACCTTTTTACCGATACGGCGGCCATCTTGAATTCCTAAGAAATTATGGGATACCCAGGGGGCAGATGAGAAATAATTATAAAAGTATACTGTGGCGTGATAACTTTTAACAATAATTTTTCGCTAACCATAGGAACAACTGCCAAATACCGTGACAGTAAGATGTAACGCTTGTAATATTTGTTATGGAATATGAGAGACAAGCAGTAAAAATTTATCCTGAAAGCTGTGTATACGATAAATTTTACAGCGATTGCTCCCTCGGCAGCCCATAATTTCTCAGTCAAAACAATAGAATTCAAGATGGCCGCCGTATCGGTAAAAAGGTCTATTTGACTAAGAGATGAAATTGAGATACAACAAATTTCACTAAGTGAAGAATTCACTTGTTTGAATTTTGACCCTAACAAAGCGCCATACCCGAGGGTCCTCTTTCATCCTCCGAGGTAGCCTGAGTATCAGGCCCTATCGGGGAAGCGGGGATGAGGGGAAGGAAGAGGAGAAGGGCCTGACACAAAGCCATTGATTCACTTGTGTCCAACATCCAGATTCTGGATGTTACGCTAATTGGTCAAAAGACAATAAGAAACATCACGTCAGTCAACCGGAAGTCAAGCTTCCAGCGCAGGGGTTACAGACGCCATATTGAAGTTTACTCTCATGACACATGACAGTTACCGGAAGTGATTTTGATTGGCTAATTATAACACGCACTGTGTGGGGGTGGAACGCTTCTGAGAAGCTGTTTGTGTCAGGCGTTTCTTCCTTCGCTTTCTCGCTCTTTTTGCCTTCCCCACCCTAGAAACGCCTGATACTCAGGCTACCTTGGAGGTTGCACACTCAAGCAAAGCTTTTTTTGGGAACATTCTTCCACTGGCTTGGTAACCGTTCAAAAGATCACGAGCGGAACCTCGATCCCAATTGTTGTTCAAAGGGCGGCTGGTTTTCTGTTCTCGTTCGTGGAGCATCTTTTCTTTCTCTGGATCAACATTTACAGTAACGTTGAGATAACGAAGTGCGTGAGGCATGGACTGTTGGAAGGAAGGGACAAGAAACTGTTCTAGAGGAATATGAAGAAACATAATATGTCATGTGGCGACCAAATAGTGGTCCAAAAATATGTTGGCAATCACACGAGCGATAATTTGGAAACACTTTGAAATCGGATGCTAGAGTTATGACTGTAGTGTTTCTAGACCTGTCAGTCATTTATGCAAATAACCCACGCGGTCTAGGAGAGAGCTGTTTTTTGTATCTAGCCATCATGTCTGTTTGAGTAAATGTCGTTGTGTTCAAACAAGTGGTTTTCGAGTGTTTATTTAAGCGTAAACACCACATCTGGCGACGAGGACCAAGCAAAGAACCCACAGAGCGTGTTCTACAAGGATTTGACAGGATTTCCGAAGCGATTTCCAAAGAGATTTCCGAAGAGAATTCCAAAACGATTTCCCGCGAAATCAAAACAATGGCGATTTCCCTACCAAACTTCCCACCGTTTGACGTTCACCGAGATGGAAATGCAGGCCCTAGATGGAAGAAATGGTTAGCACGCTTCGAGAGATTAACCATTGCAATGGGTATTAGCGAAGACAAGCAGAAAAGAGCCCTTCTGTTGCATTATGGCGGTCCAGAGGTCGACGAGATCTTCGACACGCTTCAAGACGTCGGTGAGGACAAGGATTACAAGAAGGCCGTCGAAAAACTAACCGCGCACTTCTCTCCACAAGTCAACGTAACATACGAAGTATATAACTTCCGATAGGCAAAGCAAAAGGATGGCGAAACTCTGGACAGTTTCCATACACGTTTGAGAAGCCTGGCAAAAACCTGCGATTTCGCAAATGCAGACAAAGAAATCAAAGAACAGATGATCTTGAACTGCCAGTCAAACTCCCTTCGGCGCAAAGCTCTGAAAGAAGACCTCGACTTAGCCGGTCTCATGAAAGCTGGTAGAGCTCTAGAATTGAGCGAAAAACAAGCAAAGGAGTTTGAAAGTCCGGAGAAAACCGTGAACGTAGTAAAACCACAGAAAAAGGGAACACCAACACAAGCAAAGGGTTAACAGCGCCGTCAGCAAAGTCGCCATGAGTCACGCAACCGTGACCAGTCCCGAAAGCTCGACGGAAAAGACGAAAAATGTAGAAACTGTGGTGGAACATACCCTCACAACGACTCCTGCCCCGCGAAGAACAGGAAGTGCAGCTCATGTGGCAAACTAAACCATTTTGCCCGCGTTTGCAGAACAAACCCACCCGAGTCGGCGAAACATGTCACGCATCAAGACCCTGGTGAAGAAGATGAATGTGTTTACACAGTAGGCCGTGACAAACAACCTATGTGCAAAATCACGATTGACGGAAAGCAATTGGAAATGTTAGTCGACTCCGGAGCATCAGTTGACCTCATCGATGAGAAAACCTTCAGGGAATTATATAAGGTTAAGAAACAAGTTCCAGAAAACACCAAGCGCAGAATTTTCTCCTACGGATCACCAATACCGTTACCTTTACTGGGAACCATCCAGACAGAACTATCCGCGAACGCCAACAGCACCCAAACAACCTTGCACATCGTTTAAGGTGAATCAGGAAACCACCTGGGTTATAACACTGCTAAACAGTTAGACGTGCTTAAGATCATCAATCAGGTGAAAACTGACGAGACTAGTCCCCAGTTCCCAGCGAGCGGAGAATTTGAAAGTCTTTTTGGAGGAATCGGCAAAGTAAAGGGAAAAGTAATCAAGCTTCATATAGACCCTGACGTCAAACCCGAGCAACAACCGCACCACCGAGTCCCCTTCCATGTCAGAAAGGATGTCGAGATGGAATTGAAGCGATTAGACTGAAGAACTAGACATCATCGAGCCAGTGACAGGTCCAACCCCTGGGTGAGCCCCATCGTCGTAGTCCCCAAGAGCTCCGGTTAAGTCAGAATATGTGTAGACATGCGAAAGGCGAATAAAGCTGTGGAGCGAGAGAAGCACCTGATGCCGACGATCGATGACCTGGTTGCAGATCTCAACGAGCGACAGTGTTCACCAAGTTAGACCTTTCGTCTGGATACCACCAACTCGAGCTGGTACCAGAGAGCCGTTACATCACCACATTTAGCACACATGTAGGTCTCTGGCGATACAAGCGTCTGATTTTTGGGATAAACGCGCCGTCCGAAATCTTCCAAAACGCAGTTGAGGAAGTACTTGCAGGTCTCCCTGGATGCAAGAACATCTCAGATGATATCATCGTCTTCGGACAAACCCAGCAGGAGCATGACGAGAATCTCCATGGCGTATTGGAACGGCTCCAGCAACACGACGTCCGCCTGAACAAGGATAAATGCAGTTTGAAATAAATGCAGAGTGAAATTAAGTTCTATGGTCATATCTTCAGCAAGAACGGAGTCAAGGCAGACCCAGACAAGATCAAAGCGATCACTGAGATGAGCAAATCAGAGAATGTCAGTGAGGTGAAGTCACTTCTAGGGATGGCTCAGTACGTGTCCCGTTACATCCCAGATTACGCTACAATAACAGCCCTGCTGCGACTGTTAACAAAGAAAGAGACTCCATGGCAGTGGACCGATGAGCAGCAAGGAGCATTCCACAAACTCAAGGACACCCTGACCGAGAATCATGTGATGTCGTACTTCAACCCTAGACTCAAGACTGAAGTGATAGTGGACGCGAGCCCCGTCGGACTTGGATGTCTGCTGGTACAGGATGGTAAAGTTATCAGCTATGCAAGCAGAGCACTCAGCGACATCGAGCAGAGATATTCCCAGACCGAGAGGGAAATGCAAGGAGTAGTTTGGGCTGTTGAAAGTTGTCATCTTTACCTGTACGGATCTGAATTCACCATTGTCACAGATCACAAACCACTTCTCGGGATCTTCAACAGTCACAAGCAAACATCAGCCCGCATCGACAGATGGAAGCTGAGGCTTATGCCCTACAACTGTCAGCTTATCTACCGACCCGGAAAAGATGCAAAGAATCCACGCGGTCTCGGAGAGAGAGCTGTTTTTTGTATCTAGCCATCATGTCTGTTTGGGTAAATGTCGTTGTGTTCAAACAAGTGGTTTTCGAGTGTTTATTTAAGCGTAAACACCACAATGACGTTTATATGGGCTTAATATGTGGCGGGAATTTCTTTCTGGTAGCTAGCTGTAGGCGACAGATAACAGGACGTTTCATTTAATCCTTTGTCTTATTCTTTAGATTTTACTTTCCTCCGTTTTATATATTAGTGTACAATATGTATCCAAAACCAAAAGGTATTCAGAATTTAAACAATACTTGCTTTGCCAACGGTATTTTGCAAGCGTCATTGCTCTCGGTGAAAGTTTTTTCCAAGGACTTTGAAGGTATTCAATATAGTAGAGAGAAATGTTCTGTCAAGAGATCAAATGAGATGCTGTCCCCTTTTTTGTCTCTGGTGTTTTCTGACCGGTTGAGCTCACTAATTGACATAAATTGGTAATGGGTAAGAACACCATGTTTTGTTCAAAGCTCTCACGTGCACAGTCGACTATTTGAAAGGGTGCCCTATGTCAATACTAAGTCCCTAGTGGGTAACCTGCGAATGCAGATGCATTTCTGGATATACCATTAAATATGTCTGAATTCACAGGCTACAGATGGGAGAACCCAAGGAAATTTGGCCTTTTGGGGGGGATTCCTCCTCGGCATTGATTTCCCATGATAGAATTATTGTAAGTTTCTGTGCACTCAGAAGTTTTGCATGTATAAAAAACATAAGAGACAATCAACACTTGAAATAAAGGTTATGGTTAATTAACAGAAAATATTATTGTCTACTTTATCACCCTTAAAACAAACTGCTGCATTGTACCAATTACTGGCTAGTGGTCGTGAGGAGAAAAGTCAAAATTTCTTGTCTTTGCTTTTTTTTTCATCTTCCCCTGACGTTCCAAACTTTTCTTTTTTTCTGTCATTAATATTCCACAGGAAAGCCTTACATTGTGTGTAGTACCAAATCCTTCACCACTGTATATGAGACTGCTCATGGAATTGTTTATCCATTAACTCTCATGAGCATGCTGGAGTTCAGAAAGGGGAATAGCAGTGTGCTGCTGAGTCATTTCAGGAGTTCTGTCGCATACTTGGTTGTAAAGGAAATGAACACCAAAACAATGGTTTTATACCCCAGCATATTGATGTGTCGTTTCTCACAGCGGTTTTTTTCAATCTGAGAAGTGAAGTACTATGCTTGAAATGAAACAGTGTAAGTTGCAACTGCACCATGGAGACAATTCTTCCACTTCATCTTGTCCAGGTAACGACCTATATGATTAAGTGGAATAAATGTTAGTTCTCAGCAATCAGTGTGATCAGTAACCATCTTCTGTATAGCAACACGATTTACCAATGGCAAAAACGACTGATCTCAATTTAAGCCGATTTGTCGGGTATACAATCCGTGTGGAAATTTAAATATAATGGCACATTTTAGTATTGCTATGACAACCACACATACATGTGGTTGGGACTGTCACTGAATAAAGATTTTTAAAGAACGTTGACAGAGTGGGTTCTTTTTCGCTACACAATGACCAGAAAATGATTGGACTACCCTCTAACGGATTTAATCTGCAAAATTTCCAGGTGTCAAAGGTTTATAGTGTTCCCAAATTATCAATATATTTTGGGACCACTTTTTCATCACCTTCCACACGTATGCGAAACCAGAATAACATATAGTGTTTAAAGAATATTCTTACCTCCCCTGCACCATTGCGAGACTAATCTGTTCACTTTTCGCCCAATACAATGCTGATAGAGTCCTTCGTATTACAAAAAAACCGACGCCATTTTGGAAAGAAACAGAGAAAATTACATTAGAGCCCAGGGGCCCGTTTATCGAAAGTCCCGTAAACGTTTCGGGCCCGAAAAACCATCAACTGCGATCCGCTTATTGTAAACTTATTTCAAGATACGAAAGGGATTATTTGCTGTTAAATTCACTGCTGAAAACATCTTCGTTTTGGAGATAGGTAGGAAATTGTAGCACCCGAAACATGCCCGAAAAGTTTCGGGAGTGTTGTGAACATTTGATGTAATTTATTTTGATTTATTTTTGTGTTCCAAATATGGTGGTCACGTGATTTGTTTCACCATCGAGTAAGTCGACCCGCGAAAAAATAAGTATCAATCGATTCGAGTAGTAAGCATGTCCAGTTGTGTCTATTAAATGGCGCCCAACGTGGGAACAAATCGAAGTCGAAAACGCCAAGCGGATCAAACACATCGAGTATGGAAGCGAATACCTCGATTTTGGAACGACTGCGAGTTATACGTGAAGGACACCGACGATATGTAATGAAACTGGATCAAGAATTAACCGAAATATTGCAAAGCGAAGACAAGGATTACGAACGGCTCAGTGTTATAAGACAACTTTTGGATGGAAAACAAGAGTCTTTGAGCGAAATGGACCAAGACATATTATCGTTATGCGAAGTAACATCGATTGATAAAGAAATCGAAGAATCAGATGCAAAATCGAGAATTTGAACAAAGTGAATATGCCAACTCAGCAACAAGTGGGTTCGTCTCAAACGACAACACAACCTGTGAATCAAAATGTAGCTCGTACGAGATTACCGAAGTTGTACCTTCCGAAGTTTTTAACCAAGTGGAATACCTTTTGGGATTCATTTCAGTCGGCGGTACATCGTAACGAAGGGATTTCCAACATCGACAAATTCAACTACGTCAATTCTGTCCTTGAAGGGTCCGCCGCTCGAGCGATCCAAGGTCTTACCTTAACTGAAGCTAACTATGAAGCGGCAGTCCAGTTATTACAAGAACGTTTTGGGCGTCCCCAACAAATCATCAGCGCACATATGGATCAGCTTCTCAAGGTTGCGCCGTGTTCTAATGATCGATCAGCTAGTCTTCGATACGTCTATGATCAAATCTGAATTCATTCACGTGGCTTGGCGTCGCTCGGTGTTACCTCGGATCAGTACGGCAGTCTCTTAATTCCTGTTATTATGTCCAAGTTACCAACTGAGATTCGATTGCAGATAGCCAGGAACTCTAAAGATTCTGTGTGGAAAATTGAGGAGTTATTGAATGTGATAAAGATTGAAGTCGAAGCGCGGGAAGCAAGCGAGATGAACATGGCGAAAACAATCGAAGGCGGGAAATCTCAAACACCCGGCCGTGAAGCAAAATTTCGAAATCAAACGCCAACCGCGAATTCGCTCGTCTCTCAGCAAGGTGGGAGCTACAAAGTCAAATGTGCCTATTGTCAAAACGAACATTATTCTGCCTCATGCGATGTTGTTCGAGATACCGCTAAGCGAAGAAATATTTTGGAAAGAGATAAACGATGCTTCAATTGTTTGCGATTTGGTCACGATGCGAAGGAGTGCAGGAATCCGAAAAAATGTCGACACTGCCAACAGCGGTATCATCAGTCGATTTGTTCTATGCTTGACCAAGGAAAACCGAAACTAAACGAAGTTCCTACCGAAGAGACGAAGACAACAACAACAGTGAGCAACAAGGGAAAGGGAACTGTGCTCTTGCAAACGGCGAAGGCTATGGCTGTCAACGATGTCAATTCTAAAACCGCACAGGTTAGAATTCTTCTGGATACCGGAAGTCAATGCACCTACATCACAAGTCGATTAAAAACAAGGCTTAATCTGTCCCCCGTGAAGTCAGAAACATTGCATCTCAACACCTTTGGAGACGAAAGGTACACTGAGCAACAGTGTGATGTCGTAAACCTGCGGTTACAAGGATCTCAAGGAGAAATTAAGATCTCCGCACTTTGTTTTCCGAAAATTTGCTCAGCAGTGTCAGCTAAGGTTAACATCGACAATCACGCACATCTACAAAACCTCGAGCTTGCTGACATAAGCATCGCTGAAACTGGTCAACAGGACATAGATGTGCTAATTGGATCAGATTATTACTTCGATATTGTGTCTGGGGATGTTATTCGTGGCAACAGTGGTCCTGTGGCAGTTAGCAGCATGTTCGAATGGGTCTTGTCTGGACCCACAAGTGCTGAAGAATCAAGAGAGAAGTATGCAACTACAAATCTCATCATAGAGAGACCAGTATTGATGACCTGGAGCCCATTTGACATTCATAGTGAGAACGAGGAGTTATGTAATGCCTTGCAGAAATTCTGGGACAATGAATCATTAGGAGTACGAGAGGAACCTCCTGTGTCACAGTCGGATAATGGAAAGTTCTTAGAGAGCATTCATTTCGGTGAGAATGAAGGAAGATACGAAGTAGGTCAGCCAAGGGAAAGGGGGTCTTGTTCCTGCTTCAAACGAGTATGCATTGTGTATTACAAGATTGAGACAGCTTCACTCTCGACTAAAGGAAAACAAGGAACTGTTAAAAGACTATGACCATGTAATCAAGGATCAAGTTAAATCAGGAATCATTGAAGCCATACCAGAAAATGACAACGACCAAGCTCCAACACATTTCTTACCTCATCATGGCGTAATTCGGGGCAGACAGGGAAACTACGGAGTTAAGAGTTGTATTTGATGGATCAGCCAAATCCGACAAGTCGACTACCTCCATTAACGAGTGTTTAGAGAAAAGACCAAACTTAGTGCCACACCTGTTCGATATTGTGGTTAAGTTTCGAGGTTATCCAGTCGCTGTAGTAGCTGACATTGAAAAGGCATTCCATCAGATACAGATCAAGCCAGAAGACAGAAGAATGCTGAGGTTTCTATGGTTCGATGATATCGATAAAGATTGCCCACAAATCAAGCAATATCAGTTTCGAAGGCTTGTGTTTGGCTTAACTCCAAGTCCAGCTATTCTGGCAAGTATCTTAAAACACCATCTGTCCAAGTATGAAGAAAAGGAACCAGAAGTGACATCTTTGCTAAGTTCCAACTTCTATGTTGATGATCTGGCAGGGGGAGTGTTTCAGGAGAGTGAAACTGTGGACTTGTACGACAAAGCACAGAGAATTATGAAAGAAGGAGGATTCTTACGGCGTAAATGGAATTCCAACTGTCAGTCATTCCGTGAGAAAATCAAGCAGGATGAAAAAAAGAAAATCCAGTCAGCTAGGGTAGCCCCACCCAAAGAAAGCGAAATTGCGCAAACGCTTAAGAAAGAAGAATCATTCAGTGCCGAAGATGGTAAACCGGAAACAAAACAATTTGTGAAGGTACTCGGGATTTATTGGGATGTAATCCAAGATGAATTACATTATGACCTCTCTGAACTAATCAAGTATGCAGAAGCCCTTCCAGCGACCAAGCGATCTGTACTGACACTGTCAGCCAAAATCTTTGATCCTATTGGGCTGTTAACTCCGTTGACAATCAGCATGAAGATCCTCTTCCAAGATCTTTGTATCGAGAAGGTCAATGGGAATGAAAGTTTGGAAGGAGAAGCTTTGGCAAAGTGGAATTCGTTTATCAACGACCTGAATACTCTGAAGAACATCCGAGTTCCCCGATGTTATGCCAATTCTTCCCTGACGCAGTCAACAGTATGCTCGTATCAAATCTATGGATTTTCAGATGCGTCGGAAAGAGCCTACGCAGCAGTTGTGTACTTGAGAACCGAATTCAGCAATGGTGAAACCCAAGTCCATATCGTGACATCCAAGACGAGAGTAGCCCCGATCCAGCGTCAGTCAATTCCCAGGTTGGAACTGCTGGGAGCTACTTTGCTAGCCCAGCTAGTTCATTCAACGCAGCAAACGTTGCAATCTGTTCTACAAGTTGAAGAAACGTTTCTGTGGACAGACTCATTTACCACGCTGTGTTGGATCAAAAATGCCAAAGCACGGAGGCCTTACGTACAGCACCGGATCAGCAAGATACGAAAACTAAGTAACGAATCTTATTGGAATTTCTGCCCCGGAGAGTTGAACCCGGCTGATCTACCGTCACGAGGATGTGGAGGAGAGCAATTAGCACAAAACCAGACGTGGTGGAATGGGCCCAAGTTTCTGAAGTTAGCAAGAGATCATTGGCCTGAGTCCATTAAAACAAGTGCATTGTCTGATAACGAAGACGCCATACAAGAAGTCATAAAGAACCCTGTAAGTGTCACGCATTCTCTAGTCACGACAGGTTCAGATGACCAGTCACTCAATCTCAGTCAAATTATTGACATTGAAAGATACAGCACTGTAACACAATTATTGCGCGTTACCGCCTACATCTTACGGTTCATACGTAATGCCAAGAAGAGTGTATCTGATCGTGAAAATCCCAAGTTACTGGGACAGTCGTCAAGAAGGGAGCTTAATGCTCAAGAATTAAATCAAGCTGAAACGCTGTGGATCAAGACTGTTCAGGCAGCCTCATTTGCAAGGGAACTCAAGTTTCTGCAAAGCAAAAGGGGAACATTTTCACCTGTCTATGTCACGCAATTTAACTTGTTCCTTGACGACCAACAAATCATCAGATGCAAGGGAAGAGTAGGCAAAGCACCACTCTCTGAAGAAAGCAAGAATCCAACGTTTCTTCCGTCTAAGCACCAACTAACTTATCTCATCATACAGGATGTGCATTCCAAGATTAAACACCGTGGCATCAAGGATACCTTGACAACTATTCGAGAAAGATTCTGGATTTCAAGAGGTAGAGAGGCTGTGAAGCGAATTATAAGAAAGTGTGTCACCTGTAGACGAGTGGAAGGAGTGCCCTATAGACAACCACAGACTCCGGATCTACCAATGGAACGAGTTTCTCTGGACCCACCGTTCGCTCACATGGGATTGGACTTCATAGGACCACTGTACATTCGCAATGATGGAGAGTCCTCAAAGGAGAAAGTCACTGACAAAGTGTACATTTGTATGTTCACCTTTGCCTCCACAAGAGCAATTCATCTAGAACTGACACCTTCTCTGAGTGTTGTATCATTTCTGTTAGCTTTTAGGAGGTTCGTAAGTCGTCGGGGATTACCCGTTACCCTCCAGTCTGACAATGCCAAAACCTTTAGATCCGCATCCAGGGATATAAGGAAGATCATACTATCAGACGAGGTTATGCGATACTTAGCTGACAATTGCATCACATGGAACTTTATCATTGAGCGAGCCCCATGGTGGGGGGGTTATTGGGAACGGATGGTTAAAGTTGTGAAGCAACCCTTGAAGAAAACAGTAGGACGCACTACTCTGAACTTTGATGAGCTTCAAACCTCTGTTGTGGAAATCGAAGCAATTGTAAATGCTCGACCAATAACCTAAGTCTACGATGATGACGAATCAGTCTCGACTCCTCTTACACCATCTCATCTAATTCATGGCAGACGAATTACTAATGCACCAAGTAACCAACATTTTGAAATTGGCAGTGTTAATCAGACTTTGACCAAGAGAGCGAAGCATCATCAACGGTTACTACAGCAGTTCACAAAGCGATGGCAACATGAGTATCTGCTGAGTCTACGAGAACGAGCCAACGAGAGATGCAAAAAACAAAACAAAGAGAGCCCAATCTCAGTAGGTGACATAGTAATTGTGAAGTCTGATCTGACGAAAAGAGCATTTTGGAAACTGGCAAAGGTTGAAGAACTGTTGCCGGGTAGAGATGGTCAGATTCGATCAGCCAAGGTCAAGGTCGCTAACAAGGATCGAAAGCCATAAGTATTACGTCGAGTGATACAGGACTTAATTCCTCTCGAAGTTTCTGAGTGAACATTGAATTGAAAACATGCGATTGAATTGTGATATATTGAACAGCGGACATTCGGGATTTAGACTGTTGAGTTTTTTTATCACTTTTTTTGTTGTGATGCAACTCCGGGGAGCGTTGTGAACATTTTGATGTAATTTATTCTGATTTATTTTTGTGTTCCAAATATGGTGATCACGTGATTTGTTTCACAATAGAGTAAGTCGACCCGCGAAAAAACAAGTATCAATCGATTCGACTAGTAAACATGTCCAGTTGTGTTTCGAGAAACCGGCCCCGCGTCACGGTCGTCATTATATTAGGAATGGTTACCAAGCTTGTAGAAAAGTAGCCTGTGAATACAGCCGCCGCCTCTCTTCGCTCCCGGCCCCCGAGGAGCGATGAGAGGCGGCTGTATTCGCAGGCTAGTAGAAAAGTGTTCCCAAAAATTCTCTTTGCGATTTTTTGCACACTAGCTTGTCCGCATCTTCTTCCGTCATTTACGTCAGAGGTGACGTCAGATATTTCAACCAATCAAGAATCGTGAATTATTTCGGCATTAATTTCAATTGATGCTTTCTATACACCATTTTGTCGATGGAACTTTTTGCCGTTCGTCATGCCTCCCACCAAACGCCCAAGACCCACGAAATTTAGTTACTGGAGCGACGATGTGGTTGGTGAATGTAAAGAGAAGCTTCTTGCTCATCAATACGAAGCTCTTACAAGTCTGCGGAAATGGTTCTGTCAGAATGAGGAGAAACGACACGCGTTGGTATCGATGCCAACCGGTTCCGGGAAGACCGGTGTAATTTGCTGCCTTCCCTACTTTCTCGCGCAAAAGAAACCGGAGGAAGACGGTAAAGAGGTTTCTTTCGAGAAACCAATACTGGTAATCGCGCCGAATCTGACTATTTCAAGTCAGTTGGAGCAGCAAATACTGGTTTCCGCAGACGGACCTGAGAAGAATTTTCTGTTACGCAGAGAGATCGTTGCCATTCAAGACCAAAGAGATGCCCTTCCATCAGGCGTAAAGATTGAGAAGACGACCGAAGTTTCAAACCAACAATACCTTCGAAACAAAGAGGTAGTGATTGCAAATGCCCAGAAGTTCCTTTCAGATTCCTGGGAAGAAAATCTTTCCAATGATCTGTTCGAAATGGTCATCGTCGATGAAGCTCATCATTTTCCCGCGGAGACGTGGTCGAAGATTATCAGAAAATTTGAAGCTCACGCTCTGGTCGTATTTTTTACGGCTACGCCGTTTAGGAGTGACGGCCGGAAGGTCGTGGAAACCTCGTTCGCCTATCACTTGTCTCTCAGTCAAGCTATAGAGAACGGGATAATACGCCCGACTAAATGGGATGACTATGAACTGAATCAAGACCCTGATGACCCGAACAGCGATTACGACCCAGTGCGAACGATTCTTAAAGAAATCAAACGCGTTCAGGACGAGAAGAATAGAGAGCAGCGTCTCCCAGGCAATGTGCCACATATGGCCATCGCCATATGCAAGGACACAGGGGCTGCAACTGAGGCCGTCAACATGTGGAATACCATGTTTGGCGATGGTACAGCTGTCGGTGTTCACTGTAGGATGCAAAAGCATCGGCTGAAAAAGGCGATGGAAAGAATCGACAAAAACGATGTTAAGTTGGTTGTGGTTGTCGATATGCTGCAGGAAGGTTTTGACCATCCACCCATTTCGATCGCAGCTATTATGACGAGAATCGTCTCTCCAGTGAAGTTTGTGCAGTTCATTGGACGAGCCCAACGAGTTGTACGTGTAGGTGGAGAGCAAGAGTCTCGCAACATCCACGCTAACATCATATCACACACGCGTTTTCAGCAGGAGGACAACTACAGCAAGTTTGAAAATGAGGCCCTGATTTATGTCAGTGAAGAAGGGTATGAATAGACCTTTTGCGGAAATGGTGCCTAAATTTGAATAACAATACTTTCAACATCCTTAGCCTCGAACTTATGTTTCTAGATATACGGACCACAGTTTTCTAATTTTGATATCCACATATTTTTATTAGTAAGGGTTTCTTAAAACTTTTGCCGATAAAAATCAACGGTAAAACACGACGTTTCGACCGTGCTTCGGTCATTATCAAGTGAATGGTAAAAACATAATGGTAAATATATATATATATCTGTCTTGAGTTAAAAAAACATACTCGCAATTTTTTCACTCAAACACACTAGCTACCACACAACTAATCTTTGCACTAGTACTTTGCTGGGGCAAAATTAATAGCACCCCACCCCCCTAAGTTACCCCTCTTATTTTAACCAGTCATTGCTTCTGTTAGAGCCAAAAAACTTGGCTACGTCACTGCATCCCAATTCATCTGTCCTGAGTTAAAAACAAAAATACTTGCAAATGTTTCACTCAGACACACTGGCTACCACACAACTTCTTTGAACTACTAAGTACTTTGCTGGGGCAAAATTAATAGCACCCCACCCCCCTAAGTTACCCCTCTCATTTTAACCACTCATCGCCTCCGTTTGAACCGAAACAACTTGGCTATGTCAAAGCATCCCAATCCATATTATTAGGGCAGGGCATAGTGTGAAAACAGGCTATAGCCGTTTCTGACTGCCTACACTTTACAGGTATGTTCTTTCAAAATAAGACAGATATATATATATATATATATATACACATGTAAGAAGTGTGAATTTGTAAAAATTTTTCGGGTGTAAATGAGCAATAAAAGAAAAACTAATGAAAGGCTAATTAAACACTTTAGCACGAATTGAGTCAGATTTTTTACATATTGTAAAAAACCTGTTCCATTTTGGCAGGCTGGTTTTATTCATGAAGGGTCTTAATTAACATTTTCTTTTATGCAGGTGTTTACTGTATTTGATATTTTGTGGTTAGGCTGTCTTTAAAGTATTGTAGGGAGAGCAGGGTTGTTGTAGTGGTGAGTGCAGTCTGTCCACCAATGTGGCCCAGGTTTGATTCCTAGACATGGCATGGGCTGAGGTTGTTGTTTTTCAGCTCTGAGAGGTTTTTCCCCGGGTACTCCGGTTTTCCCCTCTCATCAAAAACCAACATTTGATTTGATTTTGTAATTAGATTGCTGGACACCAGCTGATACCACCTAATTGTATTGTAAACTGATTGGTGTTTCCAGGACAAATAGAAATTATTGTTTTTTATTATTGTTATTATTATCCTCAATAAAGATTAATACTTCTTGTATCAAGTGTGTTCTTGTTGTACTCATAAGCTGCCTGAGCTCAATGTTCATTATGCATCACTGATTGTACCACTTACCTTGTATTTGTCCGGCTTGGTCAAGCCCCACCATGTCTCTGTTTAGAGGGGTCAAACAGCTTCATTAATGACAGAAAATCCTTGGCACTATTGTTTTGATAAATTTGAAGACATGTAAGTTTGAATGTATGCAAATTATGAGCTTTGTGACTTAAATATTGCACAATATTGCCGTCACCCAGGATGCTCAATGTGAATTGAAAATGTTCCCTTATCGTGAAAATTTTTTGTACAGAGAACAAATTTCGTTTGATGTCCTGCTTTAGTTATGTAATGTCCCAGAAAAATCCCTGAGTCCCCTGATTCCTGACAAAATCTCCACATTCCGGGAAGAATTTTGTTTTTCTCAAGTACAATGGCGCCTACTACCAACAGGTTTCATTGCCAACATGATAATGGAAGATGTGGAACAAAGGGCTCTGGCTTCCTCACCAGTCCAACAATATGTCGACGATGTCATCTCTGCAGTATCCGGAAATGAAGCGGAACGCCTTCTTTCACATTTAAATTCAGTTGAGCCGTCTATCCAGTTCACCATTGAACATGAGAATGATAGACGTTTGTCTTTAGTCGTTTTTAATGTCTATAGGGTGTACCGGGGAAATTTAGAGACAAGTGTTTATCGCAAACCCACACATACCGACAAATATCTCGCATTTGACTCACACCACACTATCTGCCATAAAAAATACGTAACCAGAACTTTGCTCACGAAGGCCGATTGTTTGTAATTCTAGGGCCAAAGAGCGACAATATGTTTTTGACGTCCTAAAGGTCAATGGCTACCTAAACACTTTCCTCCGTAACTGCTTAAAACCAGTTACTCCATCTCTTAACACCTCTGGGGACGAGGATTCGGCTACAGGTTTTGCCGTCATCCCGTACATCTGCAGGGTTACAGAACTCATTAAGAGAGTTTTGTCTAGCCACAACGTTAAAGTTGCACTAAAACCTTTTCAGATGTTGAGTCATATTTTTGCCAAACCTAAGGATCCTGTGTTGAAAGAACAACGAACTGACGCTGTTTACTCTATTCCATACAATGACGGATCATTAGTACACCGGACAGACCAAGCGTCAGTTTGGCACACGTTGAAAAGAGCATCAAAAAGCAGTTTTTCTTCGCAAAAAGGAAAACTCCGCTCTGTCGGAGCATGCTTGCCAAACCAACCATAAAATAGCGTGGGATAATTCCAAAATATTCACCACTAACTGGCGGTACCATCAACGGCTTTGTTTGGAAGCTTGGCACATCAACTCCGCCCACGCTCCTTTAAACCGTGACGATGGCGGCCTTTTACATGACACGTATTTACACCTCATTAAAACAAAAGGTCGTTAATTAGTGAGCGTATATAAGGATCCTTTTTGCAACACTAGATCACCCCTGATGAAGACACTAGACAGGAGTGTCGAAACGTTGGGTCATGAATTGTAATTTTTTGAGTCACATTCATCAATTTTCAAACCAGAGTAGCATCAAACCATGTCTGAAGAAGAAGTATCTTAAAGTCAATACAAGCTTCTAAGCACAGGTGTAACATGTTCATATCTGCTGGTGGCTGTTAGCAAGTGGGCAGCTGAATTTTGTACATGTTTCAGTTTATTAATTTGTGACTGCTGTAGGCCAGATAAAGGTATGTTACAATAATCCAACCTCAACAAAATAAAAGCATGAATAAGTATTTCACACTGACAGTATGAAAGAAGCTTTCTAATTTTAGCTATCTTACAAAGGTGGAAAAAGACAGTTACGGATGTTATTTAAAATGTCTTCCATTGGAGGTGAAGGAATATTTTCCAGAAAAATAAAAGACATTTTGACAGAGGAGGTATGAATACTTTCTCGAACTGGACATAAGTTACATTGAAAACAGTTGAAAAGGCAAAGCTTCTTTCACATTCTGGTGTTTGGTACCTCAAGAACAGTATTTTTTCAAAATTTGTGTGTGTGTCCAGATGGCAGTCCCAAGACAAAATTACTGGAATTAACAACCACTACTTTTACTAATGGCCTATATCGACTTGGACAAATGGTCCAAATAATTCAACTTATTATTGGAAGTTTTGTTTTTCATCTCCAGGTATTAAAACTAAACAGTCATTAAAAATCTCTCCTTGTGTATCCATTCCACCAAACATCAGCAACATGATTTTACTGTCACCTCCTTGTGTTGTAACACTTGCATTGGTATCTAAAATATAAAAAAATAATGGAAACTTCTTTTTATTGTATTAACAGATTGCAGGATAAAAAGTGCATTTGGTGAACTAGCGTCATGACACACACGACCATTTTTCATGTGTGCAATATTTGTAAAACAATTTACTGTAAAAATCCAAAAACCATGAACACTAGAAATATTTATTGAATGTTATTTTGTTTCAAGGAAAAAGCCTATTACGCGAAGAAACAGAAATGGTAATTAGGTTGTGATTTCATGTTGCTTCTGATTGGTTGCTGCACAATGGGAAATGTCAAAATCAATTAAATCAAAGTGTTCACGGTTTTCGGATTCGCACAGTAATGAATGAGGTGCACTCAAGTTTAGGACCTCATATAATTCATTTTTCATGACTGTATAGTAGGTGTTGCGTGTGTGGACATGTAGCAAAATCCCTAAAACTTTTCCAGTTGTTGTACCTGTTGTGTATATTGGAGTTCTCTTAAATTCTAGCTATCAAGAATGTTTTACCTTTCTGGGCTGGAATTTCCACAGTACAAAGAGTGTGGTCTAGTCGTGGAGCAGGGCTGGGTCCATCAATTATCGCTTTTGTCCACTTTAAAGTATCTAAAAAAAGGGCAAATAAAAATCAACACACAACCCAACAATAAAAATTATGACAAAGAAGGACAGGAAAAGAACACAGGAGTATAATAATGCATGGATGATCATGAAAGAGATCACAGGCTGGAGGTTCACGGCAAAAAAAAAAATTGAAATCTGGTGATAGTTTGAGGGAGTCTCAAATGCTTCTCTAATTTATTGTTATCAAGAATATTATGAATGAATTTTAATTACTTGTTAATTCATTAAAAATTAATCCACTAATAATTATTAAATATTTATAAATAAATGCAGTTAAATGCAATTCAATCTAGTTAACAACAAAGAGATGCTGGTATTTGTCCAGAGGACAGAGGTAGCAAGGGTTAACACATGCCCAGAGCACATGATTGGAATTCCATGTAGTGTGTTCCTCAGTGCAACGTAGCGTGGCAGATTTTTTATTTTTGTGGAGCTTTGGCAGTGTTTTCTTCTCTTTTCTTCCTGTCCCCTCCCTGTCCCCCTTCCCCACTGTTAACAGAGTGTGATGGGTGTCTGGATGTCTTTGTATGGAGGCTTGTGGCTTAGTTGCATGGATCGCTATGCCTTGGGAGCTTATTTTCTGTCTAGAGGCTGGCTGGTCATAGTGGAGGTCCCTGGATATCCTAGGCACTCATCGTCCATACAGCTTTATGCAGTTGTTAAAGGAAAACATTACTTAAAACTAGATGGTTGGAAACCTTAACTTTCCATTTGAGGGACATGGCTCTTTTGTTCTTTTGTCTCAGTCCTGATCCCCTGCCAAGATGCCACATGTAAAAGATTTGTAAAAATGCCATTTATACCAACCTGTGTCTAATGAATACATGTCATCAAGTGTACTGCCAACCGAGCTCATTCCACCATGGATAAAAATCTTTTTCCCAACACTTGCAGCTGCATGGGCTGTTCTTGAAGACAGGGCATGGCTAGATGTTTCAAGTTTCTTCCAAGCATTTGTTACTAAGAGAATGTCCCACGTCGTTAATGTTGTTATTTTATCATAATGTAACTGCTAGTACATCTAATGTAGTGAAGAGTTTTTTAAATTCAAATCCATTTGAATATGAATTTTTGCCTTGTGTCAGTTGTCTTTTTACAGGGTTCATACACTTTTTTCGACCAAAAATCCAAGGACTTTTCAAGGCCTTTCAAGGACACGTTTTTTCCTTTTTCAAGGATGCCAAGGGGGCAAATCAAGCCAACATAGTGCCACATCAGATGCTCAAAGTGCAGAGTGCGCTGATTTTCGTCTCAGATACTTGTGAAACTTTGTAGGATAAAATTGGCAACAAATTTCAAGGACTTTCCAGCACCGACTGCAATTTTCAAGGATTTTTAAGGCCTTTAATTTTTATTTTGAAATTCAAGGACTTTCAAGGTGTGTGCAAACCCTGTTTTTATTAATATCAACTCAGTTACTTAGTATTTACCATGATGCCACTCACATCTCTGCTACATGAATTAGCAGAAAAGTATCGGAAAATCAGAAAAACGCTAAAATTTCATCATGCATCTCATTCACACTAAACCTCTTCAAGCTGGGTGCCAGGTAAGGCACCATTTGTGGTTTCAGTAACAAGTGTTATCTTATAAGGCAGGGCTATTAGCCCTGGGTGCAACCCCCAACCTAGCAGGTGTTGTTTAGTCTAGCCCTTCTTATCTTCCTCAGACCAATCCAGCAAGCACAAGCTCCCTCTAACATACCTGTTAAGGTTGTAATGGGAAACAAGCCTCCCACCACATCAATGCACAGCACCATACCTGTGTCAAATTTGTATAGATCATCAAACATGTCTGTTCCAGCCATTCCTCCATGAATGTAAATGTCTGTTCCTACAGCAACAGATACATGACCATGTCTAGAACAAGGAGGGCTTCCGGTCACTTCTGGCTGACTCCAGCTGTTTTCCTCTGCATAAACCCAACAACAAAAGAGTCTATACTTCACTGAGTCCCGAAAATTGCTGTAGTTGATGACCCATTGGTCTTGACAACATACACTATAAGCAGCAGTCATCTTAATCATTTAACCCTTATATCAGCATCTATGTTCTCCAAACATTTTCTATGGTGATGATGAGGAGAATTTGTTATATAATCAAGACCTTTGTACTGCTGATCATGCACTTCCTTTTTTGCCACAACCTTTATGTTTGATTGGTCAGTGTTACTATGAAGAGAAATGAAGAATTAGTCACTCACAAGGGTTAAAGGCTTAAGAGTCTTGAAGGCAGATGGTATACAGTGTTGTACGCACTGTAGCTATTCAAATGGTCAGTACTCCTCTTCATGTTTTAGTCTGCTTTGTTGGTGATTTTTATGGGCCCTTTGCAAGGTGCAAGATGTCACTTGCATTGTTCCAGAAGCTTACATGCATTGTCTAATGTTCAGTCTGGTAAAGCAGCATTCCAAATTTGAAGAAGTCTATACCACAGAAAACACATAAATAAGTTATCAATGGTTTATAGGCGGCCTGACTACATCTGTATTTACATGTATTCTATGTTGCATGTTTTAACATACAGTACAATGCGTAAACTTTGTTCCCCAGTGGAGTACAAAAATGGAAAAAAAATTAAAAAGTACTTTGTTTGTAGTGAAAGTACAAATGCGTATCATCTCTGCTTACCAGCATCAAAGACATGTACATTGGTGTCTGGAATAGGATCAGGGCCACTTAATCCTCCACCAAACACATAAAGCTTGCTGCCAACTGATGCCATGGAGTGACATGTTCTTGGAGATGGTGGACTTCCACTAGTCTCTACTGTTTCCCAGCGACCTTTATCTGACAATTGAATAATATATAATTATTCATAAATCTAAATGGTGTTTCATTGTGAATACTATTAGAACTCTAGAATATACTGTCCCCTCAAACTTATTAAATAGAAGTTCCATACCGATGGCTATTGTTAACCGTTACGTCCCAATATCAACACAAGTGTTTGTTGACATTCAATTTTACTCTTAGTACAAAATTAATAATATTGGTATTTTCCTAAATGTTCTGGTGTGTGGTGATATTAATGACAACACTGAACAAAGGAAATACCAAGGGCAAAATTAATGGTAATGGTAATGGCAATGGGATTTATATACCGCATTTTCTATTTTATATATATTCAAATGTGGTTTACATCATCCAACCCACCCAACCCCCGAAATCACGAAATAGCACAAAGACCAGACCAGCACACCGGGAACTCCATGCCCTACTCTTTCCAATTAGTGTGTGGGTTCTTTAACGTACCACAAGGTTATGAACATTGAAGTGTTGTGAGACAGGGCCTACGGTTTATCGTCCTTATCCGAGAAGACTAGGAAGTCTAACAATTTGCAGATGTCATTACAAAGGCAGCACTCTCTCCTCAGTTATTTAAAGACCCTGAATGTTGGTCCGGCTGGGTTTGAACGGTAGTCCAATGCTCAACCAACTGAGCCAACCGGTTGGCGGTTAATTAAACTAAATTAAATTTAAGTTTAATTAAATTAAACTACAACACAGTCACCTTTCAATTCTCACATATTTTACATTTTACATGTAGGGAGAATTTGAATAAATGCCAACTTGACTGATCCGTGATGATCTTTCCCTGTATTCTCATATCCTGTATGCTTGAGGAAATGGTGTCATGGTAAGGAGAAGTTTGATGGTGGTCGCTATTGGAATGTTAAGGATTAACCACTGAAGATTGTTCCATACGGAAATGAAGCTGAATGAGATCTTGTTCAAAACCAAAGAAAACCCACAGGTAGTCATTTCTACTGCCAATGTTTTGATAGCACTGTATACATTGAACTAAAACTGATAGCATAGTCAATATCACTTTGACTGAGTTAAAGCTCATCACTCTTGTGTAAACAGCTCATTCTACAAATGTAGAGTGAGACTTAAAAAATAATGTAGGCTTGAATGGTATTTAAACCATGACATTGAAAATATACTCGGGTAATAAAGTCATTGTTATTAAAAAAATTATTTTGAGAAAATTGTAAGGTACCTAAGTCAAGGGCTTGAACATCATTCAAGTTTGTTGCCTGTTGAGCTCCGCCAAATACATACACTTTTTTTGGATCACAGCTGGGAATGTATACCGAGTGTTCATAACGACTGATTATACCCTTCCACTCTGGGCAGCTCCACTGAAACTTTTCTATAACACAATTTAAAAAACATACATGTAGAAATTCAAGCAACTTCATAGCATAAGAAACAGAGCCCATAATCCGTCTGGCCTGTGGTAGGGATCAAGAGCTCTGGCTGGTTCCAAGCCAGGAAGTCCGTAACTTATGGACTTCCGGATCTTCTATGTAAACTCAGAAGTTTGAAACAATAGTGGTTGCCAACTGTAACAAAACATGCACCTTCAGTGTGACTGCGCATAATTCAGAACTGCCCAGACCTCTCGAGCACAGCTGCAGGCCAGAAGGATCGTGGGCTCTGGGAACAAGAATGTGGTTGCCGGCTGCTAATGAAATCTCTGTGTAAGGTGAAAATCTTAATTTGATCGATCCTTTGATTAGATAAACTTAGAATTGTAACTGGTTTAAACCCGGGAGTAATAAATTATCATACACTGTAACTAAGTGAAGTATAGATGTCTGGGTAAGTGAAGTCCTGGGAAGGACTGTTTGAGGTGACACAAAAGTCACTGTCACCTTGAACATTCCTTCTCAGGACTTAACACTTACCCTGATGACCATACTTCATCTGGTTATAAACTTGGAATATTCCTTTGCACATGGAATTTTGCTTTTCAAATTTGATTCATTTTTTCATTTCCTGTCATATTGTCATGATAACCAAAGATGCTCTTACAACTGGTCTAGAGTGAGAAAACCAACCGATTGAAACGGTACATGTTAGATTGCACAAACTAGAACACAGTAAAACAGGAAATAAAATGGTATTCCTATCAACCCTGTGGTAAAATGATGAAAAAAGCCTTTCACCTAACAACTGGTATAGGGCTACGAGACACTTTTGGGCGTGTTTATTTATCTGTAGCACTTTTGCACCTTTACTGTGACCTGTGGAATGTGACCATTGTAGCTGTGATTTATAAAAGAGACCTGCCTGCTTGAGATATGCTCATGGTAACACAACTAACTTGGAAATTTTAAAGCTCTAAAACACCATTTAAAAGATCGGTAGCCAAACAAGAAGAGGAGCCTAGATACAGTTTAATAACGAACCTAGATCAAGGACATAAACATCAGCAAACGATCCATCGGGATTTGCCCCTCCTATCACCAAAACACGCCTCGGTTTGTCAGCTGCAAAAGTACACGTATGTCCGACTCTGATGCACGGACCGTCTCCTTCTGGCGAGAGGACGTACCACACATTCGGGTTTGGTGAAGTGTTAGGCTCGAGGATGGGAAGGATCTCCATCAGTTTACAAAATAAACGTTCCAAGCTTTCTCATTTTCGAAAACTGGTTCATTCGCGCTATTTTAAAACTGAGCCGCAAACCACCTTCATCCAGCGGATTTTCGCTAGCAGGTATGCTCGAGTTTAAGTTCGTTACCAGTCTCTTCTCAAAATTGAACGTGGCAAATCCAAAATGGAGGAAATTGTGATCGTGTTTACAATCGCTTATGTGCTTGGTTCGTTATGTTTTGTGGCACCTCCGAGGGAGTTCGTCAGTGCTGGGCTAACCATACAGAATATCCTGTCTAGTTATCTAGGCAGTGAGGATATAGATTTTGTTGGTTATCATTTGAAGAGGACAACTGCTACAGCTTTAGTTCACTCATTACTCCCTCTGGGTAAATTAACGGCACGGATTATTGGGCTAGATTCCAGAATACCCGGCCCATTTTTACCACAGCAGGTCTCTTTTACAGGTCACATTCCACAGGTCAAAGTACAGATCACTGTGCTACAGATAATAAACAAGTCCAGAAGTGTCGCCTAGCCCTAATCACTATCTAAAATTTTGTTTTAGATCGCGGTGAAACTGTTTGGCTCATTTACCAATGGATAAAACAGTGACCTGTATGTGCAACCTGTGGATGTGACCTGTAAAAGAGACCTGCCTTTATTACCATACCACTGGATAACAATAGCATTTATTGTAGTGGCCCTTTTTACGGTTGTGTTGAGTGATCTAACCTTTGAGTAGATGCTGGGCTAGAGGTGACCTTGTTTTGATAATGAATAATAATAATAATACTTTATTTACCCTCGGATTTTAGAGTAGCTTATGCGGCTAATATCTCCAAGCATTTATCAAATAAACTTAACATGATAAGAATCCCAACCGGCAGGAGGCAAACCGGTTGGCTATTTTACAAGGATGACCGAGGAGTTGAACCAGGTACTTACCCAGAACAACACCAGCTAGTGGCCAGAGCGGGATTTGAACATTGAACATTGAAATCCAGCGCCCTAACCACTCGGCCACCCTGCCTCCCTTTGATACAAACCTACCTGTATTTCTACCTTAAATGTAGACTCATCATCATCATTCAACCCTTCCAGTCGGGGTGCCAAGAATGATCTCACTCCAGACCCATCCAGACTAGTTAACATACAGCTGTGAGAACAACATGATTTCCATGAGAAAAACATTGAGGTTTGTATCAAAACAAGGTGACCACCAACCACATTTCCATTCATAGACCAGGTCACTGAGCATGCAATTGTAAAATGGGTTATTTTCCTCAAGAAACCTCCTACTCATGTAAATGAGGTAAACAGGTATTCTGAGATTTGTTTATTGTTTACTCCATTACTCCATTAGATTACTCCATTATTGTTTTAAGTACACTCTGTGTATGGCCTTTTGTTGGTCATTTCTATAAGAGCCAACTATCACTTGGCATAACCATCTTAAAAGGAGCCAGAATTTCCAGTTATGGGGGATTAGTCATTACACTGTACACCAAACTTGAGACAGCAGGAAAAACACTGGATCCGAGTCAATATCTGGGTATCACCTACCCCTCCCTTAACCCAACAAGTTATAAGTTAATGAGATAGTGTTAATGTTGGGTTAGGGGAGGGGTGGGTGCACTGGATAATGTCAGTATCTGGGCAACTGCATACCTACCCCTCCCTTAACCCAACAAGTTGTAAGTTAATAAGATAGTGTTAATGTTGGGTTAGGGGAGGGGTGGTTGCACTGGACAATGTCAGTATCTGGGCAACTGCACACCCACCCCTCCCTTAACTCAACAAGTTATAAGTTAATAAGATAGTGTTAATGTTGGGTCAGGGGAGGGGTGGGTGCACAGCTACCCAGATACTGACAATGATCCAAAACACCCGACCCCCAACCCTCAACAAATGGCTCCCATGAATAGGCAGCCAACTGTTGGCCATCAATCTACACTTGAGTGATGAGCATTATACACTGTCATGTTGCATCTTTGTTTAGAACTTTACTGGACAAACAGAATGCCACCATAAGTTCCTGCATAGGGCTTTTCCTTTGATCCCTACATTCATAAGAAATAGTGAAGTATTTTGCTCACACCAAACACTTATCACACACACCACAACTTTTCACCCCACTTAAACTTACGTGGAAAAACTAAAAGCTAAATCTTATTGTGATGGTGTTTTGGTCTAGGCTATTACATTGGCTTGGGATTGGTGTCACCGGGATTCCATTTGTTTGAACCAGCCAGAGCAGGATTAGCTGGAAATGTGTTTCTCTTGGTTTGTCTTAGTATCGCTCTTTGTGGCATCCTTTGTGCCAGATACTGGTCGTGGAATAACTGGTGAGCTTTAGTCTTAAAATAGAATGCATGTGTGTATAAATCAGTAATGTAATTTATTGCTTTCATTGCCAGGTTTTTATTTACTTAATTACTTACTTTGCTAAATATAATTATAAGTTACACAATCTGCCATGATTAGCTTTGTTATGTGTGGGTTGTGTATTCCTCTGTTGTATGTCTTTGAAATTGTGAAATAATTGAATGAAATGAATGAATGAGTTAATAAAAACACACTATTACACTGTGTGAGAGTAATTTTAAACAGCCCTGTAAAGAACATCCATTTCTTTTGTCTTAGACTTTTCTTTCTTGACCATCTTTTGATCTTTTTACAGGTCAAGGCATCCTTTTGCTAAGCTTTTACTAAAACATGGCAGCCCTTGGAGAGCAGTAGCCTCAAGTGTCAATATTGAATTCCGCCGCATAACCAAATTCTCCTCAATAATTGGTGGAACAAGCCTGTACATCACAGATTCATGGATAATCAAATGCTCAGCGTATAAAGTTGACATTGCTCATCAACCTGATGTTCACTTGTCAATCATTCATGCAGAAGACCATGACATTTCACATGAGAGTAGTGTTGCTGTGCAATTCTTAAACATAAGGGTGGCAAGCATCACTGCAGGGGTCAAACCCTTTGTAATCAGACTCAATTCCTCAGATTATGGTGACTTGAGAGAGAAGTTACAAGCACCGGTGAGAAATGCTAGGAATGTGGTGATACATCAGTCATTAAGCGACAAGTTTATTGAGGCTTTTAAGGAGCAAGTGTCACAAAATGAGAGCTATCAGCTATTGGAAGGAGACGAGGTTTGTTTTAGGGAAACTTTGTCATCAGTGCCTGTAACTTCAAATGTTTTTCTTTGCAGAGATCTCTTCACCTATAGCAAACATATGTGGCCATTTTCACTTCAAATGTTCACTTTTAATGTGCCATGGGTCTATCCCTGAGACGATGTCACAAACTGCTTTGCAATGCAAAATTCTTTTATTACTGGAATACAAAGCAGTTTATGACATCATCTCAGGGATAGACCCTTGCCAGTCACTAGCTCAGCTGGAGGACAAACGACTGCCACTTTTATCAATTTTACGCAACTTCTGCAGCCTGTTAGAAGTGAAGTTGCAAAGAGTTAACATAAAATATATGTTTTATGGTGCTGAAATTTGATTTAAATTTGCAGACATAAAAAGAATTGAGTGAATGGTGAATGGAGCTGTCATATGTGACCCAGCTAAACAAACAGCTTTGAAAATGCTTCTCAACTGTCATTATTGAAAAGATTGATTTGTATTCTTTACCTTAAAATCTTACCTTTAAAATGTTGTTTTCTTAAAATATAGCTACAGTGGCTTGATTGCAATGTATTAAATTCATTAAATTTATCAAATTGAATTTGTTTTCTTAACTGAGACTGGACTCCCATTAAAATCGGTGCACATGCTTATTTATTTTGATTCATTGATAGAGACTGTAAGTATTTGTAAATTTTACCAAAGAAAGAATAAATTAAAACATGGTGTAGTAAACTTAACAAATTTGGTATGAAGCTGAAACCAGTTTTCTTTTTTCCCTTGGGGAAGGTCATCTGAAAACAGTGCCATTCTGAGGGGGGAGGAGACAATCTCCTAACAACGACACCCATGTCAGTGTGTTTTTTAAAATTCTTTTTTATGATGACTAACCATATCTTGTTGTTTCCCAAAGGTCCCAGAACCATGTATTGGCTGCATGCAAGCCCCAGCAAACATTAAATTACAAAAGTCGTGTGCTTCGGCAGGGGAAGGAGAATGTGTTCCCTGTTACTGCCGTCCAATGTGGTGTATAGACTGTATGGGCAAATGGTTTGCAAGTCGGCAAGATCAGCAACAACCTGAGAATTGGTTGGGTAGTACATCTCCTTGTCCAACATGTCGCGCAAAGTTTTGCATGCTTGATGTGTGCTTGATTATTAGATGATGGTTTTAAGTGTGATCAGTGCATGAAGACAGTATGGAATTGGGAAAGCAGCAATGTTTAAGACAAAATCCTACCAGCAAGTAACTGTCATGAAGTTAACCGTTTAATGAAAGAGAACCTTGCACTCAAGATTGAATCTAGTATATGCCTAGTTACAGTTACAGCGTCTGGTTTGCGGTGTTACCATCATGCTGGCTTTTTACTATAGTTTGATGGTTACTCAGGGATGCCACAGTCAGGGAAAAGTCAGGGAAAACAGATTTTTTTAAATGTCAGAGAAGAGTCGGAAAGTTTGAATTCTACCTAAAAGTCAGTGAAAAGTCAGGAAACTTTACTTTTGGCTTAGTAGCCATTTGATTTGAGAGAGAGCTTCCTTGGTAGTAAAGGTAATGTTGTTTCCAAAACTTCCTGCAAGGAAATTGATTTCCATACATTGGGGGCCTTATTGGGCCAGGTTTTGTCCTGTGAGGTCAGGGAAATGTTAGGTATTTTTTTCTATCCCAGTAAGTGGCAACCCTGTTAATGTTACTTCCTGCTGTAAGCTTTCAAACACTGTAAATATCAGAGACTACAATATTAAAAGAGAAGCAAATCAAGTAAGCCAACTGTTTTTTTAAGTGGATATGAAGTAAAAAATTGTTTGATTATTTAAAAGCCTTTAAAAGTGTTTAAGAATGGCACTCTCTTTTTTGAAAGGATCTTCTTTCACTCCTGAGATATTCAAGTTTTTGCTTAAAAATTGATGACCTCACAAATGATATTTGAATGATGCCATGAATGAATGATGTATGTCAGGCAAGGTACAAAAATTAAGGATACCCACTGTGATGTTGCCATGTCAACACTCTTAGAGTCCAGGCCCTGTTTGCCAATAACTAAACACATCTCCATTTTTTTATTAAATGAGGAACGACAGTTGGCCCTCCTTGAAACACATGTGATGCCCACATTACCTTATGTCTCCTTGCTAGCTCATCTTAGGTGAAGAATGCTTGATTAACCCAGCCAAAAACTGGGGAAGTGAATCCTACATTAAATAGACTGGGAAGCAGAACTGTTGCTATGGTAACAGCACATGTTATGTATTTATGTATGCTAGATGGCCCTTATGCAGTGAAGCTTACACCTGTCCTATTTTTCAAGAGGTTTTTTGGGGAGGGCCCTATGTACTTCTCTAACATTCAAGTTGATGTTACTGTGTCACTGAGTTTAATGAGACCATGATGCTTCATACAGTCCTTTTAAAATTTTGCCCAGGGAAGGAAAATGTCACAATCTGCAGTGGAATAATTTACTTAGCTTATTCAGTGGAGGGGGACAGGATGGTGGGAGAGGAAAGGGCATGAATTTTCAAGCAGTATGTGTAAAATACACAAACCAACTTCACTTCAAAGACCTATGATATGAAGGTGTGATGGATCTTACTAAGAGATTGTGGTCACTTGTGGACAAATGACGACAGTCACTCACTCAAAGTCAAACTATTCACTTGAATATTCAGTTGCTTTGAGGTGGACTCTATATGTTCAGCCTCCCAAGCTCTCTGTCTGATTCAACATGATACTGAATTTAAATACTGTATGGGCAAACACTTGATTCAGTTGCCTGAGAAACTCATTCAGTTTAAAGGGGTTGCTTAATATTAATGTGATATCATTTTGTACAATAACAAAACTAGGGTAAGATTTTCATGCATACACTTAGTGACTGAAACTCTATTCGTTATAAGAACAGGGCTAGTATGACAGTGATGCATGCTTAATTAATGAAAGAGGCTGTCCAGAAATCTTGCCCTAGAAACTTGTTGCTTAGCAGGTCATAATGAGAGGCTTAAGTAATCTTCCTTGCTTCGAAAACAGTGATGTCCAACTGTTGATCATACAAAATGGTTTTATGTGTAAAGCTTTTGGAGAGAAGGTCAAAGAAACGTTTATCTCTATCATACCGAATTTTACACGACAATAGAACAACCGAATTTTCATCACACAAATCTTGTAGAGTTTTCAGCAAATTGTTGAAGGTGTCCTCTATGTAAACAATGTCAGCCCCCAAAACATAATCAAACGGCGGTGAAAAAGATGAAATGTTCTGTCCCCATTCAAGCTCCTTAATCTCAACAGGGAGCAACTACAGAATGCAGGGCCACTTTTAACCATGCACCAAACGAGCCGGCTCGTTTGGCTCGGCAGTAGATGAAAGAACGAAGAATTGCATGGACATTAACTGACATTAAGTGTGGTGTTCATATATGTAGCGGCTCGTTTGGCTCGTTTGGCTCGGCAGTGGATTAAAGAACGAGGAATAATTGGATAAACATTAAGTGTGGTGTTCATAGTTTTAGCGGCTCGTTTGCTCGTTTGGCTCGGCAGTGGATATAAGAACGATGAATAATTGCGTGGCATTAAGTGTGGTGTTTATAGATTTCGCGGCTCGTTTGGCTCGTTTGGCTCGGCAGTGGATATAAGAACGAAGAATAATTGCATGAGCATTAAGTGTGGTGTTCATATATTTAGCGGCTCGTTTGGCTCGTTTGGCTCGGCAGTGGATTAAAGAACGAGGAATAATTGGATAAACATTAAGTGTGGTGTTCATAGATTTAGCGGCTCGTTTGCTCGTTTGGCTCGGCAGTGGATAAAAGAACGAGGCATAATTGTGTGCGCGTTAAGTCTTTGGTTCATTTTAGCGGCTCGTTTGGCTCGGCAGTGGGTAATGAAACTACGATAACAATAACAGTAAACGATGTTTAATAAACTCGATTTAACTTATGATCAATTGGAATCCTAATGCTGAACTAGTAATTGAAAACGAGATCAATCTTAACATAATGTAACTTCAATAACAATAACGGTAAACGAGATGTAATAAAGTCAAGTATACAAAGTGCCTTACTAGCACTGAAAACGAGATCTATTATAGTTGTGAAAGCTATGAGCAATTGTTATCCTAACGTGTAATTAGTAACCGAAATGGAGTGGTAAATAAAGCTCGACTGCAGTTGCTCCAAGTCGAGTAAAGTTATGATGAATTGCTATCCTAACACTGAACTAGAAAAACAACATTTTCGTTATAAAGTTCAGTGTGGTTCATCGGCCGCATAATGACCAGCAGAAGACAATGCTTGAAGAATGTTTCTTGTGATCAATACATTCAGGGGCTGGTTTTTCTTATCTTCAAATTCTTCTTCTGTGCAAAGTGCGTCGGAAGGCCAGGTGCTTGGCATTTTTTTTACTAGGACTCCCACTTGTTTGGCACTACGTGGCACTCTCACTTTGACATAGTCTCCATACTGTGTTAAGTTAGCCGCGGAAGATTCAAACTCTGGTCGTGCGACTGAACGCATGGCCCTTGCTGCATATTTTTTGAATGCCTGGTAGGTTACTAATGGCCCTGGAAACAGCACAATAGCAGTTTTAACCCTATTAGTGCCACAAATTTGAGGGGGGTACCTTGGTAGTGCCAGCCCAATATTAGCCAAAACAGCTAAGTACACTGAAACAAGCATAAAACAGGAACTAGCAGTCCAATCAAGACAAGCTAACCATCATTTTATTCCTTAGAAAATTGCCTTTCACATGCATTCAGTTGTCAAGTGGACAAGTTGGTTTCTATGGAGACAGTGGTGTCACATTACAGAAGATTGCGTAATCAAAAATTTGTTTTGAAACTTTGCACACAAGATGCATATCCTCAAAATCAAGTTACAAAGAGAAAAATTGTACCAAATGAAATCTAGTTCTATACACAATTTGCAAATAGTGTGAGAAGCCTCTTGATACACTGAATAAACCAAGAAAATTATCTAATTGACAGGTGCCTAAAATCGGCAAAAAAAGTGGAATGAACACAGTCCTTATAAAGGCAACATTTAGACAGTGTATTTACACTGTCACCATCAACTTTAACTACAAAATGTTTTCAAAAGTTGTAAGAGCTATTTCTATACAAAGACAGAGGAGTATGGCCATACTGACAGCTCATATTGACCGAAACATTGAAAAATGGTCCATGAAATTCAGACAACTAATTCCCAAAAATGTTACCAATTGGTTGAAAAATTCTCTTTTACTTAATATAAACATTAAAGTGATTTCCTCTTCTTTGTGTTGTGATCCAGTAAGTTAAAACAGTCCAAGTGCACACCAACACCACACCCCATGCACTGTGTTTTGGAGCGCTTTCTGCCACCAGGAACACTTCGATTTGAGCAGACAACACAGTCTTTCTCCTTTTTCAATGGCAGTTTTCCAATCTGATGTACTGGAATACTTGGTGGCTGAGGATTGTTAGCAGTTATGTCTTGGCCACAGAGCTCCTCCACTAGTGTGCACATGAATTGCATGCGAGAGAGCTTTCTTGTGGCCGAGGTGTTTTTATCATACAGGACAAATGCACAATAGGCCATTCGGTCAAGTATAGAAAAAAAACACTTCTTCCAGAATTTGTGGAAAGCTCTCTCAGCTGCAACTTGGTCCACCATCTGGTCAAGCAAATCCACACCACCCATGTGCTTATTGTACATAGACACAGGGTGGGGAAGTCGTTTGACTGTTCCATTCCGACGTCTGTGGTCTACCATTTCAGCAGGGAGTCCGGTAGAAAGCATGAGGCATGGATTCTTCTGCGACTTTTTTTCCCTCCATGCCAAGGCCAGCATAGATCCCTTTCTAAAATACAAACATTCTTGTTCCTTGGGTTTAGCAGCCTTGAGCATTTGCGGAACACCCTTTCTGTTTGAGCGCAGTGTTCCTGTTAGAAGGGTCCTCTTTGAATACAAATATTCAGCGAGGGTGGGACTTGTGTAAAAATTGTCAACAAAGAGGTGGTAACCTTTGTTGAAGAGACCAGCTTCAGTCATAAGTTCATCCACCACATCATAAGAGTGACCAAACTCTGATGATGGCCGAGAGCGCTTTTTCCCACAGTAGATCAAAGTGTGAAGGGGGAATCCAGTGGCAGAATCAGTGACAGAGTAAAGTTTCACACCCCACTTGTGGTGGTGTTTGTTTGGAATGTACTGCATTAGTTCTGTCCTGTTTTTCATACCAATCAAGCTTTCATCAATGGAAATTAAACGATGAGGAACAAAATACCTCTTACACGCATCATTCAAACCATTCAACATCAATCTAAACTTGTGCAGGGGATCATACTGCTCCGAGTTTCGCTGGGCATCTTCACTCTGGTTGTCATGGCAGTGCAGAAACTTGGAAACAAGTTGAAAAACATTTCTCGACATTACTGATGGGAAGTAAGGAGTTGAAAGACAAGCAAACTTGTCGGACCAGTAGCTTTTCAAATCCTTTATCCGTACAAGCCCCATCAACAAAGCCAGCCCAATGAACTTTTTCAGCATGCTCAAGCCGAAGTCAAGCCTCTCCCACCGTCTCGCTCTGCTGTGAGGTGACAAATTTTCACCAGCTCCGCGAAAGAACTGCTCCGCATATCTTCGGGTCTCCAACACAATCTTTCCCAAGATTTGGCTGGTTAAAAAAAGCTGAAAGTAAACCACTGGAGTTGAATCCGCCGCTGGCATGTTTTGTATTCCAGGATTACGAACAGTGAAGTTTACATCAGCAAGTTGATCGTCAGGTTCAGGTGGATAAACCCGCGTCCAAAGTGCCGCTATCTCCTCTTCTGTAGAGCTGTCTGAATCACTGGCAGATTCAGAACTTTCGTCTTCACTGGAAGAACTATTTTCTGACATTATATCACTACTCTCCGCCCCAGAATCATCGTCCAAATCTGACAAGTTCGAACTGCCGCTATGCGACGCCATGTTGATTTCACCGTGTCACGTTGTTATTTTCGGATCATGAATAGCCGGCGAAAGCACTCGAGTTATTCGCGTTGTGTATCCGAATTCTTTCCGAGATTATTCTACGATTTCTTAGAGAAACTTTGATTGGCCAAAAATGCTTTTGTCT
Source organism: Galaxea fascicularis (assembly GCA_948470475.1). Taxonomy (NCBI): domain Eukaryota; kingdom Metazoa; phylum Cnidaria; class Anthozoa; order Scleractinia; family Euphylliidae; genus Galaxea; species Galaxea fascicularis. Next base: position 11,371,716 of record OX419336.1, on the reverse strand, counting down.
TTGTTTAAACCAATGAGATTCTTTGTAATGTTTATGGGCCGATGAGATCGGCCCTGGCACTAATAGGTGTTTACGCTTGGGCCGATCTCATCGGCCCGTGGCACAAATAGGGTTAATGTCGGCAGCAAGTGGCTGCGGCTTCACCGTTTCACGTGTAACTTCCGTTATTGACTTAAGGAAGTCCACAAACATTTCTTTCTGTGATTCCATGTGTTCTACGAGCTTTACTGCGGCTCTGTAAAATTGTGGGGTCACGCTTTCAGGAACTTCGGTTTGTGGATTTTCGGGCTGGAGCTTCTGCGAAATGAAGTGCGATAACACTGACAGGCAAACGGCCACTCTGGGGATAATTTCTGTTTTCTTTGATTTGGGGGGCATGTTTCCATGTAAAATTTGTTCATTCACTTCGGCTGCGAAGTCCCGCTGTACATCGCGGTGAATTGTTACGCACTGATCATCGAGCTTGTAGACCCTAATAATGTTTGTGTGAGCAACAGATATGGCGTCAAATAAGGGCTGGAAATCATTGAAGGCCATCTCGCCGAGGCGTCTTTGGGCATCGTCAAGTTGCTCTGGTGTCGGTCTCAGTGCCAACGGAATCGCCACAAGGAATCGATCTAAAAGGCCATGCCCTTGGTCCATTCTGTATACGATTTTGGCAGCGTTTTGAAGCTGAGTGCCTCCAAGGAGGCAGAAAGGCGTATTTTGGTCAATATCTCGTGCGCTCTCCGTTGCGAAGTGGTAAGTTGCGGGCTCTCCACTGAAGAGTTTGCATAAAAGCTGGATGTCTCCTGATGCTGTTTCATCGTCATTTTTCAGTAGCTTGATTAAAAAGTCATAGATTTCCGGTGAACAAACAAAAGCTTTTCCATGTTTAGCGAGTAGCTTCACAAGACCTGAGGAGGTTGACCTGCTGATCAGTATTTCCTTACCGATTGCAGTGTTCTCTCGTAACGGATTGATGATCTTTTCAATTGCAGGAGACTTGCCAGTTCCTGGATGGCCAATGAAGATTGTGAAGAGGTTGATGGGCTGTATATGTGTCCCAAGCATTAGTTGTGCGCCATGACTTCCAAGAGCAAAAGCGGTGCTTGTCAATATTGAGGGAAGGAGGTAGCCAATGGAACTGCCAATGGACTTTGCCATGTTGTCTAAAAATGAATAAACTTCGTCGGTAAACAAATCCGAATAATCAAATTGCATGGATGAGACTCTTTTATGAAAAAGAGCCCATGTGCCTTCACTCTGCCTCGCTATCTTCGCGTACGGGTTAGTCATGTTTACTGTGTATGAGCATGTGCACACTGGTAGGCAGTGCAATAAATCATGAAGGAATAACGGTAAACAACTGAAAGTGACAGAAATCGTTTAACAATAAAAGGAAGTCAAGAATACAATTGTGAGTAATGTCGGCAGCTTTATGGAGGTTGCCGCTTAACATGCGGTTTATTGTCGGACAATGGGTTGGAGATTTTGATAAGCGACAGGAGTATATCACAAGTTTGTAGGATAATTATCCGTTCCAGTTATTTTAAGTACTTCAGCATATGCGAGTTTCATTTTATCAATTGAAGAGTACACAGAAAGCGATTGCAGACACACTGGAATAAGTAAGATGGACGCTTCTTAACTAATACGCCGTTCACTTGCGAATATATTTCGGCATTGAGTCAACCTACATGAAGCGCATTCCCTTGGGGAATATGTATATGGCCGCTCAATATAAATGGAATGACTGTTCCTAAATAAAGCATAAAATACGGTCATTGGGACTATTAATGAGTAACGTTGTCGCTTTTATAGACATAAAATTAAGTAATGGTCGGACTTTTAAGTATCGGCGGTATACGCCGTATCAGAATTCTCTCTATGATGCATTAGTAAAAACTGTCTTGGCGGTTTTGTATGCGGTAGCGGCGGTATGCTCCGTCTACTAGAAACATTGTTTAATAATATGGAAATTTACATTAATCCCTATGGGAGCGATTCAAAAACTATAAAAAGTAGTTTTAAGGACAGTAAATTAGCACTTGCTAAAAAATAACAAATGTGCTGTATAATTAAAAACAATGGATTGGTGGGTGAACTTTCACGCGACAAGTTGAATCCGCTCACTTGGATAGAACTCCGCTTGAAGGCCAATTGGGAAAATGCTATTTTGCGGCGCAAACAAGAAAGTTTATCGAAATGTGGGAGTTCAGATGGGTGGTAGTAGTTTTAAGGACGCTGAAGCTCAGTGTGTAGAAAGTAAAGGAAGCTACCAGCGAGATAAATTAAATCCTGGCCAGCTCGTAAATGTTTGGGATGACATCAGCGTCTTTCTGATTTATGATGACTTGCTTAAAGATGTTTTGATGACAAAGGAATTGACCATACAATGGTTGATGAAAGAGAAGCTAATTGCCTCGAAGCAGATTTGCGCGAAATGTGGCGAGGAAATGTCGCTGTTGGAATGTGAAGATCGCTCGGACGGGTACAGATGGGAATGTCGAAAGCAAGCAGGAGGCAGGCGTCACAAGCAAACGTTAAGTATACGTAAGGGAAGTTGGTTTGAAGAAAGCAATTTAACACTCGAGGAAATACTCAAGCATACCTACTGGTGGTGCCAAGATCTGGATCAATGGCAAATTCGGCGACAGCTGAAAATTAATTCCAACACAGCCGTAGATTGGGATAGCTTCTGTAGAGAGACATGCGAAGTGACGATGCTACAAAAGAGCGAGAAAATCGGAGGACTGGGCAAAACAGTCCAAATTGACGAAAGTAAAGTCGGCAAGAGGAAGTACCATCGTGGGCATAGAGTCGAAGGTCAGTGGGTGTTTGGAGGTATTGAAGAAGATACCCGAAAATGCTTTCTAGTGCCAGTAGAAGACCGAAGTGAAGCAACACTCTTACCGATTATTAGAGATTGGATAGAACCCGGAACTCTGATTGTATCAGACTGCTGGAAGTCATATTCCAAACTATCTGAGAATGGATACTTACACGAGACTGTTAACCATTCTAAAGAGTTCGTTAACAGTAATGGCTTCAACACAAACAAGCAAGAAGGACATTGGAGGCACATGAAAACAAGTCTGCCAATATTTGGAACTAGAAAAGAACATTTCTCATCATATTTAGCAGAATTTATGTGGCGTTACAAACATAAAGACAGCGACCCGTTTAAAATTTTCTTAAGAGATGTAAAAGCGTTATATAAGCCTAACTGAACAATCGGAACTGATGACACTGATTTAAGCGTTAAGTTGTGTTTAATAGAAAATGCTTGCATACCCGTCCCGTCGTTTCAAGGGAACAATAATAATGATTATCTAAGTTTATGTAGCTAGGCAGTGAAGTCAAATGTATGTACAATAAATACACGATTGGAAAATTGCAAAAGCTTATATATCTTGTATGTAGAGAAAATATAAACACGCATCACTGCGATCCACTGCCGAGCAAACGAGCCAGACAAGCCAGCTCAATGTACATAAAGAGCGTATGAGCCTGCAATTAACTTTGTCAGCGCAAAGAGCAACGTCAGCGGAAACAGCAAACGAGCCAAACGAGCCGGCTCGTTTGGTGCATGGTTAAAAGTGGCCCTGTATTCTGTAGTTTAGCCCTCAACAGATTTCTGTTTTTCACCCAGATTTCCCTCGACGTTCATTCTCGTAACATCGAGGGCCATTCTGCGATCAGTGATAGTCACACGTCCCCCAAGCAAACTTGCAATGATACCCACAAATCCAGTCCCAGCTCCAAGCTCGATCACCTTCTTTTCCGCAAGGCAATCGGCTATTTTTTCAAGATATCGACCAAGAACGATTGCTGCGTCCCAAATGACCGCTGCAACACCGACATCGTTCCAGTTTTGAAAGACTGTGAGCGTTCTTCCGGCAAACTCGAAAGTCCGTTCTTTGGCATAAAAAGGGCTCAAAATGGCTGCTGATGGATCGTACGGAACGAGAGCCATTTCTGACACATCAGTCGAATATGAGAAGTTAGAGAAAAAAGCAAACGAAATAAAGATAACTGAGAAGAAATGTTTCAACCAACAACCTTCCAAATACCCTAGCAATCTACGCATAGTAAGTTATACATGTGCTACGGCGCAGGAAGTTGACAGACAATGGAAAGGGCAAACTTCACCAGGCGTTCTCATCGCGCTAGTTTCTAGTCTTTCTCGTTAATTTATAACTTGGAGCTCGCAAAGTTTATTTGAAGTGATGATGTGACGGAAATAACTTGAACCTTGATAAGTTCATTGTGTTCCTTGCTAGCATTTAGACAAAGTTCGCTTTTTTTGGAACAAGACGTTGCCGGAAAGTATCAAGCCAAAACACATGTAATGCACGTTCACATTTTTTGAAGTTTTGAACGCTGTAAATGGGGTCCAAAGTGGACGCAAAGGTGGTTCTTCTTGGAAAGGAATACAGTGGAAAAACCAGTTTAGTGGAAAGATACTTACACCACAGGTTTAACGAAAATGTTCCTTACCAGAATGTGAGTACTGAGGTTGAGCTGGCTTTTTCATGTTTTGATTAATTGGCTTCTTGTCTTATGCTGACTCCAGGGTGAAGTGTAGCCGGAATAATTAGGCTTAATATGACTGTTACTCAGACGTGAAACCTGACACACGGGGGTTTGTGAGCCGGTTATCAAACTGTCTTCTTCTGTTTTTACCTTTGATGTCCATTTGCTGCATCATTTCTTGATAGGTTTCGTTTTCATTGGTTAACAGGTTCGTAATTTACAAACGCAACAAGAGAGAATTTCATTGTGATTAATTTCATTTTATCTTCTGAAAGCGAAGTTTGGCACGCTTTACATGTAATAAGGGTACCCCTTGGGTCTGGCCCCCTCCCAGAAGAGTCAAAAGATAACCCCTTCTTTATTACTGCCAAAGGTTCTCATGAAGGACTGGCACAGTATCACACCTATTTTCTCTTTAGAGTAGAGATAGCCACTCCACCCCCCCCTCCCCCACTTAGTGGGGGACTTGTAGAACCTCCTTTCCAATCTTATTGGTTGAGGGGAAGAGCAGGTAGAAGTCAAGAGATGCATCACAATTTTTGCCCAGATTTTCACAACTTTGTTTGAACACGAACATATGAAAATAACATACTTTAACATACTAACTAAGAAAAGACTATCTTGTATGTTCAGTTTAACGAATAGGTTCCATGTTGTCATGTATCTGTTCAGTAATAGATCACAGATGACATCAAAATGTGGTAAGAAGTGACGTCGCCTAGTGTGTCTGACTGTTGTTCTTACCACATTTTGATGTCTTTTGTGATCTGTTACTGAACAGACGCACTGCAACATGGAATCTATTTATTTTATAATTATAATCAAGAAACATTTTGTGTTTCGTTTAGTGGTTTAGTTTTGCTCAGCTGAGACTCCTCGAGTTCAAGTCATTGTTAAATTCTACAAAGAAACATGCTTTTTTTTTCTTTTTGCTTTTGGAATTTGTCTATGTAGCCTCCACAAGTCTTTTCTCTATGTCTCTATGTCTTCCTCTAAATTTTCAAACCTTTCCTCCATTTTAGAAAAACAGAGGGAAAATGTTTTAAGGTTACTTCAAACCTTTGCAGCTGTCTTTTTTCTGTCTGTCAGAAAAAATTCGTACACATGCACACAGTTGTCAATGAATGTTCCGGCCAAATTTTACGGCAATCCGTCATTTCTAGATACCCTATCCACTGGATAAATCACTATCCAGTGGATAAGTATTGGTAAAGCTAATTGCACTATCCACTGGATAGATATTTATCCGGTGGATAGTACTATCCAGACTTGAACAACTGGGGCCTGAACTGTAATTTTGTTGAAAAAATGTTTTGTGGCAAAGGTTGGCCTGGGAAGGTTTGCAGTCCCCTTAGGTGATGATGTCGTCTGTGTGTCTGTCCTTTCATAGATCATAAGTAAGAACCAATCAAAATAAATGTTATTAATAAAAATTATATAATTGATAATTTCTCCTAACTGTGACTAGTCCCTTGAAAGATATTTACATACACACTGTATAATATTATGTATGTATATAGATTTTCATTTCCCTTGTCTCTTTCTGTAGACTCTTACTGACTGCTATGATCCATTTTGTCGCATGTTCTTGACACAGTAAACGTTAAAGTTGCTGACCACAGTACGGGGATTTTAAAAGCTGAGGTTTTGAGTGTTGGCCCTTCATCAGAGCGATTCATTGTTACAAAGGGCTAACTCCTGATTAACTTCAGCTTTTAGAATCCCATTTACATTATCAACTCTTTTCATAAAACTAAATTTTTGTTAATTTCATTGATAATTTCATGATAATTGTTCTTGATTGTTTCTTTCCTATTATACAAGTTCCCTTCCACTTTCAGTGCTTAGATTGCTCGTACAATCAACATACATTCAGGTCCTGAGTACATTGTTGCGATAGTGGATGTGCAGTTTGTTTTATATTTTTTGTTTTTCTTTTGAAATGTGCCTTTACTTTTTTTTTCAACTAGTGTCTAACAAGAAAACTATATGGTTTATTTGGGTGCTTGGCATTTCCATTGTTATCAATATGGTTTAGTTTAACCTTCAAATACCTCAATAACTTTAATGTACTGTAACTAACTATACAAATATCTGTTAATGTTATGTACATGTAAGAAGGAAATGTGCAATAAATACCTCTTACTAACTGAGTTTGAGGTCCGTACTGTAAGTTACGGACTGAGTTTTTTCCTGTTTGCTTATCACTCAAGCGGAAAGTGCATGGGTCATAAATCAACAGGGAAAAAACGAGGAACTGTAACTTACAGTATGGACTGAGAAAACAAGGTTAGTAAGATATTTATTATATCTTTGAGGTTAGGCGGGCACACGAGAAAGAAAACTTTCAAATTTTGCAGGCTGTACAGTAAAGTACGGCCTGCAAAATTGGCAAATCACTGCGCGCGTACTAACTGAGAAATATAATAAAGTATTTTTGTTTGTTGTTGTTGTTGTTGTTCCTTTACTTAACCCTGACTAAATGGAAGCAGTAGGGGGTGACGAGTCCTGCCCACATGGACTGTACTTTCACACTGTACACAGCTGTAGTATTATAAGGGTACAGTTTATCTATTAATCCCTATTCAGGATTGTAGCTAAGAAATTATGCAGCCAGTTTAGGTAGCAGTTGATCTGGTTAAAGCTGACATGGGGGGTGGGTTACTGTGTGTTCGCTGACCAAAATCCAACCGTCGATCACCTCTTTCTCAGCTGGCAAATTTTGCCAGCAGCCGGCACCATATGGCAACCCTGCTTATTAGGGTTTGACAGGTTAAATTCATTATCATAAGAATGAAACTAAAAAATGTATTTTTTGTGTCCTGGTAGACAATTGGTGCTGCATTTGGTGCAAAGAAGATTACAGTAGGTAACAAGTGTGTAACTCTTGGGATCTGGGTGAGTCTATACATTTCCATAGTTGATTTTGAAACTGTATTAAGTCATGAGTTGTGATCCAACTAATATTACTACAACTACAGTTGACACTGTCTTATTGTGTGTTGGCACTAGAGAAAATAGGCTTAATTCTGTGGGTAGCATGAAATTGAAGTTGCACCTTAAAAAAAGGAATAGTATTCAAAGCGTCTTAGCCCTGTTTTGGTGGTTGGAAATGGATACCAACAATGCAGAACCTCACTCAAGAACCACAACATGTGATCATCCTGTAGTCATGCACCACCATTGAAATTATGCGGTTATCCTATTTGTTGGAGACCTTTTCATTGCTAACACAACCAAGGTTTTAGCCGGAAGGGTGTCCAGGCATCCTGTGGACAACCACTTTTAAAAGAAATTCGAAGAAAATTTTCTTAATTTTGTATAATTTTATGGGCAAAACATGCCTCCGGGATGCCCATTTTTCAGTGCCTAGCTAAAAGCTTGAACACAACTGACATCTTTGTAACTGTATTATTTTATCAATTTTGAGTACTGAATTTTACACTCTTTGAATTTCAAAATTTTACAGTTTTGAAAACGAAAGCACAAAAACCTTTGGGGAGCAGGGTTGGCACAGTTGCCAGAGTGCTCGCCTTCCACCAATGTGTCCTGGGTTCAATACTCGGACTCGGCGTCATAAGTGGGCTGAGTTCATTGGTTCTCTACTCTGCTCTGAGAGGTTTTTCTCCAGGTACTCTGGTTTTCCCCTCTCTCCAAAAACTAACATTTGATTTGGCGAGAGTGCTTGCCTTCCAACAATGTGTCCTGGGTTTGATTCTCGGACTTGGCATCATAAGTGGGCTGAATTCATTGGTTCTCTACTCTGCTCCAAGAGGTTTTTCTCTGGTTTTCCCCTCTCTCCAAGAGCTAACATTTGATTTGATTTAGTTTGATTTGAGAATTGTAAAGAATTTAGAATAATTGTAAAGCTTATTATTGTAAGGTGCATTTGATCATATTCACACTCTCATTTGCGCCTAATAAGTAATAAATTATTATTCTTTTAATTATTATTATTATTATTATAATCATCATTATTATTACCTCTTTAAACTGGCCATTGAATAAGCTCCACCCCCCAAATATGTGCTGCCCAGTTAATAAACACCACATCAATTCCAAGATATATATTATTGGTTTTATGATTGAACCAGAAAGAATGTAGAAGGAATGTTTAAATTAATGCAAATTATGGCAAAACGTGATATTTGGCTATTAATAAATTATAGATAATATATCCAGGGCTTGAATGAGGTAAGTAGTATTGAAAACTGATAATAGCTAAGTTATGCGATATTTACTTATTTGTATGATTTCTAACTTTTATTGTTTCATTTTGTAGGATACAGCTGGTTCTGAAAGGTATGAGGCAATGAGTCGAATTTACTATCGTGGAGCTAAAGCAGCAGTATTATGTTATGGTGAGGAGGTATTCTATAAAAATTAACATTTGATAGGCTCACTTTGGCTCTCTCAAATTTGCCTAAGTTTGCCGGTTATGTTATAAATGTAGTTGTTTCAAGGTCTGAATTTTAATGTGAAAATCTGAAAACCGTGAACGCTAGAAATATTTATGGAATGTTAATGTGTTTCAAGTAAAAAGCCAATCGTGTGAGAAAACTAAAGTGTAAATAAAAACAGTAATTAGTGGTTTCATGTTGCTTCTGATTGGTTGCTGCACAATAGGAAATGTGAAAATCATTCAAAGTGTTCATGGTTTTTGGATTCGCACAGTAAAGTAATCTATCATTAAAGTCCCTGTTCCTGTAGTGTAACTTAATTGCGGCACACTTACACAAAGCGCATGGCACAAAAAGAAACCGAGTGAAAACACAACACAAGATGGTGTTATTGAGGGGTACACTGCCTTGCGGCTGGTTAGTCGATACGACTTCCGGATTGCGTGACGTAAAACAACCTCACTTATCTCCCCAGCACTACGAGCTGAATGCAAAACAGCACGTGCTGGATCGGACAAGAGTGTTGGTTAACAGGCAATGAGAAAGGCAAAGGAGCCAACAAACTTGGGGGAAATCGCTGCGCAGACTTAACCGCACCACTTAGGAGTGACCCAATTTTATTGAAGCGCAAAACAAACCCAAGGCGCCCAACCCATCTCCAAAGGGAGGGAGGGAGGGAGGGAGGGAGGGAAATTTTTACGAAACGCTAGTAAACTACTCAATGCTCTGTACGAGAGAAATGCCAAGTGAACCTTGGACGGTTTGCTTGAGCTTTTATAGCAAGGAAGTGTCTACTACATAGCCAGTTACGAGGACCGTACCATGCAACGGCTAGACCTACACGTGTACTTTGGCAGTTATCAAAGGAGCCTTAATAGATATGGCCAATGCTGTTGTTTGATATAATATGCTAATTAAGAACAGGGCTTTTATCTTAGACTTAGGTACAACGAAACCATTGATTGCTGCGACCTTGGACATTGGTGTGAGAGCAGAACTTTTACGATAGAAACCTTGAGCTCTCGTTTCTCATAGGACGATAACCATGTGAATCCCTGATCCTCCCGTTAGACAGATAATTCTCAACGCGCTTCTGATTACCACAGAACGTTTATTAGCAATGTGTAGCGATACGAATCGTGAAACCACGACGTTACAAAATGGTTGTAAAACAGTGTATTGAGTAACGAGGCGATTAAGCGAAACAAAGTGAAACGTATCGTAACAAAGTGAAGTGGAGCAAAGCGAAGCGAAGCGGTTTCGAAAACTAAGAAGCAATAAAGTAAAAACTACAAATTAGACTAGCTAAAGACTAAAGCGACCTTAATAACAAGATTCATGGACTAATACATGAACTAACCAAAAGTATAAAAGGTTGCAAACTTACTTCTGTGTCCGCTTCGGGAATTCACAAAGTAGAGAAGAAACGTTGATTCTTAGAGCTTGATCTGTACATGGTGACACGCTAACTAGAACTGAAAAGTTTCCTAAGCATGTTCGTAGTAATACTAGCAAAAACAAAGGATAATGGATTTCTTTGTTGGTAAAATATATCTGTCGGTTTCAACCACAAAAGATACGATTTCGGTTACAAAGGATGCCTTAAAGAATAGGAGGAAACTGCGGAAAACCATAAAACATTTGGCACTAACAATTGGACTACCTAGTAGCAGCACGCCATGAATGGCTTACTTATCACGAGTCACGTTCCATTAACAGTATTTTACTGATCAGACAGTAAAATCTCATTTGACAGGGCATTCATTAAAGGGCCAGGAGGGGATTTTCCCAGGAAATTGTGTCTTAGATCCCTGGCCACATTAATAGAAAAACAGCATATTGACCTGATACCACAAGAATGGATGATCAATGCATCGATGATCTCTTTTAAAGCCCAAACAAAAGAGATCAGCCATGTATTGGATCAGTTTTTGGTCCTGCATCTTACTTCTTAGTCACAAGCCAGTTCATTGAATTTTAGCCTTCAGGACACATAATAAATATGAACCTACATTTTGAAAGCAATAATCACTCTATAGGCCAAAGTAATTAAAAGAGAAATTATTTAGAGAAATGTGTATTCGATTGCGAAATCATCGCTCTTCAATATACAATATTCATATTCTTGGTATTGAACTGGATCTAGCATGAAGTGGAGGCTCTTGCAGGGGAATCTTTTCATATGTAAATGTGTTTCCCTGCAAGAGCCTCCACTTCATGCTAGATCCAGGTCAATATCGAGTATACGGATATTGTCTATTTATAGCTAAGGTGCTAATTCACAATAGGGTCAAACTAAAAAGAAAATAATGGGCTGACTTCAAGGCTTACAGTACCACACAAAAGACTAGTAAGTTGACAATCATTCGAAACTCAAACTTTGCGACTTTATCCTCGATCCTCGATCCTTGATACTCGAATGCTTTGAGCATCCAGGCTCGAGTTGAGTGTATCGAGTTTCAAGTCGAGTGCATCGAGTATAGAGTGGAGCGCATCAAGTTTCAAGATGAAAAACAAAAACTTCTTGCGTGATTAGTTTTTCACATGTATTTTCAGAGGAAAGTCTTCAATAGGGTTCATTCAAGTTAACAGTAAACAACTATGTCGAGGAAACAGCATTGTACTCTTACCTAAGATAATTTTTTTGGGACGTCACATGCAGCACATGTACATTTACGTCATGGACTTTTATTTTTTCCAGATCTCACAGACAAGTCTAGTTTTGAGAGAGCAAAATTTTGGGTAAACGAGCTGAAAACTTATGAAGATGTTAGTATCAAAGACTAATAGACCTTTTTACCAATACGGCTGCCATCTTGAATTCCGAGGAAATTATGGGATACCCAGGGGGCAGATGAGAAATAAATATAAAGAATACTGTGGCGTAATAACTTTTAACAATAATTTTTCGCTAACCATAGAAACCACCGCCAAATACTGTGACAGAAAGATGTAACACTTGTAATATTTGTTTTGGAATATGAGAGACAAGTAGTAAAAATTTATCCTGAAAGCTGTGTATATGATAAATTTTCTAGCGATTGCCCCCTCTGCAGCCCATAATTTCTCAGTCAAAACAATAGAATTCAAGATGGCCGCCGTATCGGTAAAAAGGTCTATTGCCTTAAAGAAAACAATGCATTACACCCTCTTTTAGTTAATTCATCTGCATTGGTTAAGAAGCTCCTTTATTTAAGTTGGTCACTTTTTAACTATAACTTTGGCTAGTTGCTACAATCTTGGACAGAATAAAATGAGAAATAAAACCCCCCTCCCCCCCATATCAATGTTGAGTTCGCGCGCAAACCAAACTGCGCCTTTTTTTCATCATTGAAATGGGGGGGAGGGGGGACTTAAATTTTTCATTTGTTTTGACCGAGATTGAATCTTGGACAGAATAAAATGAGAAATAAAACCCCCCTCCCCCCCATATCAATGTTGAGTTTGCGCACAAACCAAACTGCGCCTTTTTTTCATCATTGAAATGGGGGGGAGGGGGGTACTTAAATTTTTCATTTGTTTTGATCGAGATTGTAGCAATACATGTATTTAGGTGACTGTAAACATGTAATGATAAGTGTTGGTTATTTATTGCCTTTGTGTCTTTCTCCTTAACGTCTTGTGTCATCTGATCTATTTGCACACAAGTATGTTTACATATGGTACAACTTGCCTGTTTTTGTGACTCTTCTGATTCTGTCAGCTATTTCCTTTCTAATGCTGTTGCCAAAGTAAATGTTTTCACACTGAAAAAAGAATGCATTACTTCTCCACCCCATCTAAAAATTGGTTAGGTATGCTCCATTAACTTCGTTCAGTGGAATTTAATTTAGTTTAAAATAATGTCACATTAACCCTCGTATTAGTCTTGTTAATGAAGCAGTTGGTTGCATAATCATCTCAATTAGTTGTCACTGAAATCCTTCATTTATAACCGTCTATATCATTGTTTTTTTGTGGTATAATATTATTGTGATATATACATATATATTATTTGTCAACAGAACTGTAAAATATACTTGTGTGGCACAAAATATGACTTAGTTCAAAGTGACAAAAAGCTGCGTCAAGTAGACTACCATACCACAACAGATTATGCAGAAGGTGTGTAGATAGTTTGATTCACTTTATCACTAAGAATGTTTATTAAAGGGTAATTTTTACCTCTGGCCAAAACATACAACCACCTTTACTCCACCAATATTTGGTCTGAAGTATATATGAAATAATTCATATTTGTACTGCGGTTGTAGATGCAAGTGAAGAGTGATCATCGCAGTAAATTATTTCCAATTTAAGCAACTGGAAAGAAGAAGCCTGAAAAAATCAGGGCTTCAACGGGATTCGAACCCGTGACCTCCGCGATACCGGTGCGATGCTCTACCAACTGAGCTATGAAGCCACACATTGGGAGCGAGGTCAATTATTGAGTTCATGTTTTCCCGCACAGTGAAGTGATGTGAAGTATATATGAAATAATTCATATTTGTACTGCGGTTGTAGATGCAAGTGAAGAGTGATCATCGCAGTAAATTATTTCCAATTTGGTCTTTTTCAGTAACTCACTTTTTACTAAGAGATCACATTTCAAGATCACATTACTTTAACCCAAAAATCCAAATTTGACGACAATTGGCGATCTAAAGGTATACAGTAACCTTAAATGTGAAAGACATGCACTATAGCTCTTTGGGAGCTAGTGTTAACTTGAGGTACACGAATTACTGAAAAATGTACAATCATTCAATTATGTTTTATTGTATCTTGTGATGAATCTTTCTTACTTCTGCCAGTAGTTTTAGATAGTTTGTTTTTTTTTCCTTTTCTCGAAATGTAATTCCATTTATTTCTCAGAAATAAATGCCAAGGTCTTTGAAACCTCCAGCAAAACTGGCCATAATGTTGGTGAGTTTGTTGTTAGTTATTAGTGGTGATGATATAAATGAATATAACTTTCTTTATATCAATAACCTTAAAACACTACTTAACAGTAACAGTAGCTGCAAGTCTTTTTTCATTGGAGAAGCATATTCTTAAATTTTGAGTGCTCAAAAAGTGGCTAACCAACAGACATAGTAATCTATATATGTCTATATGAAGGGGTTTTTTACATGGTTTGCTTTATTTAATTAACACAAAATAATCTACAGATAAGTGCACACCCGAAATTGAAAGCACTTGTGAGACCTAGAGTACTTGCTGAAAATTTTAACAAGAGGTTCATTGGTCTATGAGAAAATGTATCCATGAAGCTGGGTCGCAACTGTTGCCATATAGCCAAATGTACACTGTATGTTCCTTGTAACTTTAAGAGATTTTCAAAGCTAATATTTCCAACATGAAGTCATCTTATCAGACTGGTTACCAAAAGTGATATGCTCTCTTAGTTTCTGGTGTCCATTTGTCTGTAGCTTATGGTAAATGCTACTAAGGAAGCAAACTGTGAACAGTGAGGCCAGCAAAGATTCCGCTATTGGCTTTTTGTCCACTTTTTGTCCATAGTAATTTATCAGGCTCCAGTTGCTGAAAGAGCAGATCAGCCTAATATCCAGTGGACATGCCACTATCCAGCAGCGAAAAATGTGTTAGTTGTGGTGCATTATACTCAGTGGACATTAGGGATGTAACAATACATTGAACTAAAGATTAATTGTGACATTAACTCTGCGAGATAGCTGACAAGTTGTGCGGCATTAAATTTTTTGTAATCATGAATGCATTATTTTCAACCATTTGTCTGCTCACTTCAGAGGAACTGTTCTTTCAACTGGCCCAAGATTATTCAAGAGAAGAGGATCCTGCTGGGACTGGTAGGCATAATTAACACTTAAAACCTAATGGTCCTGGCAAACAAGGACACATCATTTGCGGACACAAATGTTCCCCCGTTTGCCCGCGCGCGCAACACGCGCAACACGAATTTTGTTTCCGGGAAACAAAAAATGTTTCGGATTTTGTTCAGAAACATTTCGTGTCCGCAACAAATGTTTGCGCAGCATGGAAACAAAACATTCATTTTGTCTTGCGCGTTTGCGCGCCCTAGAGACATCTAGAAATTTTCTCCAGTCGTAAAAAATCTTTGGCTCGTTATTCTTGACTTTGTTTTTGTATCTTGATGCAGGAAGGATCCGATTATTAATTTCCGTGCTGCTTATTCTAATTATCACCAACACAATTTGAGACATTTATAGAGAAAAAGTTCCAAGTTATTTTTATTTTTTGATCTTTTGCATGACTGACTTTACATTCCAGTTTCATTATCAACTGCCACAGTATCATTAAAATATTTTTATCGCAAATGAGACCAACGAGTCCGCTAGTTTCCGACACTTCACGGTTTATTCTTTTCTGAGTTAGGTTTCCTTCCTTACAACTGTACTCTCACTCGAATCACACTACTCACAGACACTTCATCCCCCCTGTCACAGATTTTTCAACGCCTTAAAAATGTCACACGATAGTACCGTTTGCCATTGCGCAACGACTAATTCATCTGTCAACACGATCGCTGGTCACAAATCAGTTCGACTCAATTATTGCAGAACAATTTCTCACGCTTTGGACACTTTCGCTACTTGTTCAAAGGAGATTCATACAAACTATTAAAGGTACCTGCTACAGTTTGCATGCATGCACATCTTGGTACAAAGGGAACAAGGTATCGTTAACTTTATGCGAGTTTACGTGCACAGTTGATTTTCGTTTGCCAACAGCACCAACTTGTTTTGAGTTGTTGGACTCATGACTAAATTACATAGAATTTGATCATGGCCACTTTTATTTATTGGCTATTCGGTCCGGGGAAATACTTAGAAATTCAGATGTCAAACGAGAATAAAGTGATATGTGTTTAGGATAACCATTTAGGCTATGTGCAACATCCACTTTCACTGCCATGCAAAAACTAGTTAGTTTGGACTGGGCCGTTTTTTGTGTCTGGGCCAAAAAAGCTGTGTATTGTTTAAGCCGCCTCGTGTATTTGCTAGTTTGTTGAAGGCAACTCATCCTGTTGAGTGTTCTTTCTGTCATCTCGTTTTATACTGGGATGGTTGTAAATCGTGGCTGAAATGTGGCATTAATATTGGTTGTTTGGTTTGTTTTAGAAGAAGGAAAAGAAGAAACATTAGAACTGACAGAGCCTCAGGGACGTCATGGGAGGACGCTTTGCTGTGGTGTGCGGTTATGATGATGGTCGCAGTGAATATCAGATATAAAAAAAGAATATTAATCTGCTATACAATTCCTATATTTAGTGAGATTTTATTACATTTTGGAATACACGAAAACGAAAAACATAGAACAGAGAAGAATAGGAGTAAGTCATTTGCAGGGGTTAGTTTCTGTACATGAGATATAGGGAGTTTTCAATTGAGTGTCAAATGTAATTTTCGTTGGTTCGGTTTTGCTTTTTTTCATACCGTAGTTGGTTGACAAAACTCGCATCACTTTCCACATCCAAACAAAAGTAAGCCTAACACCTTGCATGTGATTTCCCGCGCTTGGTACCAGCTACATATGATTGGCTGGTTCGGTTGCTTGAGTCTTACGTGATTGGTCTGAGTAATGGGCCATTTCCGAGTTCGCTTGAGCCTCTATTTCAAGTCGAGTCAAAGTGCGAAAGTTTTGTGATGGTAATAAGTTCAGCGTTCCATATGAGCGAAAACTCATTTTCATTACAAAGACTTCGCACTTAGACTCGCTTTGAAATAGAGGCTCAAGCGATCTCGGAAATGGCCTATTGCTTAATGAGCACTCATTTGAAAATCGCTCTACCGGGTTGGAAAAAAGGAAATTCACAAATGTTTGTAGTTAAAAGATACATAACTAAAGGGTGACGGAGAGCATTAAGATGAGTGCTTTGTGTCAATATGCCAATACTCATTGTGACTACCACGAGATACTAATTGAGTCAGACAGAGACAGAGTGTCGGGAAAAAGGTTTCTTCAATCTCTGACAAGATGCAAGGTTTTTATAATCTAGGCTTTAATGTAATCCCCAGGGGGGGCCCTATTAAAATGACGAGGGTGTTCGTTGCACTTTTTAGAGGGCGGGGGGGGGGGTTGTAGATTGATGCTGCTTTTGGTGTTAAAACAGAGTTGTCGCAGTACCCGATCTGAAAAATGACGGGAACCGTAACCGTATTTGTTTCCTCTTGGGGTTAAAATTACTTTGGGCCACGCCCATGAAACGAGATTCTGGTACCTTTTAGGGTTGTTTTCAACATTTTGCGACAAACACCCCTGTCATTTTTATAGGGGAGTTCCCTCCGGATATGGTCATTCTGATGTTGTGTTTTTCTGTCCCAAAACGAATATACATTTGTTTTGAAAGTATCACCATACCTTTGGATTATCTTAATGAACTCATCTTGGATTCAGTTGGTTAACAATGAAGGCGTTTGGTGTCTTTTAGTTTAGTTCTTTCTGTGTGTCAGTGTATCATTGTATTAGTTGTTCAAACTATGTATGAGATAAATATGGACGATCTTTATTTATTACTTGGTTTTATTATTTTACTTTTCTCACAATTTGACCTAAACGGCTGCATAGCGGGCAAATCAAAACTCTTAATTAGTATTGCGTTAACTTTGTTTCTTGTTTTGTTTTGTGGTATGATAATAAAACTGAATCAACAGATTATCAGTTGTTGTATGAAGGGGAAGACACGAGGGATTCCATCAGAATAGGGGGCGGGAGAGATAAAGGGGACCGGTGGAAAGAGGGCGAGAAGCGGGAAGTCTAAAATGGTGGGAGGCGGTCCGCAAAATTATCGTGGAAGAGGGAGTTTTCTTAAGGGACAGACGGCAGGAAAGAAAAGTATCGGAAGACATGATTTCTAAAAGGGCAGTAGGTGAGAAGGAAAAATGTTATCAGGGACAAAATTTATCATGGAAAAATTTTATCTTCTTAAGAGACAGATGACAGGAAAGAAAATCATCGGAAGGTTTGAGTTTTAACAGGCAGAAGGTGAGAAGGAAATATTTTATCAAGGAAGAGTTCTTAAAAGGGCAGAAGGCGGGAAGGAAAAAATTTATGGGGGACCAGGCAGGAGAAACACGAAAATATGCAGGAGTCCGGAGGAAATGGCACGGGAAGGGGAGGTTTTCCGGGAGAATAGGCCGGTACTGGAATTTTCAATCAGAATATACGTGATTCTCATTTAGCTACTACAGATTCAGACTTTATTACGAAAATCTAGCCCCTTCAATCCAAGTGACAAGTAAGTGAATCCTATCTCGGACTATTACGTTGAACAGAATTCACATTTGACTAGAATGGTCTCCAACAAAATGTAACCCTGAATCCTGAAAGCGTCATCTGTTGAATGTCTTTCGGTTGGCCAATTTACCTTGATAGTTCAGTTCATAATACCATAGGCTCGAAGGAACTGCTTCACCGGCATAGCGCTAAAATTTCATTGTATAAACTAAACCTCTCTGGTAGAGCAAAATGGGTAAATATAAAGCAGTGTTCCACATTCTCCGAAGGGGGTTAATTTCGTAAGAAACTGTTGTGCGGCATCGGTGGGGGCGTGGTACACGAAAATTTGGTTTTATCAGCGGAGTTGATAGTGTAAATTGAACATCGTACAGGGATTAAAAAAGCTGACTAAAGACTAAAGACGATTTAGAGGCAACAAGAAAAGGCCCACCATTTCATTATCTTTAAAGGGTTTTACAGGGAGTACTCCTCTCACCCATCTAATAGGGTCAGGCCCAGGTAATCGGTTTATTTGAGGTCTAGAGGGATGCCGAGATTTAACACTGCGTTTTGGAATTAGGAGCGTGTTGTAGTCAACTTGGTGGTCAGATAATGACTTTACTTTGTTTAAAGCCAATAGTTCAGAAAGTCACGCTTCAAATGTGTAAGTTACACTTCAAAGATATCAAATTCAATTTGAGATGACGCCTGCCTGCCAAAACAAGAAGGGAAGAAGGGTTAAAACGATCGCGAATGGACTTTTTGTATAAGTTTGCAAGTTCTTTATTCACACTATTCAAGTACAAAAAAGAAGAAAAAAGAAACTAAAGGAAACGAAATGATAGAGGATATATAACTATATGACTGTACAATTTTTGAACTAGTGTGCAGCAGCCAAAGTAGCAAAGCTTTCGAGTTGGCTGCTGCCTATAGAGAGGGTCCCCTATACTTTTTTCGTGAAACGTGATTGGGACTATTTTTTTTCTCGTGAAACGTGATTTAGGTTTATTTGTTCATTCGTGATTCGTGATTGCCGATATTTGCTTTATCGTGAACGTGAACGAATTTTGGGAATTATCCGTGACGCGTGAACAGTCTCAATATTTTTACGTGAATTCATTTTCCAAAGTGGTATAGGGGACCCTCTATAGAGTTACAAGTAAATAAAGGAACGAAGGAAACAAATAATAATTAAGACTAAACTTATTCACAAGGCAAGAAGTATTATGAAGACGGAATGAAAATGTTATATTTAAAATTACTTTCAGAAAAGTCAGAAAACAATAACAGACATGATTACAAAATGAGAATTTAGTTGGAAATTCAGAACTATGACTGACATTCGAGGAGATGATTTTTATACCACTCAAGTTTTAAAGCTACTAATAGAGAGCCGTTTCAGTTTGTTGGTCTGTTTCCCATAATTTAGAGGCTGCATATACAAAAGTAAATTTGCCAGTGTTGGTCCTTACTTTGGGTCTGGTGTTGTACTTGTGCAAGCTAGAGACTGTTCAAAGAGAATCATGAAACAGTGAAGGAATATTGTACAGCTTAAACGATTTGTTTATTACGATCACCACAGTCAGTTCAGGGCGAGGGACTAATGGGCCATTTCTGAGTTCGCTCGAGCCTCTATTTCAAAGCGAGTCAAAGTGCGAAAGTTTTGTGATGGTAATAAGTTCAGCGTTCCATATGAGCGAAAACTCATTTTCATTGCAAAGACTTCGCACTTAGACTTGCTTTGAAATAGAGGCTCAAGCGATCTCGGAAATGGCCTATTTAACTCAAATCTTGGAAACCCTAACTTGCACAGGCAAGCTGTCTAATCAATTTTCGAGTCACAACCATATTTGGTAAGTCACGTGACCAGAACAGAAAAAAGCCCAAAACTCGAGTGGCGTACACTTCTGATATCGAAAATGATACCGATGGTTAACGATCGCCAAGGTGCAAAACTCTGCGTATCGATTTTTTGAAATTCGCGTTACTGTGAGAGTTATGACGTCATAAGCACGCAAATTCATACCATTTCGTCATTATCATTGCAGTTATGTACGTTAACAACAAATGCTTAAGAAGGCTTGTAAAGAAGGCTGGAACATCTCTGACTGGCAAAAACCTCGGAACTACACATAATTTTCTCCAGTTTTAGGGATTTTCTCTCTAAAGCGCGGTTAGGGCCTGGGGCAAGTTGCACATGCGCAATAACAATTTATAAATTTGACATGTTCACCTTCGCACGTTTCACCAATATAGTGCCGCCGAAAAAACAGTGTTTTACAAATACAATCCGTAAAAATCACTTGTCAACAACGCTAAGTCTGTAGTAAGTTAGCCCCCCCCCCTTCAATAGTCAAACCTACTTCGGTTACCTTATCATGTTTCAGTCCAGTTATAGTGTAAAGTCTGTCTCACAGTCAGCTCTAACGAGTTTTCCTGCTCAAGCATTCAGTGGTTCGATTTCGGCTTTTAAGGGCAAAGACGGTCCTGTCTACTGATCACTCGATCCTCGCGCCCTGGCAGATAAAAGTATTAACAAAGCCACACTATATCATGCCCATACATAAACAAGTAAAAACTAACGATAAAAACCGACGTTTCGGTGTCAACATGACGCCATTGTCAAGGTAAATGGAAGAAGAAACTGTTATGCGAGATTAATGGATCACTAAATTAACATAATAAAGATCGTAACAAGTGACAACAATTACAAGAACACTTTTGCTCGTATCAGTGAGTTCGACTGCACGTTGAGACTAGGTCTTAATTGTCTTATGTGCAGCATTTCGTGCACGAAACAATCAAATATACTGCATTTGCATAAGATATGAAAACGTTGCCGAGGTCATCTGGGATATTGCCATGTTTGCCTTGGTAAAGTATTTAAAAACACTGTAGAGAGGACGATTGTTGTCGATGCCTCTCTTCACGTTCGTTCAAGTGTCTGTACGTGTATCTTATATAACCTGCATCGCACAAGTCACACTGAAAGTTCAGTGTATACAACGCATTGTTTGTTAACGATCTGTCACGTACATTTAGGTCTTGACCACTTTGAGGCTACGATGCTTGAGTTGCTTTCAAGATTACAAGATTACTATCACCTGATGTTGGCCTAAAATCCTATCACTACTGACATCGTTCAACATCGATGGACAGAGATTGCTGTTGATTCATTTGCAGTGGTGTGCATGCATGTTGGATGATATGTCCAAAATTTCTTCTACCTTCCTGGAGACTCAACAAATGAGCACATCATCTTCTTACAAATCTCAAGTATGACTTAGCTTCACATGCAAAATGTTTAATTTCTAGCTGGCCCTAGGTCGTCATGCAGTAACATTTATTCCGGCAGTTCATGAAGCAAGCTTCACTAGCGTTTCATTTTTTGTACCGGTTTCTGTAATCTGCTGGTACCAACGTTTCATTGATGTGTATTTCTGGATTGCAAGCTCTTGCCTTGTCGTAGTAATCGATGACATCTTTTGATGTAGACTTTCGAATTTGACAGAGTTGAAAGTGGATGTATCCCAGCTGGCGATTTTGGCTTGCTAAATGGTGAGCGTTTTCCTTGCTTGTCAGTGACAGCGCATTATTGATGCACACTTCAGCTTCCGTAAGATAAGATGCCAGTTCCTTTCGCTCCCTCATGCTCTTTCCTTTCGTGTTGAGTATGTAAAGATTGTATTTGCAGCAACCGAAGTGAAAAGCGATATACGCGTCTGACTTGGCGACATCGCTCATTGCCTGAAGAAGCTGATGCGCATTCTGATTTGCCTGCAACCCATTTCTCTTTCCCTCAAGCGTGTTTTCGTACCTAGAATGGCAAAATCCGACAGCAATTTGTGTGGCCACCTGCAGATCATCTGAATCTGCCCCTTGCTGCACAAGATCTTGGATGATGGCAACGCCAGCTGGAATATTATGTGGTGCTGAGGACCACTTCTGGAGGTTTGATATTAAGCTCAGCCGTTGCTCAAGCCGGTGGGAAACAAAGTCTTTAAAAGGCTGAACGTCTAAATGATTTTTGTCGTTATCACATAGCTCCAACAACTTCCCAACCAAACTGTTGGGCCTCAGGTCGGGATTCTTTTCCATAAACCTCCTGAGTTGCTTCACAGCACTGCGCTTCTCACCACTCGCCTGAAGTTTGTTAACCTCCTTTAGAATATCGCGCACCATAAATTTGGGATGACCTGGAAGGCGCGCTCGAAAATACGAATCGTCAAATTGAAAGCCTGGGGTAAAATTACCGTTGTCTTTCATTGTACGAAAAATAGTTCTTACACCAGTCCCTTTGTCCTCTGCCAATTTTCTTTCCTTTAGGAATTCACCCACTCTCCTGTTTCTAGTTTTGACGGGGGG
Source organism: Galaxea fascicularis (assembly GCA_948470475.1). Classification (NCBI taxonomy): domain Eukaryota; kingdom Metazoa; phylum Cnidaria; class Anthozoa; order Scleractinia; family Euphylliidae; genus Galaxea; species Galaxea fascicularis. Next base: position 11,349,232 of record OX419336.1, on the reverse strand, counting down.
CATTTCCTGGTCTTCCATGAAGTGGTCGGGCTTCAGACTTGGATGTGGTCCAGGATAACTTATGATGTCAATGTGGCTGGGGTAGATGCGGACTTTAACTGGATCGTTGTGCTCAGGCTCATAACCCCTATGATAAAACGCATTAACGACTGCCTCTCGAAGAGCTTTCCTAGGATATGGCACAAAAGCTACAGACTCTTCTTCTTTGTCTTTGATTTCACTCAAAATGTACTCCAGTGTGTTCTTGATTTGCTGATCTATTGGTCCTTCGTGCTTTTCTTCGTGTATGGAGTTTCCGTTTTGATCATATATCCCTATCTCTGTTATTGCTCCTGCGAAGTATTTCTTTGGGTTTTGATTAAAAAACAGCAAAGTCACATTCCGGGGGGCAAAACGCTTTACCAGTTTTCCTTTCTGTTGTTTATCTCCCAAAGTCCTCACCAGTCGCATATTTTGGTAAAGTTGTACGGGATTATCGAGATCTTGGTCTTGAATTTTGCTACCAACTTCTCTTAAGAAGGCTTTTACGAGGTTCACATCAACGTCTTCTTCAGTCAGTTGGTTCCCTTTATCTGTGGAAAACATTTATAAACTGAATGATGCACAAGTCAGCGAAAACAATGGTAGCACGACAAAGAAAGAAAGAAAGATCATACTGATAATAAATATAATAAACACAGGCACGCAATGCGTGCTTGAGCTATTTTGTGAAGGGCGGTAAAATGTTGATAAGATAGGGAGAAGTCAGAAAATGGTTGAATGGTGAGTCATTTATCTGTGGCGCTTTTGGTTTTTGCTATGGTATCGGAGAAGTACGAGCAAACTGTTTTTCATTTGATTTTTGTTTAGTTTTCTTATTTCTAAGACTGATTTTGAGTTTGATTTGTACCAATTAAATAGTCATTCATCCTACATTTTTTGAAACAAGAGTTTCATTAATTCCGCAAAAACCGATATGTAATATATTTTCTATTATTTGTTCATTTTCTTTCTCCGCACTTTCGCAAACACTATATTCGTCCAGTCTCTCGAATTCCCAAAATATACGTACACGTGCTCAAACAGTTCCAGGACCACATGAAGAAATATTCGCAAACAAACGAACCACCAAACACACCGTAATATACAACACCAGCAAAAACAAATCAACGTTGGACAAATAGTACTGATAACGAGTATAGATCTGTAATTGCCATAATTCATCAATTTCTGATTTTCAAGTGCTTTATGCTGTTTACTTCGGACAGCAAAAATAGCCCGACCTAAACAAATGCTCTTATTTTAGTGTTGGGCCTTTTGCTGACAACGTCTGTGTACAGTAAGCAGATGAGCGTAACACCGCGTTATATCCCGAAATAAGGGCAATATTAAACTTACCGACTCGAAAACAAACCAAATAAGCTCCTCCGAATTAAGAGCGTCAACAGTTGCACAATATTAAAAAACCCGATCAACAGACAAACAACGGATCGAAATCCGCCAATGAGAAGAAGAGAAAATTGAAGTTGAGAGAAAAGTAACCAATAAAAAACGGTTAAAAGTGACCAATCATTGTCACAGAAAATAAATTCAATTAGATGTTGTTGTAAACAAGTTGAATTGACCACGTGCAAATCTTGTGATTGATCAAAGGTCATGTTGGATGCACGTGACCGATCAAAGTTCGGAGTCGCATTTAACCAACAACGCTGCCTTATTCATGTTGGAATTAACCAACGAACTTGCTATTACCAAACGTATGCACGTGATAGATCAAAGTTGAAAATCGCATTTGGTAAACAGGGCTGTATGTCTTGGTGCCTGTTTACACGTGAGAGACAAAAGTAATCCATTTGACAAATGAAATTGCTCACTATCCGAAATCACCATTTTCATTGTTTAACATAAAAACGGCTTCACTTCAAGGGGAACAAATATCCAGATTAAGGATTCCCTTCCATAGCATTTTTCTTCCGGACAAATATCACTTGTGGAAACAGCCACTTCTGATTAGACTAATATTTATAGTCTTCAAATCCGTCAAACATATGTTTATTTTCGTCACACAATGCTCTTCCAGTTTTAACAATGTTCTTGCATGCAAGTGAAGAGTGATCATCGCAGTAAATTTTCCAATTTAAGCAACTGGAAAGAAGAAGCCTGAAAAAATCAGGGCTTCAACGGGATTCGAACCCGTGACCTCCGCGATACCGGTGCGATGCTCTACCAACTGAGCTATGAAGCCACACATTGGGAGCGAGGTCAATTATTGAGTTCATATTTTCCCGCACAGTGAAGTGATGTGAAGTATATATTTCATATATATACTTCATATATATATATATATATATATTTCATATATATACTTCACATTTACTGCGATGATCACTCTTCACTTGCATCTACAACCGCAGTACAAATATGAAATATTTCATATATATACTTCACAATGTTCTTGCAGTTTTGACAAAATTAGTAAAGGAACAAAAAAAACACAAGAAAAATTACAAAACTAAGCACTCGTCCACTTCGAAACGAAATATTTGCTCCCCGAGTAGGAACCGCTCAACCAAATTACCGTGATGCTGAATCAATTACGACTAGCATTATTCGTTTAACGTTTTTTGCCGCTTTTCACCGCCTGCATTATTTCCGATAATCAGAGCATTCAATCAGTTCAATGGCAAATAGTAATATGTGATTTAAAGAACGCTGCTTGATCTCAGAACGGCATTTCTTCCCCGCTAGGTCTCTCGCGGTTACACTACGGTTGTTCGAATAACTCGATGTTTCAATTCTCAAAAACTAAATTTCATTGTTTTTAACCCTTAAAAATTCTCTTCAGAAGTGGTCGAGTGCCACTAACATAGTTCTACTTTCGTTTTCATCGGGATGACCGAATTCAAAGATGCTGAAAAATCATTGAAGGACTTTCCAGGAGGCGCAGGTTGTGCATCACACGCAATTCAAAATAGTAAAGACACTCCCCTCGAAAACGTGAGACGTCAGGCTTTTCAATACACAGTAACTTAGCGCTGATTGGCTCTGTAGTAATTTTTACGTGGACTCCGGCTGATCTTTGCTAACAATGGGAAACGAATCTGCTGCTCGTTTCAGCATACGTTCATTGGGAAGGAAAGATTGCGTGACGAACCAAAAGAGTGTCTGCGAAAGAGACTAAACACACGGGTGTTATAACCAACAAGCCGCGGCCGTAAACTTCAAATACTTTCGTCCCCACCTTACTACCTTCATCATCCATCGAAACAGCACAACTCATACTTCATTCTAATCTGACTCCAGTATCTCACGCCTATTGTTGTCATTCACGCATGCGTTAAATATACAAACCCTTTTCTCCGGAAAGACTACCATAACGGTGGTACCCCTTCGTGTGATAGTCATAAATATATGACGCAACATGACATGGACGACGCGTGACATTCCACGCTGATGTTCCTTTGAGCGTAATCAACACGCATGTGTAACTTAGTCTCAGTGCTGGCCATCACTGACCACATGCTTTCAAAAACACCTTTAAAACAGGGAATTAGATTGGCCGCTGGCTGAAACAATGCCATCTAAAGAAACCTTTATTTCATTGGTTCAAGGCAGAATCACCCGACCAAGGAAGAATTTCTTGAGCTTCATGCTGACATAGAGCGATTTTGTTTACACAAAATAGCTCAAAAAGAGTTGACAAGATGTGTTGCTGCGTGCTGCTCACTGGCTTTTACTAAAAAACTCAAAACAAAAACAAGGTGTCCAACTGATCGACCAACTGCCCGAAAAAATTATTTTTGCTGTCGACTAGAGGGGGGGGGGGGGGGAAGGAGGGGGCTGTAGCCCCTTTCCCCAGGACTCCCGCCCCGTAGACAGACAGACAGAGACATGCAACTATGATTTCCAGATAACTAAAAATTACAGACAACAAAAATATATATGGCTAATAGGTTGTTAGTTGATTAAGTCCTAAAGTATTTACTTCTTGCCGCCTTCCCCTTTCCTTTTTTCAAAGCATTCTAATATTTGTTTTGCTATTAATTCGTTTTTGTATTTTAGTATTTTCGCTAGCGACGTTTATCAGAAACATAAATATTTTGTTAGGTGACATTCTGCTTATTAGCTCATGGGTGCTGAAAATCGGCAAAAAAAGGAAACAGGAGACAGACTTTCTAGCCTAAAAACCGAATTCTGGCAAGCAACTCATTTGATTTATGAGCAACATATAATCGATTTAAGCAGGTACGTAATGAGGTATTTTTGAAGACGCTCTTTTCATGGTGAACGCTCGATTGCAAATATGATCTTGTTTAGAAAGGCTATATCCCTTGGCTTAAACGATCAGTATAACACTTTGTCAACATTTGACAAAAATAGGCAGTCTATGACTACATGTGCCTAGTGATATTGGAAGCGCTTACAATGCATTGCGTTACAGTTGCGTTACTTTGTTGTTAGTTCCGATGACATCGTTCGCATGTGCGTTGAGCGATAGATCAGTGTGCTCAGTTTTCGTGATCGATAGTACTCGTGTCCTCGCAGTTCGACTTTTTACCGTTGATTTTGAATCTGTTGTTCACCCCAAGGTCGGGATAGAGGTACGTTAATATTCAGTGATTTAGTTGTTACTCACTAGATAGCTTAGTTGATCTCTTGCCTGCCAGGATAATAGAATATTACTTCAAAGACGATTAATTTCTATCGATCATTTTACGTTCAGCGAACATAGACTCGATTTTGGTATACAATATAGGACAGTCTGTTATTGTTGTGCTTTTCAGTTTTTATGTATTGGATAAATAAAGATTGCCGTAATGCAAGACGATTCCAATTCAGTCTGAAACCTATCGCCGTAACAGATATGAAAAATAGTATAATCTGCAATGAATACATGATGAAACAACAACAAGAAACTTTATTGTGAAATAAGTATCAACTGCAACAATTCATAATTGAACAAGAACTAAGTAATAAAAACATGTAATGGTACTTTCTACTAATAGTAATTATGCTATCAACTTTTATAATAAATTTTGATATGTAGATAGTCATGCTACTGCACTGTTTTTAAAATTCGTTGTCTCTTAATCCTCGTGGCGAGCAAACGCATTCGACTTTATTTGTAGACTATACAAAGTCAGACTTGTAAGAGTCTTACGGTTGTCGAGTAGAAATTTGACCAGATTCAAACTTCACTATACAGCATCAGACTTGTTGAGTTGTGTATAATTTGGTACCTGAAAAAATATAACGACAGGATTCGGCAGGAAGTGCTCGTCCACGGCCACTGATCGATCGCGAGGGAAGAATCATCAACACTTTCTTCAGTTTCTTTACCGATAAAGCAAGAAAATTCTCGAAAAATCCCTTCACGTTGCTTTTAAGATCAAATTCTTCGAAAATTCACCGTAAGCTGAGCCTGGCTCTAGAAGGAAAGTAAGATAAATTTACCTTAAACATAGAAACCTTACCAACGTCGTTGAACAAACGCGCAATGTGAGCACATGGAGCGTTGCCATCTACGTCATGTATTCTCGGGATACGAAAATGAAACGAACATTGCTCGAAAGTGGTTTCGGGTTCTTGGCGAAAGAATACGAGAAAAACCCGAGTTACGGACACACACACGCGCACGATAACATGGTGCCTTGGGCTCTACGAGCACTAGGCACAAAAACACAAGGACCACAAGCATGCAAATATTTTTCTCTGTGATGATATAATTTGGTCTGACAAGCAGCTATAACAGCTAATCTGTTCGAAATACAAAATATTTGGAAAGTCAAGTTAATTGTAGCACAAAGCATAAATAGATGGATTGAATATCTCACCTTACAAAGCAAAAGTTTTGTGCCGGACCCCGAATCGCTCAAAAACATTGTGGCTGTAAAGCGTGACTAATTTCACACAATATTGGGATGTTATCTCGCATTCAGAATAGTCGGAAATTTTATTACGACCAAAAACGTTTATAAAACTAACTTGAAATGAGCCGTCGACCAGTAAGAAACTTTAACTTGCCTGTTACACTTCTTAACAAAGCGATCACCTTTAAATATTATTTTTATAGCCGGTCCGTGTACAAATTTGCATATTTGTGCTCCATCGCCGGTTCAAATTACTTACGTCTGTCAATTTCGTCTAATGTAATGCTTCTGGCGCCTGTCAATCAACTGCGTAATTTTACGGACAATATTAGCGCGTAAACGGTTCTTTTACCAAGAGGTGTGTCTGAAAAGGATGTGCTTCCACAAAACACAAACGAATGTAGAGGTTTCTTGCACATATCTTTTTAGAAAATAAAGTTGTTGTAAATTCAAAGTATTGTTATGTTCCTCATCCATGAGCTGGCTCAGAGGAGCCTTTGATTGTAAACTGTAGCCCCTTTTATCTCGCACGTAGTGACTCAAGAATTTACATGACCATGGTGATGATTCCGGCACGATTCAGTGGATTTCGCGCCGAAATTGCCCGGCGAGATTGTCACCGTTTCATTACCTTCGCTTCCTGTACCCATCAATATGTGATTTGCGGACACAGCTTTCGAAAAATGTTTGCTCTAGCTACGTAGCGTAGACCAGCCATATCAGGTAAGATAAGATGACAATGTTATTCGCGTGTGCAAAAATAAATCGTCATAACTCATGCGTCTGTACACTTTCGGTCACGGAAGTTTTATCGATTACAGACTGTACAGGCTTTACAGGTCGAACTTTTAAGCTGAACGCCAATTACCAACCATGTATATTAAATCTCGTCGATCATAAGCTATATCGATAGATTAATTTTTGTCGTGTATGTGACTCTTCTGTAAGATAACTGAAAAGCCCTTTCCGCCAGTATCCTAAGACAAAGTAAACAAGTCCTTACCCGGGTCCACTGCCATCCTGTCGTCAAACGGTATCCTGCTGTGCTGCTGTTCAAGTTGAGAGATTTCTACTTGCGAGGCTGTGATAGTTTGTGATCCCCTTCTGATGTAGTATTTCAACCCTCCATTTGCGCTTTCTCGGCACTGGTGCGGCCCGTTTTCACTTGCTATGGCCCATATTACAAGTAGGTGCCTTCCTCCGTAGAACTCAGGCGAAAGTCTGGGTTGATACTCAGGCTTGATGAATCCTTTACACAGTCCCACTATCTGCTTCTGTATTTTGTCTAGCTCCCCTCCTGGAACACCATGAACTTGCAAGTTACCGTCTTTAGTGTGCTTGTCATCCACGCCAATAATGATATATCCGCCATCATCATTCAACAAGTCATTTGCAAATGCGCAAATGGTTTTCAAAACCTGCGATGAAGTCGGGCCTGTATTCCACGATCTTTTAAATTCAATTGTTTGCCCTTCAGCTTTGTGAAAATCCAGTAGATCTTTTATGTTTGTGACCAGTTTACTTGAATTGCTATGAGCCATTTACCGACCTTCAATTCTGGGAGACGTGAATCCCATCTCCAAAACCTGACCTAGGAGCACACCTTTCTCGGAAAGCATAATTCACTGAAGTGATTGATTACTTAGGTTGAAACCCCTCCCCTCTTAACCGCAAAACAAAAACAGTCAAAACGAAATTACTGGACTGGATCCAGCATAAAATCTATTCGTCAAAATTGCACTTGAGGGCGCAATTTCCGGTTGGACGTCCTTAAATTTTCTCTGTAGATATGATGGAACGGTAGTTTCCATTTCACTTCAAAAATTCCTGTTCCACTGGGCAGTTCATTTTGGTCAGACTAGAACTTCTGGAAATTTTCTGTTCCATTCAGGCATTTCATTTCGGTCACGAAGAAGTTTATGTTGTAAATACCGGCTTAAATGGAACGGCAAATTTCCCATCGGACCGGTCCAAACTACAGTGGTCCTCCTCGAAACGTAGACCTCATTTCCCTGCGAAACGTTTTTAGTTGGACCGATTTCTCACCGAATTTCGGGAAATTTTGGTTGAATGGATCGTTATAGCTTTGGCAAAAAGGTAACAGCAGTCTGCTTTCGAGAGGTGTCAAGAAAATTGCAGACAAACAAATAAAAAGGACCGTACGTCAGACCTACGTCATAAAACTGATGTAGCGTCTTCTGGAATATGTCGCTTATATATTAACATTGATATAGTTCACCCGACACTTGATTGTAATATGATTTGCATGACCCTTTAATTATATTCCCGTGTTATTTTAGTTCACTATTTTAGTTCACTGTCTAACATATTTTGAATTGATTGCTGAAGAGCCTGAGTTTGAATGTCTCCAAGTGGTAGACCAAACAGCACATCGGTCAAAACAAACAAACAATAAGAGGGACCGTCGTGAAATTTTGTGTACCGTTCGCTCAATTGAACGGAACGGCAAGTGTCTGACTCTATGTACAAGGGTATGTGAATGGATTTCAAGAGTAAAGTTGACAAATGGGCTCCTGATGACACATATTACATACATTTATTTGGTCAAGCAGGTCAATGAAAAGGAAACTTTATAGCCGATGTGGACCTACAATAGCTACAGTTTTTCTAACTATGATTCTAAACTGATACAAATAAGTAAAACTGTATATACACATCTAGAATTAGTAGTACCCAAAGTTGATATCTTTACTATAAATAACAGAGCAATAATTGATATCCTCATTGATGTTTTTGCAGTTTTAGCTTCATTTTAAAGGTTTGAGATTTTCATATAGGTGGTTTGCAGCCACTCTCTAGAGACACAGATAACACTGAAATGTACAAATGCTGGTGGACAAACAAAACGAGCTAATGAGAGATCCACCAGCATGGCGGCAATGACGTAACATGATAACCACCTATTGTCTTAATTTTATCTGGTAACGAATTCCATGCAATTGCAACTGTATGGGTGAAGATTTTCGGCGTCGCACTTCACTTCTTGGTCTAGATTTTGACAAATATAAGAATATTCCCTGACAAATGTGGCGGTCCCTAACTTCTAACTACTGATTTCTTCTAAATCTAACTTATAAAAAGATAGATAAAAGACGAAAACAATAGAAATATTTTTTAGGCATCCATTTGGCATTTGAAAGTACAGTTGCGTCCTCCAGATCTCTTGATAATTTGTGAATAAGTCTTGCCAGGAGGCTCCTGGTCTTGCCGGTCTAAGGTTAAAGTCATTTATCAAGTGCTCAGAGCAGGAGCCCCTAGACGACAATTCCATGCAAGACACTTGGAACGATTGTTTTAGAGTAAATTGTCTCTAAGGTATCCTTGGATAGGAAACTCAAACGTTTTAACATTTTAACTTTAGCATGAATAATGAGGCAGGAGTTTGTACACACTGACGGTCCAGGAACGTCTATCATCAATTGCAATACCAAGGCAAATAGAAAAGGATTTACTGATATCCTAGAACTTGAAAGACCCAACAAATGGATGCATGTTAAGAATCAGAATCATGCGCTATTAATCGATTTCTTAGACACCAGGATGACACTTGACGAGGCCCCATTAGAGATTAAAAATTAATGGGGCTCAGGATACTTCCTACTCCCGCTTATCGCCGTGCGAAGAAACATTTTTGTAATGCTCACGGTCGTCACAAGGAAATCCGGCCCGCTCAGCAGGTAGTCTTCTTCGCAGCCCTATATTTTCATTGGTCCATATGACCTGTAGCTTCTTTTGGTATCAGGGCTAGGGGTATTGTTTGTGTTGTGTCATTGTTTCGCTCTCCAATCACAGACCTCCTCGGGAAAGCTACGGGGTCCCCTTTGTCTGGGGAGCGCGTCGCGTGACAACCCCAAGTCCCTAAGTGGACGTCAGAGTGGACGTATGAGACCTGAAACTTTCGTTACTTTACCGCAGTCTGGTAGGTACGTCATGTATGGGCGCTGTATTTTGCCGCTGGTCAGAACGAGTCGCATTCGTTTTACCGTGCTGCATCCTGGGAAGATAACACCATTTCATCTGCGGGTCCATCTGCGGTAAAATTAATTTACCTTTACTTCATTTTTGCGCCGAAAACTTCAAAAATTTGTCACCCTCTTTAGCATGAGAAAGTTAACAAGGTCACTACTAGAGAAAGAATTGTTTTTCTGTCCCCCTGTGTTGATTTCGTGTGATGTCCTCGTTTCAAAGCGAGAGGAAATGCACCGCAAATTTGAACAATTTACCTGACGACGTTGTTTTGGCCATCTTGCGTTTCTGTGACACTAGAAGCCTGTCTGTGTTATCCTGTGTGTGTAAAAATCTGTACCGTTTGGCCAGGGATGATTCTTTGTGGAGGAGTATTGCACTGCGTTGTGTAAACGTCCATCCTTCCGACAGAAGGTGAGCGAAATAGTCTAATGTTTTGATTTCATAAAGTTTTGTTTCCGTGATGGCTAAACTGTATTAAAGAAATGCCTGTTTTAGTTGTGGTTGGGACTGGAAGGAGCTATGTAGAGTCTCGTGGAACTGGACACATGGATACTGTAAGGACAGAAAACTATTCAAGTTTAAATTCAAGTGAGTGAAATTTGTGAACACATTTATTTGTACTCATCATAGCGCTATCTTGGGTTCAGGTTCCACCCCCTCCCCCCTCCCGTCCTTCCTGAGAACCCTCCCCCCAACACAGACAAATCCTGCACCCTAAAGCAACATTATTTTTCTTGACAAATGCTACTGTTATTCCTTTACTTGGGGACATTTGCATGTAGTATATTAGTGCTTGAAATAGAATAGTATTATAGCCTGCCAGTTTTTTCTTTCTTTGGCAGGCCATGCAAATTTTGACCTGGCATTAACAGAGCTCTAAAGTTAATGTGTTGCCAAAGAGTGAGAGTTTTGACGGCATAATGGTGTATTATGACGCTGAAGGCGTCCTTTCTGGGGGCATGCTCCCCAAGAAAAAAATGAAAAGGTGATGTAGCTAAGACATGTTTTCCTTTAATCTGAGTGAAATTTCCACTGTTGGAAAGCATTCAATGCCAGTACAAATGGAACATGGAGTGAATTGTTTCCAGAATGACGGTTCATTAGGGAGTTAGTTAATTTGAGGAGCCATTTTCAATCTCAAAATGAACTGTTTAAATAAAAAAAAAAACCTGAAATGTGTGCGAAATAATAGTTTCAGTGTGAGAGCAGAACATTGCATTCGTTTGCCTGAGTCTCACACTCGATGTGTTAGACTTAAGAGCTTTGTATTTACATTTTTTTTGGCCTGCCACCTACAGTGTACCGACCTTTTTACTCCAAGGCTAGTCACCATTGTCACTAAGCACCAGAGTATTACTGAGTGGCATTGCTATCAGTGTCAAAGTCTGATGAATAGTCTTCACTGCAATAAAGATCATTAAAAAAATGATAGCCTGGTCTTCAATCTGTTGCATCGATGTTGCATCAAACCCTGTTTTGGACATAACAGTATGATGATTATTGATCTCATATCTAATTTGCAATAGTTAATATCGCCTGAGTCCAGCAAGTGAGGAAAATGTACATGATAAAAATTCTCAATCCCAAATGATGAGCTGGACAGCAGAGAAAGAAAGTTCACTCAGTCTTATGACAGTTTTTGGTTGTGTGCTATTTAATGGTATTTTAAGTCAGCTGACTTCTCATTTTATAAGCAATGGTTTCATTCTCAGTTTCACTTACCGGTACCTGACAATCAGGGGCACCTAATGAGCAAATTAGGCAAAAAAACCTTTGAAGGATATTTCTAGGTTCCTTGTAATGTTTAAAGGATTGTTTTAGTCAGCTAGTAAAATTTGATCTGTTCGCATTTCTTAGCTGAAAATTGAAGTGCCTGAAAACTTTAGGGAATGAAGTCTTCATTTCAGAAATTGCTAGCTGAATGTTACCTCCGAGAAACTTCTCTGCAAACTATTTTCTTACCTGAAAATGCTAGGCAACCTTTTTAAGAGTCAAAAATTTCAAAAATATCCCTTCCGAAAATCTAAGGGACTCTTTTTGCCTGGATTTCCCTGGTTGCAAATCTTTTAGGTGATGTTCTAGTTAAGAAATCAGTAGCATAAGTCTTAGAATGGGTGGACTCTCTCGAACAGATATTTCATCGAAGTTTCTCTTTGGATGCCCCTGGACAATGGCAGAAAGAAGGCAGGCAAGTCCTGACAATCAGCCTAAATTTTTTCCAGTTTTTTCCCACTTCCCTGCATAACTTGCAATCCAGCTTTGAGGAAATTAAAGTTTTATCTCCTTGATCTGCATCAAAAACTACATGAGTGCTTGGCTCTTAAATGCCACTGCCTAATCACCTTTGTCTAAGGATGGTTCATTTATTGATCATCAGGCCACTATCAAATTCTTCTTAATTCAATCTTGTGACGGATTTTTGATCAACAAAGAGTTCTTGCAGTGATGATGGCAAAGTGTTAAAAAAGGCACATAAACATAAACATATGTTTTTGCAGCTACTTGGTAATATTATTCCAAGTTGTTTAACTTATATATGCACTTCTAATGGGCAGACTATTTAGGAACTAATTCTGGTAGAAGTGTCATGGAAGTTAAGAGAGTAAGAAATTCCTCATCAAAATTTCATGTTCCTCACAAAAGTTTGAATTTGCTCTTTTTAGGTTGTTGTTTGCAGAGGACGGTACAGAATTGTGCTGAAGTTCATAAAGCACATACAGAGCAATAAATTATTGTTTTTGGTCGTTAACTCTTCCTATTAAGCCACTAAGTTACATGTAAGAAAAGGTTATTTTCTTCTTTTTCACTCTCTTTTTACTTTTAGTCTGATGCCATGGATTCAACTTGGAAGACCCCAGCAGCTGTATGTAGCACAAGCTGCTGACATCATCTTGTACAAGAGCAGCAAACATAACAAGGGGCAATCACCATGGCAACCCACAAAGACCTTCAGTGGACATCATGGTGATGTCTATAAGTTTGTCGTCACTGATGGTCAGTTAGTAAGTGCAAGTATGGACAATTCATTGCGTACTTGGAACCTTCAGACAGGGAAATGTGATGGCCTGTACCTTGGTCATACCAGTGACATTCACAGCGTGGACTGTTATGATGATGTGATTGTGACAGGATCAAGAGATAAGACTGTCAAGGTCAGTGACTATCCTACAAGCAGTCTGTCTTGTATACTCAAAATGAAAAATAGGTTCAAATATTGTGGATCCATGCCAGCTTTTGGAGAGCTTACTGAATGATCTTTAGAAACTATTTCCTGAAATAAATCCTGTGGAGAACTCCAGGGAGAATCTTGAAACTGTATTTTTGAGATTAAGCTTCTTTTTTGCCTTGTCAGATTTCTATTTAATTCCCAGAAACATACCCTATTTCTCCCTTTATGTATTTAGTAATTTACTTTTACTGAAAGACAAAAAACTGATTTCTTATGTTTCATGACTGTCCTCTCTTGTCATATGTGCTGCTGTTGTGCAAGCTAATGTTTTTGTTCAATATTTTTGTTCCACTTGTGTTAGGTGTGGTCCCAACAGAACAGGTCTTGTGTTCACACCATTCATGTTCAGGACAATGTTTGGTCAGTTTGTCTTAACCCCAGCACAAGGTACTAATAAAGAGACTTCCTTTTCTCATTCTGTAGTACTTTAAAAATTTGGATTGTATGTGATAGATAAAATTCAAAATCAGGTTTAAGGAGGCTGGAAAGGGTTTTTAGCTGCATGCATGCGTGCAATCAGCACACACCATAACTAAGATGCATGCGTGAGACGCATCAGCCGAATGAATCAAAATCAAGCGCACCGGAAGTTAAATACTGTGTAAAATTGCACAAACCGGAAATAAAATCTGCCGAAAACATTTGTTTTTAGCTCGAAAGTTTGCTCAGTGACCTATCTTGATTTTTTGCCTGAAAAGTTAAAGAATTTAGGGAGCTTCCCAACAAAGAAATAAACATAGGCACGCAATGCGTGCTTGAGCTATTTTGTGAAGAGTGGTAAAATGTTGATAAGATAGGGAGAAGTCAGAAAATGGTTGAATGGTGAGTCATTTATCTGTGGCGCTTTTGGTTTTTGCTATGGTATTGGAGAAGTACAAGCAAACTGTTTTTCATTTGATTTTTGTTTAGTTTTCTTATTTTTAAGACTGATTTTGAGTTTGATTTGTACCAATTAAATAGTCATTCATCCTCCATTTTTTTTTAAACAAGAGTTTCATTAATTCCGCAAAAACCGATATGTAATATATTTTCTATTATTTGTTCATTTTCTTTCTCCGCACTTTCGCAAACACTATATTCGTCCAGTCTCTCAAATTCCCAAAATGTACGTACACGTGCTGATACGGTTCCAGGACCATGTGAAGAAATATTTCCAAACAGACGAACTATGCAACATACTACAATATATGAGACCACAAAGACCGAATCAACGTTGAATACAGTACTGATAATGAATATAGATATAATTGCCGTAACGATGAATTTCTGATTTTCAAGTGCTTTATGCTTTTTTACTTCGGACAGCAAAAATGGTCCGACCTAAACAAACGCTCTTATTTTAGTGTTGGGCCTTTTGCTGACAACGTCTGTGTACAGTAGGCAAATGAGCGTAACACCGCGTTATATCCCGAAATAAGGGCAATATTAAACTTACCGACTCGAAAACAAACCACCAATTAATTCCAAAATAAGCTCCTCCGAATTAAGAGCGTCAACAGTTGTACAATATTAAAAACCCCGATCAACAGACAAACAACGGATCGAAATCCGCCAATAAGAAGAAGAGAAAATTGAGGTTGAGAAAAGTAACCAATAAAAAACGGTTAAAAGTGACCAATCATTGTAACAGAAAATAAATTCAATTAGATGTTGTTGTAAACAAGTTGAATTGTCCACGTGCAAATCTTGTGATTGATCAAAGGTCATGTTGGATGCACGTGACCGATCAAAGATCGGAGTCGCATTCAACCAACAGCGCTGCCTTATTCATGTGGGAATTAACCAACGAACTTGCTATTACCAAACGTATGCACGTGATAGATCAAAGTTGAAAATCGCATTTGATAAACAGGGCTGTATGTCTTGGAGCCTGTTTACACGTGAGAGACAAAAGTAATCCATTTGACAAATGACATTGCTCACTATCTGAAATCACCATTTTCATTGTTTAACGTAGAAACGGCTTCACTTCAAGGGGAACAAATATCCAGATTGAGGATTCCCTTCCATAGTTTTTCTTCCGTACAAATATCACTTGTGGAAACAGCCACTTCTGATTAGACTAATATTTATAGTTTTCAAATCCGTCAAACATATTTATTTTCGTCACACAATGCTCTTCCAGTTTTAACAATGTTCTTGCAGTTTTGACAAAATAAGCAAAGGAACAAAAAAACACAAGAAAAATTACAAAACTAAGCACTCGTCCACTTCGAAACCAAATACTTGCTCCCCGAGTAGGAACCGCTCAACCAAATTACCTTGATGCTGAATCAATTACCACTAGCATTATTCGTTTAACGTTTTTTGCCGCTTTTCACCGCCTGCATTATTTCCGATAATCAGAGTCTTCAATCAGTACAATGGCAAATAGTAATATGCGATTTAAAGAACACTGCTTGATCTTAGAACGGCATTTCTTCCCCGCTAGGTCTCTCGCGGTTACACTACGGGTTGTTCGAATAACTAGACGTTTCAATTCTCAAAAACTAAATTTCATTGTTTTTAACCCTTAAAAATTCTCCTCAGAAGTGGTCGAGTGCCACTAACATAGTTCTACTTTCGTTTTCATCCGGATGACCGAATTCAAAGATGCTGAAAAATCATTGAAGGACTTTCCCGGAGGCGCAGGTTGTGCATCACACGCAATTCAAAATAGTAAAGACACTTCCCTCGAAAACGTGAGACGTCAGGCTTTTCATTACACAGTAACTTAGTGCTGATTGGCTCTGTAGTAATTTTTACGTGGACTCCGGCTGATCTTTGCTAACAATGGGAAATGAATCTGCTGCTCGTTTCAGCAGAAGCTAGCAGACGTTCATTGGGAAGGAAAGATTGCGTGACGAACCAAAAGAGTGTCTGCGAAGGAGACTAAACACACGGTTGTTATAACCAACAAGCCGCGGCCGTAAACTTCAAATACTTTCGTCCCCACCTTACTACCTTCATCATCCATCGAAACAGCACAACTCATACTTCATTCTAATCTGACTCCAGTATCTCACGCCTATTGTTGTCATTCACGCATGCGTTAAATATACAAACCCTTTTCTCCGGAAAGACTACCATAACGGTGGTACCCCTTGGTGTGATAGTAATAAATACATCACGCAACAATAGATAGATGACGCGTGACATTCCACGCTGATGTTCCTTTAAGCGTAATCAACACGCATGTGTAAGTTAGTCTCAGTGCTGACCATCACTGACCACATGCTTTCAAAAACACCTTTAAAACAGGGAATTAGATTGGCCCCTGGCTGAAACAATGGCATCTAAAGAAACCTTTATTTCATTGGTTCAAGGCAGAACCACCCGACCAAGGAAGAATTTCTTGAGCTTCATGCTGACATAGAGCGATTTTGTTTACACAAAATAGCTCAAAAATGGTAGGGCACCAAATTAGTTTTTCAGATAATTTACAAAAACTGGCATTTATAGGTCCTTTTTGTGGCCCTGGGGAATTGCCATGGTAACTGATATGACATCATAAGCCCCCTTAAATATAGCCCAACAATAGAGTTCCAAGGAGGCATATAGTTTGCCTACACCATAAAATATCCTTCTTTGTAATCTTTCATTGTTTCACAAACACTACATCAACGAAAAACCCTTTCAAACTTCCTTAAATCATTTCAGCCTAGGTTGAAATCAATTTGTTGTCTTTCTTAACTCTATTATTATCCATGGATTGTGAATAGTTAGGGTTGGGAGAAGGGTTTACAGACAAAGAAAATCAAAGAATCAAACAAGGTTGAAATTATTTTGACCAACATCATAATTATGCCACCGCTTCAACTGGCACATGTTATCCCTTAACTACTCAATTCATAGTTATTTTTATTTGCCCATTTTTCTAACAACTTTTTTGGCAAAATAATATTGATTGGAAAAGGCAATTTTGAAACAACAGTATCTTTTGCGAGTGAAATCAAGGAGTGATAGTGAGTGCACACGGCTTGAAGGGGAAACACTACCTATATTTGTACTGGTAGCTGATTAATATTTTTTCACTGAGTGACACTATCACAGTGATAAGGATAAGATGGAAATGTGAGCTGTAAAAGAAAGCTCTGGCTTTAATAGTTGTGATTCAAGCAGTCATGAAGAAAGACATTACTAAAGAGAGGAGTGGGAGGGGACTTGTCAGTTAACCTGAATAAATCAAAGATGTATTTGCAACAATAGAGCCTTGAAAAATTTTGCAATGTGCAGGGAAACTATTTTGTTGTTGTTTATGGCTGCAGTGATGAGGAGGTAATGGATTCCAACTTGAAAAGAACTTCAGGTTTTGTCATTGTGTCTTGGAATTTAAGTCGAGCTGTGAAATGTGACATTTGTTTCTTTTCCTTCTGAGAGGTCTTTGAAATCTATGTTATAAAATAAAATGGGCCATCTGTGTGAAAAATGTACTTCCTCACAATTTGATCAAACTTGCGTGCACAACAAGTCACTGAATTGCCGTGGCAGTTCCCCTTTAATAATAATATGTTGGAATCTGACTAGGACCATTGTGAGTGGCAGCAGTGGTCACACCAGGGGAGTCTCACCACTGCAGCTTTGGGATGTTGATAGGTAAGTGCTTAAGGGAGTAGTACAAGAAGAAAGTAATGCTGATTAATGTGACTTTTATTTTAATTTTGTCAAGTTACCAGATTTTGTGTAGCAATATGCAAAAGCAAGAAGCATATTAACTTTAATTTGAATGGTTGCACCTTAGAAATACATCCAGTTATGCTTCAGTATTTGTAGAAAGCATTTAATGAAATAACACCACAGGAACGTTCTGCATTTATCTGACCACATTATCATGTTCACATTTCAAATACATTTTAACATGCAAAAAAATGATCATAGTGTCACAACAGTCAATAATATTATTGTTCTTTGATTTGCATTAACCTTAATAATGTAATCTTCACCTTAAGTAAATTATTATTTACTTTAAAGCGAATATTACATTAGAATTACTTTTGACACATTGTGTTCTACAGTTGTTAATTACATGTACAGTCTGGTGATTCATCTAGCTCAAAATGATGTTATTCATGAGATATAACATATAGCCAAGCTTTCCATAGTCATTATAGGGTTTCATGACTTGTCAATGTCAAGTCATATAATTATTATGCTTGCAGTGGAAGGCTGATCAACAGCCTGGTGTCAGGAGTTAACCGTCTGGGAGCCGGAGTGCGTGGATTGAAGTGGGAGACACCATACACTCTATTGTCATGTGGCTATGACACCAATATACGACTGTGGGACATGAGACTAAATAACCATAGGTGAGAATGAGGTTTCATTGACTAACATAGACAGAATTGGAAATCATTATTGAAGGGTCAAGGGCATAACACTCTTTAGTGACTTTAACATTGTTTAAATAGCTTCACATTGTCAGAGTTGTAACAGGCAGGGAAATGCAGATTGTTGTGAAGGTCAGGGAATTGTACATCAAGTCAGGATGATTCTAAATCTTATAATGTGCCTAAAAGTTAGGGAATTTACTTGAGGCTAGGCACTAGGTTGTTGAAGGTGTTTCCTTAAATAAATAAATGTTTGAAAAAAATGTCAGTGCAAAGGATTTGATTCCTATGGCTTCAGTAGTGGCATTAAATTGCCCAACTATTTGAGGATGGCTAGTGAAAATCGCTTCGTTCTTTGTGAAAAGTCGCCAAAATGTCCTGTATTTTGTGTTCCAGTGAGTGGGAATTGTGTTAACATAATCATAAATGTCAGCAGATTGCTTTATACTCTAACAAAATACTCAACTGAAAGTTTTTTCTAACTGTGTGTTGTGTAGTGCATCATCATGTGTGTTGAAGTGGGAAGATCCTCATGATTCAGTGGTATACTGCATTGAATCTGATAACAAGTGGATGGTGGTGAGTGGAACCAACAGATATGGTGTGGTAAGTTACAAATAACATGACATTTATGGCATCAGAGTACACAAGAAAGGCAAAGAAACAAAATGTAACCAGAAAATGAAGATAAAGTGACTGATATAGTATCAAAGAAAAGTGGGTCCTAACTTCCCCTCAGAGAAGGGTTTAGAAGAAACAGGGACCTTTTTAAGGCTGTCTCAAATGTTGAAATTAACTTCATCAAGGTTCTACATGTAGAACCTCGTTTTGTGTGAGTGAATTGGGCTCTTTTTAACCCTTTATAAGTACCAAGTTTAATAGCTGGTAGGTTACAGTTCAACCCCTTTTAAGCAATCACCTTCAGGGAGATGGATTGTAGCCACCTCAAGAGAGCTGAAGAACTATAAAAGAATGCTTGGGGGTAGCTGCTTACGTAATACAGGATCGTGTATTTTCTTTCATGTTCTTAACCGTCAGTCTACCAAAGCCCAAGTACATGCACATTGTATGCCTGACTGTGCCTGCCATCAACCAATCATTCTGTTTTTTTTAGGGTTTTGAGTTGGAAGTCTATTAAAAATTAATTTCTTTTGTAGGTCAGAATATGGGACAAGCGCTTCAGGAAATGTGTTCGGGTAAGAATTACGATAATAAATTACAGTCTTTCCCATAAAACCATGAATACTAGAAAAAAATTGTGGAATGTTTATTGTTGCGTGACCAATCAGAAGCAACGTGAAACCACAACCTAATTACCGTTACTGTTTGCGGTTTAGTTTTCTCATGCGTGATTGGCTTTTTACTTGAAACACAATGACATTCCATAGATATTTCAGGTGTTCACGGTGGAAAGGCTGTAAGGCATTAGTGTGCATTTGTGTACATTGCTTCAGGTTAAGCAGCTCAAAGACAGTTTTTGTTCTTTTTTCCTTGCAGATGTACTATGCAGGAAGGAATTCATTCAGTCCTGTTTACTCTCTGTCATTTAACAGAACATCACTGTTTGTTGCTTTAGCCAGTGGAGTTAGGATGTTAAATTTCACTGTGTAAGTCTTGTGTCTTTAACTTACAATAAATTATTATTTGCTAAAGTCGAACTGAATATTGTCGAAACCTTGGGGATTATTCTACAACACTTACAGAGCTTGAGGCAAAGAATTGTTTGACTATAATTACAGAGCTCAACAACAGAGAAATCTGTAATCAACACATTTTATTTCAGATGTAAAGGTCACATGCACCTGTGGGAATCCTGCCATTTTCTTTTGCTCTGTATTCACTGCTAAGCAGTGAATCTACATCATACAATTAGTTAACCGATGATCCAATTACATTGCCAGAAGCTCTTTGTTCAGCTCTGAAATTATACCAATAGCTCATATTAGTTGCTCTGTCATTGTTTTCATCCACTAACATTGTAAGTTTGAGATGGTGTTAGTCTTCTGACTGAGTCACTGTTATTGTAGGGTTGATAGAGGGTGAACTGATTAGACTGCATGTTTAACTGCAATTTAGCTGCTTCAGCTTTCCATCCTTAAATCAGCTATTCAATGAGTCAGCAACATGGTTTGCAGTTGGTTATTTTCTGCTGTCTATCCAGTAACTTTCCACTACCCCTGAGTGGCTTGCATGAAAATCACTCTGGTGCTGTTCATGCCCTGAATGGTACAACTTTGAAGTTGCTGTGCCACTACAAGACATTTCAAGAGGGTTGGCTGTCACTTATTTGAATCAACACGTCTCTAATTCTTGCTCGTCAGTCTTTTCAGTCTGGGTTTACTTCATTCCACTTTTTATAGCTTGAAGACACCAGAACTCTTCTTGTTGGGTGTGAGCCTTCAGCCAATTTTTAATAGCAAAATGCTGCTCAGTACGACAGTACCTAGTGGTATTCTTCTTGAAAGAGCAGTGAGTGCTGTGTGATAATGGTGTCTTGTCCGGTGGCAGAAAATAAGCCAAATGAGTCTAGATAATGAGTGATCTGAAGTCTTTGGTAAAATCTCGAGTGGACTAGCATGTTCCATCCATTCACATGAAACAAATGTGTCAGATGTCTTCTGTGGGACGTAAAAGAACCCACACACTGATCGCCAAGAGTAGGGGTCGTAGACCCCGGTGTCGTGGTCAACCTTTAAAATACATTTGTGGTGTACGTAGTATTTGTAGCAGGTCCACATCAGCTTTCAAAAGCTGCCGATAAATATAACCTGCTTTAACAAATAAATAAATAAATAAATAAATAAACCTGCTTTGAACTCATCAAGCACACTATAGCTAAGAACTTGAAGGACACTAAACAAGCTTTTTACAGACCTTTCCTGATTGTCTAACAGCTATTCATATGCATAAATGTTACAGTCGATGATTACCTTTTGTGTTTGATACTTTCTTCACACAAGTCAATAAAAGACGATTAAGTGCCTCTAATATGTCCTATACTTTACCTAAAGTAAGAACAAAATTGATTATGGCATATTCAACATTAGATTTAAGGGCCCCAAAGTATGGAACTCAATCAGTGAAAATTTGAAAACCTTCTGTTTTAAAGTTCAAGGAATCAGTAACAAGCGATCTTTTCAAAGATTATTAGTTACTTGTAATTATATATTAACAGTTATGTTGTTTCCCAAATTACCTGTAAATCCAATTAGTCTTTTGCTAAATTCTGTCACTTTTCTTTAAGTTTTAATGCTTTGTATTCATATAAAACTTAATTGTTTTAGGCTTCCTTCATAGCGTAGAAATAGCATTTCTGCTTCAGTTTTCTTGCTGACCTGTAATTTATTTCTATTTAATGTTAACTGGCTGCCTGGCTCCGCTAGCCCCTATGATTATTCCAGGCAGTCAGTCCTCTAAATTTTTACCTCTAATATTTTCATTGTCGAAAATTATCTTTTGAGCAAGAAGGATTGCAAACAAAGATTGTTGTTGTTGTAATCAGGCCACCAAAGACTGATATTGGTAGTTCAGTGTCTGTTTAGTTGATAAAATATTGAAATTGTGCTGAGTATGCACTCCCAAATGCCTCGCAAGGGCATGAACTACACCTGTGACATGGTTATTCCCTTTGGAGTAGTAGTCATTACTTAAATGTTTTCTTGCTAGGATTTGCAACAAGAGAGATTGTTATTGAGAATTAGCGAGTGACAGCTGATGAAATTGATTGCCTGCATGCTGTCATGATGGATCTTTACAGTCACTTGCTATTTTGTTATTACCAAGTTTGCGAAAGTGAATAACCAACAACAAAATAACTTTTTTTGGCAACAATTTATTTATTTATTTACTTTTTATTTTGGCGGGTTTTCACTCAATTTGTTTCCATATTGTGCTGTTTCTACAATTATTATACAGGCTTTAACACCTTCACTATCCTTTTATAGCCAGCTGCGTTCAGAATCAAGTGTTCACAAGTAGTGCAGACTGGTAATGAGATTTGGTTCTAAGGGCTTGTACCTTACCAAAAGAAAAATAATTCAATAACATTGACAAACATAAAAACAGTATTAGTTCCTGTGGAAGGTATTACTGACAGAAATCTGTTGTTTTGTAATGGTAGAAGAGCTATGACTAGGCCACTGAATTGTCAATAAAGGAGCTTTCTGATAGGATCCATGTTTGCATTTTTAAATACAATGTAAGTTCACAGTGTAAAGATTTTCACTTGTAAGTGGACTGAACAGAAACTTCAACAATATGTCTTGTAAACCTTTGCAAATAGGTTAGTAAAGATAATGTTGAGTACAATCATTTAATGTGAGGCTTCTATTAAGAAGGCATACCTTTGATTATTGCAAGCCTGTTGATTTAAGTGCAAACATGATCAGTTAAGGTATGCTGTTCCTGTGCATGATGTTGTTGAATGCAGAGGTTTCAGTATTTTTTGGAATAGCTGTCTGAGCTGACCAAAGTAGGTGGTGACCTGATGAACATATTTTAATCATTTGGGTGAAAATGTGGACAGAGTAAGCGGCAGTGAGAGGTAAATTATGACAAAGTAGGCAGCAGATTCTGCTGACTTCTAAGGAAACCCCTGTGAATGTCAATTACGCACATGTACCTTTCAGCATCCTTAACATAACTGCAGACATGTTAATTAACAAAACTCAGGTTCACAATTTGTACATTTGTTCTATCAAATGTATACCTTCAAGCTTAGTAAAGATCCCCTGTATGGTAAATTGAAGATAAGGTATTTATTCCACTTAATTAATACTTTTTTAAAAATTAGTCAATATTTGTCGAGTTGAAAGTTCAAGCCTAGGGAAGCCTCTAAATAGAAAACCTACTGAGAGTTATCTTGCATGAAGTGATTAAAGTTTTTGATTGGAGCTTTTTATTACATGTACGAAAAAGGAAATTGAAAAAAGGCCTTAAAATAATATTGTTAAAATGTACAAACGGCTACTGGGTTGCTTGAATGGCAACATGCTTCCAGTCTGCCACAACATCCCATTATCTGACATCTGACGTTTGTCAGTGGCTTGCATCATAAGTCAAAGAGCAGCTTAGCTGGCAAGAAGTACCTTTGTCTTAATAGGGAAAAGTTTGGTTATGGGCTATGAAACATTAATTTTGGTTTCTAAATAATTATATAAAAAAAAAGAATTAAAAATATCTACAAAGCCAAAATAGCTTTTGTTGGTTAGTCATTTTCTGGGTTATATTGGAATATAAACACAAATGTACCTGTAGGTTTCTTATACTTAATGGTTTCACCAATTCAAGTATTGCACCCAGAATGCTTGCCATAATAGAGAACTAATAGATGTGATGATATCGCAAGTCTGTATTTGCTTTTCTTTTATATGTGGATACTTCAGCAAGAGGCAGTTGGACTCTTCTTACCAAATGAGTGACAAGGACAAAATAAAATCAGAAAATTCTGTCAGGTACCACATTACTTACAAAAATGGTCTTGATCTCAACATTTGAGTCCTTGTAGTATTGAAATATGTTCTGAATCTGAAGGACACTTTGACAAAATTAAATTTCTAAATGATGGTTATGTGGTTGTAAGACTCTTTATTAAGCCTTTTGATGTTGAGCATACACTACTTATCCTTCCTAAAATTATTTCTTATGATAATATTGTTCATTGCCATACTCAAAACACTGCTCAATTTCCTCCTCAATCATTAATTGTCCACATGAATTGAGTGGAAGACTCTGGACTTCCCAGTGGCCTGAACTGTGGTTGATACTCTGGTGGAATGGACACTTGTTTAATTTTAATTGCTGGGTTATACCTACGGGCCTTTTCATAGTAAGCTATCACTTGTTCTTCTGTTGACTTCTTTATTTGTAATAGTTCCGAATGAATATAGCCCAGCAGAAGGTGATGATTGGCCAAATGGTGCTTGTAGTAATCTTCATTGGTGAGTTGTATGGCCTTGTTGACATAGTCTTCTGCCTCCTTAAGGTAGCGTGCAAGGTCTTTCCTTTTCTGTGCTCCCTTAGCCGTCATCTTGTATAAGTGAAACTTACAGTATGCAAACTGGTATGCCACATAGCCATAGGTCTGAGTAATCTCACCCATTGCCTCAAAAAGCTTATGGGCATTTTGGACAGCTGAGAGCACTCGCTGGCCATCAGCACTTCTCTCCATACATAGGTTAACTGCCTTTGTAACAACAGAGTGTAGATCTTCATTTCGTGCACCCTCCTCTACCAGCCTCTTTACAATAGAAACCCCCTGTGAAATGTCCTGAATTTCTTCAGCAACACACCATTTGCAAAGTTCTGAGATGAGAGGTATTCGTCGCTGTAGTTTGTCAGAAATGAATTGCTTATATGGTTGAATGTTTGGGTGGTCCATATCATTATCATGCAACTCCACCAGTTTAGAAATCAACATTTCAGATCCTAAAAAGGAGTGCTCATCATTTAGGTGTTCATCAAGGAATCCTTTGAGGGATTTTATGGCTTCATGTTTTTCCCCCTTTGTGCAAAGATTGTCAACTTCTCTTAAAATTGAGTAGGCAATGTACTTTGGGTGGCCAGGAAGACGAACACGGAAGTATGATGAATTAAAATGGAAGGATGGCTGGGGATTATTGTTCTTCTTCATTGTTCGGTAAATGGTCCTTACACCTGTGAACCGCCCTTCAGCCAATTTCCTTTCCTTAAGAAACTCGGCAATCCGCCTGTTCCTAGATGGTACACAAGGCACTTCACTTCCCTCTGAGAAATCTTCTGATTTGAGAGAGGGATCAGGACCTGGATAACTAATGACATCAATGCAATTTGGTTTGATGTGTATCTTGATTGGATTGTTGTCACACTCTTCATAGCCCCTATGATGGAAAGCATTCACAACTGCCTCACGAAGGGCTCGTGTTGGATAGGCAACAAACTCATGGCGAGCTTCTTCTTTTGTTGTCTTGAGAATAAAAGACAACGTCTCCTCAATTTGTTGGTCAATCGGTCCAGTTATTGTTTTTTCCTCTGTCACATCACCATCATGTGTATATATTCCAATTTCAGTTTTTGCCCCTGTGAAATAATCATGTGGGATTGGATTGAAGAACAAAAGGGCAACATTTCTTGGAGCCAAAACTGGGATAAGCATGTCACCATCTCTTTTGTCTCCAATGTGCCTAACAAGTTTTAACCTGTCATAAAAATAAGCTGCGGGCTTATTATCTACTTCTTGTAACAGCTGGCTTCCAACTCCCTTCAAAAACTTCCTCACCAGATTGAAGTCAATGTCATCTTCAGACAACTGCTTGCCACATCCTAGATTAAAAAAAACAGAGAAACACTTGTTTCAAGATAAACTTTGTTGAGAGGGCTTGAACAGAACAAGGAAAGGAATAGCTGGATTACCAAGTTTATATGGAAATAAAGAATGCACCCCATGCCAAAGAATATATTATTGCAATCAACAAGCATTTTCTCCAGTAGCTTATTCAGTGTTTGCCATAAATGATGACTAAGGATCATCAGCTTTGAGACTGAACACAGTCTGGACCCCTTGCTCACGTCCCTGCCTTATCCCGGGTTATAGGAGGCGAGGATTTACATTGAGTGGTGCATAACAATCCGAGCGAAGAAGCGAAGCGAAGAACTTACGGATAATGTGAGGATTTGCACAGAAAGCCAGGAACTGCAGTTTGTAGAAGGCATTCAATTTCCAAAAACAAAAAGAGAAAGGGGCGACTTAGCGAGAGCAAGCGAATTCCCATCCCTTTTGGCGCTGGACACGAATGTTGTTTTCCAAGGGAAGCTTCTCGTAAGTATATAAACATAGCTGAGAAAGCTTAAGTTGGACGAGATATTATAAACAATTTTAGAAAATTCAATTACCGGAGTCGAGTGCGCGCCTGTCATCAAATGGAATCTTGCAGTGAATAGACAGCAGGTGACGTTCTTCTTCTGGAGAAGCTTTCTTGGTTTCTGTCGCCCTCCTGATATAGTAGCGGTTCTCTCCTTTTTCGCTCTCTCTGCAGGTGTGAGGTCTGTTGTCCGACGCGATGGCCCAGATTACAAGTACGTGTTTTCTAACTCCCTCAAAATAAACGACTTCTGGTGAAATGATGGGGAAATATTCTGGCTTGATGTTGGCTCTGCATGCCCCCATTATCTCCTTCTGAATCTTATCTAGATCTCTCCTTAGAACACCAAATGGGGGAAGCACAATTTGGCGATCATCTTCAGAATCCTCCCAATTTTCCTTTTCTTCTACACCGATGATAATGTAGCCGCCATTGTCATTATAAAAGTCGTTAGCGAAGGCGGAAATTGTGTGAACCACTTGCCAGTAAGTCCCGCCTTCTCTTTTACCATGCCATGCTTTTTTAAATTCTACGCGTTGATTTTCCACTCCTTTAAGACGTAGAAGATCGTTGACGTTGATTAACAGACTCGAGCAACGTTCAGCCATGACACTTTACTAATTAAATGTATTTTTACAGACCTTTCCGCTGCATGAAATGAGGCATTATCACGTGAGGAACATTTCCCTGGTCACGAAACACCTCGACATTGACAGCTTTCGTTGTTGATTACCGTCAGTAATTGCCTTAGATAGGATTTGAAACTAACGTTTGACTGTTACCGTGTGTACCGCTTTAAGTGAGTAAAGAAAACGTACATCGGCAGCTGTGTGAGCAATGGCGTGACTGTCTGAGAATCAGTCTCCCAGGGGACTTTGATAAGGAAATGATTCAGTGCAACTATTTCATTGGGATGCCAGGGATGGGTAGGTGGGGCATAGCCTTTTCTCTCTACTCCTACCAGTTTTTCTTTTCTTCGAATCTCTTTTTTACGCGACTACTTGTCTTTATTCATAGTACTGTTTTATTCATCAGGTAAAAAGCTCGTGGAGCATTTCTTTTCTGGTGTGCTTTTTATTGCATTTGTTGGAAGGTGTTGGTGAAATGGTTAGTTCGTATGCTGTTTCTTGAGTTTTGATTATTTGTTTTTTCCAGTTTCTGTGAACCTCATAATAGTCTCTTACGCAGCCGGTCTTTGTGTCGTCACGCAACCCATCTCGGGACTTACATAAAACAAGGACTCTTGACCGTTACAATTACTTGCTTTTTCAAGTGTGGATTTTATGTTAGATTTACTTACATATGCGATCATTATGTTGAAATGTGTTTGTCATCGTGGTTGAAATGATAACTGAGTTTATTATTTGTCTTACGGTTAAGTCGCATGATGTTGATCGCTTGGTGATCGTTTCCTGCAAGGAAAACGACAAAACTGATAGTGCTGCTAATATCACAGGTTAAAGCAACAGGCCGACTCGAAGAGATTCGTCTCTCTTTTTTTACACAAAATCTCGTCTGAATTTTTGGTTAAGGTTTCAGTAAAGAGAAAGGTGCAACCTACCTAACGGGCGGTGGAGTGTTCAGTCGAGATCTCTCGTTATATATGTTATCTTAATATAGTCATTGGCAGGAACTACATCTTAGCCTAACATGGGTTAAACTATTGGGTGGATTAGAGAGGTACCCCAAAATTTCTTTTTTGGGGGCTTAGAGGAGTTACAAGGAGAATTTCTTCGTTAACAGTTTTCTACCAACCCGTTAGTTCTAGCTTCCGTCCTGTTAGGTTCTTGAAACAAACGTTGTGAGCCCATCTTTGAAATCTAGTTGTTGATCCAACGTAAAGCCACCCGTCTATGAAAAGCACAGGGCCCACGGAACAGTTTTTAAAGTGCGGGGCCGCTCCCGCCTCTTTAATTGAGGGGAGGAGGCTGACTCCAAAAAGGGTTAAAGGAACAGCCATAAACTTGGACTTTTTCCCGCGAGGTTCCCCCGTGGGGGAAGGGGGCGTGGGGGAAGGGGGGAGGTGGCTCCCCAGCCCCTCCCGCTGCGCAGTCCTCGATTAACGTATTTCTCCAGCAAACCCTGCTTCCTGGTACAAATTTCGAAAAGCTGATTGAGAACGTTATATTTTTGCCGCGTCTACGCAACGTTTAATTGCCATCACCGTTAATAGTAAAAAAAAAAAATAATAATAACAAGTGATATCTGTATTCCGGATTTCTTAGAGCAAACTGCACTGCTTGTTTGGTGCCGTAATCGCACCATAATGGACAGTTCTGGATAGATAGCTAGAAACGTTATTAAAGTATCAGAACCTTAAAGTCCCTAAAGTCAGGGAGTAAAATCCTCCTTTGCTAATTAAGGGAAATGTATAATAGTCATATAAACTATGAAAAAAAAACCCTATATCTATTCTAACTAAGATCTAGTATGATGAATCAATGGTAAACGTACTAAGAGTCATAAACGAAAAATTGATTAAAATAGTTATTGTACTGTTATGATGGGCAGAGGTTACAACCCTCGCAGCCATCGTCCATCAGCAAGCTTTTTATTAAGGTTACGTCGCGTTTGCGAATTCTGGTTTTAAAGGCAGTTGCTTATCTGTCTGCAGCAGACAGTTTTTTCCCATAACTTTGGGCCTAGGTATCTTAGTGAGTGCTTACCATAAGTTACTGTGTTATACCTAGGGATAGAGAAATCTGAGTGCCTTAAATTATACAAGGAATTATGACCATTAAAACAGTTGAAGAAAATTACTAGAAGAAGTGGTACAACAAACCCGTCAGACCACAAAAGACGGAGAACCAAGCGAGAGAAGTGTTAAATCTGATTCTACCAATTTTGAACCCACACTGCCTGTCTTTAGCGTATGAAATGAACATAACGATGTTGCGACGCTCTTTGAACGGATGGCCTTCATTCCAGTCGTTAGATATCGTGTTGTTTATTTTCTCGTAGATACCTTTGAATGAGGAAAGGAAAGAAAAGAAAAGTTCATAGCAGAAATGCGGGTTTTTTTTAAGAAACGGGAGGACACATTTAGGATGGTTGTTAGGGCAACGGTGTGTGTTCACACTTGAAATTATTGAGTGCAACAACGTGTGTCCATACTAGAATCGAAGTCGTTGCGGCTGTTATATGTGCCCACTGCACGACTTGTTTTGGACAGCAGAATGGGTTCGCAGCAAAATCGTTATCAGAGGTTGGCCTATCCTTGTGCGTTAACTCGTGTTGCCCGTTCACTCTGCAATTTAGCTGTCAAAACTAGTGATAATTATTTCTTATAATTCGTTAACAATTCTCCGCGAGACTTGCAACAAAATTAAATAAGTTATTTCCCATATAATACATAAAAAGGTTGTTAAATCATTTTAGGACTTCAACTTTGAAATTACGTAAAAGAAGTGACTTAGAAAAACATTTCACGATAAAAACTTGCGACAAAACGTTGCTTGATAACATTGTAAAAAAGTTAAAAAACGATAAAAAGCTATAAAAAGCTAAAATCGACGACGTTTCGACGTTAACATAACGTCATTATCAAGTCAAGAATGTGTAAAAATAAGTTCTATAAATACTAAAACGAACAATAAGAGAAAATAGTTTACGGGTTGAACAAAAAGTTTCGCACGTATGGAGTCCGTTTGCATGTTCAACTTAGGTTTGAATTTCTTGATATAAAGCATTTCAAACACTAAGCAATCAAATTTTCCTTGGCACTTTCTCAGAATCTTAAAATTACTCTCATTCAAACGATCTCTCCTACCATGCGCTTCATGAAGATGCTTGCCAATTGCCGAATTTTTGTGCTCAGCGACACGTTGAAAAAGGTGTCGGGCTGTATAGCCGACATAATCTGCATCGCACAGATCACATACAAAATGATAAACAACGCATTGCTGATTAACAATTGACGGCTTGGCTTCCTTAGGTTTAAGGTCTTGTTCTAATTTCTTGCTTACGAAGTAAGTAATAAGATTGGCCTCGCTTTGCAGCCAGTTTTCGTAAGCAAGAAATTAGAACAAGACCTTAAACCTAAAGAAGCCAAGCCGTCAATTGTTAATCAGCAATGCGTTGTTTATCATTTTGTATGTGATCTGTGCGATGCAGATTATGTCGGCTATACAGCCCGACACCTTTTTCAACGTGTCGCTGAGCACAAAAATTCGGCAATTGGCAAGCATCTTCATGAAGCGCATGGTAGGAGAGATCGTTTGAATGAGAGTAATTTTAAGATTCTGAGAAAGTGCCAAGGAAAATTTGATTGCTTAGTGTTTGAAATGCTTTATATCAAGAAATTCAAACCTAAGTTGAACATGCAAACGGACTCCATACGTGCGAAACTTTTTGTTTAACCCGTAAACTATTTTCTCTTATTGTTCGTTTTAGCATTTATAGAACTTATTTTTACACATTCTTGACTTGATAATGACGTTATGTTAACGTCGAAACGTCGTCGATTTTAGCTTTTTATAGCTTTTTATCGTTTTTTAACTTTTTTACAATGTTATCAAGCAACGTTTTGTCGCAAGTTTTTATCGTGAAAACTTTGAAATTATTGGGTTTTTTTCTCTGAAATGGGAGACAAATACTTTGTTATACTGTTGTGGTGCTAGCAATAATAGAACTATTGTAGAAAATCGTCTTACCAGTGCAACAGCTTGTGATCCTAGCAGCTAAAAAACACGGAACCAGAAACAAATAAAGATGGCACACAAAGAAGAGGCACAGGTACACCAGGTTCAATGTCGGCGTGCCATATTTAACTCTGGACAGAAATTCTTTGGAGATGTAGATAACAGATAAGACGACGCCAGCTCCATAAGAGAGCCAGTGCACCACAAACCACACGCTGTAAGTTGACACCGTGTTAAAAACTACTTTGCACAGCTTTTTATGAATGGTGATGATGCCATCAAGGGTACGATTTTCAGTCGAATCCTCGATTTTTCTGAAAGCGTCCTGTGCAAACGTACCTGTGTAGATGTAATATAAATTGCAGCTTTCAGCTATCTGACTGGTTTTTCAAGTTTACACAACACTATATAACGTACGCAGAGCAGTGATTGGTTCAACGGCCATACCATATCGACCATTAGTATATACTACACAAGTTATGTTTGGTTAACTCGGAGGTGATGGTTAACAAAGTACCATTCACCTCCGAGCAGCCGAAGAGAAACAAAATGGCCTCCCCTTTTGGTTTCCGAAGAGGAAATTATTTCAATAGACACTAGTTATTCAGCTTGTGTGGTATGTACTAAAACAATTATTCACCTCAGTGTCGAATGTTTATCTCACCGAGAAATATCCACCACTGTTCACCTCCACTTCGGGTGGATAGTTGATAATTATTCCGCCATGCCCAAGAGATGGCGCCCATTAATTAAATCGTTTTCAGGCTGGATTAGAAAAATGAGATCTATAGAATCTAGCAATGTTACTCGGTTGTTGTTGCTTTTCCTTAGCAGAACAATTACTCCACTAGCGCTTGCTGAATATAGGATGACTATAACGAACTCGCCTCTATCCTTCCATACCCAACGCTTGGTCGTGGAATAATCGTTGAATACACCTTCAATTCTCTTCCCTTCCACTCTATCTTGCTCCGATAAACAAATTTGGCAATTTTTTTCTATTTTCAGTCTGATTCTAATTTTAGCATCTGTGGCAATAGACGACAGTCAATAGCTTTGGTCCAATAGTGTAGTACTCTTTGGTTACGAAACTAGACTTTTATTATAATGTGATGACAAGTAATGCTAAACGGTATCGTTGGTAACGGCACTCTTGAGTACCAAACAGTGCGACAGCCTCAAGGAAAGGTAGTCCATATTTTCTCTAAGGTATAGTCATTTGTATTGACATTTGCAATGAATCACTGTAGGAAACTGACCTTGAATATCGTGTGCAAGGGTGTGATTTACCTTCCCAGAATTTCCTCAATTATGAAATCTCGAGCCCGTTGTGCTTTTTGTTACTCAAGACTGCTGTTTACCCAACGAGACCTTGGTTTGAACAAAAATCTACTGAAATGAATATCACGAAAACGCATAGCATAAAAGTTAATCATTAAACATGGAAAATAGCATCGGGTGAAACCTGAATTTTGCGCCCGCTGGAATGATTTCACTCCTACCACTGGTCGAGTCTGGCTTCACCCGATTTTGCCAAGCCGACCAACGGCGAAAGCTACCTTAACTTCCTCAATAGCTCAGTCATGTAATACTCAGTCACGTTCAGTAAAAACAGAACTCAAGGTGTATTAGCAGACGACTTACCAAGCGTGAATGAACTGACTGCGAAAACGTGACAGGAAGTGATCGCCGTCCCCTGAGCGAAAAACTGTGCTGCGACTCCAGTGGCTAATGTCTTAAAATACGAATTACGGGGCTGACTCCATATAATGGCGTAAAAAACAATCACTGAACATAAATACAACGCTATGATGAGAGCGAAAGTGAAACTCAACCAATATATATCTTTTTTGAGTAGATCGTAATTCATTGTGTCCGAAGGAGCCACTAATGCGTCGTCTTTTGATTTTGCCAGGATAAAACTACCGATGAAAAGAATGTACGAGACGACAGCCGCCAAAGAAACTATCGTATAAACAGCGTTGGCAATTTGTCTGTCGTCTTTATGATGGGCAGGCTTTTTGTCCGTTGAATTTTGCAAGAACCCGCAGTCGAAGCCGTGACAGCCTAACACGACATAGAAATCGTAGACAGCTTGATAAATGCAAAGAGCGCTGACCAAAACTCTTGGAATGCAATTCCACGCTTGATGTCCCCATAATCCCAGCAAACAGAAGCAAAATTTGAAAACAGCCAGCAAAAAGCTGGTAAATCTAGATCTATCATTGTGCACTCGGCCATCGCGGAGGTCGAGGTAAGCTTTTCCAGATGTCGATCGTTGAAGAAGTGGTCGTATCTCTTCATTTCCTTCGGCGTCCACAGCATCATCTCTTGCATTTGCAGTATTTGCCATGGTTGAATGACGACAAAACGAACACAGATCGGTGACCGGCAAAATGACCACAGATCTACGCAACTTAGTTGACACGGTAGAGATCTAGAACAGCCTGTGTTGGACAGGGTCTCGCCGATTCTCCCCGTTTAAGTATACGGTATGATTTTCAACAAACCACATACTCTAGTTAACTTGCGTTTCATCCTGCATTGTTTAGTGTGTAATTCCGAAAGTTCCGGTTTTCCAAGAATTTCGTTAATCAAACTCAGGGGTCAGTATGTGAATCTGCACATAACGATTTCACCACCCGAAACCGAATGTTCCGGCGGCCAGTGAGACCAAACATACATATCTTTATTACGTTAGGGTTAAAATGAGCAGCTAAGTTAGACCAGTCTAGCAACAAAAATGCTAATCTACCGAAAAATAAATCGCAGCGAAGACAAAAGATATAAACTATTTAACCAGGGAAAAAAGTAGTCACAAAATGTAGCAATGATAAACTACAAAAAATAACTATATAATTAATAGATGAAAAGATAACAAGAATTGGAACCTGAGGAAACGCACAGCTTCATAAAACGAGGACAATGTACTTAAGGATCTTAGGCCGAGGATAAACACCGTACTTCACATGAGCCAAACTAAAGTACGGCATTTGACCCAATTAAGTTCGACTGACTTCATTTGGATCGGCTGAGGCGTTCTTCACGGGTGGCCAGGCGTGAAAAACGGCTGAAGATAGAGCTTGTGTCAAACGCCAATCTTCACATGCATAATCGTGGTATTATAAATGTCTATCAATGTATACATGTAAGTCAACCTCGTTCGGCTCATGTGAAGTACGGCGTTTGACCTGGGAATATTGTTCCAAGTAGCAGTCGCAAAGGCCCGGTTCAAACGTCGAACTTCGCATGTGCCGGCCGAATCTAATGTGAAGTTCGACATTTGAACCGGGCCTTAACACCTCTTAGGTCTCTCAAATACTCAGGTGGATATATTGTTGATTGCCTCACAGGCTGCCCAATCGTGGTGTGTGACATCAAAGTTTATATAAAAAAAATATACCATTTAAAGCAAGGAAATATTGATATCCTAGCCAAATAAAGCCTCTCTACCTTCACTCTACTGTTTCTTGTCACTGTTTGGGACGTCCAAGTGCAATGCCATCAGGGTTGGCGCAGTGGCGAGAGCGCTCGCCTTCCACCAATGTGGCCCGGGTTCGATTCCCTCACTCGGCGCCATAAGTGGGCTGAGTTCATTGGTTCTCTACTCTGCTCCGAGAGGTTTTTCTCCGGGTACTCTGGTTTTCCCCTCTCCTCAAAAACCAACATTTGAATTGATTTAGAGTTTATTTGAATTTGAGGGTCACAGAGTCATCAGTGTCTTAGGACTACTGTTAAGTGTTTAACCCTCTTTAAGTAAAACCTATTATTAGCCAACATTTCCAACCGCATACCAGTGACGTATCTTTCGTTTTTCAGCTGTCTTTCTTGCCTTCTCTCTGCATGGCGTCGAGTTGGCCTTAGCCATTTCACATCTCATAAGTGCGAATTAAAACTGTTAGAAAGAGCGAAAGGCTGCTTAATGGCCATTATTTAGTAGAATGGTTAATGCCCACGACCGCTAACCAAAGTAAAGCTGTCAGTAGAACTGTATCATCCTCTTGACCGAGTTTTAATAATTTCTTTTGTGAGTAAGAATCTGAGCACTCCTTCCAATCGAGTCGATCTGCACTCATACCTTTCAACACGGTATTTCGCTTTACACGCACTACTGGCTTCCCACTTCCTGACGTGACTGCGTTCACTTGCCTTGGAAAACGGATCACGTGCGAAACGTAGGGCGACAACACTG
Organism: Galaxea fascicularis; assembly: GCA_948470475.1. Classification (NCBI taxonomy): domain Eukaryota; kingdom Metazoa; phylum Cnidaria; class Anthozoa; order Scleractinia; family Euphylliidae; genus Galaxea; species Galaxea fascicularis. Next base: position 11,314,188 of record OX419336.1, on the reverse strand, counting down.
AATGGCTGATGGGGTTATGTGAAATGCGGCCTTTTATTTTCATTGTATTTGCACGTCTTTGTGCCAGTGTCTCAATGATTTTGCAACTATTAGGTGTGGCATTCCCTTTCGGGGTAGTCAACAGTGCAAACCAACAACGACAAAAAGAAGAATCCCTCGGACTGCCTGGAGAGACTGGCGTTCCTCCCTCGTCTCCCCAGCCTCGGCTCGTTCGCCTTGCCTTCTGGATTGTTTGCACTCTTGCTGGACTATTCCGAAATCGACTACTAGCAAGCTTTATTTTACGCGAAAATTATTTCTGGTATCTCAGATCGTCTCATCTGCACAGCGGCTCGTTATCTTTGCAGCATATACACAGGGAAGTAAAAACAGATAGATAAGAACCGCAATCACAAATGCATGGTAAGCAATGCACCCAGCTGGAGACTTCATATGGCACCGAATACGACACTTGCTCCATAACTGAACCAGTGCAGCACAAACCACACACTGAAGGCTGACGCGGTATTGAAAACTACCGTGCACAGGTCTTCATGGACTCTGATAACGTCATCAAGGGTGCCATTTTGAATATTCTGGATGAGTCTGAAGGTGCCCAGTGTAAACGTACCTGAGAAATGGAGATGATCAAGAGAGACAATGCAATTGAGCGCCTCTCATTTGCATCAATCCAGCCGCGCAAACGCCATTTATTAACATACTGCAGCTGCGTATGGAATGGTCCGTACATCCAGTGAACAGGTCTAAAAAACACATAATCACAGCTCACAAACAAGTACCAGTTTGTAATTGTGATCCATCCTGCTGCTTGGATTTGTAAGGAAACTAGACTGTCTCAGCAGTTCAGCTAAGAGACGGACCATTAGAAGGTCTTAGAAAAGTGATGGGAGGGGTGAAGAAAAAGCCAAAAAAATTCATTCAGGGTAAAAGGACGAGAAGAAAATTCGCGCAAAGAAGAAGAAGAAGACAAAGAAACGAAAAGTCACTGATTCACAAAAAAAAAAAAAAAAAACCGGCACAAGCAATGGGAGGAAAAAAAAACGTGAAAACTGGAAATCCCCATGTATCCTCTCCCTCGCCATCATTTTTCTAATGGTCCGTCCCGAAGCTGAGAAAATTTGTTTAGCAATAGGAGGGCAACGGCAACGAGAATGCTACAAAAGAAAAAGTTATATGAGCAAAGACGTCTTGGCCGCCCTTTGAAAACAACGACGTGAAATGGCCCAATTCTTGAGGACGCGAGTGCATGACGACAAAGTTTTTTTCTTTCTCCTTACTTTAAAGCGTTTCTCTGTAGTAATGATTTAGTTAATTCTTGGACAGTTCGCCAGCGTTTTCCAAGTTAAACAAATTTCCATAACCAGGACCGGAAAGAGATACAGAAGCAGGAAGTTATATTTTGAAATGACGTTTTCGTTGTCGTCGCCGTTGTAACTGCTAAAACTCCCTTATGATCGTCAATATACTCACCAAGTGCGAGAGAACTGATCGCGAAGATGTGACATGTGTTCATGGATGCCAAATGTGCGAGACATATGGTTGCCACTCCTGTCGCCACGAAGCTATTATTGTCTAATGTGGAATATAAAATAGGAAGGCTTGAAACCATGAGCATCAAAAAGAAAACGAAAAACAACAAGAAGACATCCGTATTTTGAACATCCACCAAGGACTGTGAAGGAGACACCAAGGCCGAGTCTTTTCGTTTGGCTGCTAGGAAAGAGCCTATGAAAACAACATTGGAGATGCAGCGGCCACAGACTTAACTCCATAGAATATTTGCGAAGTTTCAAAGATATCTTTTTGAACCGTTTGTTCCGTGCTGTTAACGGCACACATGGTGAAATCTGGTGAGTATATGACGAAAAAAGCTTGGTAAAAACAGATTACACTGACCACAACGCGAAGGATGTAGTTCCACGCCTGGTATCCCCATAATCCAATGGAACAGAAGAAAATCTTGAAACCCAACATGACGAACCTTGTGTATTTATTGGGGTTATGTGTCTCTCGACCAACCCGAAAGTGTAGGTAGGTCGGTGCTATCGGTTGAAGAAGTGATTCCATTTCATGAAGATTTTCATTTCCTCTATTGAGGTCTTCTTCCATATTTCCCTCTTCAATCTTCCAGTATTAGTGCCTGAATACGTTTATAAAATGGTCGAAGAGTAACGGGCGCTATGGTCGAATCGAGTAAACTGTATTACCGATAAAGCACGCGCCCTATGTCACGCGCGAACATTCTTGAGTAACGCATCCTGCGTCATGAGTGTGTTTGCGTGCAAATCTTTGGACAAGCCCGTAACAAGGCTAATGCCGGGGAGTTAAAGGTGGCACGACGACAACGGCAAGATAACGTCAAAGTAAAACATCAGTTTTGCACATACATTCTCCACACTTTTGATGAATGTGTAATTTCCCGTTTTATGGAAGACGCCCGACGAAACTGAAATTTTTCTATTTGCTCGGGTTTCCTGTGGAAGGCCTGAGTCTAAAACTGTCATCCGTTCTTCTTCTTTGTGTATCGTCGTTGTTTTCTACAAACCTCACTTCCGGCGTATTTGTGCAGGCGCTAAAATGACATCACAACGTGGGAGACCTAGGAATCATTCTCGTCCCGAAAGGCCGCGATTCTTTCGATCAGCACCAAGAAGGCCGGCTCCAATTCGTAGGTACGTGGTGTTTCATTAACAATTGTCATGAAGTGTTCTGATAGGTAGAGCACTGCAACCTGGCCCATACAAAACCTCTAAATATGATAATTGTCCGTGAAACACCACGTACCTACCTGAAAAGTCCACCAAACGTGGCGAACGATTAAGGTAGGTTTTAAATGCTTTACAAGTTCACGAGAGCCAGTAAATAATATAATAATGGATCTTTTGATTTCTTTAATTTGCAAACCTCTTAGGCCTGGTACAGACGCCACTCCACTCATGTGCCAAACCTAATTGAATTATGTTCGACTTTGGAGCGACATTGGCGCGACAGCTGGCTCAGACGGCGTACCGTGTGTCGAACCGCATTATACATTTATACATTGTCATAATTAATGCATTTGGTTCAGCACATGAGAGGAGCACCGTATGAATCTGTTGCCGCTCCAGTGTCCCATAATGCGGCAGACATTGTCGACTTAACAACGTTACCGCACCGAATTAAAACTGCCGTACCGACTTGATTCAGACGCCGCTCTTATGCCGGACTTAATTCATCGATTAGGTTCGGCACATGAGTGGAGCGGCGTCTAAACCGGGCCTTAGTCTTTACCATCCGTTCCGTGATTACTGGTTCATCTTCTGGTCCTAGAAGGAACCGTTGCTGCGCTAAATCGTCCACGAGAAAATCTTCGAAAAATAAATATTGGCTTGCCACCATTTCAGTTCCAAACCATGAACCGCCAAACGCGCTGGGTGCGTTGTCAAGGCAAAAATCTTTTTCTTTGGAATTTTCTTTTCTTTGGAACTACATGGAAAACCTGATAGAGCTGATAATCCACTAAGTAAAGTATATGGAATAATGATCTCAATAGTCATAAAATTAAAGACGTTTAATACTTGCGTCTGTGGCTCCGGTGCGTGTCTTCTTACAAATCCAACATGACGGTTTTCTTGTTGTGATGCAATCTCGTTCCCAGGCATTCTCGTTTCCAGAGGCCGCGATTCTTTCGGTCAGCACCAAGGATTATCACGAGAAAACCGCTTGCCAAACGTACTTTTTTCGGATCCGTTCCCCAAAGATAAGCTTTTTCATGGTATTGCATCCGATAAAGACCATAAGCTGAACAGCTTACTTCCGCCATCATATAAGGATTCAAGGTACAACTTAAGAAACCATCGCCCTTGGCAATGGCCCGCCAAGCAAATCAATTTCAATAGCAAAATTTTATACATTATCATAGTTGTTACAAATGTAATTAAGGTTCAGTAGAATGGTTATTATTTTTTACTTTATTCTTCTTAGATTCTTCTTAGACATAACATGAGTGTTTTATCAACACAAGCACTGTTGACGATGTACTTAAAGGATGTGATGTATTAGATAAGGTAATGCAATTTTCAGTACCGTGATGATCAACATGATACCTCTCGTTTTGCCAAGTTTCTGTATTGTAACGACAACCGCGGTGTTGATATGTGATTGCTACGTGGGTCCAGACGTCGCGATCGCGAGCCTGCAAGAATACCTGTGTAAAAGCGAAAACGACTGTCACAGAAAAGCAATAAACTAAGTGTGATATATTAGTGTTGCATGTGGAATCACTGCTGTCTCAAAATTAGATGTCGTTCATTTTAACAGTACGATTTATTATTCAATTTCCAAAAGATTCATTTGCCACTTGGAAGCCCGAGTGAAGGTCAACATGGCCTCTAGTTCTCTTTAAACTTGGACCCTATCCTTGGGATTTGACAGCAGGAGAATTCGCCTGGCAATTTGGTAAGCTAGTTGGAAGAATCGAGTTCAAGTTAAAAAAAAAACGTGAGTTCACTATCGTCACCGTCATGGTATCTTGCGCGCGCACCCATCGTACCCCCCCCCTTCCTTACGGGCCTGGGATTGTATTGTAAAAAAATGTTTTGAAACACCACCAGACAGTTGACACCCCACAAGGGCACTCCAGGTTGATATGGAACTGTTTTGGTGCCCATCTACTAATATTCAACTTCAAATTCCGATTTTAAACCGTCATTAAATCTTCAATACATACACACATACATAATCTTTATTTAACGTGGGATTTCCCTAAATTTAACTAATCCTTTGACAAAAATGATCTCTTCCGGCCCAAATATACCTAAAACTTCCTCAAAAATTCACAAAATATCCCACAACATAGTTTCGTAAGATGAGTAGAGGGATTTTTGATTCCTTGAAACGCGAACGAGTTGTTAACATTAAATCCATGTTAAACGACGAAAAAACGGCGTTCACGTTTACCCCCGCCTGAAGATCGGTCATAATCCTGCAACTGCTCTTGCTTACGAGTCGCAAGCTAAAGTACCACGGTGACTAAAATCATGACTTTTTTTGGAAGGTTTTTGAATTTTATTTTACACACAAAACATTACTTACAAAACTTAAACGGCTACGAACGCTACCGTATCTCCACTATCTTTCCCTTTGCAGGCTCATTTTTTCCGGTCTTTCTATCTGGACTGGGGGCCTAATAGAAAGGGCGGGGGGGTGGGGGTGGGGGTGGGACGTATTTGCGGCTGCGGACTTAATAAATTGTCACGTTCTTTAGAAATGCTAAATCATCTTTAATAACAGTTCTGGTTTCAAGGTTCTTCAACCGACTGCAAAGTGACAAAAAGGTGCAAATTTATCAGTGTAAGCAAAACCAAACAATTTATAGTTGTATAAAATGCAGTGTACACGTACACTTTTTATGAGTGATACGCTGGCACAACACTGTCCCTAATCCTAGAGACCTATCACATTTTTATAAGGGGAGTGGGGTGGGGAGTTGAATAGAGACAGGGGGCTTATTACATTTTTCATGCCTCAACCAGCTGCGTATACACAGTATTAACACAACTGCTTTACATTACATACAATGTATTACAACTAATACAAATACTTTTTACTTCTTACATACAAAGATGTAGTTGTATTACATTGCCGTTGTTACTCACAATACAGTCATTATATCATTGACAATGATACATAACCTTACATCGAACTAACCTACTTACAACACTTCTTAGAAAAACGGAGAAACTACAAAACAGAAGTTTTGTGACGCAGTGAGTTGCGTATCAATTACCGCATCACCCGAAGGGGTGTGCCTCCCTGTAATACAGTTCCACACCCGATTTCAGACCTAGCCTCTAAAATCCATATCCACTTTGTTGTAGGGTAATTAAGTTTCGCATCAGTGCCGAGGTCAAGAATTGGTAAAATTTAGCTCGAATGATATATTTTGGTTAGTTCTCTTTCTCCGATTATTCATTTCGAGTTGAAAAGACAAGTGCATTTATACGCTCTCGTTGTTCCCTTGAAAATGATACCCGATTTGGAACATGATGGTCAAAATCCATAACCGTTTTCAGACCAAAACGGGTCAAAAACCATACCATTTGGGGCGGCATATACCTCAGTGTAAAGCTTACATAGGGGAGTAACCCTCCCCCGGGTACTGCTCTATCAGAAGCGGTTACATCTTGCTTGACTGCGTAAAACTATAACTTGCAACTCAAACTTATTCTCACCATGAACTACGGGATGAGAATCACTTGTTTTTATACTGTGCTGTGAACACGTTTGCAATAGGCCACAAACACAACAAGCTGCGCACCCTCAGTTGATGGGATTGGAAAAGCTAAAATACAACTGGTCTTAGAAAATGCACCAAAGAGGTTTAAGTGACAAGACCAAGCCTTATCCGCACTAATGCGGTTTCGTTTGAAAACTCATACTTTTTTTTATGTGTTTTTGCGTATCGTCTGCACTAAAACGTCCGAAGACGCCGATGAAAAAAGAGTTAAACTAAGCGTCACGTGCCATCGGTTTCCAGCCCAAAGAGCTTGCATTGAACGCGGGCGCTCAACATTACACATGCAGAATGCTAGGTCCCAGTCGTTTTCATTGTTTTCGAGGTATTCAGTGTGGATAGGGAAAAACAATACGAAAACGATCTTCTGCCAGTTATTTGTTTAAAAACGAAAAACAACAACAACAACAAAAAGCCGACGAGTCTCCGTATACTGCACTTTATACAAATTCGCCAAAGTCCGTTCTCTCCGAGCTTACCCTACCTTTAAACGACTTTTCTTATTCTTTATGTTTTACCGGGGATAAGCCGAAGAGTTACTAGTTTCCCTCGGTGAGGCATCAGTTTGCAATAGAGAAGAAATGAAACATCATTGCTGTTAGACCAAAGAAAACGGAAAGCCAGGCCAGAGAGGTGTCGAACGTAATTCTTCCAATTTTAAACCCACACCGCGTGTCTTTGGCGTAAGAAATGAACAAGAATATGTTTCCCCGATCTCTGAACGGGTGGTCCTCATTCCAGTCAGCTGAGGTTGTGCAGTTTATTTTCTCGCAGAGATCTACGAAAGCAAAGATAAGAAAGAATAAACATCACAGATCCAGTTTAAGGGAAATATTGAGGTCACGTGACCGGTGTTTCTGACAGCACTGGCGGAAAGTAATGACTAAGATGAAGTTACGATTAAGTTGATTTGTAGGCTTTCTTGTCAAGCTCTAGGGGCTTAGGGAAGGCTGGACTTAGGGTTGGGGAAGAGCATCAACAAGTCAAGTGACTAACACTCCCAACACGTACACACTCATGACGGCATAGGCTTGAGCTTTGGCTTGAGCCAAATTCCATTTTGGTTGCGGAGCCTGTAATGTTTGAAGATTTCCACTTTCCCAACCTCCAAATAGTGCTTTGCCACAATACTAGTTGACCTATTCGATGCTTGTCCAAGATACCCTCCCCATTCATCTCTTCGTCCCGTGCTCAGGATTACACAAACACTTGCAGAGATACCTTTTTCTATGCCTTTTTGCAGCGTCCCCGAATTGAAACTGTGAACTGAATTTCTTACAGAAATCGGTGTTTCATTAATATTGGATAAGACGTCTTCAGTTCCTTCGGCTTGATTAATGTGTTGACTGTTTTCTACCCTTCTTTCTACATGATTAGCAAATTTTAGTGGGATCAGACTTTGCCATGTTTTTGTGATCAGGGAACACAATTTTGGGCCAAGAAATGGGAACACTAACAAGAAAATATACCTCGTTATGATCCTGTTATGCAGCCTCAAGACTGAAAAATACTGGAGACCAGGACAAGATACTGAATTTCACGGTTGCAAAAGTTGAAATATCATGATCAATAACCTGTTGGCAAAACTACCAACACTTCCCTGGTTAGCTGCAAAATGTTGCAGATTGCATTTTATTTCCTCTGGACGAAGAATTATCTCCAAGCTGAGCGTGTACTAAGCCTTCGACAGGACTTCTTCCAACTTGGCCTTAGACGCCATTTATACTGTATGTGCTATTTTATTTACGACATTTCAATGCTACATACACAAACAACTGGAAGAAAAAATATCGCCAATCAAATCATGTGTATCCAGAGCCTCCTGATCCTTGTGTGAAGGCCTCACCGGCTAAGAGGAACAGGAGGCTCTGGGGATAGAATGGCTATTATGCTCAACCAAGAGAAAATGAGGGGACAGAGAGGGAGGCTCTCGGTCCAGCCCTTGAGATATGTCATGTCCACGAAAGTTATTTTTAGACGAGCGAAGCGGTGCGGACGTCTCGGAAGACAGACTTCCGCTCGTCTAAAAATAACTTTCGTGGACATGACATATCTCAAGGGCTGGACCGAGAGCCTCCCTCTTTGTCCCCTCATTTTCTCTTGGCTCAACCTCATTCAGTAATCATTAATCGTCAGTAAGAGTATAAGCGAATTAACCAGAAAGCATACACAATGGAGAAAGTCTGGCTTTTCCAAGCATTTTAGTGTCGCATTCAGTTAATACTCAGTGTAATTTTCCGAATTATCACTAGGAGATGCAAGCCATCGACAACATGGCAAGACTGGAGCGAGGAAAAAAATGAGAAGAGACTGTCGAAGAGACCCACTTTTTCCGGCCCACCTCTCCCCAGTCCCCCTATGCTGTTTTGCTTCACGTTTACTGAGATTTTTGGGTGGGCGCTTGAACATTCAGAAAAGATCATCCATTTAGCAGTTTATAATTTCAGTAAGAATTGTTTTTGGTGTAAAAGATCGTCTTACCTGCGCAGCGGCTCGTTATCCTTGCTGCATAAACACAGGGGAGTAGAAAGAGATAAGTGAGAATTACAATCAAAACTGCGTGGTCACCAACACACTTTTCTCGCGTTTTCTTGGTACCTTCTAGTTGTGTATATATGCATATGGCACCGAATAGGACACTTGCTCCGTAAGTAAACCAGTGCAGTACAAACCACACACTGTAGGCTGACGCGGTATTGGAAACTACTGTGCACAGGTCTTCATGGATTTTGATGATGCCATCAAGGGTGCCATTTTGAATATTCTTGATGCGTCGAATGGTGTCCTCTGTTAATGTACCTGGAAAATTAAGAGCATCAAGAGAGACAATAAGTCAGATGAGGGTGTTTCTTGGCTTTTTTGGGTCTCGATGGGTCGGGGTGGGGGGCAAATGTCAGTTGTCAGTTACGTGCCAGTTAATACTAATTAACTGAAGACCTGAAAACATTACTGGTTGACCCATGTTTTAGTATAAATTACATATAATTAAATGCAGAACCCTTATTTTTTTAAAATTATTTGATTTCTACTTTTTCATCATCATGCATGACAAGCATCTCAGTTTCTTACAAGGAACTGCTTAAGTTAACGTCTAATTTTGACAATTTTGAATAAGGTCATTACCTAGCAATGTACCTTACAAATCCAGACGAAAACGAGCTCGCACTGGCCTTCCGGATCTGGAAATTTTACCCGTTTTCCCGGTCATTAATTTCGAGACAGTCGTCTTCCAAGTCAGTTTCGTATTCATCTACTCGTATCAGTTGTCAGTCTTCCCATTACATCACTCAACGACAGACAGACAGACAGACAGACAGACAGTCTTTATTTTACACCGACGTGTCGTAACGAATCGATATAGTAATTTAGTTTCCGCGTAATATATGTTTCTGGCACATAAAGTGTTTTTTAAAGACCGGCAAACATGAATAAATAAATTCCAGCGGACTGAAAGAACGGTCTATTGAAAGAGTTAAACATCCTGCCATGCTAAATTACAATCACAGGATCTCCGGGAGAAATGTAATATTTGAATCAGACACTAAATATAGCTAAAAATACGAAATGCCATTTAGTTTGCTGCCTGTTTCCTCTGCGAGCATGATTGGGAGCTATAGTTGCCAACGCCCATCTGCAATTATCGCAAAATTTTTGGCTCTTTCTCCGATTCCTTTTGACATTCTGTACCGGCTTTAGTTTGAAATTGCCAAGGCCATATATATTTTGTTGCCGGTTCTTTCAAGCCAAGAAAGGCCACCAGATCAGACTCTACGTTCTGGAAATCATTACCGATGGGTATGCGGTTCCGATGACGTCCGAATGCCGCATCGGAATCAAGACGATACAAGCCAACGATAGCTTTAATAGCAGGGCTCCGCGCCCACCATCAGTAAGAAAATATGGTAACCCATCGATTAACTGACCTAAACTGTCTCCTGTTTTGTCGTTTATATGGACATTTATGTCAAGAAAAATGATTAGCGGTTGTCCTAGGTTACCGTACGAGTTATGTTTGTTACTTGTCGTATTTTTCCAATTTCTACGAGAAACTGGTTTGCATTAAAAAATGCTCGTGCTTTTCCCAAATGTTTTCTATCCAATATTAAAAAAATGCTTGTGTTTTGTTACCAAATGTTTTCTATCCAACCTTTCATTTTGGATAGAACTCTTCGTTTTCTCCACTGTCGCTCATTTTTTGGGCACAAAATTGGTTGAAAAAAGGCCAAGCGAAGTCCGGGCGGTTTATATCCTCGGCTCCCGTTGGTAGGTTTTCAAGAGCCGGCTTGACATTTGGAAAATTCTCGTAAAGAGCAGTGACTCCTTGCCAAAAGTAAACACGATTTTGTAACAGCTGCAGCACTGGAAATACCAACATATAAGTTGTCCCTCATAGTAATTCTCGTTGTTAGTTAAAAAATCGCAGACTTTGAAGTCTAATTGCAGTAAAAACGTCGTCTGTTCACTTTTTACGGCTGTCAAATGTTTTTCAGAAATCATTTGTTTGTCTGTTGTTATTGCCAATCAGATGCTAACATTAACAGCGATGTGAAATATTTCGGTTTGATAGGTTAAAATGTCGCCAATACATGTTAGAAAATTTGTGACTCAGCCAAAGCACATAACCGGTTGTGAAGTTGAATTTAAAAGTGAGACACTGGGACTGTTAATCTATAGTTTAGAGATTTAGACCATTTGTACTGAAATGTAATCGGATGTAATTAAACTGTGATGAAGCAAAATCGTTTATGCTCATATAGTCATGTAGTCCCTTAATCCAACGTGGCAAAGGCCGATGATAAATCGAAAATGTACGTCAGCACATGCTTGAATCATGGTGGCTGTGGCTCTGCGGCAAAACAGTAAAAACTATAATCACAATACAGAAGTCCTTACCAGAGTCCTGGCTCGAGTCCTGGCATTGATTTTATTTTATCTGTAAATGCCATACAATAAGGAATGAACTGTAGAGCTCCGCTTTTAGCGGCTTGCCTAAATATATATATTGCCTGTCACCTAAAAAAATTTGCCTGTAATCCTGTGCGACAGAATGTGAGCAGTGTTTCTATAAAGTTTTCTGAGCTTGACATGGTTGTGGACAGATGGTGCAGAAGTAACTGCGACTCATATGATCAACCGGGACTTGGCTGGGGTAATTAGATAGCATTTTGATGACTGGAAATGTGGCTGAAGTCATCTTTCAAAAGACACCTGATAAAATTACTATAGAACTATAGAGCAGAACGTAATTTACGAATTGAACATTTCAGTAGTGTTTATTGAAAGGGCGTTGAAAAAATATTTAAATGTTGTCATTAAATATTGTTTAGAGTCGACATGCCAGTTGCAGGGCTTTATAGCAAGAATTATCGGGGCCAAGTTGTGCTAGGGGGCTTACCATTAGTCAGAACTGGCCGGCCAGGCCAGTCCATTTGTAAAGGAAATTCCACTATTAATAAGAACTGTCCAAACAGATCAGTTTATTTCTACATAGTATGCATAGCAGGAATGTTTTTTTTTTTTTTTTAGCAAAAACTCTCTGAAGAAGCCTGTTTCATTTTCAAAAAGGACCGGTCTGGCTGGCCAGTTCTGGCAAATGAACAAATTCGATTTTAGTGCTAAGATTCAGTTTTAATATTTTAATCCTAGGAGACAAGAAAATAGATAATCACCTAGTAGGTAATATCAAATTTGACTTGTACATATCTTTTTTAATAAAAAAAAATTGTTTGTTACATTCCTCATGAATGTTATGAACCACAATTTTTGTTAAATTCTGGTATTGGAAATACGCTAGATCGATGATGGCTTCAACTTAAAACTATGTTAACTATTGCTCATGGTAGCAGAAGATATTTTAGAACAATGTCAGTGAGGTCATACGTGGTATATTAGCTACGGAAGTATTTCTTTTCCCCAAGACGTCAACAAACACTTACTACGCTTATTATTCAACGGCTCTCGTGGCTTGTATTTACGACAAAGCAAATAAGTTATTACTAGGCTGGCTTGCAAAAAGCGAGGAGCTAATCGCGGCAAGCCAGACTACACACAGCATAATATAGGCATATTTCATAAAAACTGAACTGTATACAACAATACAACAATAGCAATAACAATGTGTAAAAAGGAAACCTAGACTTAACTTCAGTTGGAATTACATACAACAATAACAATAACAATGTGTAAAAAGGAAAAGTAGGCGCCCACACGCGAAAAGGCCTTACTTTGAGTGTTAAGGATTGTTTGTGGGTAAAATAATGTTCTGGGCCCGGTTGTTCGAAAGCCGATTAATGCTAATCCAGGATTGAAAATTAATCAGGGGACTTATTTCTCTCTCCCCAAACGTTGTTCAATGCCGATATTCCGCAAAATTTTAGATTAGGGGAAATCAATCCTGAAAAACAAAAAGCAGCGAAAACAACTTTCATCCAATAGTTAAAAACTGCAACCAAAGTTTACGCTAATCCTGGATTAGGTTAATAGGATTTCGAACAACCGGGCCCAGGTGTTGATGAGCGTGTGCTGTAAGAATGAATTCTGGTAATTTTAGATAATAAATTCAAAATATTAATCGGTGCAGAATTAGTGTTGATATCGTACATCAAATTAACAATTTTCTCATAACATAGAAATTCAAGCGGTAGAAGATTTCCTTTCAAGAAAAGGGGAGAGCACGTTTTTGAAGGAAAAGAACTTTATTTAACAAGGTCTTAGATGCATTTCCCCAAGAGGTTAATCCATAGGTTATATAAGGAGCAATAAGAGACTTATAAATATTAAGAAGGGTTCAAGTAGGAACAATATGTCCTGAATATGTCTTAACTTCGCTGACAAACCGACAGTTTTGCTTATTTTTGTTGTGAGGGTATGAATATGGTATTCCCAACTTAGATTTTCATCAATTAATCACTGATTAATAACCCAAGAAATCAGTTTAATGCAGTTCTTATCAAAGATATTAAGCTGCGGTAGGTAATTGAGTTTTTTCTGGTGTGGGCGAAAAATAACAAAGTTTGTTTTCTTCATGTCAAGTGTAAGTTTATTTGAATTTAGTCAATCAAATAAGTTGTTCAGTTCAGCATTTACAATTAATTCTAATGACTTGAGATTTTCGTGAGAATAAAGAACATTAGTATCATCTGCAAAGACGTCCACAAACACTTACTGAGCTTATTATTCAACGGCTCTCGTGGCTTTACTGTGGAACCCGGCTTCGATGGCGTTCGATCGATTGCGACACCCCGACTCTTCACCTTTTCGGAAAAAACTCACGATGACTGCATGAACAAACAACACGCAGTGAGGTTCAGTGAAAATACTACAGCAGGGCGTCTCTTCGGCTCGATTACGAGCCGCTGTTCTAGAAATGAGCCCCCCGATGCTCCCCGAAAAGGAGGATCCCGGGGCTTTAAAGTAATTTGAAGACAAGAAATTCTGTAATTGACTAAATTTGGAATTAATCAGTGGTTACGTCTGATGAAATAGAGCCCATCAAAGGATCTGGACATTTCCTGAGCTAGAAATAAATTCAAAATACCTTTCTTTCTGAATACAAACATCCCTATAACATCGGACCATGTTGGTTGTCGATTAGAAGTTATCAGATCTGTCGCTAGTCGGTGAGTTTTTCCTCGTTTTGTCGGTGGTCAGTAATATTTTTCGCCCTTTGTCGCTAGTCGGTTTATCCCATTCACACCCTCTAGTAACCTTGCAAAGTTTCAACATATCAGGTGTAATATCAGCTGAGAGAAAGTTAGTTGAAATATAAAAAATGTACAGAAGCTTGTATGACTGGGGGTATACGCCATACCCCCAGTCATACAAACGTTTGTAAACTTACATTTTCTCAGCTGATATAGCACCTGATATGCTAAAACTTTGCAGGGTTACTAAAGTAAAGGTGTTCTTCCTATTTCTGGTATCAGTTTTTCATTCAGTTCAATTTTAATCATTCAAATCCATTGCCACCATTTTGGAGAAGGGACTATTGAAGGGTGGGCTTCATTCAGTGTTGTGAAAAAGGGTTCAGCAGGTGGAATATCGGATACCATGGCTAAGGTATCGTCCATGTATCTTCTGTAGAAAGAAGGCATTTTGTTTTCGCTTTCCAGCTTCTCCACTTCGATAGAGCACACGAAAACATTTGCCATAAGTGGGCCTATTGGCGAGCACAGGGCGACCTGCATAACGCCTTGATCTTCCATTCCACACTCCGTCAATTTTTCATAAAGATGTCCGTAACTGAAACAGTTGATAGTGCCGAAAACGGAGCACTCGAAAACGGAGATCGAAGCACGAAGCACCCCAAAGCTCGAAAACGAATCACCGAAGGTCGAAAACGAAGCACCCTAAGTTGAAAGCGAAGAACTTAGGTCGAAAACGAAGCACCCTATTTTCGATCAATTACAGTCACTTGAATAAAGGCGAAAAACCAAATTTATGTTGACTAGATAGAGAGATTGTTGCTGTTTTTGTTGAGATGTTTCGCTGAAAGAACTTTTTGTTCACTATTTCATTCTGATAATTCATAGCGGCTTAAGTAACCCAAGAAATGCATGTCAAGCTCGAGTAATTTTCATATGTGATTGTTTAGCTGGGTAAAACTTAAGTAATTTTTACTTCTAGATGGTTTGGTCGCCATTACTCGAAGGAAAACCATATATTTTTGCATTAGAAAATGTTTTTAGCTATTCCAGTAAAAAAGAAGTAAGAGTGGCACGTCTGGTATACTTATATATATATGATATATGCAAAACATCCATGGGTTAAATTTCTGGGGGAAAATGAATTATGAACCGAGTTAATATTCTGGAAAACAAGCTCAACACGAACTCAGTTTAGTGGCCTCGGCATTCTCTCCCTTTCAACGAAGGGTGCCTATAAAACGAAGACCTAAGACTTAAGACCGAAAACCTAAGACCTATAAAAACCGACTAAATTCAAATCAAACTACAAAGACAAGGACGGCCTTGTTCACCGTCGGAGTCCAAAAAACGCTAAGTCAATGGGTTATTCGTTTTAATTGCCGGCAGTCAGACATTTTTATAGATTTAAAGGAAATGCTTTGAACTAGCCTTTCGAAGGTGTCCTATCTTTGTTCAGATTTGCCATGCGATGGGGAAAAGGAGAGTGGCTTCGCAGCTGACTAGTTTGGCTTGTCTGGGCTCAGAATACTGAAAATCGCCTCATTGCCACACTGAAAAATTTTCGTAACGTGACCTGTCCTACTCACAGGGACGGTTCTCTCTCAGGCTAAATGCCTGGCAGTCTGAAAATTCAAAATAAGACCACTAAAGGCATTCTAAATGTCTGGGCAATTAAAAACGGGATCTTTAGTTCGCAACTGACTTGAACAAAGTTTGCCGAGCAACTATTTTTCGCCACAATTTAGTGTTGTTTGCGACCGGCTCATGGGCACGATTGCCACCCGAGACTAAATGCTCGGCAGTCGGAACTTTCAGGCAAAATTCCATGAAAAGTCTTGAGCTAAGCAAACAAAGGTGTAGTTTTCGTGTTCGACTCACAGGCACGATTCTTGCTCAGGCTGAATGTCCGGCAGTCGGAAAATTCACCCGGATTTCCACGAAAATTTAGCCTTTTAAATCCTTAACACTACTTAGGGCCTCTTCATATGATCCCGGTTAACCGGGCTGGCTTGGTTACCGAGATGAAATAGGTTTCTGTTCATATGGCGACTTTCAGCCCGCTTTCCGAGATGAAACATTTGAAAAATTGGTGACGCGACCATTCAGGCATGAAATCTAACGAACAAGCCTGGCGAGAATTTCTCGATTTTCTTTGTTTAAGCAGCCTCAAATTTCCTTTGACTTAACGTTAACTATCAAATGAAACTATTCCGAGTTTCATTTTCGAAGAAAAGAGAGGTAAAATCTCGGTAATATCATAAAATATCCGTTCTATCACGAAAATGCATTGTATTACTTTCCTCCCGGTACCGGGCTGAAGTGTTCATATGACAAAAATGTTGCCGAGATCCCGGTTGGAAAAACCGAGATCTCGGCAACCAAGCCAGCCCGCCCTCTCATATGAACACATCAAAATTTTTACAAACGATTTAGCGGTGTGGCGAGATCTCGGAAACCGGGTGAGCCCGGTCAACCGGGCTCATATGAAGAGGCCCTGAGACGTTCAAACCGTCTGATATAAAAACGGGACGCATAAAAGTAGACAAACTGACGGACAAAAACAAGATTTTTCTCGGAAGACACTAGGCACAAGCAAACTCGGCACCAAATAAACGTTAACACACGAATATATGGCGGAATTGCAGCTTCTCAAATTTATGTCTCAACGTCGCCTAGAAGGACAGATGCAAAAATACATTACATACCCACTCCTCTAATTACAGTGCAACGACTTCAACCGGGGCCACCCGAGGCTTTTTAACCAATCAGAGACAGATTTCCTTTAATTTTGACTTTCTGGTTTTCAAAGATCCTAAATTTAACTTGACGTTCGACCTTTCCCGGAAATGACAAACATTGGTGTGAGCCCGCAAAAGTACAGCGGGTTCCCTTTAGAAAGATAATCATTCATGCGTGTCATGCATGAAAACTTACATAAAATGAACACCAAGCATGTCGGATGACAGACTTGAATATTGATTACGTGTAACGGGAATGTCACGTAGAAAAACGATGTCCCACTTTGTATGAACGACCAAAGTTGCTTTGCGAAACTTCAATGTTGCTTTGCCAAACTCTGATGTCGAATCGCGGACAATTAACAAAGATTAAATGGGAATTAAACATCAAAAGAGAAAGTGGAACTTTGGCGGGGATATCACGCCATAAGTTATCCCGAGCAGAGCGTCTACAAGGCAGTTAGGGTAACCCTAGCGCTCAGGTAGGGTTACCCTACTGCTAGACAGTAATCTATCTTAACACTAACTGGTTCTCAAAAAAGGAAGCGGTGAAAAACATACGGTCACTTTGTAATCACAGATTGGCTTAAGGAAGCCACAAAGGCGTTGAAAAAAATTATTGGGCCGTTTATTAAGTTAAACTGTGCACACATGCGGAAAATCAAATGCGGCCCCTTCAAAATATTTTATTGTCCGAGTTAATTAAGATTGAATATCATTGGCTTTGAAAACCACAACTGAAGTCGAAATTCTTTATTAACGATTGGTTAAAAAACCTCGGGTGGCCCAGGTTGAAGTCGTTGCACTGTAAAGGCAGCACTGGTGATTCCAAACAATTTTAACTCACCAAGAGCGAGAGAACTGATCGCGAAGATGTGACATGTGCTCACTGACGCAAAATACGCGAGACCAATGCTTACCACTCCTGTCGTCACAAAAAAGCTGTCCATTAACATGGCATGTAAGATTGGCAGGCCTGAAACTATGCCCATGAAGAAAGCGATCAACAACAAGAAGAGTTCGTTAGTGCGAACATCCTCCATGGACTGAGACGGAGACACCAAGGCTGAGTGTTTTCCTTTGGCTACTATGAAAGAACCGATGAAGACAAAATAAGAGATGATGGCGGCCGTAGACGCTACGCCATAGAATATTTGCTTAGCTTCGTCATTTGGACACTGGGTAAAATCCTTTGCAAAGATAGCGAAAACAGCTTGATAAAGGCAGAGTAAGCTGAAAACAACGCGAGGGATGTAATTCCAAGCTTGGTGTCCCCATAAACCAACCAAACAGGAGAAAATCTTGAACCCAAAGCAGGCAAACCTTGTGCATTTGTTGAGATTTGGTGTTTCTCGTCCATTACGGAAGCGTACTAGGTAGTTTGGCATGTTTGGTTCACCTTGAAGTACTTCATAGTCTTCTCTATTAAGGTTTCCTTCCATTCTTCAATCCTTGTTGAAATATTTAGTGCTATACTTCTCAATCTTTCTTTCAATATGTATCTTAATAAATCGCGGACACGTTGCTAGACCTTTTTTCACCGGCATGCACTTGTACGCAGCAATATGTGCGCCTTTTTCAGTCCGGGATGGTTATTAAGTTTGATAACCCAAACCAAAACAAACCAATAGCCAATTGCTGCTCAGATTCAAGTTCACGTGACATGTTACTGACGTAACAGTTTGAAATTCAATATGGCGTTGGAACAGGAGGCTGAACCAGACTCAGTTTACTATAAAACCGCTTTTATAGACTGGAACTTTTGATAGTACACTACATTGTTAGGGTATTCCTGGAGGCTAATTTGCATATTTTTTCCAGTATCTACATGCATTAAATCGGTCAAAATACTGATCTAAAGTTAATCATATTTTCACATCTAGAACGTTAGTATTTTCTTTAAAAACCAATATTATTCTGTAGGAATTGAGGTTGGCCCTGAAATGTGATATTTAAATGGGCGTGGTCGAAACCCTCTCGTTTTGCTTTTTTCTGTACAACTCAAAGAATATTGCTTCCACGTTAGAAAGGTTTGGCCGATTGACGCATAACGTTGAAAACTAAAATTTTGTGAGACTACGTCAAGTAAAGAGGAAGAAAAATATGCCTAGAAATGTTATTATGTATCCTTATGAATTTGGCGATTGTACTACGAGTCTTCAATTCGAAGGCATTTGACGTACTCCCACAAAAAAAGTTCGTTCACATACGTAGTCAGCCAAGTTTTAAGTCCTTCGGATTAATTTGGGAAAAGAAAATGAAATGAAAAATCTCCATATTTGAAGCACCATCTGCTTTGACACACAAAATCAAGCTAGAATTTGAAAAATATCAGTCTGAAAGCTCTCCTTTGATTGTTTTCACTGGCAGCCATCTTGTCAATACCTACAATAACGGTTTCCAGCACCCCGAAACTCGAAAACGAAGCACTCTAAGTCGAAAACGAAGTACTTAGGTCGAAAACAAAGCACCCCGAAACTCGAAAACGAAGCACTCTACTGAAGTCGAAAACGAAGCACCCGAAGTCGAAAACGAAACACTTAGGTCGAAAACGAAGCACCCTACAACTCGAAAACGAAGCACCTTAAGTTGAAGACGAAGCACTCGGTTTTTAAGGCGCCGACTTCGACTTCGTTTGATCGGAGATAAGCAAACAAAACAGTCCCTAATCAAGCGTTGATCAAACTTGTCAGGGTCGAAATTCAGTGCCGAATCTAGCACGATAATGGATACAGTACTGCGCAAAAACTATTCAACTGCGAGGTCTGTTGAAAATGCATTTCCGGAGCCCCGACTGAATTAAAGGTAACGCTTCAAAGTAGCATTTCCTGTTTCCCACGCGAATAAAGCATGTCAAGCTTTCCCTTTTTTGATATTTTTCTTCTGTAAAAGCTTTCTTGTGCCTTATTTACTCGATTAAGCATGTCCGATGCGGCGTTTATTGCGTTTTATGCGACGTATATGTCAAAATCATATTTTTTAAATCACTGACAACATAACAATGTCTCGCTTTTTTTACAATCCTCGAATAAACGCCGCGTTCTTCTGACTGGATGCGGCGTTCATTGGTCCTTTACTTCTATCTGCGGCGTTTAATCGAGTAAATACGGTAATTTCATTATTATTATTATTATTATTATTATTATTATTATTGTTTTAATTATGGTCGTTCGGCCTTCCCCACCGATTAACAAAAAACGCACCAGTAAGGCTGAAAAGACGCCTGTGAATTTTAATTTAAAATACTGTCGGTATCACATTGCCTTTCACACCTCCGCGAGGAGATCTTCGTTTCAAAATTGCGCAAGTTCTGAGTCGCTACACGTGGCAAGATGCGCTGAGTTTCAGTTCTGTGTAATTATGGATTTTAAAGTGCCTGTTGTTAAATCCAAAACTGTCGATTGCTCTGGTCTACCCTTTTATGACTTCTCCAAATTTGTGTACAAAGAGGAAATTGGAAAAGGTGCTTATGGCGCGGTGTTTACCACTGATTTTCCAACTCATGGTGTCGACAAGCGACCAGAAAAAGTGGTTGTAAAGAAGATGCTTGGAGAAGACCTGCAGGACAAGAAAAACTTTGTCAAGGAAGCAAGGATATTGCAGGCGCAACGCAACGCAACGTGCAGGTTAGGCAATAAATGACATTTGCGGAGGTACATGTGAAACGATCAGTGATTTTGACAGATCGCTTAGGTCCCGATATTTTGCTAGTGTTAAGAATGAATTGACAAGTTTTACATCGTGAGCGCGCGCATTTGAAAGTGCCGGGTTGCTCGTTAGTTTTGAATGCGCTTCTAACTAACTCCTCCGCAAATGTCATTTATTGCCTAACCTGCACGTTATGCAATAAATTATACATTGGTGAGACAGGAAGACGACTAGGCGACCGATGGGAACACCTTCGCGATGTTGAGAAGAATGACAAGGATGCATCTAAGCCAGTCGCTCGTCATTTTAATCTCCCTAACCACTACAAACAACACATGGCTATCTGCGGCCTTTCCCTACATCAAGGTACGACGGAAAGCCGCAAGAATCTGGAACAAAAATTCATCTTCCAAATCGGCACCCTTAATCCCCACGGTATTAACGAACGCTTTTCATTTAACTAATATATTCCTATTTTCACGTTGCCATATTACCACCAATAGCGTAGCTCCTACTCCACTATAAAAACTACACACAACCCATAATTCCTCGATTCGCTCTGACGAAGGGCTAGCGCTCGAAACGTCAGCTTTTAGAATCCCTGTACGGTGGTCAATTTACATTTATCAACTCTGTTGATAATACCAAATTTCTGGAACAAGTAATTATCAAGCCTATCTTTCATTTTGGTGACCCTCACTCCAGCAATTGAAGGATACACCTGCCAGCTCTCTCGTGAACTGCGTATATTCAGCTTGGACAGAAATAATCTCGGGGAAACTACTGTGCGTTAACAATCCGCGAAGAAGTAAATTTTCCAAATTGAAGGGCTTCGAAACAAAAAGAAGCCACCGCATTTCGTACTAGCATCGGCCGCCATTTCCACTTCATTCTCGTCGCCAGAGCCCACGTTCCTTCTGGCCTACGGCAGTGATCGAGAGCTCTGGTCAAGAGCTCTGGCCGGTTCCAAATCACGAAGTCCGTGAATCACGGACTTCCGGCTCTTCTGCGCAAACTTAGAGGTTTGAAACTATAGTGGTTGCCAACGGCTGCAAAAATGCACCTTCACTGCGACTGCGCATATTTCGGAACTGGCCAGAGCTCTCGATGCCGCACGCCAGAAGGATGGTAAGCTCTGGGGACGAGAATGTTTCCACTTGGGGATGACAAACTCTGCTCGTGCTCAGTACACGAATCCGCTGACTGATGCCTCCATGATTGCTTTGCAAGTTGTGAGAACATGGTTTGGATTTCATTTAAAAGAATGTATGGTAAGTTGCCCCCCCCCCCCCACCCCACCCTGGCCAAAGCTGCAAAACCGAAAATCCCAATTTCCCCCTTGATGAGCGACCACTTTGTAAGTAACCGTATTTTTTCGTTTCCCGTTTCCCGCGGAAAAGGTTTAGTTTTGGAATAATAAGTACAGCCTTATGCAAATCTCCCATGGAAAGTCTACCGCCTTCAACTGGCGCCCACTCTTTTGATTGATTGACATTTATCAAAATCCGCCAGTTAAAATTATTTATTTTGCGCGATACTCACGAACGCTGAACGTACATAATTCTTTCTTCGCAAGCCAATGGCTGAACAAACCTCGATTTCAAATAAGCTTTTTGTTCTAATTTTTTGTTATTGCTGCCGACGTGCTGTCAGTAATCTACTTCGTGTTGCTTTCTAAGTTTATTGTAAAGGTTAGAAAGAGCTGTGCTATTTGGTGCAAACATTATGTGAGTTGCAGACATGGGATTTGGTATTTTACTTATAACACTGTTTCAAACAAATCTCTGAGATCGATCTACTCATATTTACCATTTAGTTTGCTTCACTTGATTTTGAAGGCTGTGCTCTGCAATGAACCAATACGTTCGACTTCAGCACAATGATTTATTTATCAAACGTAGGCCGCATAAATGCAATTAAATAAATAAAAAAAGTGTATTTTAAAGTTTCATGCTGATGTTATATTTTTATTGAACTCTATGACGACCTCAATGCCATTTTCAATGTCCCACTTGTACGGGATATATTTTTACATTGAAAAAGTCCCACCCTACTTTATTTTCTATCGAGTGCCATGTGTGTGTTATAATAAAGTCAATATTTTATAAAGACCGATTTGCCCCAGGGGGTACTCCGGATTTTAAGTGTCGGGCTTGATCAAAGGATTTTTGGGGGTTGAAATTTTCGATTCCGGGATTCTTTTGGGTAAGAAACTTTGGGAAGAATTTTTTTGTGTGGCTTGTTTTAAGTAGGTTTTTTCGGTATTCAAAACAATCTCAAGATTCGTGGCCAGTAATGCCCCGGGGGTAGTGCCCTGGTAGTTCTGCGCGGAATAAAGTACAATCTTTTCTGGAAATTTTTAAGGCTCGGAGATTCGGCATGGGATTATTTTGGGATTTGTTGGAAATCCCAGGGGTTTTTATTGGATTTGAGTTTTGCCTTCATTCGATCATTCCCGTCATTTGAAATCCGATTTTGTCCAAAGGCAGCCTGCCGCGCGCAACTTGCTTACGTAATTTTGCTACGACTGTTCTAGGATAGAGACGTTGTAGGAGGATTCATACGGCACGACTTGGTGCTACGCTGTGTCGCACTGGCGCTCAGCAAAGCGCGTGTGAATCGGCCTTAATGAGTCATTTTTAACATACCCGCATTAAATTCTTGTCTGCAATATAAATTGACCAGCAGATCAAGTATGAGTTACAGTGAATTCGTCCACTGCTTAGCAACGTTACGTTTCAACTGGACAAAGTTATCTGATTTATGAAGAGTTGTGGCCTGAACCTGTGATCTGGCTGAAGTGTCACGTTCCTCTGAGACCGTGGAGTAGATCATGGATGACATCTCATGCAATGGGCCAAAAACAAGTTTGGTTGTTGTGGGACCAAGGACCCTGAACAGGCCATAAAAATCGAATTTAAAAGAGGAGAAAACTCCGCAGGTCTCTTGGAAGCGAGTATAAAAACGATTTTTCCGAGGTTTGTTAAATACAGCTTTCTCGTTAGGAATGAGTACCTCCGCTAAGATTAACAAGAGCACGGGGAAAAAATAAACTTTCTGTGCTTTTCCGCATTTCCTCATCTCCTTCTGATCTCCATCGCAAGGCAAAGGTCCAACAATAACGATAATGGTAATAATTTAAAGCATAATCTTGAATTAATGAATTAAAACATTTTGCCATTGCATTACGTAACGTATGAAATCATGGTAACGAACAGTCGTTCCAGAGCACTCCAGGATACCGAGACTTAAGCCTGTTTACTCGTGCGACGCAAATGCAAACACAAGGTGAACACGTCAGCCTCGTTCGCCATCTTGGAAAAAGACTTCGACTGTGCTTGCGTATCTTACCTTCCCTGCGTTTGCGTTCGACTGCGAAAACGCCGCTTGCATTTGCGCCTGCACTTGCGTTTGCATTTGAGTCGCACGTGTGAACCAGGCTTAAAAGTGGTACAGCAAAGCAAGGAGTCCGAAGAAAAAGGAAAACCAGGCCAATGAAGAATTAAATCTGATTCTACCAACTCTGAACCCACAAGCCCGCTCCTTAGCATAAGATATAAACAGGGCCATGTTGCAACGATCTCTGAACGGATGACCTTCATTCCAATCAGCTGATGTCGTGCAGTTTATTTCCTCGTAAATACCTTTTAAGAACAAAGATAACAAAAGAATTAGTACAAAAATGACAGACCCAAAGTCGAAAAGATAGCGAAGAAGCGAACTTTTTCTCTCCTTAATTCACCCGTGTTAACTGAGCTGTATTTGTTTAGAGATAGGCCTTTCCCTTTCTTGAGATGTGGCAGGGGTTCACCAAACCACAGCAGTTGACGACACAGCTTTTTCTTGTGTTCCTTATGTTCAGAGTAAAAACGATACCTTCTCTTTAGAAAATCCAAGCGGTGCTCCAGCGTTATCGTTCATAGGGTTGTGATAGAACGCTCGTAAAGAGAAGAATTGAGTAAAGACAAACGAAAAGTATACAAACAAAATATTTGGACGAACGTGCCACTGTCGGTTTTTTCTATTTTTTTTTTTTGTAAATTTCCTTTCAAATACAAGAAAAACTATTAGATACTTGTTGTGAGTGCAACCCGAGCAGCTGTGAAAAGATTCAGCTTTGAAAGGGATTAGAGCCATCACCATTATTCGAATTGTCAAGCAACTAATTCCTGGGGGACTTAACGTGACAGACAGTAAATGACAGGTCTAAACAGGTGTCAGTTTCCCTGTAGGAAGACAGAGAGAGACAGAAAGTGGTTGGAAATGACAGAGAGACAGAAAGATGGACTGATAGACACAGAAAGTTTGGCAGAAAACAAACTTTCAAAACAACTGTTTATCTTAAATAGTGAACTTAATAAGCTCTCAGCCTGGTTTGCTGCAAATAAACTTTCCCTTAATATATCCAAGAGTAAGTTTATGGTATTCAGACCCCGACAAAAAAGACTCTGTTATGATTATGACATCTCCATCAATGGGGAAGCGTTAACCCAAGTCTCAGAGGCCCTTTTCCTCGGTGTCTTACTGGATGATTGTCTTTCCTGGAAGTCTCATATATCGCTTGTTGCGCATAAAATATCTAAATCTATTGGCATAATCTATAGATATTTCCTTTCTAAAACCTCGTTACGTACTTTATATAATTCATTGGTTCTTCCGTATCTGTATTACTGTAATTTAGTTTGGGGGTCCACATATAAAAGTAACTTGAATAGGTTAACAATACTACAAAAACGGACGATAAGAATAGTAAGCAGGTCCGGTTGTGATGCTCACACAGATCCAATATTTAAAGAACTTAGATTTCTCCGCAAAATAAAAGGTATTCACTTGTTACAACTAGGTCAATTTATGTACTCTTTTAGTACTGGTAATCTCCCTACTAAATTTAACTCTTTTTTCTGCAGTCTGTTAATGATAGTATTCATAGTTACAACACAAGGCACGCTTCCTTTTATCGGCTTCCTCTCTGCAGGACAAACATAAGGCAGTTTTCTATATCCTTTCAAGGTCCTAAATTTTTCAATACCCTAAGTTCTGAAATTAAAAATTCCCTAACTCTAATGTCCTTTAAATACAAGCTGAAAGATTTCTTAATCAACAACTATTAACTATCCAAATCTTGTGTCATACCTAACTGCACATTTTGCTCTATATTGGTGATATTCAATCTTTTTTGTTTTGGGAGGAAACCTAACCTTGTATAAGCCTCCTGGTTTCTTTTAGCCGGGTTTCCTCGCCATATTAATTATCTTAACTTTAATTATTAATATGTAAATTTATTGTAAAGTGGCAAAACTTAATAAATGTAAATGTAAATGTAACTGTCAGTGGTACATTTTACAGTTGTGTGTTCAGTGACCTGGCCTTTGGGTAGAAGCCAGCGAGGCTGGTGTTGACCTTATTTTGATACAAACCTTTCCGTCTTTCTCGTGCAAATATGAACTAGCTAGTAAATAGTAACTAGCTACTATACAATATGATTTACCTACGAAAAGCAGTGAGATCTGTATCAAAACAAGGTCACCCATAAGGGCAGGTCAATGACCACACAACTGTAAAATGGTCTCCTTACCAGCACACTGGCTCGTGATCCTAGCTGCACACACACAAGGAAGAAGAAAGATGTAAAGGGTAGCTGCAAGAATACATCCCAAATATACCAACTGTAACGTGGGCACGTTCACAAAAATTTCTTCAGATATGTATACGAGAAAAACTAGGAGAGTTGCACCGTAAGTGAACCAGTGCAGCACAAACCAGACACTGAAAGCTGACACGGTATTGAAAACTACCGTACACAGGTCTTCATGGATCCTAATGACGTCGTCAAGGGTGCCATTTTGAAGATCGCGGATGAGCCTGGAGGCATCTTCAGCCGAGGTACCTGAAAAGTAAATAATGTAACAGACTCAAGGGGTTTGAGTTTTTCGTCGGGCCGATTCAAACACCAAGATGTGGGTTGAAAAAGTGACGTGCAGCCGCGTCGAGGTGTTTGGGAAATTTTTAGAATTTGTCTATCAAAACCAAGCTATTAGGGGTTATTTTCTACTTAAAGCAGGTGTTGGGAGAGTTCCGTTTGAAAGGGGTTAACCTCAGGAATTTTAAGCTGTACTAAAAGGTGGGAAACCTGGATTAGGCCTAACCGGGATAGAATCGGTGAAAAATACCCGCGGAATTGTATTTCCCGCCTCTCGAAATGTTAGCTCGTGCCGTCTAAGATGTCAAGAAATCACTCTTAATTTATCACCTGGGGGCAAGAACAGAGATGTCTCAGGGACTGCGCCGGGGGAGGGGCCGGGCGGCCAAGGGCCCCCACTTTTTGTAAAAAAAAAAAAATAGTGAATACACTTCCAAAACTGAAAAGTACTTTCACGGGATAAGAGTGGTTGGCTAAAGCTGACAGACCTCGCGAGAAAACATCCAAGCCTGACAGAATAAGTCTTGTGAATTAAACTGAGTTAGATGCGTTAGATCTCTTTTCAAACGAGAGCCTAATTTTCTGCACTCACCTAGGGCGAAGGTACTAAGAGCAAACACGTTACATGTAACCGCTGACACCCAGTGAGCCAAAAGTAACATGGCAAATCCTGCCTCCGAAATAATCCTCGTTTTCACATGTTGGGCTCTGTAATGCCATGCCACCGAACACGACATCATATAGATAAAAACGAAAGCCATTAATAGAATTTGAACATCCATTCTTTTTATATGGTGCATCATGGATTGTGAAGGTGTTACCAAGGCCGAGTCCTTGCGTTTGGCTAAGATAAGACTACCAACGAAAACGTGATATGAGAGGAAAGCGGCTAAAGTAAACAACGCCGAGCATATCTCTTCAGTTCTCAAGTTACCATCATATCGAACGCTCGCTGCTGAAATGTTATTTGAGTGACACTCAAAGTCTGGGCAAACGCCTGTATAAAAAGACCATGCGTAAACAAGTTGATAAACACAGATTGTGCTAAATACAACACGGGGAATGTAA